>OZ005656.1:104110851-105323351 GCA_963930645.1 Salticus scenicus | reverse complement strand
TTTAGGATTACTTAATGGATAAGAAATCCATAAAATCAACTGCCCGAGAATATGAACTTCCTTGCAGCATCTGAGTCCCTCCAGAAGAAGCGTAGAGAAAGTAAGGCAACTCCACCTTTCAAAATGCTGGCCAAACTCGCTAAAAATTGGAGTCTGCTCAACAATATGACGATTTCGACTTCTGTGTCATCTGTTTGCAGCACCTGTCACTATGCCTAATAAGAGCCATCTCAATGAAATGCAACGCATGTGATCGTCTGGTGCATTTGAAGTGTGCTAATACGCATGCAAATTATTTTACTTGCAAGAATTGCACTTCTGATTTGGAGGACGAAGAAGATGACGAGTAAAATTTGGAAAATGTCATTTTCTGTTATTATTTCGGCCACTGAATCCTTACAAAATGAATAATTTTTTATGTTTCATGTATTTATGGTGGTTTTTCTTATTATTTTCCTATTTTTAGCGGAATTTTCATGTGTGCCCACAACCGGGCACAAAATTGTTTTTGGCAAAAAATGATCACTTCACAAAACTGGTAATAACTTTTTCTAGTTGACGGCAGGGCCTGATTATCCAAAAGGCTCAGGAAGCACAAGCTTCCCCTCTAAAATTTAAGAGGGGGCCCCATAAGGATTTAAAACATGGTCTTGAATTTTTTGTTTCATATTTCACACTGAGATTGAATTTTTTCTGAGAAAGGTTACCTAAAACAAGACAAAACACTCTCTATTTCGGGAAAAATCTATTATTTAACCTCAAAAATCTGAATATTCTTAATTAAAAAGTTGTATGATTTTAATGTTCTGTGTAGAAACCACCCAGATGTATGAAAAAAAAAAATAAGAAGAAAAGCTCACTATTTTTTGGTCTATAGCATTTTTATATTACAATACGTAACAGGAAAACAAGATTTTCCTAAATGAAAGGGGGCCCCGAAATGATGCTGAGCTTCCCCTAGCTTCAGAGCTTAATCGGGCCCTGGTTGACGGAATGAATACAGTTACTCCATCAAACGTTAGCTAAGGGTTCTAGCTTTCCATTGGTATTTATATGTTTGCATAATACCTATTATATCAAAAGCTATAAGCCAAAATCAAAACTGTGCCCACAACCGGAGACATTCCGTATATGAAATGAAAACGCAGACAAACAAACCGAAGAGACAGACACTTCTAAAATTTTTTGGAAATTTTTTTAAAATATTCTCTAAATTATCTGTAAACAATCAAAAATAAATTATATAAACAAGTGATTTTTTTTTTTTTTTACTGCATGCATTACAAAGACTAGTTTTTTGTGATCCTCACAAAAGATTCCTCTATATATTATTTCTTCATAAAAGCGGCACTTACTGTTTAAAGTGTATAAAAGTTTAATAAATATTTGTCACTGCAAAGATTTTACATACAAAGTTTCGTGCAGTTTTAATCAACAGATACTGAGGTATAGCCATGTGAAAAATCACAGAAAGTAAGTAATAGCATCGCTGTCTGTCGATAGATATAAACCCGAATTGAACAACGGTACTGTTTCATAATGCCCTTTTTACATACGACGTTTTGTACAATTATACACAATATATCTGCCATATAACTTTCCTGTTCACGGGGAAAATACAGCATATTATCGCCCTCTGTCGGCTAATATACACCTAAATTGAATTAGCATAATGTTTCATAATGGCCCTCTCACGTATCAAGTTTTGTTCGATTATACACAATAGACCTTGAGATATAGCCTTGCCATAAATGAGAGAAATCACAATATAGCCAACTGATGAGCAAAGCCAACTGATGAGCTATTTGTATCGAAAGTTGATAAATACCTATATATATATCAAGTTGCAAATACATATAAATTTATTTGAAATTCTGCGGAGCAGTTCCTGAGGTATATTTGCTGCAAAATTTTGCCACACACAAACAGACGGGCAAGCAGACATTTTTTTTATAAATGGTCAAATCGTGCTCTCAGAAAGTGTAAATCTGTAGAGAATTTTTACTAATGTAATACATTTTTTACTAAATATATAAGAAAGGAATAATAAATTAAAAATAAAAATAAAACATCACAACCATTCTTATAATTTTCTGATATCTGTATATTCACACCTTTTTAAAGAGAAACTGAAATTAGAAGTAAAGAAACTGACTTTAAAATTACTCTTTTCACTTTCTTCCTTTAAAAAATAAAATATTTCTCAATTTAACTTTTCGCAGATGGTAACGATTTAAGTTTACTTTTGCGTGCAAATAAATTTCATTTAAAAACATTTTTCCTAAAAAAAAAAAGAAAGAAACATTATATTGAATAAAAATCGAATTGATCTTTGGTGTACAAAACAGAAAAATAAAAAAGAAAGCAAATCCTTTTTAACTTACATGTGCAGCTTGTATAAAGCAACAGCTGTTTAAAGAAATGCTAGATAAATCTATGAGAAGAAGTATTTGGGAATAATTTTTAAGGAAAACAAACAATCTTTTTTTTTTTTTTTTTTTTTTTTTTCTCTTTCTCAGAGTAAATAAAATTTGATTTCGCAGAAAGAAATAAAAGCTTTGCGGGTAAAAAAAGTAAAAGAAACAAAGAAAAACAGAAACTTAACATAGGAAAACAGTGGAAGAATAGACGATGGAAAATAAGTTTAGTTTTTTTTTTTTTTTTTTTCTCCTATGCTTATAATAGAAATCCTGTCAAAACCGAATAGTTAAAATAACATTTATTTATGAGTAAAGTTAATCTCTAAAAATAAGCCAGAATAAGTTTTAGTTGAGTCAGGCAAATACACTTAATTTTTAGTGTTGCTAGAATTTTTGAATATCAATTTCATCCAATCCATTTCGTTGCAATAATATTATTTAGTATCAGATTCAAAATACATACTTTTACAAACAGATAAACTCACACATTTGCTATATATATTAAATTCGAATGTCATCTATTATATGAAGAAGTTTCAGGATTAAACTATTGCTATTATTTTTATCATTCTCGCCACTTATAAATTTAATTAACAAGTTTGTTTTAGATAATGCAAATTCATACATTATCATATTTGCCAAAATTTTGAATTTTTTATTCAGATTTATCACCACAGTTTTTTTAATAGAAATATGGTCTATCATTTTTACATATCCGCCAAAATTCTAATTAATATTCCATAAAATTGTTAGTACACACTTCTTATTTCACACCAGTTTTATTTTATAGTATTTTTCTGCTTTTTTAATATCGCAATTACCCGAATGAACTACTACGTCAGAAACACCAAAAGAAAACTATTTGCGATGCATACAGCTGTTTCGGTAGCCTTAAGCGTACCGTCTTTTTCAAAAAGAATTCTGAATCTGGAGAAGTGCTCGTATATATAGGAGAGGGACAAAATTTAGTTCAACCAGTAGGATTACGGGAAAGGTGGAGTGTGTGGCCAATAGGAATTTAGGAATGTTAGCTGTGTAAACAGTAGAAAAATTAAGAAAATGTGGACTAAATGTAAAATTTCCAACAATCAGACAAATAGGGAACAGCGAAATCACAATTTCCAAGGTTTTTAAAAATTTTATAAATATGAAAAGCTTCAAAGAAATCGAGTTCATGAATGGATTTAGGTCTGCAAATTATTTTAGCAGAATTAAATTTAAAATTACGATTTTCCTCCAAGCAATGTTTAGAAATAGCCGATTTATTGGTTTCTTGTTTGCGGACGTAATTGATATGTTCTTTTAGACGAAATTTAAGACTGCGTTTAGTTTGGCCAATACATGATAAACCACACTGACAGGAAATACTACAAATGCCCCAGGAATATAAATGCCTGCTGTTATTATCGCAATTACATTTTAAGAAAATTACTATAAAAGCAAAGTGGTGTGAAAAAAGGGGTAGAAACTAACAATTTTACGAAATATTAATTAGAATGTTAGCAAGTATGATTTTTCTGCGATTGAATAAATTGAAAATTACTGAAAAATTTTTCTGTTACCAAGTTTCTCACCGAAATAAGGAGACTTGCAGTTGTACACTATTTATTGAATACATATTAAAGTTTTCCTCACAAATGCAAATTTACTACCAATGAAAGATTAGCATAATACCACTAATTATAAATTTCTTCTTATACTTATTTAACTGTAGATAATTATTACAAAGGAATACTATAAAAAATTCAGTATGAAGATTACAAATAAACCGTAATTATTTGGCATCTCTGGTACTGACCAAAATAAGAGAAAATTAGTTGTCATAAACATCACTTGAAATAAAAGTAGTAATAAATATTAATTAAATTATGGTCAAAACATTTAACTAAATTAAAGTAAAACGTAAAAAAGGCCTGCTTTTATTTTTTAATTTAACTTTTTTTTTTTTTTTTTTTTTTTTTTTTGTTTTTCTTTATATTATTTAAGGTTTTATAAAATTAGAATTTATTTTTTTAAGTTATAGAAATTTATTGTGTTTTTAAGTTATAAGTATTAAAAATAGAAAAATTTATTTATTTTATATTCAAGAAAATTGAATAATCTTTAACTGGAATTTTCAATTGTTGAATTAAATTATAAAATAAAGTAAAAATAAATAAAAAGTTTAGATTACAAAAAAAAAAAAAAAAAAAAAAAAAAAATTATAGAAGAAGGGGAAAAAAAAAAAAAAAAAGAAGCTCCGCAGGTAGCCTTGAACCCAGGCCGTCTGGGTGGAAGTCCGGCGGTTTACGCTCACGCCACTGGGACGCATATGCGTTTACGAAACATTTTGTATTTAAAGATTACTGAAACTTTAAACGCTTTTTTCTCGTCAATTCTGTGTCTAGTGGGTCCAACTGCTTTAATATGTTGTTACCTTCATAGTATACTACAATCTTCCGCAATTTCGTCCCTATCTGAATTTTCCATGTCGTGACTTCTCCTTGTAAGACTCAGTGGCTGCAGATCTGACACATAAAGTACAATGTCATTGGGACCAGAATTCCGAAGACCAGTAATTATCCGAGCTGTGCTAAACTGGACTCGTTCAAGTTTCTGTAGATCATTGTCATAAACATAACAATATATCGGATATCCAAACTCCAAAATACGCCTAACAAGAGAAATATAGTTGTTTCTCAGCTCCCAATCTCGTCCCGAGATTTACTTCAAAATATTAAGTCGTCTCCTTGCCTTCAACACAAGATGATCAATATGTTTATTTCCCAAATCTCAGGATCCAAAAACAAAACCTGTATATTTTGGGTGTTTATCTACGCTGACAGACTGATCTTTCAAAAGGATGTTAGTCTGGTATCTGTATAATTTTCTGTTTGTGTTAAAGAACCCCACCGTAGATTTAGGAAGATTGAACCTTAATTTGCGGATTTCAGCAAATCTCCATAATTCGTCAAGAATTATTCCTGATTTTTCAAAGGCCTTTGACAAAGTATTTAATCAAAAGCTAATCATTAAATTGTTCGAGGTTTTCGGAATTTGCAGCAAGGACCTGAACTGGATATAGGATTTTGATAGAAAGAGATGTATCAATGTGAAATTTAAGAATACCCTTTTTTGAAGCTTTAGACTGCATCAAGGGGCCCCGTAGGGATCTGTCTTGACTCCTACTTTATTCTCACTTTTCCTGACAAGTGTTGGGCAAGTCATACCTGGAAATTGTGACTTAGGCTTATTTGCAGATGATATTGTTCTTTAGAAATATGTCACTGATTTGAAAGAATCGGAAAGTAATATTAATAAAGCGATAAAATTTAAATAACGTAAAGCTTACAAACGGTACAGTAAACAAGTGCCAAAATGTCACAACAAGATTAAAACAGAAAATTCGTCGTAAAAATCTTACAAAAATTATTAAATATAATTAATAATAATAATAAAACGATTATCGAATGTGTATTGCTGTTTCAAACAGTAAGCCTTTCTTTACCGTGTTTTCTAATACATGACATTTAACTTGAGGTTTACGAATCCTACAATATTCAAATACAGAAGAAGGACAACAGGGTTAAAAAAGAATTTTAGCAGTGACAAAATAGAAAAAGATATTTAATATTTAAGCCTTTCATGGGCGGTGGTTGCTTAGTGCAAGTGCAAAAACAAATTTTAATTCAAAATTGTGAAAACCGTCCCCGGAATTTTTTTGCAAAATTTTTCTTTTGTAACTTACAAGGAGAGGTCACGACATGGAAAATTCAAATCAGGACGCAATTGCGCAAGCTTGTAGTATACTATGAGGATAAGAACATATTAAAGCAATAGGACCAACTATCCACAAAATTTCGAGAAAAAAGGTGTTTAAAGTTTCAATAATCTTTAAATACAAGTTATTTCACAAGCGAGTTAGCGCCTCAGTGGTGTGATACTAAAGCGCGAGTCTCCCAATCACACGACTCGGGATCGAGGCTACCTACAGGACAACTTTTTTTTCCTTCTTTAACTTTTTATATAATCTTAACTTTTTATTTATTTTACTTTATATTACAATTCAATTCAAAATTTGAAAATTTTAATAAAAAATAATTTAATTTTCTTGAGTATAAAATAACTTTTTCTATTTTTAATATTTATAACTTAAAAATACAATAAATTTCTACAACTTAAAAAATAAAGTTTAGTTTTACAAAACCCTAAATAAGAAACATAAAGAAAAACAGACAAATATTTAAACAATAAAAAAAAAAAAAAGCAAGCTGTAAACAAAGTGTAAAATAGTTAGCAGGTGTACTTAAATCTTGGTTTGAGCTTCCTGATTTGGTTTGAATGTACATAAATTACGTAAAAGCTTCTAGCTTAGGGCAGGTGGAATTTTATTTTGTGCACAGAAGGATAAAAAAAAGGAAGTCGTTATCGAAAAAGAAACTGTGTTCATTAACATTTAAAATCTACATTTAAAGAAAACATTTCTTTAGCTGTAATAATTTAATAGCATCGTAATTCTATACTATAATTTTTCAAGAAACTGTGTTGATTGGAAAAGTAATTATTTAATTTGGATAGTAAATATATATGCAATTAAAATCATCATTTCTTTGTATTTTTTTTTATTTATTTATTTATTTATTTATTTATTTATTTTAAAAATAAAATTTGGTATTGTTTCAAATATACCTAAAATAAAATAAAATATTTAGATAAATAATTAAAAACAGTTTCTTTAGTTTTACCTTATTTTACAGTTAATATAAAACTAAAATTTATTTTTTAAGTTATATAAATGTATTGTATTTTTAAGTTATAAATATTAAAAATAGAAAAATTTATTTATTTTATAGTCAAAAAAATTAAATAATATTTTATTAAAAATTTCAGATTTTGAATTGAATTATAAAATAAAAAATAAATAAATAAAAAGTTTAGATTACATGAAAAATTACAGAAGAAAAAAAAAACGGTAGTTCCGTAGGTAACTTCGAACCCAGATCGTCTGAACGAAAGACTTGTGCTTTACCATTACGCCACTGGGGCGCTGACTGGCTTGCGAAACAACTTGTATTGAAGGATTACTGAAACATTGAACACTTTTATCTCCAAATTTTGTGAATAGTGGGTCCTATTGCTTTAATATATTGTTACCTTCATAGTATACTACAGTGTTGGGCATCAATCGATTAAATTTTCAATCAACTAATTAGTTGACTAAAAATTTAATCACGATTAATTCAATCACAACTAACGGTTATTCATTTGCTGCAACTAAAAATTCAATCGCGATTAAATTAATCGAAAAACAGACGATTAACCGTTAGTTGCGATTAAATTAATCGTGATTAAATCAATCGTGATTAATACTTCAGTCATTTGCTGCAACTAAAAATTCAATCATGATTAAATTATTCGAGAAGCAGACAACTAACCGTTATTCATGATTAAATCAATCGTGATTAATATATTAGTTGCAGCAAATGATTAACTGTTAATCATGACTAAATTAATCATGATTAAATTAATCGTGATTGAATTGTAGTTGTATCCATAGCTGATATCCCCCCCCCTTTCTCTGAAGATCAAATGATGCCGCTAAATTTTTGATAGCAATTTTCAGTAACGGTTTTTAAAAACTTTCCAACAAGGTTGAAAAATGTTAATCACTTCAGTTGTCTGTCTGTCCGCGCTCTAGCTCTAACTCCCGTAAATATTTATGGAATTTCTTGAAACTGATATATGTTATTCAAGTTCACTATCGAATGTTCCCTATTGAAAGTGGAGTAAATACCTCTACTGCTCTGTGTACAGGGACACCCGAAAGTATTCCAAAGCATTGTAATCTATGGGAGGTGTTTCTATAAAACATATTTTAATACTTTTACTGTACACAAAACTTAATGAAATTGAAATATGTCATTCAAGATTAATATTGGATGTTTCTTATGTAAAATGCAGTAAATATCAGCACTGTTTTGTTTACAGGGATACTCGAAAATATTCCAATGCATTGCGTTCTATGAGAGGTATTTCTATAAACCAAATTTTAATTGCCGAAACGTCAATGGATGCCCTCTGTTGAGACTCAAAACGGTTTTGGGCTCTGTCTGTGTGTCTGTCTGTCTGTCTTTCACTCTGTCTGTCGCGCGATAGCGGCCGCAAAAATGGCGCTATTGACTTGAAATTTGGCACACATGTTCACGAGCCCCACGAAATCAGCTGTATAGTTATTGGTATGTATTCCATTTGTAGTTCGTATACAGGGACACGCCAAAGTTTTTCTTATCATTACGGCCTGTGGGAGAAATTTGTATGTATCGCAATAGCGGCCACAAAAATCACGCTATTGACTTGCAATTTGGTACACGTGTTCATGAGTCCAACGGATTAAGCTGTATAGTTTTAGGTGTGTATTCCATTTGTAGTTCGTGTGCAGGGACACGCCAAAGATTTTCTATCATTACGGCCTATGGGAAGAATCTGTATGTACCGCGATAGCCACCGCAAAAATCAAGCTATTGACTTCCAATTTTTCCCGAAACGTCAATGGAGGCCCTCTGTTGAGACTCAAAAGGATTTTGGGTTCCGTCTGTCTGTCGTGCGATAGCAGCCGCAAAAATCACGCTATTGACTTGTAATTTGGTACACATGTTCATGATCCCCACGAAATTAGCTGTATAGTTTTGGGTGTGCATTCCATTTGTAGTTCGTGTACAGGGACACGACAAAGTATTTGAAGTGAAAACTTCTTTTGGCGCGTTGAGCACTTTTGGGTGAACAAAAATCATTGAACTCCCGTCAGCGTCAGCTAACGCTTCCATTTGAAGTGAAAACTTTTGGGTGAACAAAAATCATTGAATTCGCGTCATCGTCAGCAAACGCTTTCCATCCTTGTATAATACAAATAATGTATCATACAATTAACTTGCTAATGTTAAGTGTTAACAATTATATACTGTATATTGTTTTAAAATCTGGTGCGGCTCCACACGACTTCTCTCATCTCCAGGCACTGTCTCTACTGCAGTTAGACCTCACAAAACCGTGAGAAAGCCCAAAGCTGCCATTTTTCTCACGTTTTAACAAATTGGTGCGGCTCTACAAGACTTATTTAATCTCCGGACACTGTCCCTCAAGATTGCAGCCGGAAACGTTGCAGTTTGACTTTACAAAACCGAAGGAAAGGCCAAACCCGCCATTTTTCTCACGTTCTTACAATCTGGTGCGGCTCTACACGACTTCTCTCATCTCCGGACCCTATCTCTTAAACATTGCAGCCGGAAACGTTGCAGTTAGACCTCACAGAACCGTGATAAAGGCCAAAGCCACCATTTTGCTCACATTTTTACAATCTGGTGCGGCTCTACACGACTTCTCTCATCTCCGGACACTGTCTCTATTCTAGTTAGACGTCACAAAACCGTGAGAAAGACCAAAGCCGCCATTTTTCTTACGCTTTTACAATCTGGTGCGGCTCTACACGACTTCTCTCATCTCCGGACACTGTCTCTTACAGATTGCAGCCGGAAACGTTCCAGTTAGACCTCACAAAACCGAGATAAAGGCCAAAGCCGCCATTTTTCTCGCGTTTTTACAATCTGGTGCGGCTCTACACGACTTATCTCATCTCCGGACAATATCTCTTAAAGATTTTAGCCGGAAACGTTGCAGATAGACCTCACAAAATCGTGCGAAAGGCTAACGCCGCCATTTTTCTCACGTTTTTAAAATCTGGTGAGGCTCTACACGACTTCTCTCATCTCCGGACACTGTCTCTATTCCAGTTAGACATCACAAAACCGTGAGAAAGGCCAAAGCCACCATTTTTCTCACGTTTTTACAATCTGGTGCGGCTCTACACGATTTCTCTCATCTCCGGACACTGTCTCTTAAAGATTGCAGCCGGAAACATTGCAGATAGACCTCACAAAATCGTGAGAAAGGCTAAAGCCGCCATTTTTCTCACGTTTTTAAAATCTGGTGCGGCTCTACACGAATTCTCTCATCTCCGGATACTGTCTCTATTGAAGTTAGACCTCACAAAACCGTGAGAAATTCCAAAGCCGCCATTTTTCTCACGTTTTCACAGTCTGGTGCGGCTTTACACGACTTCTCTCATCTCCGGCCACTGTCTCTTAAAGATTGCAGCCGGAAACGTTGCAGTTAGACCACACAAAACCGTGAGAAAGGAGAAAGCCGCCATTTTTCTCAAGTTTTTACAATCTGGTGCGGCTCTACACGAATTCTCTCATCTCCGGACACTGTCTCTATTCTAGTTAGACATCACAAAACCGTGAGAAAGGCCAAAGCCGCCATTTTTCTCACGGTTTTACAATCTGGTGCGGCTCTACCTCATCTCTGGACACTGTCTCTATTGCAATTAGCGCATTAAATAAAATTGTAATATAATTTTTGTAGTAGTTGTTTATATTAATTAATAAAAAACACTTCATTTAAAGTATTTCCTACACAATAAAATATTTCCTGACGATTCAAGAAATACACACGTAATTGTTCACGTTTTAACTTCTGTCGGCACTCCCGAAATGCAACTTTTTTTTTTTTTTTTATCATTACGGCCAATGGGAAGAATTTGTATGTACCGCGATAGCGGCCCCCAAAATAACTCTATTGATTTGCAATTTGGTACACATATTCATGAGGCCAACGGAATTAGCTGTATAGTGTTAGGTGTGTATTCCATTTGTCTTTCGTGTACAGGGACACACCAAAGTTTTTCTTATTTTTACGGCCTATGGGAAGAATTAGTATGTACAGCAATAGCGGCCTCAAAAATCCTCCGATTGACTTGCAAATTTGCGCACACGTTCCATCTTTGCATATAAGTAGCTGTGTAATTTTTATTGCTATATTTTTTATAAACTGTGTACAGGGACACGCCAAAATTCTTAACATTACGGCGTACGGGGTGAATTTCGTTTCAACGCATTTTAATATTATTACTTTGCAATGAAGAAAATGAAACTAGCGTACGTGAGTAAGATGTTTAAACTTATGTTGTTTGAAGAAAATATGTGCTCTTAAGCTTTCTAATTAATGTACAGGATCTTACAAAAGTATTCTGACAATGTCACATAGTCATCCAAACGATGTTAAATTTGGAACACTTATTAATTTTAAACGCAAAATAAGCTGAATAGTTTTTACTGGTGTATACAATGCTTATGGTTCGTTTACAAAGACACACGAAAGAATTTCGTAACATTAGAGTCTATGGACAAATTTTTAATTTAAGCGCGCACTTTCATGCGTTTATGCTGAATTGAACTTAATAAAGTTAACATACATTATAAAGATTCTTAAAATCATGTTTACTCTTAAAAAAGGTTGTGTGTAGACTAAATAATTTATGGGACCACACAAAGTGATTCCGAGTATGTACTGTAATCATCCAAATGATGTCAAATTAGTTTGAAAAATTTATGAGTTATAATTAATTAGGTTTATTCTTATTATTGGCGTTTATAATGACTGTGGCTACCTTTCCGGGATACATAAAGGAATTTCGTACTATTACGGTCTATAGTCGGTATTTCTTATAAGTGTATTTTAACAAGGTTACACCCCATCTAATATAATGAAATTTTATTAGAATTTTAAAAGTATGTTTTCCTGTTGAAAATTGTGGGCATAGAATTGATAATTTGTTTAAAGGTTACGCAAAATATTTCCGATATGCTATGTAATTTTTTTTTTTTTGTATGAAATTTGATAGTTATGAAATTTGGTATTTATGAATTTCATGGAAATAATACATGACCGTCGTTTATTAAGAATACATATTGTTGCGTACTTGGGGGTTCGTAAGTTGTCCGAGAATGAAAGGCGAAACTTCCAAAAATTTAGTGATTTATTCACAGAAAGTTCCAGAAAATACAGGCCTATAAACCAAGTATCAGCTTCAATTCAACCAGTAAACATAGCTTAAACAACAGCCGTTAACAGTAAAACAACAGTACAAACTCTTTATCAATAACACATAAAGCAAGTCTCATTCAAAGAGGCTCAAAGCAAAGCAAGCATTTGACGAAACTGACACAGATCTGAGACTGACCGCCTGGGCGAAAATAATGCTTCTTTTATACTTTTCTATCGAACACAGTCTGTTCTGGAAACTTCTCGTACCACATCAGCCAATGAGATTAGAGCTTCCATATTTGGTTTTTCCCTAATAAGGATTTTCTCGCCAAGGTCGCCAAAAAAATCGCCAAAGAGGGAAACAATCGCCGAATTTGGCGCCAAATCCATTTCTTCCCTTATTGGAGCATTTTAATGCATTTTCAATGGAAAATTAGGCTATTTTAACGCTAAAACGACTAGAAATGCACAAAATTAGCATTTTATCAGCTTACTTAACTTCTTTGAAAGAAATTATGCAAAAATAAATGCAATTATTTACAATTCCGTAACACTTTATATGATATACAAATAGGTATACAAAGAGAGATAAAGCGGGAGGTTGAGGGAGGCGGCAGCCCCCTTCTGTAATGTATGTGATTATGGTAAGAAGTCGATCGAATCAATATATACCATTATATAATAAGGAATAAAAAAAATGGCACATTGAATAATGTCTGATGTAATTAGGACGTTGAGGCTCCTGATCTGCAGATCCACTAGTAACTTTACTTTGCATAAAGCTTAATGAAATTGAAATATGTTATTTATATGCGCAAAAGAATGCTTTCTATAGATTATAGTATGATTAGCATTAGATTTACAGGGCCACACAAAAATATTCAGTTACATTAAGAGACATTAGTAAAATTTTGCTGGAATTGCACGTTCGTTTACATTAAGTATCTTTAACACTTTCTAACAATTTTTAAGTGTGAATTTTACTTAAGTTTGTGTATCTGTCTGTTCGTCTGTTTGTCCGCGCTCTAATTGCCATAAATATTTATGGAAGTTATTGTAACTGATATATGTTATTCAAGTTTACTACTGGATGTTCCCTATTGAAAATGGAGTGAATACCTCTGCCGGTTTGTGTACAGGGACACCCGAAACTATTTCAAAGCATTGTGTCGTATGGGAGGTATTTCTATAAACCATATTTTAATACATTTATTGAACACAAATTTTAATGAAATTGAAATATGTTATTCAAGTTCATAATTGGTTGTTTCCTATGTATATTGTTTAAATACCACCACTGGTTTGTGTACAGGGACACTCCAAAGCATGCCAAAGCCGTACGTTCTGTGATGTATTTCTATAAACCAAATTTTGATAACATTATTACAAAGCTTAATGAAATTGAAATATGTTATTCAAAAGCACCATGGAATATAATATAATTAGCAATTGATTTACAGGGCTACACAAAAATATTCAGTTACATTAAGAACTATTAATAAAAATTTGCTGGTATTGTACTTTCAGTTACGTTAAGTGTTGTTAACACTTTCTAACTATTTTTAGGTGTGAATATGATTTCAACTTGTGTGTCTGTCTGTCCGATTGTTTATTTTTCTATCTGCCTGTCTCCCGCTCCCAGCAATACTTTTAGAAATTTTAAAAAATGTTATATATTAGTCGAGTTCATTATGGAATGTTCCCTATATAAAATGGCATTAATAGGTCGTGTACAACTAGTTTGTGTACAGGGTCAGGTTTTCGTTTTAGGTCAGACATTTTTAAAAATCATATTTAAATAACTTTCTACGGTAAAAATCATAAAGAAATTTTATGCATTGTTAAAATTCTAACATAATGTTTTATATAGAATATGATATGATTAGCCTTCAGATTTACAGGACTACACTAAAATATTCAGATACATTAATAGCTGCAACTATAATTTACCATGTGCATTTTCTTTTGTGTTAAGCCTCGTATCTCTCGAAAGGTTTTAAATTTACATGATATATGTTTGGGGGTTTTCATGTAAGTTGCTCAATACTTTGGCTATTAAATTATACAAGAGAAATTTTTATAAAGCTTGTGCATACGTAGTTGAAAATTATTTAGTAAAAGTGCTCGTATTTCATAAGATATTTAACATTTTCGCATTCTGATTGCTGTATGTGTGCCTAATGTAGCATACCATATTTCTTAAAAATAGATTTCCACTGCATCTAATGCCCTACGTGTTTTAATTAAAAAAGGAGAAATTGTTTTTGCGATTTTTTAAAGAAACCGTTATATCTCCATGAATATATGAGGTAACATCTTAAAATTTATACATATAATAAATATATCCTCATAATCACATGCTACAAACAAAACGAGTTTAAAGCCTTACCTTTTTACAAGGTGATCCAAAACATTTTGGTTTTTGTTTATTTTTTTACACTGGTGCACTTTTCCTCTTCAGGACACAAATTTTGCTAAAAAATGCGAGGTATAACATGTTCTTTACACTACCGAAGTTTCAAGATGATTCCTATAGAATTCTTCTAGATATTTGACAAAATTTCTTAATTCGAAAGTACCCAAATACTTATTGGTAGGTTGCATATTTCTTAAATAGAGGTATTTAATTTGTTTTATAAATAGTTAATAGTTTACATGGTATTTTCGCAAATTCAAAAATGAAAATTATAAAAATTAAAATTAAAAACTATTAGGTAAGTCTACTAAAATTGCATAAAATAATATTTCTTAAAAATATTACTAAGAGCATATTAGCTACATCAACCGTTTATATAATTATTTATGTAATGAATTTATTTTGCGTTTGTGCATATTCTTGAATGAAAAACTGATTTGAGTTTTGTCTTCCTGACTAGAAAACTAAAATAACAAAAACTATGTATAATTTGAAGATATGTTAGTAAATGAGAATTTATCGTCTGCAATGTTTAAGAGAAAGTGTCCGGAGATGAGAGAAGTCGTGTAAAGCCGCACCAGATTGTAAAAACGTAAGAAAAATGGCGGCTTTGGCGTTTCTCACGGTTTTGTGAGGTCTAACTGCAACGTTTTCGGCTGCAATCTTAAAGAGACAGTGTCCGGAGATGAGAGAAGTCGTGTAGAACCGCACCAGATTGTAAAAGCGTGAGAAAATGGCGGTTTTGGCCTTTCTCACGGTTTTGTGAGGTCTAACTGCAACGTTTTCGGCTGCAATCTTAAAGAGACAGTGTCCGGAGATGAGAGAAGTCGTGTAGAACCGCACCAGATTGTAAAACCGTGAGAAAATGGCGGATTTGGCCTTTCTCACGGTTCTGTGAGGTCTAACTTCAACGTTTCCGGCTGCAATCTTTAAAAGACAGTGGCTGGAAATGAGAGAAGTCGTGTAGAGCCGCACCAGATTGTAAACACGTGAGAAAAATGGCGGCTTTGGTCTTTCTCACGGTTTTGTGAGGTCTTTCTCACGTTTTGTTCTAACTGCAGTAGAGACAGTGTCCAGAGTGAGAGAAGTCGTGTAGAGACGCACCAGATTGTAAAAACGTGAGAAAAAAGGCGGCTTTGGGCTTTCTCACGGTTTGGTGAGGTCTAACTGGAATAGAGACAGTGTCCGGAGATGAGAGAAGTCGTGTATAGCCGCACCAGATTGTAAACACGTGAGAAAAATGGCGGCTTTGGCCTTTCTCACGGTTTAGTGAGGTCTAACTGCAATAGAAATAGTGTCCGGAGTGAGAGAAGTCGTGTAGAGCCGCACCAGATTGTAAAAACATGAGAAAAGATGCATTCAAGAGATTGTATTCCTGAAAAAGCAACATAAAAAATTCTCTAATATTGGTAGACTCACGTTTTTATCCGTGGGTCAAAAATTAATGCTAACCCGACTCGCACCCGTTGCAGAACTCTACCTGAATAATATACATCAGTTTCAGGTCATTCTAAAACTATGAATCTGATGGACAGATTGACAGTCATATAGACAGACCGAAATGTGAAGTCCTAAACACATTTAAACGATATTGAAAAATGTTTTACTGGGAATTCTTATTCTTTCTTATATAAAATTTATCATTAATTACTGATTTATTCGTTAGTCATGAAACTTTTGATTAATGATTGATTCAATCATTTGTCGTAAAAATACGATTAACGATTGATTTATTCGTTAGTCATAAAAAAATATGATTAATGATTAAATTATTCGTTAGTCGTAAAATCTACGATTAACGATTAATTTAATCGTCAATCAAATCATTTGCGATTAATGATTAAATTAATCGTTAATCAAAATATTTATGATTAACGATTAATTTAATCATTAGTCAAAATATTTTTGATTAACGATTGAATTAATCATTAGTCAAAATAGTTTTGATTAACGATTAATTTAATCATTAATCGTTAGTCATTGAGATGATTGAATTTTGCCCAACACTGGTATACTACAATCCTGCGCAATTTCGTCCCGATCTGAATTTTCCATGTCGTGACCTCTCCTTGTTAGACGATTAACTACATTTATATCTTGTCTTTTAATATTGTTGGTAATTTCCGGTGGTGTTGATTTTAAATAAAGAAAGTTTACTTGACCCTGAAAGGGTTAAAAATAAAGACTTAACATATTAGGATCGTATATGTTCCTAACTTTTAACGTAAGCCACGCCTTTAAACATTTTTCTAAAACTTTACGTTACAAAACAAAATGATTTTATATATTTGTAATTAAATCATTTAAGTTTTGTCTTCAGCAATCGATGTAGTAATTGCCAATGAGATTTATGCATACCAGCGTCATATATAGAGTCAAATACGAGTATGCATTTTTTTTTTTTTTTTTTTTTCGAGTGATATAGAGGCGGGCTCATTTTTTTCCCCCACAATCTCTTGCCTGCATTGCAATAATTTTAGAAAAATAACCCAATTTGTATAATAAACATCGAAATGTTGCTTACAAAACAATAAGAATGACAGAATGGTAATTTAAAATAGTTTTTCTTCAGATTATATACAGATATTTACTTACAGAGGATGCAGATTATAACAAGTGACGGCACCCTAACAGCAATGAAAATAGAAATGTCACTGTAACTCAAAAAGTAATGATAAAAACGAGCTGTAAATTTGGAAACCCATGCTTTGATTAGGCCTGTTCTATTCGTGAAAAAATTAATATAGTTCATAAATCATAATTTTTTTCGAATGTGAATTTATTGATAATTTTTATATTTCAAAAAATGTTATTTTATCACAAATATACAGGGAATATGTTTGGGACACTTAATACTAACGCATAAAAAACAGAATTTGAATATAATAATTTTTGGGAAAATGTGAATTAATGTTAGTCACATTCATTTAACATTAGCATCCCCAACTTTGACAGCTTATAACTCTATGAAAAATTGAGTGCAATATATAAACTATACAATTTTCCGCGACCATTCGATCCATATAATCGAAATAAATAAAAAAATGGGGGGGGGGGGGGGTTACTATTGAAAAAATTTAAGTTAATGCCAATTTTAATATGTAGATGGCCCCTTAAGCAAAATCTAACTATACTATTATAAACTAGACGTTATTACAAATCGATTGGTACCAGCCGTATAAATTAGATGGGGGGGGAGGGGGTGTTGCTAACTGTACAAACTGAAAGGAACAAATCACTGATGGTACTTTAAAAATTTATAATTGGTAAAGTGTCATATAAATACTACTAAACAAAAATTTCCAGATTCTCTTTATTAACACTTTTGCGACGACTGACGTAGATTCAAGTCATTTGAAAATTTAAAACTCCGCCAGTAGGCGTATCTTTCGCAATATATATGTAATTTACTTCTTAAGAACATATATTTGAACAATCAAACGTAGTATGGATACAAATAGTTTGATTAGAAAGAATGTAATTATAAAGTTTATCTATTATTTATATAAATGTGAATACAGAAAATATTGTTTTGAAATATTTGAGAGAATACCGCCCACAGAAGGTCTTTATCGCCAAAAAGACAAAAACATGCTGTCGCGAAATCGTTAATTCAAAAGTTCCCAACTTTCCCATAGATATAATATGTTCAACTACAACGACAAGAAAAATGAAACAAAATTGACTTTTATAAATTTTAGAATGGGAATGTCGTGGTAAGATCATACACCGCACATACAGTTTTTATTTATTAGTAATTCCATGGCAAATGTATAGTCAGGCACACACAAGAATATTTCACCTTTACTTTTATCACCTTTTTCCAGCGTTATTCAAGAGCATTTTTAGCCCCGCCTTTTCTTCGAACCAGAAATTTTGTAGATTATTTCTCTTTAATATGTGACAACGATTAAATAAGAAGAAAATCCCTTTTCAAAATTTCCTGTATCAAAAAGAGACGGGATTGAAAAAGCTCGTGAATAAATTATAAAAGTTTGGAACCCTGCCTTTTTCTAACAATAACCATTATCATATTTGTCACAAAAATCTGCTGTAATATCTACTTGTAAATTGATACTCTTTAAAGTAAAAGTTTTAAAATTAGAAAAAACAACTTCGTTAAAGTAAGTTCCTGATTTTCATATAATATATATATATATATATATATACATAAGTTTATTATTATTTTTTTATTTGAACCCATTAACTATTCACAATTAAAACGCCAAACTGAATATATATATGTTCGGTTTAAGAAATTTTGAATTCGATAAGCTTGATAAGTTAAGTTGCCACGCCTACAGTTTTTATTCTATTAGTAAATGCAGTGTAAGTCACTACTTCCGCTATTAGTTTGTAATAATAATCACTATACTATATAATCACAAAAATATGCTATAATATCTATTATAATATAATACTTTAGAACGTTAAAAGTTGGTGATTGCTGTGTAAATTAGGGAAATAGGCGAACCTGAAAATTCTAAACAGCACGAATTCCGTATTACGAACTCCGGAATGCAACGCAGACTTTTATAAATGGCTTATTGATGAGAGTCGTAGTTAAAGGGTTAAGGCAGATAAGGAAATTTGTTTGAATCACGTCAACTATACTAAAGACTTTTTATTTTTATTTTTTAAATTATTTTTCTGTTTGTCTTGGTCTTAAGTAAGAAAATATTTATACTAGGTTTATTCAGATACACTGAAATATAAAAAAAAATTTCTCACGATATTTTAATTCACAAATGCATTGAAATGCATGTAATTTCTGGTAGATAAGCCGCAGGTATGTTGTGTCATTTCTCCACCAGAAGTTTTATTTAATAGAGAAATCTATACTTTTTCGAAGGAACAGCTCGTGCAAATATAAATTTATTTATCAATTGAAATTTCCGATGTAAAACTGGATTATATAAGCTTCGGGGTCTCTACTAGAAATTACGGTATTTATATACCGTAATTTCTAGTAGATACCCCGCAGGTCACATAATCCAGTTTTGCACCAGAAATTTCAATTGATATATAAATTTATAATTGAAAAAACTCTTCCTTCGGAAAAGTACAGATATCTCTATTAAATAAAATTTCTGGTGGAGAAATCGCACATCTTACCTTCGGGTTATCTACCAGAAATTACGGTACAGTCACCCAAAAAAAAAACGCCACCCCCCCACCTAATTTTGCCGTAAATTATCGTAGAAACATGCGACTGGTACCAATCAGTTTGTAATAACGTCTAGTTTATAATGTTATAGTTAGATTTTACTTAGGGGGTCGTCTACATATTAAAACTGACATCAACTTCATTTTTTTCAATGGTAACCCCCATTTTTTATAATTTATTTAAATTCTTTGGATCAAATCATCACGGAAAATGGTATAGTTTATATATTTCGCTCAATTTTTCATAGAGTTATAAGCTGTCAAAGTTTGGGGGTGCTAATGTTAAATGAATGTGACAAACATTAAATCATATCTTCCGAAATAATTATGATATTTAAATTCTGTTTTTTTTATTCGTTAGAATGAAGTAACCCAAACATATTCCATGCAAATTTTTGCTAAAAAAACATTTTTTGAATTATGAAAATTATTAATAAATTCATATTTGAAAAAATTATGAATTATGACCTATGTTAATTTTTGCACGAATAGAATGGGCATCATCAAAAACATAGGTTTCCAAATTTATAGCTCGTTCCTAACATTATTTTTTGAGTTACAGTGATATTTCACTTTTTATTCCTGTTAGGGGGCCGTCACTTGTTATAATCTGTATCTTCTATAAGTAAATGTTTGTATATAATTTGACGGAAAACTATTTTAATTTACCTTTATGTTATTTTTATTGTTTCCTAAGCAATATTTCGATGTTTATTATACAAATTGGCATATTTTTGTAAAGTTATCACAATGTAGGCGAGGGATTGTGAAAGAATTTCAAAAGAAAAGAAGCCCCGCCTCTGATTCGCTGAAACACTATTTAAAAAAAAAAGACAAATTTGCATATTCCTATTTGATTCTATATGTGACGCTGGTATGCATAAATCACAATGGTATTTACTACATCGATTATTGAAGACAAAACTTAAATGATTTAATTACAAATATGCAAAATTATTTTGCTTTATATTATAAAGTTTTAGAAAATTTGTGAAAAGGCGTGGCTATTTACATTAAGCCTTGATATGGAAGCTATGTTGCTGTTTTTCGATGCTGCGAAATTTACAAAATATATTTGTGTTAATATACTATACAGATAGAAGAATAATTATATAATATCAACAAATCTTCTTTAATCAATATGTTTATATACATTACTGTATGGAAATGTTTATATATGAATATTGTATTTATTTTTAATGAGAGATATAAACACAAAATACTAAAAAAAAAAGAAGAAAATGTGTTATAAATTTTTATAAATCAAGCAAAATATACATGCATACTTGCCAACCTAACCCGTAACATTGTTAGTTCCCGCCCCTGTGTGTACACAATTTAATTTTTAGAGTAATTAACTTCAAATACATTTACGATTAACTCATTGAGCGCCACGCGAATTCTTATGGAAATCCCATTCAGGCCACACGTGCTGCTTAGAAGCGTGTTATGTTTATCGAGTTTCAATAAACCCCATTAGGCCTTAACGATATAATCCTATAAACATCCTATTAAAAAAAAAAAAAAAAAAAAAAAAATGAAGTAAATTTTAAATAAATTGTCAGTAATTACTTAAAACTATGTAAGTTCTGTAGTTTTATATCATATTTTACACTGCCGGCTGACTTAGCCTAAATGGAAAGATCATCTAAAAAGACTGATGTGAAAAAAATGTACGGAAAGGGGCGGGACCAGTAATCTTCCGGGATAGGTTGACAAGAATGTATATACATAGAGCAATGCCAGAAAATGTTCTTTATTTTTCATGAACCAGATGAATGGTATTTTTTTTCTGAATAGTCTATGTATTAAATATAATGCTGCTTTAAATACCCTTTAAATGAAAAGTTTTATTACATAAAGTAATTTTCTGGCACTCTACAGCTCCCAAATGACACACAATACAAACCCCCGCCTTTTTCCAGTGTTTAAAGGGTATTAACGTTTAATATGCTTTATATTCGTTTTGATCTTTCTTTCTCCTCCTTATCTTCTTCTTTTTTTCCTTAAAAAAAAAAAAAAAAAAAAAAGAGTTATGTAACATTTTGACCTTTTCAAGTGAAGATTTAGATTAAGGGTAGTCAGCCTTTCTTCACCCACCGTCCACTTCGGTATCTGCGTTAAAGTGTAGAATTTTAGAACATCCCATTAAGTAGTAGGATTTATTATTTTACATATTAATTTGTTACACATTATAAAATATAAAAGCAAAAGAATATCGTGGAGATTTATGTAAAAGTTTTTAATAATGTCATGAAAATAATAATAATAATAATAATTAATTAAAAAAATAAATAAATAAAAATAAAAAAATCTGTTTTAATATTTAAAAAAAGTCAATTAAAGAAAATGAAAGTACTGCAGTATCAGAACAAACTCCCATTGTCACTGTGAAACGGCCGTGGGAACCAGGTTGAGTGCCGCCGTTTCAGACAATTATACGGCAGCTTGAGTTAAAATAATTTTGAATTTTCAAACAAATTTAAAACCATTCATCTTTTTTTTTTTTTCTTTTGATAGATATTTTAATATCTATTCAAGCTATTTAATTTTCTTCGTATGAAGTGAACTATCTGATGTTTAATCAATAGAAACCAATAAAAATCTTTTAATTCATAAACTAAATCAGAAAGTTCTGTGAATTCGTCATTTTTTTTATTTTATAATTAACATTCCTGAAATTTTTTTCCGGTGTAAAACTTAATAAATAATGTATATTGGGTGGTAGATCGTGATTTATATTTTCTAAATGTATAGACGGACCCCTAATACATTTTCACGTGTAACTCTATTTAAAATTGATTTAAGGTATATAAATAGGTATGTTTTTCGAACCGCCTTGATCTCAGAAATCGGAATATGAAGTCAAAAATAGGGGTTGCCATTGAAGAAAATGAAGTTAATGCCAGTTTTAATATGTAGACGACCCCTTAGGCAAAATTTAACTATACCGTTATAAACTAGACGTTATTACAAATCGATCGGTACCAGTCAAATGTTTCTACGATAATTTACGGCGAAATTAGGTGGGGGGGTGGCGTTTTTTTTTTGGGTGACTGTACATTAAATTAATCATGAAAAACGGCAGTTTTTCGAGTGACGCAAGCGGAAGGACAAACAGACGGAACGCTGCGAACTCATATATATACATCGGGTTTCGTAGAAAGTTTTATCCTGAATATCATTTCTTGATAAGCAACCGTTATTATTGTGATAAGCATTTACAGTGTCCTTCATCGATTGAATAATGCAAAGATTGTTTTTAAAAAATAATGTTGTTGAATATATTGATATCTATAATCAGGGCCTGATTAAGGGGGAAGCTCGCTCATACCGGAATATTTTTACAATTATTTTTTACTTCATGTCATAGAAATTCCACGCTTTGACGAGGAAATATTTTTTATAAAAAATGAACGGTGTAAAACAATCCAATTTACTCACCGTTATTAGACACCAGAATTCTTTTAAAATAATTTTTAATGTAAATTTTCTGTTTATTATAGGAAGAAAATATTTGTTAAAAAA
Source organism: Salticus scenicus (assembly GCA_963930645.1). Taxonomy (NCBI): domain Eukaryota; kingdom Metazoa; phylum Arthropoda; class Arachnida; order Araneae; family Salticidae; genus Salticus; species Salticus scenicus. The sequence goes on along the minus strand of OZ005656.1, from coordinate 105,299,960 downwards.
TAACGGTGTAAGTATAAATAATGTGTGAAGAGCGAGCTTCCCCCTTAATCAGGCCCTGTCTATAATCACTGATATGTTTGTTATATTTAGAAATCACCATGAACAAATTACTTTACTGACACCTTCGAAAATATTGAAATATTTTCTTATCAGTTTTGTAAACGAAAGTGAGTACAACTGAATAAGATAACCAAGCAAGAATAAATGCAAATATATCGCGCGCGCTATATATGGCAGCGAGCGAGAAATGTTTCAAATTGTTTAATATAACCCGAAATTGATGTAAAGAAGTAAAAAGTTGCTCTGCGGCTTTGGGCGCGTTCAATAATGCACCGGTAAAACATACAACTAACCAAGCCGTTCAAAAATGCTTTGGTTGCTTACCGGTAAGTAACCAATTTAACCAAGATTATTGTCGGTTACTTGTTGGTAAATTTGCTACTAAAGATGGCGAACGAAAAATCACTGTTACTGTTGTGTTGAAATCTTATATATTTAAACGTTGAAATGTACAGTCGGGGAAAAAAAAAAACGCAACACTGAACGTAACTTCGTTGCTAATCGATGTAGAAAAATGTAATAGGTATCATTCGACGGGGAATTGTGAGTAGTTTCAGAAAATGAACTGAAATTTTAAATTGGGGGTCTTCTACATATTAAAACTCGCACCAACTTTGATTTCTTCAATGGTAATGCCCCATTTTTATTTTATATTTGAATTCCTGGGATCACGACAACGCGAAAAAGTATATTGGTTGTATATTTTACTTATTTTTTCGCAGAGTTATAAGCGTTCAAAATTTGAAGGTGCTAATATTAAATTCATATTTCAAACTTTTATTAATATCTTCACAAAAAATAACTTGATCGATATAATTTTTTTTTTTTTTTTTTGCGAGATACAGTGAAGAAACCCAAACATAATCCATCATTAATTTTGATTCTGAAAAATATTTTTAATTCTGAAAAATATTAATAAATTCATATTTATAAAAATTATGAATTATGACCTATATTAATTTTTACATAAAATGAATCCTAATGCTAAAAAATAGGGGTGTGCAAATTTGCAGCTCATTCCAGTTATTAGTTTTCGAGATATAAATAAATCTTTCTTTTGGATTGGTTTAGGGGGCCGTTTCTTATAAAGTTTTGCATGAGATAACGAATCAAATCTTAAAAAATAACAAAGAAAATTAAACAAAATATTTTTATTTTATATTTACGGGTCAAATTATATAACAATAACGTCGAACGCAAAGAAATGAAACAAAAATGATGATTTTTAGTCATTAGTCATCCATAATTCCCGTTTTCTAAAGAAGACAAGCCCCGCCTTTATCGTTCTTCAAAACAAAACAATACAGAAAAGTAAATTTGACATCGAGTACTCGTGTTAAACCGCTTATTTTATGTTGACAAAAATATGCACAAGTGGTATTTACTTCATCGATTACTAGGGATAAATTTTGAATCTTTTAAACGAACACTAGAAGAAAAAAATTAACTAAATAGTTTAGTGGTTTACTGTTTTAAATATAAAAATAGGCTTAATATTTCAGAACAAATTTTCTGTACTCACAATTATATTACAAATGGATATATTTTCTAATTATATTCTTTCTAATCAATATATTTCTATCCATAGTATATTTTATTGCAAAAATATGAACACTGGGTACACACCTAAGAAATAAGTAACACACAAATTACGAAAGAAACGCCCACTGACAGAATTACAGAATTTCAAATAACGTGAATCCACGTCAGCAGTCGCGAAAGGGTTAATTAAGAAATTATATTTTCATAGAAATTATATAACGAATCGTACAGTTCCAAAGAGTTCAACTGACCCAAAACTGGTAAGTGCGATTAAAATTGTTTAATGTTTACTTCATGAACCCTTACAATAATTTATCCGAAAAGATTTAGTTTATGCGTTGTATCTATATTATTTCATTTTGTATATTATGTTACACCTACGAAAGAAAATTTAAGCTTTATTGGTGATCAGGACAGCCATAATAGACACTTTTACTTGAAAAATATTTTACTTTTTTCATAGAGTACTGTCTGGACCAATCGCAAGTGTAATGTATTTAAATTGATCTAAAATTATCTAAAAAAGTGCTGAAGTATATACAAATCTAAAAAACTGAATTCTAGATAATTAAGGAACTGTAAAATGCAAATGTTTTTATTAATTCTTATAATTCTTTTTTTCCTTTAAAATTTCCGGTGTAAAAATTAAAATTTTGTCTTTTCTTATACGATCTTAATTTTATTTTTCTACATTTACAGATAACCCCCTAACACATTTTTGATTATAACTCTTTAAATACTAAAGATAAAGTATACAAATAGTATACTTTTCCGCACTGCCAGACTCTCAGAAATTCGAATATGCAGTCAAAATTGGGTGTTGCTATTGAAAAAATCAACGTCGGAACTCATTTCAATATGTAGATGACCCCTAATTAAAAATTTGACGACATTTTCAGAAAGCGCATTTAATTTTATGTTGAATTATGTCTATTAGATGTTCCTGCGTCATTTAATAACGAAATTACAGCGGATGTTGCGTTTTTTTTCCCTGACTGTACAGTCACCCCCCAAAAAAACGCAACCCCCACACCTAATTTCGCCATAAGTTGTCGTGTGATTGGTACCAATCGATTTGTGATAACGTCTAGTTTATAATGGTATAGTTAGATTTTGCTTAAGGGGTCATCTACATATTAAAAGTGGCATCAACTTCATTTTTTTCAATGGTAACCCCCATTTTTTATAATTTATTTGAATTCTTTGTATCAAATCATCACGGAAAATGGTATAGTTTATATATTTTGTTCAATTTTTCATAGAGTTATAAGTTGTCAAAATATTAGGATGCGAATGTTAAATGAATGTGACAAACAGTAATTCATATCTTCCAACATAATTATGATATTCAAATTCTGTTTTTTTATACGGTAAAATGAAGTGACCCAAACATATTACATGCATATTTTTGATTAAAAAACATTTTTTGAATTATGAAAATTATTAATAATTTCATATTTGAAAAAATCATGAATTATGACCCATGTTAATTTTTGCATGAATAGAACGGGCATCATCAAAAACATGGGTTTCCAAATTTACAGCTCGTTCCTAACATTATTTTATGAGTTACAGTGATATTTCATTTTTTACTGCTGTTAGGGGGCCGTCACCTGTCATAAACTGTATCCTCTGTGAGTAAATATCTGTATATATCTTGACGAAAAACAATTATAATTTATATTTTTGTTATTCTAATTTATTTCTAAGCAAAATTTCGACGTTTATCATACAAACTGGCTAATTTTTATAAAATTATCGCAATGCAGACGAGAGATTGTGAAAGAATTCCATAAAAAAATAAAGCCCCGCCTCCATATTGCAGAAACAATGTTAAAAAACTAGTTCGCATATTCCTATTTGACTCTATGTATAACACTGGTACGCATAAATATCAATGGCATTTAATACATCGAATGCTGCAGACAAAATTTAATGATTTAATTGCAAATATGTAAAAGAAATGTTGTTTTATAATGTAAAGTTTTAGAAAATTATGTAAAGGCGTGGCTTCCGTTGCAAAAAGGAATATACACAGCTGCCAATATTTTAATTTATTCCGGAGTAATTTTAGCCCCGCCTCTAATGCGTGCCACTTATTTTTTAAAAGTATTTTGTCTTATTGTATCGAATTTATGTATTGAATAAACTTTTTCTGTAAAGAAAGTGGTGCGGAATAAAGGCGGATCTAAAAGTACTCCGGAATAAATTAAAATATTGGCAGCTATGAATATACCGGATCCTGAAATGTCAAGTCTTTCTTCTTAAATGTTACATAACTTTTCCTAGTTTCTCACTGCTAAAATTCTATTTTAACTGAGTTGTCGCTCTTATTTTTACTTGAATGTTGTAGGGTTCGTACACCTTAAGTTAAATATCATAATTTAGGAAACGCGGTAAGGCGAGGATTATCGTTTGAAAGAGGAATACGCATATTTTTTTTCTTTTTTCTAAATTATAATAATTAACATTTAATAATTTTTATAAGATTGTTTCAAAAGAATTTTCTGTTTTAATTTTGTTATGACATTTTCGCATTTATTTACTGCACGTTTGCGAGCTTTGTGTTATTTAAATTTTATCGCATGGATTAACATTTATTTAATGTTTTTTCAATACAAAATCAAACAGTGGAAGATTTTTTTTTTCATTAAATATATTATTGAAACAAAGCGCAATATTTTTTATTTTCGATTATTATAATCACGGCGTAAAATTCACATTTATTATGGGAAAACAATTTAAAACAATGTAATATGTCTTATTACTTTTAAAGATATAGATTTTGCACATTTAAAATTAAGAATTCAAGTACAGTAGACTACTGCAGAACTGGGAATATTCGTTCTAGGCAATAGGAAACTATTTTTTCTATATCCATATTTATTTTCATATGAATATACATAATAATTATACTCTTTCTAGTGAAAGTATTTGTATTCATATTATTTTGTTTATATAAATAAGAATATAAGGAATATTCTTTAGAAATATCGTAAAACACGAATTGTGAAAGAAACGCCCACTGGAGGAGTTACAGATTTCCAAATGACGTGAAACTACGCCAGCAGTCGCGAAAATGTTAAATATTCTTTCTCAGATTTTAGTTTAAATCTTGTTGTTTATATTTTTGTATATTATCTATTGTTGGTTTGTACGCCTAAAATTAAATGCAAAACTTTATAGTAACACTTTCATGCGGGGTTTTCTGTATAAAATAAACATATACCTAACAAGAAATAGATAATTCTTTTTCTTAAATATTAAACACTTTCATTTTATTTTTAACCGCTATTGAAATTATTATCATTATTACTATTATTATCTTAGCTTGGTATCTAGATTTTTGTAATTCAACATTGTAGAGTTCATATGATTCAAGCTATTTAATTTTCTTCGTGTGAAGTGAAATATTTAACTAATCAATGTTTAATAAATAGAAACTAATAAAAATCTTTTAATTTTTAATTCATAAAGTAACACAGAAAGTTCGGCGAATTAGAATCGTTTTTTTTATTTTATAAATAACATTTCTGTATGTTTTTTCCGGCGTGAAGTTTAATGAATAATGTATATTGGGTGGTAGATCACAATTTATTTTTTCTAAATGTATAGACGGTCCCCTAACACATTTTCATGTGTAACTCTGTTTTGAATTGATTTAAAGTATATAAATAGGTAGTTTTTCCGAACTGCCTTGATCTAAAAAATCTGAATATGAGGTCAAAAATAGGGGTCGTCATAGAAAAAAAAATTAAGTTTATGCCGGTTTTAATATGTAGATAACCCCTTAAGCAAAATCTAACTGCACCAATAAAAACTAGACGTTATTACAGATCGATAGGTACCAGCCGCATGTTTCTACGGTAATTTACGGCGAAATTAGGTGGTGTGTGTGTGTGTGTGTGGGGGGGGGTTGGGGTGACTGTGCAACTACATCGACAAGAAAAATTAAACAAAGTTCACTTTTATTAATTTTTGAATGGGAAGGTCGTGGTAAGATGATATACCACACATGCAGTTTTTATTTATTAGTAATTCCATGGCAAATGCATAGCTGTCAATATTTTAATTTATTGCGGAGTACTTTTAGCCTCGCCTTTAATTCGACCACATTATTTATAGAAAAATTGTCTCCAATATATAACTTCGAAAAAATAAGTGGTTCGAAATAAAAGCGGGGCTAAAAATACTCCAGAATAAATTAAAATATTGGCAACCATGCAAATGTATAATCAGGCACACACAAGAATATTTCACCTTTTATCACCTTTTTCCAGCGTTCCCAACTTTTATAATTTATTCAGGGGCATTTTTAGCCCCGCCTTTTTTTCGCACCAGAAATTTTGTAGATTATCTCTTTTTAATATGTGACAACGATTAAATAAGAAGAAAATCCCTTTTCAAAATCTCTGGTATGAAAAATAGGCGGGGCTAAAAATGCTCGTGAATAAATGATAAAAGTTGGAAACTCTACGTTTTCTAACGATAACCATTATCTTATTTGTCACAAAAATCTGCTGTAATATCTACTGTAAAGTGATATTTTTTTAAGAAAAAAGATAGAGATTGCTTTTAAAATTAGAAAAACCAACTTCGTTAAAGTAATTTCCTAATTTTCATATGGTATATATATATATATATATATATATATATATACATAAGTTTATTATTATTTTTTTATTTGAACCCATTAACTATTCACAATTAAAACGCCAAACTGAATATATATGTGTTTGCTTTTATGAATTTTTGAATTTGAAAAGCTTGATAAGCTATATTGCCACGCCTACAGTTTTTACTCTATTAGTAATTGCAGAGTAAATGCAATGTAAGTCATTACTTCCGCTATTATTTTCTAATAATAATCACTATACTATTTAATCACAAAAATATACTGTAATATCTATTGTAATATAATACTTTAGAACGTTAAAAGGCGGTGATTGCTGTTTAAATTAGGGAAATAGGTGGACCTGAAAAGTTTAAATAGCACGAATTGTGTATTACGAACTCCGGAATGCAACTCAGTTTTGCTAAATCACTTATTGATTAGAGTCGTAGTTAAAGGGTTAAGGCAGATCAAGAAATTTTTTTGAATCCCGTAAACTATACTGAAGATTTTTTTTTTTTTTTTTAATTATTTTTCTGTTTGTCTTGGCTTTAAGTAAGAAAATATTTATACTAGGCTTATTCAGATACACTGAAATATGGAAATTTTTCTCGAGATGTTTTTATTCACAAGTGCATTGAAATTCATATACCTATTATAATTATTTATATACATTAAATTAATATACATACATCGGGTTTCGTAGCAAGTTTTATCCTGAATAACATTTCTTGATAAGCAACCGTTATTATCATGATAAGCATTTACAGTGTCCTTCATCGATTGAATAATGCAAAGATTGTTTTTAAAAAATAATGGTGTTCAATATACTGATAGCTATAACAGGGATGGAACACGGGCGCAGAATTCATACCGGAATCTGTGTAAGAAATTTCTCTACTTATAATATCGTTGATTTAAGAAGTAGAAAATTGTCTTACATTGATAGTGGTATGAATTCTGCGCCCGTGTTCCATCCCTGCTATAATGACTAATATGTTTGTTATATAAATAAATCATACTAAACAAATTATTTTATTGACACCGTCGAAAATATTTATATATTATCGTATGAGTTTTCTAAACACTCTGAGTTATGCATACGTTATAAGACGTGTAACACTCATTGAAATAATGCAAAACTCTCGCATGCGCCAGGTAGCATGTATGGTAGCGAGCGAGAGTTTGACTAGCGCTTCAATGTTAAGCTCGATCCCTACGAAGTGGATCATTCCATTTAATTTGCAGGTAAGACAGACCGTAAACGGAGGGATAGGAAGCAGAAGGGGAAATACGATAGATTGCGATTTCGGACTTCGTTTTTTTTTTATTATTATTATTATTACTTATTTTTGGAGATAAATGCAAATGCACTGAGCTAATAGGACGGTAGGAGAAGAGATTCAGGTTAGGTTCAATAGAATTACGATAAATTTCAATTTCGGACTCAGTTTTTTTTTTTTTTTTACCTCTTAACATATGCACGAAAATAGTTTCTTCTTTTTCTCCCCCTCCCCTTATATATCTATGAGAATCTGAATTCAGGCAATTCAGGTAAAAATTGACAAAATCCTCATGTTCTTGGTAAATTTTAACAGCAATATTTATGAAAGCTTTTCCAAATATTACTAAATAGCAAGTATAAGATAATTAATATTATATTAATAAACGAAAATGACTTTATTTTGTTTCTATTTACATTCATGTTAAAAAAAAAAAAAAAAAAAAAAGTGAATAAACCTTAGTACATTAAATTATACTTAATGCAAGAAAAGGAGGGTAATGTAGAACTTAGTTTTAATTAGTGAAAAGATGGTGTACCTCAAAACAAGTTTTAATGTAATGCTTTAAGATTATTTACTGGAATAAAATCAGTTTACTGCATTATTACTTTAATATAATTGCACTTAAAATATTATTTTCATCATATGATTGAAAACAATTGCGCATTGAATTGGAGCATTGATTGAAAACAATGCACTGTATGATTAAAAATATAGTGCAAGTTTTATTATTATTATTATTATTATTATTAATTAACATTAGCTACAATACATGCAATGAATGTAAAACATTCTATGTCAACATAAACAAGTACAAATTGTTCCTTTCTTTTGACCAGAGCCTCCTTAAGTAGATGCCCAGCGAGTCGCTCGAAAACTTGGCAACAGTACAAGAAGAACATAGCCAGTAGATGGCGCTTGATACCGAGTCGTAAAGTTCTGTTTATTTCCCGCGATTCAATTGAGTTTCAATTGAGTTCTTCATGGTTTACGTTTTATTAATTTAACAAATGTGGGAGTTTATATATATATATATATATATATATATATATATATATAATATGCATGGTGTATTGCGTCGTTCCATTTTGTAAATCGGAGTCGCCGTGAAAATATAAGTTTTCACTGTTTCATATTTCAAGACAAGGTATGTAAACTGCATAAGTAATTAATGCAAAATTACCAACCCTCCGGATTTTTTAATATCAATAATATTTTTCACAAAAAAACATTATTTTTATTTATTATCGTAAATTCTGTGATTAAGACGAGGATAAATTTAAAAGAAATTATGATATAAAAATTCGAAGGGTTGACACCTCTGTTAGTAAGTTAGATTTAACAAATAAAATAGTTATGCTTATTACAAAATGAAATGACATTTTTATTTATTGATGTAGGAATACAGAAAAATAACTTGTTCTTAGTTACTTTGAAGTAACTCTATATTGTAGTATTTTATAGTTTTATTCATAAATTACATTAGTAACTTATGAATAAAACTATAAAATACTCCAATATAGGAACAAGATTGATTTATATTTTTTTAATACCACTGTTTTTTAAAGACTTGTGTAAATGCGTATAAAATTTTGATTATTTCAGTTAAATCGATACAAAAGTGTTGGGAATATTGAAAAGAAAAAATAGAACATTTTTATTTCTACTTTTGTTCTTTTTTAAAATATTAAGTTTTAAGATTCATAACATTACTTTTATTAACCTTTTACCACACAAATGGAATATGGAATTAAAAATTCATGTAAAAATTAAATATCATGATTACTGATTTGAAAAATCATCAGGTATAACAGAAAGATGACTTGATTTTTTGAAATAGAAATTCTCCACATCCATACACTCATATATACACACACACACATATACTGGCTAATTGCCAAAAACTACTTTTTTTGGACTCATGAGACCTTAAAAATATAAATCAGGGGAAAACTCGATATCGAATTTTTGGACCGAACACAATACTTTCATTACCTACGGTAGTAGGGTAATGGAAGTTAAAATATTTCAAGGATGTTATTAATTTATCCTTAAATTTGCCAATCTTTATCAATTTTTTCAAATTGAAACCTAATACGAGTTTTAAAATACAATTGTGAATTTTCTGCATTTGTTTGTTTTTAAGTTATTCTGATAATAAATATGCATATAAATCAATCACTAAAAACAGAAAAAAAAAAATGCTTTTTGTATTCAGAGAACCCCAAAACGTGACTTTATTCAAAAACCTGAGTTGAAAATAGAACTTCAAAAAAATACTTTGTTTACATTATAGGTTCGAAAAATTAATTTTCCTTCTTCAACAGTATTCGTCGACATAAAAAAAAGTGTAGCAAAGCACTTTCGTCAATCACATTCTACAGAAAAGAACGTTTAGCTTAATTTTGAATAGCCCTGTATGTTTTCAATAAACTATGTGCACATCAGATTGTGCATTTAAATTTAATCTTATATGAAAAACACCTAACACAAAATGAAATACACTTTCAGCATTTTCCAAGTATATCCGAGATAGACAAACCGACGCGCACAGACCAACCGCTAAAAACATTATTTTTCGTTTCAGGAGACCTCAAAACATGTAAACATAACACAACTTTATTTCGAAACTGTCTATCAGTTTCGAAAGCATACACTCTCGGAACTGGTAAAGCTAATAAAATCTTGAAAAAACTAGTATGCTGTGGCCACCACAAGACTTTTTTCTATATTTTCCTATACAAATTCACACAGTAACAATATTAAAAAAAAAAAAAAAAAAAAAAAACGAATTTTTTTTTTTAAGTTTTTTTTCGTAAAAAAAAAAAAAAAAAAAAAAAAAAAAAACGATAACTTTGTTTTAAATTATCACATATTTATAGTTCAACCATTCGTTTTAAAGATATTGACGAGACCTTTCGAAAGATACCCATCTTGAAAATTTACCCTCCCCGGGGGGTACTTCCCCCTAGGAGGGGGGGGGAAGCGATGCCCCAATTTTTTTTCCTAATTAACTACTACTATTATCAATAATTCATATTAATTTCACAATCACAGGTTAAGAATAACTCTCATTATGTACATTTATACGAAATGTTGTCCTATACTGCCATGTTAAAAATTTAGAAAAAGCGGGATGGCAACGCAACCTGTAAGACAATTTTTACCAAAAGTTGATAGGCACTAATTTATGTCAAGGTGCAACTACATACCAATTTGTATGAAATTCTGTGCAGTAGTTTCTGAGATACAGTTACCACAAAATTTTGTCACACACACACACACACACACACACACACACAGACAGACAGACAGACAGACAGACATTTTCTAAAAATAGTCAAATCGTGTTCTACAGCTCTCAAAACGTGTAAATCCATCAAAAACCCGAGGTCGAAAATTTTTACGAATCCAATACTTTCTCTATATTACATATAGAAGAAAGTAAAAAAAAAAAAAAAACTTCGTGCGAGAGAAAACTTATACTCAAGAAATCCTTAATTTTAAAAATTTAAATCTTAATGGTTATTTATTTATTTTTTGTGACGGACTAGACAACAGATTGTTTTCTTCTCCAATTTTTATTACTGAATGTTAACTTATCTCATTAATGTGCTGGTCTATTTTTCTTATAAATAATATAAAATTCTCGATTTAAGAAAAATAATTCACACCTAATAAGGTAAAAATGTAACGTAAAGGACATGACCAAGAAAAAGAAGAAAAAGACATGATTTTAATAATTTATCATTATAAATTATTCATTCTAAACTGAAACTCATTTAAAGTTCAGAGATTTTAATTTATATAAACAAAACTTTCATCTGATATCTAAATTTAAAAAAAAATTGAAATTTTTATTGAATAAATATATAAAAAATAATTTAATCGCGTGATAGACATGCCATGTTTTTGCTTATTTAATTTTAAATTTCGTTTTTTAATTAATAATATATTTTTAAAAAAGGTGTTATTTATTAGATTCAATTAGTTGAAAAGCTAAAATAGGTCTTGTCCACTTCCGAAGAAAATTAAACCCTATACTTTTTTAAATATAAATATTTGAATTTTTTTTTTTTTTTTTTTTTTGAAAATATTTACGATAAAGCACTTTCACATCATTTTTTCAAATTAAAAGAAAAAAAAAAATACAATTTTGGACTTTAAATTGAAATTAATAGCTAGATTTTTATATGAAAAATATAACTTATCTATGAAATAGAAGAAAATTGTTGCTCTGCGTAGGTGCTGTCACCTAGCGTTAGTTTTGTTTTTTAAATGTTGCCTAATTTAACATTGGGATTCGCTGCGCGTGGAAGGCATCTACTTAAGGAGGCTCTGCTTTTGACAGACAGTGCATTTAAAAAAAAAAAAAAGGCGAGTGAGAACTGTATTTTCTTGTAATTTTTATTTAATCAATTCACACTTTTCAATCCTTATCTTTTTCAAAAGTTGCAACTGTAAGTATATAGATGATTTAAAGCATGTTTTGAAGAAATTTGAACTATATTTATTTCCTATATTTTGCAGTGCAAGTTGATTTCCTTGTACAAAGAAATTCAGGAAAACTTAAAAAATGTTTACTCCCCAGTCACAATTAAAGAAAACTAGTATGTTGTGGCCACCACAAGACTTTCTTCTATATTTTCCTATACATATTCAATCAGTAACAATATTAAAAAAACTAGTATGTTGTGGCCACCACAAGACATTCTTCTAAATTTTCCTATACATATTCAATTAGTAACAATATTAAAAAAAAAAAAAAAGAAAATACGTTTTTTTTTTTTCTAAGGTTCTTTTTTTGTTAAAAGTAATACATATTCAATCAGTAACAATATTTAAAAAAAAATCGATAACTTTGTTTTAAATTATCACAGATTTATAGTTCAACCATTCATTTTAAAGGCATTGACGAGATCTTTCGAAAGATACCCATCTTCAAAATTTACCCCACCGGGGGGGGGGGGGTACTTCACTCCCAGGGGGGGAAGCGTTCCCCCCCACATGCACAGAAATTTTTTCCTAGTTAACTGTTACTATTATTAATAAATTATATTAATTTTACAATCACAAGTCAAAAATAACTCTCATTATGTACATTTATACGAAATTTTGTCCTATACTGCCATGTTAAAAATTTAGAAAACATGAGATCACAGCGCCACCTGTTGAGCGATTTGATCACCAAATGTAATCAGTACCAGTTTATGTCGGGGACCAACTAAATACCAAGTTTGGTTAAATTTCGTTAAAAAAAAAAAAAAAAAAAAAAAAATGCGATTTTTTTTCTAAGTTTTTTTTTTGTTAAAAGTAAAAAAAATCGATAACTTTGTTTTAAATTATCACATATTTATGGTTCAACCATTCGTTTTAAAGGTATTGACGAGACCTTTCGAAATATACTCATCTTGAAACTTTGCCCCCCGGGAGGGTACTTCCCCCCTCAGTTGGGGGGGGGGACCGATGCCCCCACATGCACAAAATATTTTTCCTAGTTAACTATTACTATTATCAACGAGACCTTTCGAAAGATACCCATCTTGAAAATTTACTTCCCCGGGGGGGGGGGGGACCAGTGCCCCCACATGCACAAAATTTTTTTCCTAGTTAACTACTACTGTTATCAATAGTTCATATTAATTTTACACTCACAAGTTTAACATAACACTCATTATGTACATTTATACGAAATTTTGTCCTATACTGCAATGTTAAAAGTTTACATAAAATGCGATCACAGCGCCATCTGCTGGGCGATTGATTCCCAAATCTAATCAGCACCATTCCATGTCAGGGTCCAACTATATACCAAGTTTGGTTCAATTTCATTCATTGGTTCGTGAGATACGGTGAAATATATGAAATTTTGCGATCACAGCGCCACCTGCTGGGCGATTGATTCCCAAATCTAATTAGCACAATGCCCCGCCAGGGTCCAACTATTTACCAAGTTTGGTTGAATTTCATTCATTGGTTCGTGAGATACGGTGAAAACAAGAAACCACAGACAGACAGACAGACATTTTTTAAAAACTATCAATTCGTGTTCAGGAAATCCCAAAGCGTGTAGATCCGTCAAAAAACGGAGGTCGAAAATTTTCGCGAATCCAATACTTTCTCTATATTACATATAGAAGAAAGTAAAAATGCAGTTGAGTGTGTGATGTGTGCAGTGAAAATTTTTAATTGTACATCTTTGTAAGCGTATTCAAAAACACCAATAACCACAATTTCATAAAAAATATTGTCAATCTGATTTAGATAGTAGAATTTGAAATGTCAAGAACTGAGATTTTAACCTTCATGTTGCGACATAGATACTTCCAAAAAAAGGATAATAATAAAATAATTATAATTATATTAAATTTATTGTTTACTCAATATATATGTGAGCTTAAATTTGGTAAATATTTTTAAACTTAAAAAAAAAAAAAAAAAAAAAAAAATCAGTTTGAAATTTCTTTTGAAAAAAAAAAAAAATGTATATATATCACCTTGACTTGAAGAAATTTGAGAACTGTTTGGAGAAATTTACTTTCGATCATCCGACAACACTAGTCCCAGAGCATTTTTTGCGATAAATGAAAAAAAAAATATCCTCGTCAATCAAATCTTTGACAGGAGTCAAGATGAACTTAAAATTGTCAAGAAAGAATCAAGCAATAAGTAACAACCACGAGCCAAATCAAAATCGTAAACACTCACACCTCGCGCGCGCAATCGCAACCAAAGGTTCCCATCCCTCTGTCTACCGATTTACCTGCAAATTAAATAGAATGATCCACTTCGTAGGGATCGAGCTTAACATTGAAGCACTAGTGAGAATTTGTGTCGAAGAAATGAAAATTCGAGGGTAGCGAGAGAGTGAGGATGATGCATTGATGAAATAAAGTTTTCTGTCACTTCTTATGACTTGTAGTAGTGAGTTGCGAGATAGGTAATTTCTCATGTGACAAGTGAATTGAATTCAATAAGTTCTCTTGTCATGAAGTCGTGTTAAAAGAAGTGATAGTCACAAGAAATTTAAATACCTTTCACAAATAAAGCTGACTTGAAAAATATTGAGATCGGTTAAAAAGTATTTAGTTTTAACAAAAGGATGTCAAAATGACAGTTTTAAGTAATTTCTGAGGCGCTTAACTCTTCACTTGCTTATGAAAACTCACGAATGTTTTTAATGTGTTTGATTTATATTGTATTGGACATTGGACGCATTATTTTATCACATGAAAGTGATAAATTATAACTCTAAAAGTATTTGGAGGAAATTACAAAAATAATAATAATAATTGTTTCTACAAATTTTGTGCTTTATATATATACATGCTTGTCAACCATCTCATTAATAACCATAAATTGTTAACACCCCTTTACTCACACCATTATATTTTTAGAGTTATTCTAAATGTTGTTACGATTAAATAAGACTAAAAGTACGTAAAAAAAAAGGCGGGAACTAAAAATTGTACAGTTCATAATGAGATGGTTAGCAATTATGTATATATATAGGGAAGTGTGGGGCAGATTGTAACAGTTTTTGGAAAATTATGTATATTTTGAAATGAATTTACGTTTTCCTGTTTATAATAGCTGTTTTCTATAGCATACATATTCATGTATTATATACATAAAAAAAACTTTCGTCAATTTTGCTAATTTTAGCACAAAAATATTTTTTCAAAATTATTTGCCTGTTACAATTTGCCCCGTGTTTGAAGCAAATTGTAACACACGGGGCAAATTGTAAGGGATACAAAGGAACCCTAACAATAAAAACGACAATATTTCAAAATTTTTTTGTCATCAATCACTTACTAATTTATTAAAAAATTCAGTTGATAGCTAATATTTAATTATAACCTTCTTGTTATAGTAACAATGAATTATATCAAATGGATTGTAGTAAATTAAAGACAAAATCAACATCAAAGTCAATCTTAGTCAGAGTTGAAATTAATTCAAGCAAATGATATTTTGTTCCCTCTCATGCCTTTAATGTGTGCTCACATTTTGCAAATTAAGCATTATAACCATTCTTCTGCCACAGAGTGGGTTTAGCGGAGCTCGAATTCTCCGCCCTTTTTTCCAGGACACTGTCATTAATGAGAAATTTCTGCTTTTTTTTCTACCACTATTTTTATGCAATATTGTCTAATTGATGATTAAAACGTGATTATAATTCGGGATTAAATAATCACGGCACTGAAACGCAGAAAATATTTCTGTATAAACGTAATAGTGGTAATGAAGCCAGAAATATTTCATTTCAGAAAGTTTCCTGAAAATGGGCGGGGACTTCGATCTCTGGCTGTAGGCATCTCCACAAGCCACGCCTCTAACATGGTACAACTTGCCCCCAAATTTTGTTTCAACTTGCCCCATCGTATGATTTTGGATATTTTGTTTATTTATAAAAATATATAACGATTTATACAAAAAGTTAAACAGGCATTTTATAAATCAACACACAGACAAAATAAATAGCTATAAACATTTCCTTAAAGAATAAATTAACATACTTTTAATCAAAATTTACAAAATATATTTTTTCCCCCACTAACTAGCTAAAATGAAGCACGTGTACAGAACCTCTCATTAACCATTTCTGAGGAGCACCGATTGTTCTTACATTATAAAGCGCGTCATAAGAATTATGTTTATTGAAATATATTGCGTGTTACTTCATACCCCTGTGACAACTAGCCCCACGCTCCCCTATATATATATGTAAGATGAATTCATGAATTATCAATAAATATCTCATTTTTAGGTGTTGGGGAAAAAAAAAATTAAAACAAACTTCTTGGTGTTGGTCACTATTGAAAAAACATTATGATGGTTGAGATTTTGAATTATCATTAAAAGTGTTTTTTTTTTTTTCCTTTAAAACTTTCTTCTGTGTTTCATAGAAGAAAGTATTGGATTTGTAAAAATTTCCTACTTATAGTTTTTGATGGATTTGCTTGTTTTGAGGGATCCAACGATTTGACCATTTTTGGAAAATGTTTGTCTCTCTGTCTGTGAGCGTGTGTGTCTGTCAGCGTGAAAAAAAAAAAAAAAAAAAAAAATGTGGCGATTGTATCTCAGGAACTTCTGCAGAGAATTGCATATAAATGTATATGTTTATGCACCTTGACCTTAATTATTGCCTACAGTTTTTAGTGTTAATCGTTCAAGAGGTGGCGCAGGTGTTTCCACAAATTTAATGAAGGCGG
Source organism: Salticus scenicus (assembly GCA_963930645.1). Taxonomy (NCBI): domain Eukaryota; kingdom Metazoa; phylum Arthropoda; class Arachnida; order Araneae; family Salticidae; genus Salticus; species Salticus scenicus. Next base: position 105,283,245 of record OZ005656.1, on the reverse strand, counting down.
TATCTCAGAAACTACTGCATAAAATTGCATACAAATTTATATGTAAATGCATCTTGACATAAATAATTGCCTATCAACTTTTGTTATCGATTGTTCAACAGGTGGCTCTGCTATACAGTGATTTTCTTAATATAAAGGAAATCTATTTTTCACTAACTACTGTACAGAATTGAATATAAATTTTATGCAGATGAACTTTTGCATGAATGAGTGCTTTTAAACTTTTGGTGTCAGTAGCTCAACAGGGTCTCTGCTATACCGCGATTTCCGTAATTTAAGGGAAAGCTATATCGCGGGTTCTGTTGCGTATTGTCAAACAAAACTTGATATGTGAGAAAGTCATGAGACATTATGTTGGTTCAATTTGGATGCATAGCGACCAAGAGGTAGCGGTGCTATGTTGCAAATTTCCTCTTCACATGGCATGTAACTGTACGAAAATTGATGTATGAAATAACCATTATGAAAAAGCGTTTTTTTAAGATATGTTAATTAGAGAGAATAATACTGTCTTTCTTCGGATATTTAGTGTTAGTTTTCTCTAAAATGAAAATCGTCTACATTCATCATGATAGATAAATTTTGATAAATTATTTGTACTGCACTGAGTGAATTTTATAGGAAAATATAGAAGAAAGTCTTGTGGTTGCCACAACATATAATTTTTTTTTTCATGCATACAGACTACTTAAAAACCAAAATCTGATTGTAATGGCAATTAATGTAGAAACCAGATTTAAAAGAAAAAAATGTTCCCAGCAAATTTGTTTATAAAAATAAAAATTATAATAATAAATTAATAAAATTAAATAAAAATCACCTTCGTAAGTTTACATTTCTTGCAAATTTTACGTCACTGACTTTATTATTTTAGTCTTCAGTGATGACGGAAAAAAAAAAAAAAATCTTACTACTACAAATTCAAAAATTATAAATAAATGCACTAGAGTTGCTTTAAATTTTAAACATTTCTTTCATGTTTATATTTGGTTTTCGGTTTTAAAAGCAATGACTTTTGCAAAAGCCGTACAGGGCAATTGAAAAATTAAATTTTGTCATTTAAATTTGCTCTAAAAATAAAAATATTACTATTATGCTTTCAAATAATATTGAGTAAATATTGAATAATATAAATAGCGACTCTTGAAGTTATTATCTTAACAGTTGTCTTTTAACTTACATTTACAGAGACTGTATTCAATTAATATGAATTGTAACAATAACGATTATTGTTATTCAGCAAATCTGTTCTTTAGAATAAAATTTTAAACATTGACTGTAAAAGAGGGTAATAAAAAACACCGCAGAACTGTCATTTTAAAGTAAGAAATAAAAAACTTTGAATAAACAACGTAAAATGCAATAAACTCGCAACAATTGTTTCGGGTCGGAAGAACACACGACCCTTCGTCAGGTCAACAAAGTAGGCACGAGTGCTGAAATCAAAACGCACGATTAGTTAGTACGTTGCCGCTTTTATTGCAGTACTCGTGTCTAATTCTAAATTTAGTAATTAGTCAAGTGTTTATCTCAAATTAAAAAGAAAAAAAAAATCAATGAAAGAAAAATGAAAACTACGCTTTAAAACAGATATTGTGTGAAGGAACATTCCATTGTTATCGATCGAGAAGTTCTGCGCTCAAAGTTGGTAGATGAGAAGTGCCGGGCTCGGTCCCAGGTCGCGCTCTTCGACCTAGAAGTTCACCGAGTTTACTGGGTTTTTTTCCGAAACTTAACTTCGGATGAAAGTTGCCGTAGTAGTTGGGGAATTTCAGTTTGCCACCTTCTTTCTTCTGTAAAAATCATTTTTTTTTTTCTTCTTCTTCTTTAATCACGGAATTTCTAAACGAAATAAATAATTACTATCAGTTTACAAACTATTGCCAGAGTTATATAAAATTCAATTAATGACTCGATAACGAGTATGTGATCGATATGTTATGCTAATATGTTTTTTGTTTAGGAGTTATGCGTAAAATAAGAATACGAGAAAATATGCTATTGTTTAATTTTTGAAAAATAGATTTCATAACCGATTTTTCAGCTTATTCATAAAATCTTGTTCATAATTATTTGAGTAATGCATTGAATATTCTACAGAAAGCTTTTGAAACCAAAAATTTGATCTCTGGTAAAATATAAAGGTTAATTATGTTCAATGAAGAGAAGGAGGGGGAAAAAAGAAATTTCTGTGTACAAATTGAAAACTTTTGCTTTATAAAGAAGCATAAATGAATGGCAAATTTATTATTTGCAATATTTTCAAAAATAAAATTCATATCGTGCATTCTTTTACGACAAATAAGAAAATTTTACAATAAGAAATTAAATCTATGAAATTCATATTATTAATACAAAATATTAATAATATAAATATAAAACTATTTAAATATGATAATTATTTAAATATTTTTATTATTGTTATTATTATCATTATTATTATTATTAGCACAAGTGATTACATTTTATCAATCACAATTCTAATATTCAAAGTAAAGTAGATCTCTATTAAATAATATGATAAATATAATATAAATAATATATATATATATATATATATAATATATTATATTATGTATATATAATATAAATAATATATATATATATATATATATATATATATATATATATATATATATATATATATATATATATATATATATATTAAGAATTAATTATTTATAAAAAGAGTATTCTGGCGCAAACATTAATAAAAATTTAACAATTAAATATATTTATTAATTTCTATCAATAATAATGCGCCTAAGGCATCTGGTAGTCGAATGGTTAGCGCTCTGGTCTTTGGAAATTGCATTAAAATTTATATCAAAATTTACAACAATAAATTATTCACTTAACCTTCCTAAAATATGCGAATGAAAATTTATACATAACTACCAATAATAAAATAGTTTTAAATATCGATTATATATTGATATATTCATTTTAAATGTTAAAATTTTGAAAATTCCATAGAAATTAAAAAATTTCAGAAGTTAGTGCTCACTTTAAAATAATGTATGAACTCCCGTTTATAAAAATAAAATAAAATTTATTTTGTAATTTATACTTACATTTATTGTAAATAAACAATAAATGGAAATTAAATCAAAGCAGACACGTAACCAGGGCCTGATTAAGGGGGAAGCTCGCTCATACCGGAATATTTTTACAATTATTTTTTACTTCATGTCATAGAAATTCCACGCTTTGACGAGGAAATATTTTTTATAAAAAATGAACGGTGTAAAACAATCCAATTTACTCACCGTTATTAGACACCAGAATTCTTTTAAAATAATTTTTAATGTAAATTTTCTGTTTATTATAGGAAGAAAATATTTGTTAAAAAATAACGGTGTAAGTATAAATAATGTGTGAAGAGCGAGCTTCCCCCTTAATCAGGCCCTGCACGTAACATCGATCATAGATACTTATCTAAAAAGCCCGTAATAAAAGACTGATTCTGTAAATCTTAAATAGTTCGTAAGATTTCTTTTTTGTGATTTTTAAAGAAAGAAAACATGTCCTCTAAGTTCTCTTTTTAATCTGTGAAAAGAGGTGTAGGTCGATTACCCTGATGTATGATAACAGGACAGAAAAAATGGGTTATTTGTCCTACTCCCCTTCCTGTGTCCATGTTTATGATTGACATGTACTGGTGAACAGAGGGGAGAGATGTGTCCTTCATTCCCTTACAGGTGACTTAAATAGTACACATACGCACACACAAAATAAATAAATAAATAAATAAATCTGTGACACATTTACAGTTCTTATAAATCTCTCGGAAGAAAAAAGTTTTATTTGCATATGTATATTGCATAACTGGTCCTCATGTATAGCGTAATTATTATTTATATGTGTATGTGCTGTACTTTTATTTTTATTTATTTTTATTTTACCAAAAATTCAAGTATTGATTTATCACTTCATGATATTAGCATATAAATTTATTATTTTTGTATTAACAATATTAATTAGATATTTTGTAAAGTTTCGTGAGGAATACAATGGGAATATTTGATTTTCTTATTTTTAAGTTTTAAAATAAAATTTTTGTTTGGAATAATTTGCGATAAAAATTTCAAAACTGGGTTGAAGAGAGAGAAAAAAAAAAATAATCTTTCAAATGTGTTTCTTTCTTTCTTTTTGTTTTTTAATTATCACTATAAATAATTATTTATAACCAACTAGTGGTGAAAGAAAAGAGAAAGTTTGAATAAATATATGCATATATATAATTTATCATTACTGTGATCAAATATAAGAAAAGAAGGCTTGAATTAATCAATAAACAGTCACATATAGAAGTACGGCCTTTTACAAGGCGGAAGATATTGAAAAAGTTAATTTGTATTTTCTATATTGATTGATGAGTTATGTGTAACAAATATAAACAAAATATAAGAGAAAAAATTAATAATAATTATTAGAAGAAGAATAAGGAGCAGAGTTCACCACAGACAAGTGAAGACGGTTAAACAAGTTTGATGGGCGGCGGGCGCTTAACCTTTTCCAAAAGCTCTGCAAGACCTTATTGTAGTTAAAAAGAAGATAATAATCACTGTAATTAAAATAATAATAATATAAACAAGTGAAAATTAAAAATGAACGAGATATCTTTGAAAAATGTAATTAATTTACATAGTAAATTTATGACCATAACGCAGAATTTTTTTTTTTTTTTTTTTTTTTTTGGGGGGGGGGGGGGGAGGGGGGTAAATGAGTTTAGAGACAATTATAGGATATCAACAATTGTATTAGACAACATTTCATATTATGTTATTGAAAGCCACTCGTTAAAATGAATTTTAATTTCATAAAATAATTTAACTATTTCCTTAAACACCTTCATCAATAACTCTACTTTGAAAAATATACAATTATTGTGATGATAATTTAAACTTGTTATGTATTATTTACAGTTATAGCCCTCATATTAAAGATAAAATAGTTATTTAAATCCTTAAATGTTATATAGTAGTGTTATTAATTTGTAATAAAATCGTTACAATATACTTCAATTGAAATATCTTTGCAGTATGAAATACATGGCACAAAAAATAAAGAAATAAATGAAAAACAGTAATTTTTTTTCTTTCTTTATATATATATATCGCCGTAGAGGCCTCTGCTCCTTCTTCTAGTTATCATTTATTTATTTCTGTTATGCTTCTTCCTATTTCTTATGTATAATCGAATCATACAAGCCCCAAATACATCAGGCTCTCAGAAAAGCTCATTAACTTTTCAATATATGTTGCTTTAACCATTTGCGGCGCAAGACAATTCAGATCTTTTAAATTATACTGCCACCGGAATTGAGGAACTAAATTAAACTAAAAGAAATTTTAAATTTTCAGGTTTAAAAAACTGGCCTTTTGTGATATGTTATAAACGTAAATTTTTGCTAATAAATTTCCGGGATGAATTTTTGCTGCTGGATTTAAAATTTTGCGTTCTCGCAGCGAGGACACCGCGCGTTAAGGGGTTATATAAAGTTTCATTTCCATGTATAATTTGTTTAATGATTAAAGTATGAGTACTATGGATTAATTCATATTTCATTTGAATCCTGAATATATAGTTTTAAATTTATAGATAATTTTGGTAACTGTTCATTTGTTTCTCTTGCATTCTACAATTATATTACATCATAAATTGGCATATATTTTTTATTGATGGGAGTGAAGGGTGGGGTATAAAAAATTATTTTGTTTTTTATTATTTTAGCTTTATAGAAATTTAGCAAAATAATTATATCCGGAATTTTACTTATTTATTACGTATTTAATTTTCACAAGCCTTCCAGTTTTCTTAAAGTTGGTTAATTTATACACTGTAATTTATTAATGTTAATTGTTTAATTAATAAAAAAGTATTCCTTATTTTTGCTAAATATTAAATGAAGATTTAAAATAATATATTTATTATGTGTTCATAATTACTAAAGTCTTACAACTTCCAATTGCGTTTTACATATCTGACACTAACTTTACAAAACTGAACTCTAACGAAAAATTTCCGCATTATATATGAATAATAAAGGCACGCGTTTTGAGAAGAAAAGACTTATTTTATCTGGCAAGAAATGCGTACTATTCTGTAAAGAAGCACAGGAAAACCCCGTATTTTACCTCGAGGTAAAAGGCATTTCTTTCCCAATGAAGGAATATTTTGTTCTTTCGAAATACGTTGCCTATATTAATTTTTTAAAGCGCATTCAAAAAGTTTTCTGTTTTAATTTATGACTCTGCATTTATTTTATACTATGTGCTTGGCATACCTTTTACATCTTTGAAAATAAAGAAAATATTTCATGTGCACAAATTAGAAATATTACCAAAATCTGTACTTTGATATTTAAAATTTCAAGTAATTAGTTTCATTCTCTAGTATATATATATATATATTTATATATATAGAGAGAGAGAGAGAGAACAAGAGAGAGAAAGTGGAAAAGAGGTTAGCTTTCAGTAATAATTTAAAAAAGGACTGATTAATTAAAATAGTTATTATTATTATTTTTTTTCCCTGGGCAACACTAGTTTAAACGGCAATAGTAAGAATATGGTTGTTCCCAAATTTATATAAGTAATATTATGACTGTAAGAGAAGTTTTTAGAGAAACCAGAAATTTCCATATCTCTCATTTAAAATGTGCGCTTGTTACGACTGTTAAATGTACTAGTAATTAATTTTTTTTTTTATTAGAAACCTAATTTATGACTTAAAACTTAAAGTTCTTGCTTTTTAAGTTTAACTTTTTTATTTAAAATTGGTGTATGAAAATAAACTTTTATTATTATTAATTTTATTATTATTATTATTATATATAAAGAAAAGAAAAAAATGCAGGGTTTGGAAAATATAGTTTGTGAAAATGGAAATCTTTAATTAAAGGTGTCATAATTGCCAATTTTAACATTCGTGTTACCTATAAATAACTAGCTCAGGTCACGCCCTTTGAGAAGTAAATAAATATTTCTAGTTATCTTGAAAAGAGAAGTGGGGAGAAGCAGTGGGGAAAGAAATGTGGGGGAACTCATCGGCGCAATCGCCCTGTAAGGGAAAAACGAAATTTCTCTCACCCCTTTAAATCAGGGAAAACGACCAGGCCCCAACCATATAACTTGAAATGTAAAGTACTTACAAAAATAAATATGATCCTTTTCTTCTTAAGTACTAGCCCTCATTCAGCTTGAGATCCTTTTGAAAACTATCCAGCTATATAGAGAATGATTTTCTTTAGTCGTTTTCCCACAATTCTTGAAAAAATATTTTGGGGTAAAGAAGACACATTATATATAAATCCGAAAAAGAATTTAATTTGTTACGTTAAAACATCAAAACTAACATAACAAATCTATTCTCATTCAGACAAATCCCATTTTATAAATTAGAAATTCACTTGATTCTTCATGTGGTCAGATTTTAAATACAGATAAAATCTAAAATAAAATAAAATACCTAATGAGCAAATTGAAGTACAAAATATTGATATTATTTACAGCTATAAATCAATGTTCTATATATTTATTACTATGAAATATTTTTAAAAAGTAAATAAAGTGATTAAGAAAATAATTGCATTACAATCAGTTTTCTGAATGAAAATTTGAGCAGCACTTTAAACAATTTATATATCAGTTAAAAATGGACAAATAACTGAGGATGAAATATTTTAAGAGTATCGAATCTAATACTCAGTATATTAGATCTGCTTAACATGTTTGTTATTAAAACAAAATATTTAGAATTTAATCAAATTTCGATATCTTATTGACTTTGTTTTTTAATAATATGCACTTATTAGCATTTTTATTAGTAAGGAAAATACTAGTATTTAACATTTGCTACATTTTCAATATATATATGTTCACACATTTAATAAAGCAGCATTAACTCTTCCCCTTTCTTTTCTTTGCAATTTTACTCTTCCACTCTCTCCTTATAAGAATTAAAAGGATGTTTTCAAATCATGTACAAACTTATAAGGTTAGAAAATTAATAAATGATTAAATGCAATGTAACAAACAGTACAAATAACAGACATATTTGACAGTTAATGCAACGTTTATTCTTCAGCATAAGATAAAGCAATCGTACTTTATTAAATAATTGAAGTTTATTATGTTAACTGATCTGCGAATTAATAGAATAATATATATATATATATATATGATGTTGGTTATAAACATATTATACATATCGCAAAACGAAAACAATAAAATACATTATAGCTTTACGGGCAAACTATTGGTAAAAAACATTAAAACAAAGTATAATTAGTTCTAATTAAAGATCATTACATAAAATTTCCTAAACAGATACTTCACTTAGAGTTGAAAAAGAATATCTAAATTCTGATAACTACTAGAATGAACTGTAGTGATATATACAGAGTGGTCCGAAAAACATGATAGAAAGTAAGCGATCGTTGTGGAAAAAATAAAATATGCAAGAAAATGAAACCTATGTTATTGAATAAAGATATGAATGACATTTAATATACAAGGTGCTCAAAATGTCTACCGTCCCTGACTATAGTGTTATAAAGCCAGTTCTGAAACTCTGTCATAAAGCGCTGGAGTGTGTTGGAATCAAGTGCATCAATTTCAATTCTGATGGTCGATTTCAGGCCCTCAAGTGAATCAGGGGATTCCTATAGATTTTGTCCTTGGTGTAAACCCATAAGAAGAAGTCGCACGGATTTAGGTTCGGACTGTATGGGGACCCCTCTATCGCGTGCCCCGTAAATTTTTCTGCATCCAATTTAATCAAACGCTCACTAAATGCCATTTTAAGCCACAGGAAGACATCAGCAGTTCTGTGGGGACGAGCCCAATCTTGCATGAACCAGTACTGGCGCATCATGTTGAGACAGCCCGCTTCAGGGCCAATGTGACGCTTTAGAAACTCTCGATACTTCACTCCCGTGACCATAACGTCAATGAATATCGGACCACTCATCCGCTTCGACCTTCGACGATATGGCACACCACACCGTGACCGTTTGTGGATACAGTCGTGAGGCGACACTGAGATGAGGATTTTCCGTACCTCAATGGCACCTCAAAAAATAGTCTTACGATAAATAATCGTTCTTCCAAGGTCAGTGATTTCGTATTGGTTATTCATTATTTCCAGTAATCAAGCATTCACCTTAAATGTCAATATGCAATTACAATATGGAAGAATTATACTTATATCAGTACATATGAAATCAGGAACTTAAAATAAATTCTATCATGTTTTTTGGACGACCCTGTATAATAAACATACATAATATTTTTTGTGTTTTCAACTCATACACCTTACAAAAATGAATGAATGAAAGAAAAAAGAAAGAAAAACTTACTTTGGATAGTATGTACTTTTGAATTTATTTATATTTTTTTCTTTCCAACAGATGATTATAATACTTTCAAAGATCCTCGAAATTATAATTTTTGATGATTTTGAAGTAACGTGTTAATTAAAAACATGTCCATCGACGGTCATCTTAAGCGATTGTTATCTGTTTGCAAGAGGTTTCCAGCACGTACAAATATCACTCACTTTGCAATAAGGTTTGCAAGTGCTTTGCAATTGAAATGTTCCGTTTGAATTGAAATATTCATTGCAATTGGCTTTGCAACCGGAAGTGTTCCGTTTGAATGTAACCGTTACAAAGCAATTTTGTCATTTTAATAACGCAAAAACCATTTATTTATCTAATATCCTAATGCAAATTGTTGTCGTAAACAATCATATATCGTTTTAAACTACTCTTCAAACTATAACTTACTTAGGACATATTATTTAAGCAAATGCATTGCATTTCTTTAAAACTATTTAAATATAGTATTATTCATTTCACTAACCGCGATAAGTTGAAGGTGAGAGCAGAAGAATTTAAAAAAGGAAAAAGAAAGAAAAGCGTGAGCGAGAGAAAGAAAAATCTTCTTCCATTCTCTCTGTAAACCAGACGGGCTGCTGTACTGAGTAGAATAGGTGCGTAAATTTATCGTTCTTGGCCCTTCACAATTTTTTTCGCCAATCCCTAAAAGAGTTGACGATTTGTAATGGCGCTTCCCGGCAGCTTTCAGAGGCATTATACAGAGTTCCCAACTTTTATAATTTAATCACGAGCATTGTTAGCCCCGCCTTCTTTCCGCACCGGAAATTTTGTAGATTATTTCTCTTTAATATGTGACAACGATTAAATAAGGAGAAAATCATTTTTAAAAATTTCCGGTATGAAAAAGAGGTGAGGCTAAAAATGCTCGTGAATAAATTATAAAAGTTGGGAACTCTGGCATTATACTGCACTCATGAGGAGGGGATTAGAACATACCTGCCAACCATTTCATTAGGAATTGTAACATTTTTAGTACCTGCCTTTTTTTTCACACCACTCTTTTTTTAGAGTTATTTTATTCTTATGTAACCGTAATTACATTTGGAGGAATTTACTCTAAAAATAAAGTGGTGTCGAAAAGGGGGTGTGTTGTAAAGGGGCGTAACTATATTACGATTATTAATGCAGACCTGCCAACCTAATCCGGCAAATTGTTAACGCCAATTGAAAAACGCCCCTTTTTCTACACCAATTAATTTTTAGAGCAATTCTCTTCAAATGTATCTATGATGAATTAAGTAGAAAAATACTCTAAAAATTAAGTGGTGTGGAAAAAGGGGCGGTACTAACAATTTGCCGGATTAGGTTGGCAGCTCTGTTAATGCATACTTGCCAACCATCTCATTAATAACCGTACACTTGTTAATGCCCCTTGAAAAAACGCCCCTTTTTTCACACTGTTTTATTTTTAGAGTAATTCTCTCCAAATACTGTTGCGATAAAATAAGAATAAAATTGCTCTAAAAAATGACTGGTGTGAAAAAAAAAGGCGGCAACTAAAAATTGTACGGTTCATAATGAGGTGGTTGGCAAGTATGTTATTGTCTTGCATCGCGGATTTACCGTAAAATATTTCTCTTTAAAAAAATGTTGCTTTTTTTATTAATATAATCTTTTGAATGCAGAGACTAAATGACATTTATCTTCCTCACAGAAATGAAAGTGCCATGACTGATAGCAAGTATAATTTTTAAAAAAGAAATGCAAAAATATTAATATTTAAATTTTCAAAAGTTATATATGAAAATTATTTGGTTTCCAACGTATATTTGTTTCCTTATTTTACTTTTTTTTTCATACGCTGTGAATATTTTAAATAGTGGATTTTTTAACAAAAAATGCAATACGAAAGAAATTTTGTTACATTATACACCGAAGTTTTGTTTACATTTAGACTAATTATTTTTAATATAATTTTCATTATACACTAGTTTTAATCTAATTATATACTTGTAATATTTATGTAGTAATTAGTTCTCTGACAGATTTGTCCAATAATATAGTTGTATTTTGAGAAATGGAATTATAATTCGATTTATTATACATTGTAAATAGAATAATTACTTTTTGTGGGTCGGGTTTTGCTTCAGAAGCTGCTATGCCGGTCGGGTTGCATGTCGAAAGTCTTCCTGTTGGTCGGGTGCGGTTCAAGTCTACACGACCTATTCAGGACTCTAGATTGAAGATCAAACTTTTTATCTTTTTTGTGAAATCAGTTGCATAATAATTTACAAAATTCAAAAATAAATGTGGTTTGACCATATTTGGGGGCTAGGGAAGCATAAAGAAGTAAAATATTATTTTTTATAACTTTTGCCCATTTGTACTGTTCCCCTCCGCTGAGGTTCAAAATTGTGATATCATGTCTCCAGACATTCCTTATTTCTGTGTAATAGACCGTCGCCATTGTGCAGTACTAATGCGACGACGACACAAACAACAAACCTATTTGTACCGAATTATGTAAAATTATTATTTGCATAGTAAAAAATTACAATAACAATATTGGTTAAATACACATATGGAAAAATATATGTTTTTATACCCTTTTTTATTGATTTTAATGAAACATTTTTATATTTTCAATTAATAATAATAATAATAATAATAAATCACTGGACGTTCGCATAATTTGAAGTTAGTGTGTGTGTGGAGTGGGTGATAAAACATCCTCCCCCATCCTCCTTAATTTCAAGCTAATGACTTTGCATATATGTAATCAAATGCCAGAAATCAGTATTTATTTATTCATTTATTTATTTATTTTGAGGGGAGAGAGTAAATATTGTGTGTAATAAGTGTTGTAGCGTTTAAGGCCGACTGACTGCACGAAGCGATCACAGGTTGTTTGCCTCCGTGATGGTCAACGGTGGCGATCAAAAATGTCACAGTGCAAAAATGTCACAACAAGATTAAAGCAGAAAATTCATGGTAAAAATCTCATAAGAATTATTAAATATTATTAATAATAATCATAAAACGATTATCGAATGCGTATTGCTGTTTCAAACAGTAAGCCTCGCTTTACCGTGCTTTCTGTAACATGACATTTAAATTGAGGTGCACGAATCCTACAATATTTTAATACAAAAAAAGGACTGCAAGGTTAAAAGAGAATTTTAGTACATAGTGGAACAACAAATTTTACTTCAATATTGCGAGAACTGTCCCCGGAATATTTTGTAAATTTTTTCTTTTATAACTCAGACGAATAACTACATTTATCGTTTATTTTTTAATATTGTTGGTGATTTCTGGTGATGTGATTTTAAATAAAAAAAATTACTTGCCCTTGAAAGGGTTAAAAAGAAAGACTTAACATATTAGGATCGGATATGTTCCTATCTTGTAACGTAAGCCACGCCTTTAAACATTTTTCTAAAACTTTACGTTACAAAACAAAATGATTTTACATATTTGCAGTTAAATCATGTAAGTTTTGTCTTCACCAATCGATGTAGTAAACACCAATGAGGTTTATGCATACCAGTATCATATACAGAGCCAAATACGAATTTTTTTTTAGCGATATAGAAGCGGGACTTCTATTTTTTTTTTTTTTTTTTTTTTTCCGCAACCTTTCGCCTGCATTGCGATAATTTTACAAAAAAAAAAAAAGCCAATTTGTATAATAAACATCGAAATGCTGCTTAGAAAACAATAAGAATAGCATAATGGTAAATTAAAATAGTTTGTCGTCAGATTATATACAGATATTTACATACAGAGGATACAGATTATAACAAGAGACAACCCCCTAACAGCAATAAAAAATGAAATAACACTGTAACTCAAAAAGTAATGATAGGAACGAGTTGTAAATTTTGAAACCCATGTTTTTGATTATTCCTGTTCTATTCCTGCAAAAATTAATGTATTTCATTATTCGCAATTATTTCGAATGTGAATTTATTGATAATTTTCATATTTCAAAAAATGTTATTTTATCACGAATATACATGGAATATGTTTGGGTCACTTAATTCTAACGCATAAAAAAAACTGAATTTGAAAATATAATTTTTGGGAAGATACGTTTGTCACATTACTTTAACATTAGCATCCCCAACTTTGGTAGCTTATAACGCTATGAAAAATTGAGCGAAATATATAAACTATACCATTTTCCGCTATGATTCGATCCAGATAATCCAAATAAATAAAAAATGGGGGTTACTATTGAAAAAAACTAAGTTGATGTCAATTTTAATATGTAGATGGCCCCTTAAGCAAAATCTAACCCTACCATTATAAACTAGACGTTATTACAAATCAATCGGTACCAGCCGCAGTGGCGGTTTCAGTGGCATTAAGGGCCAGCGGCCACGGCCCCACCTAATTTTTTTCTCGATTAAAATAGTAATAATAATAATAATAATAATTTTGTTTTTTATAACTGTTAAAAAACATACATACAAAACCATATATACATACCATATATCAAAATTATATGTACGTCTATCTAATTTTTTCTTCATCTTCTTTCATTATCATTTATTTGTATTTGTCAATATATTTTTTCAGCTGTCACAGATCACTAATGACTGACCGACTCCTACTCCCCTTCCTTATCTAAGAGAATGGGGTCGTTTTCAGCCGGCCTGAAATTGGCATGTTTATTTGTACAGTTTATTCTATTAGAAGATCGGGTTACCATATTTGGCGACGAACTGCTTTATAAGTGTAAACACGCTGTAATTTTCTCGTCGATGGCCCAGCAGAGTCCTGCCCTTTGGAAAAAATTTATAAGGGAAAAAAACTATCTGTTAACCATGCAATTCACGGATAAAATTCGGCGACTTCTGCATTACGCTTTTTTTTTTTTTTTTTTTTCGCTCACTGATTTTTCGGTGAATTTTTTTAGATTTATATATGACAGTTTAAAGTTTTTGTTGTTTAAAAAAAGAAATCTGGTAATAGTCAAAAATATTTTCAAGACTAGCCTTTGAGATAAAACTTGTATAAGAACTTAAGACCTCTTTAACTAAAGTGTTTTGAATTTAAATGAGGGGGGAAAAATAAAAATAATATGCGATTTTCTTTCTTTTTTCTCTCCTTCAAAATAGTGTATTAAAACTTTTATGTAAGTAAAAATTAAAAATTTTAAATAAATAATTAATGGATTTACATGGATAAATGGTTTAAATAGCTGCATAAAATTGTGATTTATTATTATTATTAAAGGATTTTTCTTTTAAATGCGATTTAATAGAAACATCCGCAATGTTTCTTTTTTCTTTTTCTTTTCTTTATTCTTTTTCATTTTTTTTTTTTTTTTTTAAGATGAAAGCCCGTTTTATTTCTTTATTTATTGAAAGTTAATTTAAATTATCTAGATCTAGCAGGCAACGCCCGCTTCGCTGGTCCCTGTTTTTATCACGTGAAAAAGAAAAAAAAAAAAGAGAAAGAGAAACAAAATCTGATTAGGAAAAATGTCGTACCGGGTTCACACTGCCTTCGAAAAAAATTCCCAAAATGCTCTAACTCTTATTTCTATTATTTTCCCTCTTCGCCACACCCTCCCGTCTATCCTAATAATTTTGCAAATTCAAAAATATCCGCAATCGATTTGTAAGTATCAAAAACCTCTATGCACCAGTTTTGAACGATCTATCTCTACTTTTGTTTTTTGCCCCTCCGCTTCCCCCCCCCTTCCCGCCCCTCCCAATAATTTTAAAATTCGAAAATATCCGCAATCGATTTGTAGGTATCGAAAACCTCTATGTACAATTTTAAATGATCTAACTCTATTTTTTTTTTTTTTTTTTTTTTTGCCCCTTCGGTCCTCCTAATAACTTTACACTTTCGAAAATATCCCCATTCGACCAGCAGGCCTCGAAAACCTATCTATACCATTTGAACGGCCTAACCGTATTTCTATTTGTTTTTGCCCATAGCCCCCCAATCCCGCCCTTCCTAATAATTTTACAAATTCGAAAATATCCGCAATCGATTTGTAAGTATCGAAAACCTCTATATACCAATTTTGAACGATCTAACTCTATTTTTATTTTTTTGCCTCCCCCTCACCGCTCCCCCCTACCCGGCCCTCCTAATAACTTTACACTTTCGAAAATATCCCCATTCGACTTGCAGGCCTCTAAAACCTATCTGTACCAATTCTGAAAGGCCTAACTGCGTTTCTATTTGCTTTTGCCCATAGCCCCCCTTACCGCCCCACCCCCCTTTCCGCCCCTCCTAATAATTTTACAAATTCGAAATATCCGCAATCGATTTGTAAGTATGGAAAACCTCTATATACCAATTCTGAACGATCTAACTCTATTTTTATTTTTTTTACCCCCCTCTCCCCTCCTAATAACTTTACACTTTCCAAAATATCCCCATTCGACTTGCTGGCCTCTAAAACCTATCTGTACCAATTCTGAAAGGCCTAACTGCGTTTCTATTTGCTTTTGCCCATAGCCCCCCTTACCGCTTCCTCCCCCCTTCCCGCCCCTCCCAATAATTTTAAAATTGGAAAATATACGCAATCGATTTGTAGGTATCGAAAACCTCTATGTACAATTTTAAATGATCTAATTCTATTATTATTATTTTTTTTTTTGCCCCTCCGGTCCTCCCATAACTTTACACTTTCGAAAATATCCCCATTCGACCAGCAGGCCTCGAAAACATATCTGTACCATTTGAACGGCCTAACCGTATTTCTATTTGTTTTTGTTTTTGCCCATAGCCCCCCCCATCCCGCCCTTCCTAACAATTTTACAAATTCGAAAATATCCGCAATCGATTTGTAAGTATCGAAAACCTCTATATACCAATTTTGAACGATCTAACTCTATTTTTATTTTTTTTACCCCCCCCCCTCTCCCCTCCTAATAACTTTACACTTTCCAAAATATCCCCATTCGACTTGCAGGCCTCTAAAACCTATCTGTACCAATTTTGAATGGTCTAACTGTATTTCAATTTGTTTTTGCCCCATAGCCCCCCCCCTCCTTGCTGCCCCACCTGGGGGCTGAATTTCTAAAATTCCAGAAATTGACTTTTAGATATTTTCATTAGCTATATTTTAGAGCAAAAATTTCACGTATATCTGTTTTTTTTTTTTTTTTTTTTTTTTTTTGAGATATATAGTATTATGTCAAATCACGTTTAACGCATGTGAAATCACGTCTTGCCCAGCCCGCCCCCCTTGGGGACCGAATTTCGAAAATTCCAGAAATTGCTTTTTAGACGTTTGTATTTGCTATATTTTAAAGCAAAAATTTTACGGATATCTGTTTTTTTGTTTGAGATATGAAGGATTTGTTGAAATCACGTTTTGCCTCTCCTCCCCCCTTGGGGGGGGGGGCAAATTCTGTAAAATCTCTTCTTAGTGGATGCCTACGTCATAGAAAGAACATTGTCACAAAATTTCATGCCTCTAAGTCTAGGGGTTTGGTCTGGGCGATGATGAATCACCCCCTCACTCACTCACTCAGTCAGTCAGTCAGGAAGAACGATACATAGATTAAACTCGTAAAGTAAGAAGTGTTTATTTATTTATTTATTTATTTTTAATTTTTTTTTTTTAAATATGTATAAACATTAAATTAATCATGACTTTCTAAATTCCAATATAACTTCTTACAAATTGGTTAAGGTTTATTTTATTTATTTTGCAAGATAAGAAACCTGAATATAACACTTGAAATTCTATAATTAAAAGATTTAGGGATATAATTAGCATAAGCTAAATTATATTACACTCTGAGACAATTGAATTTAAATTTTAATGGTGTGTAGTGCTAGGGTTAAAGCCAGTTGACTAAAAGAGGGTCCTAGACCTGAGTGGTGTACTCTCTGTAGAATGTCTTTCTAAGTGTTACATATCTCTTTTTATTTGAGTTTTGGAGAAAACCATAGTAAACTCCAAATATATATGTCGACGAAAGCGATCTGGTATCGAACTTGGCAATTTCCGTCTACTAGATTCCAGATATTTAAATTTTGATATTCCATTGATCAGAACATTGCAGAATTTTTCAATTGTATTTATAAAAATTTAATTTTTGAGATAATTTTATGCAATGTTTTCCATAGTACTGAAATTCGCCATCATAAAAAAAAAAAAAAAAAAAAAAAAGAATCCGAAATTTCGTTTTACATCCCATTTTATTAACGTTTGTTTTCATGTTTGAATAATGAATAGTATTAAATTTAAATTAAGCATCATACGATGGATCTGGCCCCACCTGTAAAAATTTCCACGAGCCGCCACTGACCAGCCGTATGTTTTTACGATAATTAACGGCAAAATTAGATTTTTTTTTTTTTTTTTTTTTTTTTTTTGGGGGGGGGGGGGGGGTGCTCTTTTTTTTTTTTTTTGCTGACTTTACAAACCGAAAGGAACAAATCACTGATGGTACTTTAAAGATTATAATTGGTAAAATGTAATATAAATACTGGGGGGAAAAAATCCGGTTTCTCTTTCTTAACACTTATGCAACCGCTGACATACATTCACATCATTTGAAAATCAAAACTCCGTCAGTAGGCGTTTCTTTAGTAATTTATATGTTATTTATTTCTTAAGAACACACTCTTTATACATATTTGAACAATCAAACAAAGTATGGATACAATTAGTTTGATTAAAAAGAATGTAATTATAAAGTTTATGGATTATTAGTATAAATGTGAATACTGAAAATATTGTTCTGAAATATTGTAACTTGAGAGAATAACGCCCACAGGAGGACTTTACCGTCAAAAAGAGGAAGACATGCGGTCGCGAAAGTGTTAATTCAAACATACACAACTTTCCCATAGATATATACAACTGCAACGACAAAAAAAAAAAAAAAAAAAAAAAAAAAAAAAATGAAACGAAATTGACTTTTATTAATTTTTGAATGGGAAAGTCGTGGTAAGATGATATACCGCACCTACAGTTTTTATTTTTTAGTAATTCCATGGAAAATGCATAGTCAGGCATACACAAGAAGATTTAATCTTTTATCACATTTTTCTAACAATAACCGTTATCCTATTTGTCACAATCTGCTGTAATATCCAGAGCTGCCAACCTAATCCTCTAAATTGTTAGTACCGCCCATTTTTCTACACCACTTAATGTTTAGAGTAATTGTCTTCAAATATATTTTCGATAAATAAAGAAAACAAATACTCTAAAAATTAAGTGGTGTAGAAAAATGGGCGGTACTAACAATTTCCTGGATTAGGTTGGCAGCTCTGAATATCTAATCTAAAGTAATATTTTAAAAATTAAAAAGGTGGAGTTTGCTTTTAAAATTAGAAAAACAACGTCATTAATTTCCTAAATTTAATATAGTATATATATATGCATAAATTTCTTATTATTTTTTTTATTTGAAGCCATTAACTATTCACAATTAAAATACCAAACTGAATATATGTTCACTTTTATGAATTTTTGAATTTGAAAAGCTTGATAAGTTTAGTTGCCCCACCCACAGTTTTTACTCTATTAGTAAATGCATAGTAAATGCAGTGTAAGTCACAACTTCCACTATTATTTTCTAATAATAATCACTATACTATTTAATTACAAAAATATGCTATAGTATTTATTACAATATAATGTTTTAGAACGTTAAAAGGTGGTGTTTGCTGTTTAAATTAGGAAGATAGGCGGACCTGAAAATGCTAAATAGCACGAATTGTGTATTACGAACTCCGGAATGCAACGCAGACTTTCTAAATTGCTTATTGATGAGAGTCGTAGTTAAAGGGTTAAGGCAGATCAGGAAATTTCAATCAGATTTGTTTGAATCACGTCAACTATAATGAAGATTTTTTATTTTTATTTTTAAAATTATTTTTCTGTTTGTCTTGGCTTTAAGTAAGAAAATATTTATACTAGGCTAATGCAGATACATTGCAATATGAAAATGTTTTCTCAAGATATTATAATTCACAAGTGCATTGGAATTCATACACCTATTACAATTATTTATATACATTAAATCAATATATATACATCGGGTTTCGTGACATGTTTTATCCTGAATACCATTTCTTGGTAAGAAATCGTTATTATTATGATAATCATTTACAGTGTTCTTTATCGATTGAATAATGCAATGATTATTTTTAAAAAATAATAATGTTGAATATATTGATAGCTATAATATCACTGATATGTGTGCTATACAAAGTGAAAACACTGAGAACAAATTACTTAATTCACACCGTCGAAAATATTTAAATGTTTTCTTATTAGTTTTATAAACAAGTTTGTGTTTCCGCTATCCAATATGACGAATCCTTTAAAAAGATCGCACGCGCCGTAAATGGCAGCGAGCGAGAAATGGATAACTGGAGAGCGACCGTCTTTGGTATGAAAATGACAAGTCAAATTGTAAGTTTAAATGTTCGCTCCACAGTTGCCAAAATCTCCCTTTTTTTCATTTTCCTTTTTCCCTCACTTTTCCCATTTATTTGTTATCGAAGGGGGAACTATTAAAATGGAATAGAATTATACTTTCACAAGACTTAATTTTTTTCGTAATATTTAATTATTTAGAATAACTTTACTTATATATTATCAAAATTATGAATGAATAAGACAGCATAATGAATTTTAAAAATCTAGGAGACAGCCGTTGCCAGATTGCTCTACTTTTTAATTTATCAGTCACCAATAATTTTGAGAAGTGTTGTTTGTCATATACAGGGTGATTCAACGATGATGGGACAAACTTTGAGAGTCGGCTGGACACATCAGTAGGACCCAGAATTGCATAGGAACCCATGAACTCAAATTTTATTTTAACCCTGTACGGACCATGTGTTTTCTGGAGTTTTTAACAGAAAGCCCCGCCTATTGCCATTGCTTGTGAATGGTGCACTATTTAACAGAAAGATTCTGTCTTTTACTGCTTATCTTACAAAATGCATGATAAAAATGTTGTTTCCGAATACTTCACACTGATCGAATAAATGCTTATATTGTGAATAATTTTTTAGATGTACTGTATCACACGAAATGTATAACTTGCTCAATAGGCGGAGTTTCAAATACATCGTAAAGTGTTTCTTTCCAGTAATAATGACAATAAATGCTTAAAATTGCAATCACTAACTAAGCAAAATTGGGGTGATTGGCTGGTAATGCTGAAGGTAGATATCTTTAGTGGACCTGGTCATTCGTTATCTGCATCTGCTGTAATGTATAATTTTAAACTGTGTTTTTCGACGTTGATGGGAGATTTTATTAATAATGAAAAAACAGACATGCATCTAATGTACGGAGCTGGTAATGGGAACAGTAGATCAGCGCTACGACTGTATCAGGAACGATTTCCAAACAGTCGCATGCCGAATCACAAAATGTTTGAACGGTTGCATCGGAACCTTTGTGAAAATGGTACATTTTTCTCTAATTCTGACGCAAGGACTAGAAAATGAACTGCTCGACATCCAGACATGGAAGAAAGCATTCTAAACATTGTATATGGAACACTCGACACAAGTACAAAAGATATTACACGTCGTGTACATGCGAGTTAGTCCACCGTTTGGAGAGTCTTAAATGAAGAACATCTACACCCATTCCATATACAGAAAGTCCAAGCATTTAAAGTAAGTGATTACCCACTACGCGTAGAATTCTGCCCATGGTTCTTGCAAAAGTGTGCGTTGCCGCAGGATTTACCAACTTTTGTTCTGTTCTCAGACGAGGCAATTTTTTTCACAGGAAGGCGTTTTCAATGTGCACAATACCGATCTGTGGGCAACAGAAAATCCACATGCTATAGGCCCTACATTCATTCCAAAAATCTTTCTCTGTTAATGATTGGGCAAGTATTGTGAGCGATTACCTCATAGGTCCCTATCTTTTACCAACGTCGCCCAATGGTTATGCTATTTTTTTAAAAGAGGTTTTGCCAGAAATGCTGCAAGATGTTCTAGTTGTCGTGCGCAACCAAATGTACTTTCAGCATGATGGTGCGCCAGTACATTTCGATGTGGAAGTGCGCAATTACCTCGATCCACTTATACATTTGAGATTTTAATCATCTTTTAACTTAATTTTCACGTACATTATCTTTTTTTCATAAAATATTTAGTGAATTTTACAAGATCTTCAATTATTATTATTATTATGATGATGATTATTATTTTTTATTATTATTATTCTGTAATTAATATCATTTTCATGATTGATTCATTTTCGAGAAATAGCAATCCTATCTAAAATAGATTTATCAGGTCATATTTCTATAGAACAGTGGATAAATACTCAAAAACTGCTGTTTCTTTACTTCAAGCAGGTGCTGGGTTCGAATTCCACTTATACATTTGAGATTTTAATCATCTTTTAACTTAATTTTCACGTACATTATCTTTTTTCATAAAACATTTAGTGAATTTTACAAGATCTTCAATTATTATTATTTTATTTTTTTATTTTCATTACTATTCTGTAATTAATATCAATTAAACGATTGAATTCTTTTCGAACAATAGCATTCCTATCTAAAATAGATTCATCAGGTCATATTTCTGTAGAACAGTGGATAAATACTCAAAAACTACTGACTTATGGAAATATTTTTTCAAGCAAGGTTCCGGGTTCGAATCCCAGTCAGACCTCTCTATTTCTTTCATAATATATTCACATCAACATCCTTCATTCTTAAATTCATATTTTTTATTGATTTCTTATTGATTTCTCAATTTTTAAATTTTTTAAAAATTTTAAAAAATTTAAATTTTTTTAAAATTTTTTATAATTCATTACTCATAAACAATAGTCTTCACTTTACTCCACAAAAAATCTCTTTTTAAAACCATCATCATCTTTCACGCCATTTATTAAAATTGATTCATTAATAACCTTAATTAATACCCTCATCACGTTTCACAATTAAGTCAGAGGATGTCTCAAGGTCGATACCAACTCGTCTACACCCTCAGGGGGTGGTGTGACACCCGCACGGCTCCGTTCGCTCCGCCTGCGCACCAACGCACCCCCTTGCTGACCTTCAACTCTGCTTTCTTCCCTACTTTTCATTTAGTAAAATGTAAAATTTCAGAAGATTGTAGTTTATATTAATATTTGTACATATATTATTTATTTGTCTTTCTATGGGCTTTCACGCCTAAATTAATTATCTTGGAATATGTAAAGAAGAAAAAAAAAAAGGCGAAGAAGAAGGTGTTGGTTTAAATGGGACCATAGAGTAAAAGCAGAGTCTTTTTAATACTCACAATAACATTTAATAATATAGAAAAGAAGCTTAACATATTGCTGGCATTTGTATGCCGCACGCAGAACGAGAAATATCAACCAAAAATAAACGTTATCCTATTCAGGACTGCCAACCATCTCATTAATAAGCGTAGACTTGTTAACGCCCCTTGAAAATACGCCTCTTTTCCCACACCACTTTATATTTAGAGCAACTCTCTCCAAATAGTGTTACGATTAAATAAGAATGAAATTACTCTAAAAAATGACTGGTGTATAAAAAAAGGCGGTGACTAAGAGTACTACGCTTCATAATGAGATGGTTGGCAACCATGTAATTAATCACAAAAATCTGCTGTAATATCTACTGTAAAGTAATATTTTAAAAATTAAAAAGGTGTCGTTTGCTTTTAAAATTAGAAAAACCAACTTCGTTAAAGTAATTTCCTAAATTTCATATAGTATATATATATGTACGTACATAAGTTTATTATTATTTTATTATTTGAAGCTATTAACTATTCAAAATTAAAATGTCAAACTGAATATATATATGTTCACTTTTATGAATTTTTTAATTTGATAAGCTTGATAAGTTAAGTTGCCACGCCTACAGTTTTAACTCTAATGGTAAATGCATAGTAAATGCAGTGTAAGTCACTACTTCCACTATTATTTTTTAATAATAATCACTATACTATTTAATCACAAAAATATGCTGTGATATTTATTGTAATATAATGTTTTAGAACGTTAAAAGTTGGTGTTTGCTGTTTAAATTATGAGGATAGGCGGACCTGAAAATGCTAAATAGCACGAATTGTGTATTAGGAACTCCGAAATGCAACGCAGACTTGCTAAATGGCTTATTGATGAGAGTCGTTATTGTTGATGCGTATTGTTGAAGTCGTTGTTAAGGCAGATCAGAAAATTTCAGTCAGATTTCTTTGAATCACGTCAACTATAGCGAAGATTTTTGATTTTTATTTTTAAAATTATTTTTCTGTTTGTCTTGGCCTTAAGTAAGAAAATACTTATACTAGGCTAATGCAGATACATTGAAATATGAAAATGTTTTTTCAAGATATTACAATTAACAAGTGCATTGGAATTCATACACCTTTTATAATTATTTATATACAATAAATCAATATATATACTTCGTGTTTCGTGGCAAATTTTATCCTGAATAACATTTCTTGATAAGAAATCGTTATTATTATGATAATCATTTACAGTGTCCTTCATCAATTGAATAATGCAATCATTATTTTTAAAAAGTAATGGTGTTGAATATATTCATAGCTATAATATCACTGATATGTGTGCTATACAAAGAGAAAAACTGAGAACAAATTACTTAATTCACACCGTCGGAAATATTTAACTGTCTACTTATAAGTTTCTTAAAACAAAGTATTTCGTCACATCTAGGTACTGGAGGATGCGTGACGCTGTCGCAGGTGCCTCCCAACCATTCCATCCGAAGATCCGAAGATATTTTTGTTACACGGTTTAGAATATCAATTCCTTAAAAATTGTCGAATAAGGCAGCGAGCGTCTTTAGTATGGAGATGATAAGTGACGTATCTCACTTGTAAGTTTAAAACATCTCTCTGCAGTTGCCAAAGTCTCCACGTTTTTCATTTTCCTGCATCTCTCACTTTTTTCCATTTATTTTTTATCAAAGTAGAAACTATTACAATGGAATAGAATTATACTTTCACAAGACTTAATTTTTTTCGTAATATTTAATTATTTACAATAACTTTACATATATATTTTCAAAATTATGAATGAATAAGACAGTTTAATGAATTTTAAAAATCTAGGGGACAGCCGTTGCCAGATTGCGCGACTTTTTAATTTATCAGTCACCAATAAATTTGAGAAGTGATGTTTGCTGTGTACAGGGTGATTCAACGATGATGGGACAAAATTTGAGGGGCGGCTGGACACGCCGACCAATGGCTCAGGTTATGCTATTTTTCTGAAAGAGGTTTTGCCAGAAATGCTGCAAGATGTTCTGTTTGTCGTGTGCAACCAAATGTGGTTTCTGCATAATGGTGAGCCAGCACATTTCGATGTGGAAGTGCGCAATTACCTGGATGCCAGTTTTACAAGGCGGTGGATTGGACAGGGCGAGCTAGTCCGGCGGCCACCACGAACCCCAAATTCATTTCGCATCGATTTCTTCTTATGGGGGCATTTGAAGGCCATCATTTACGAGAATCCTGTTGATTCACCAGAGGACCTCGTTGCTCGACTGTCCATTGCGGCTGCACAAGTGTGCGAAACACCTGGCATTTTTGGAGCTGTTTGCCGATCCATACTTGGACGCTATCAAGCATCAATTACGGCTGGTGGTCGCAATTTTGAAAACTTATTGTAAATATTGATGCAAAGAAGCATTTTGTTTTTATTATTTGTTTTTGTACGTTTTTACATTCATTTTTTATAGAATGACTTTTATTTCATATTTAATTTTTTTGTGTTATGTTTATACGAAAGATGTATGTTTTAGTAAACTGTTCAACCCCTTAATGTTTGTTCCATGACCGTAGAAATATTCGTATTTGAAACTCCACCTACACTGTAACTTTTAAATTCTGCGTGTTAAATTATATCTAAAAAATGTTCACAATATTAATATTTATTTAAACAATGTGCATTATTCGGATATTTTTTTTTATTATGTATGGTCTTTTGTATGATAAACTATTATAAAGAGAATCTCTCTGCTAACTAATACACCATTCAAGAAAAATGGCAGTAGGCGGAGCTTGCTGGTAAAAAATACAGGAAACACGTGGTCCGTAGAGGGTTAAAATGACGTTTGGGGACATGGGTTACTATGCAATTCTGAATCCTAATGACGTGTCCTGCCTCCCCTCAAAGTTTGTCTCACCATCTTTGAATCACCCTGTATAATAGACGATTAATCGTCGATTATATACATTAAATATCACTTCTCAAAATTATTGGTGACTGTTGAATAAAAAAGTCGTGTAATCTGGCAACACTGCAGCCATGACCTCATCCACCCCTATATCTGCCGGTGCATTCTTTGAAGATTAGCATACTTTTTCGGACATTGGTATCTACAATGCTGGATACGCTTTTGCAAAATTTGTAAATATCGTCGATTTTCTCTACATTCACATCTATGACTTATTTTCCCTACTACTGATCCATTGATTTGATGTTGACATTTTGACATAAAAGTAAAATATATATTTTCTTGCTAAAAGCATAAGTGATTCTGGATTACGATCAAAAACATTTGAAGACTTCAAAAAAAGTGTCAGAGCAACTTCTTCATGTGGAAATCTATTTTTAATCTGTCTAAATGCTTCAACATAAAATGCTAAACATGATACCCTAACGGATTTTTCACTTCTTGCTGAAGGATTTTCAATATTTATTATTAAATCAATCGCATCGAGAGAAAGATATATATTTTTTTCGACGGACAAGAGTTTTGCTTCGAATACCATAATTTCTAATCCGCAATATATTTGGAAACCAAGAAATTTAATGCTATGCGCTTACAAAGTTCAGAAATTTTATCTTTCGATCATTACTCGTTCCGTTGCGACATGTGCTCTCCAAATTTGTAAAAATGTACTTCTGATATAAATTGCTGAAACAAGTCCTTCTAGCTCAGTGAGAAGAGTAGATTGATTTCTTTTCTCTTAGAAAATGACCGCTATTTTAAAATTAGATGATCGATTAAGTTAGTTAATAAAGTTGATTGAGACATTGCTAGGAGTATCTACATACCGAGTTTTAAGCAAATCAATCCAAAAATGCATTTTTATGCGAAATTTTCAAGTAGCCGCAACTTGAAACAAAATAACCGATCAGTTTGTATAATGAAGTCATCCACAATATTTGCCAAATAAGTCCATTGATTGTTCTACTTTACTCGAATTGTCTGATTATTTTTGAAGTTATCGTAATGAGAAATTTTCAAGTGACCGCGTTCTTTTGAAATAAAATGTGTGATGAAGTTGAAGTTTTAAGATAAGTCCAGAGTCCAATAATTTATTGATTTCCGAAAGAAAAAGAAGATAAATAAAGAAATAAGGAACAAACCTAGTAGGAATTTACTCTATTATATGACCTGCCTTTAAAAAAAAAAAAAAAAAAAAAAAAAAAAAAAATAACCATATTTATTCTAAACGAAAGTCTATTTCTAATAACATTCCTAGCTAAACTATAAAATTAACAAAATCATCATGACTAATTCATTTATTATACCTTTGAAATAAGGATTAAGTTAAGAATGATATTAAAATTTAGTAAATTATGCAAAATTGTAGAAGTTCCTGAAAATTTTAAAGAATTACTTTATTAAACTTTATTTAGTAACGTGAAAAATATAAGATTACAGTTTAAATTAATTTTTGCATACATCTTTCTATTCACTTTCACAGCCAAATTTATTATTTTGAAAATTATTTATTTGTTGGTACGCAAATTTGCTGCACTTTCATACATATTCAGACTTGCCAACGTTTTACTTTATTCTGGAGCATTTTTAGCCCCGCCTTGATTTCATACCACTTTTTTTTTAAAGTATTTTTGTCCGTTTTTATCGTAGTTATTTATTCGAGAAAATTATTATATAAATAAAGTGGTGCAAAAGAAAGACGGAGCTGAAAATGCTCTGGAATAAATTAAAATATTGGCAACTGTGTATACTGGAGATTGGAGCGGTCTGTCCCTGTGACCTGTTTAGAAGTTTGGAAGTGAGCAGAACAGGAAGTTCCCCATTCTACGGGAATATGTTAAAGCATAGATTTTTGCCCTGTTTGATTAGAAACTAATCTGTTCTGCGAAGACAGCTTGATTTTCTATGTTATTCAACAAGAAGATATCACTTTATGTATTCAAAAAACATAGATATCTTTTAAAGCAATTAGAATAGATGCAGGCCTCATAACGTTTCTAAAATTTTACGTCTATTTTATTATACTCTCTCCACTGCGGTCAATAAGAAATTTTCTTCAATGTTTTAATGCTAAAACATTATGTAAAAATAAAAAGCATTATGTAAAAAAGTATTTATTTAATGGAATGGTGGAAATATAATAAAGTGAGTGTAAAATTTTAGAAACGAGGCGAGGCCTGCAAATGTATCAGATTTGTCAGTCTAAAAACAAAGACTCATATCTCTTTCTTACGTCGCGGGAAATTTTTCCCTCATTGCTTCGTTTCTCTCTGAGACCCGGAATTTCCCTAAAACGGGAAAATTTTCCCCGAAGTGAGAACACTGGGGGGGGGGGGGATAAAATAAAGGTACAGTGGAAAGAGAAAAATTCCTGGCAGCGCCATTACATAGCATCTACTTTTTTGAGGTTCGGCGAGTTGGCTTTGGCGATTCTTTTGTGCGAGATGTTCAAAATGAGAAAAGTGTATTACTGCAAGGAATGTGCAGTTTATATCAATAGCTGTCAGATTAGGTGAAATTATAGAATTAGTGATTTAAGTATGTTGGAAAACAAAAAAAAGTTTGTTTAATGCTAAAAGAAAAGTGCTTTACTTTGTTGTAAACAGGCATTTTTAAAAGCGGTAAACCTACCTGTTTAAAGATAAATATTAGTGTTCTTATTTATCTTGAAGAAATCTGCTTGCTTAAAAGTAATATTAGTGTTATGAAATGTGTTTCCGTTTTGTTTGAGAACAAAATTTCACCTTTTATAAAAGTGGCAAACCTGCTTGTATAAAACTGAAAATCAGTTTGTGTTCTGCGATACATTTGTGTTTTTTTTTTCTGGGAACAAATTCTGTGCACTGTCAAGAACATTTGATTATGATTATTGTTGTTACTTTTAAGAACATTTTCAAGAATATTATTTTTTTAATGTACTAATCCAGTATAAGTAATCCAGTATAAGTACCTCTTATTTTATTTATTTTTTTTTTTTAATTTTTGCTTTATTCAAGTTATTATCGTGGAAAGTGAATTTCTATTTTACTTGTAAAAAGAATATACAATAAGCGAGAGTCTTTTTTTTTTTTTTTCCTACAAATAATATCGCATGCGATCTAAAAGAGACAATAGTTCTCTTTAGTATCATTTATGCAAGTTACCCCCTTCCCCCTCACCGTTTCCGTTATTAGGGATATATTTATGTCTCTTCATAATATAAATTAATTGAATCTATTTCAACTTGCAAGTTAAAAGGTAATTACTTTTTTTTCTTTTTTTTTTCTTTCCTTGCTGAATCTATTAAAAAGAAAATGATATGGTTTATTCTTTATTAAAATACGTATTTCTCCTTTTTTTTTTTTTTTTTTTTTTTTTTTTAGAAAATTATTTGTGCAAAAATAAATGTGTTTTAGTTTTCATATATTATTTTTTTAATGAATGGTTTTATTAAATATATTTGAGTTCAGAAACATAAAGTATCGATATCAGTGATGTTTTATTTAATACTAGCAGGCTTTGCCCACTTCGCTGGTCACTATATTAAAATGATTTCTTTTTAATTGAATAATTGAAACGTTTAAGTAAATATATTTCGATTGGCGACAATTTTCGCCACAGCTTTAGTATGGGATCTCCTCAGTGATATTAAATATTTTTTTTTCTAGCTTCTCGAATCTATACAACAAAACTATTATTAAAACGAATATTCTCGAAAACAGTCAAATAATAAAGCTTATTCTTCGACTATTCTGGAAACAGTTGAAGCTGTTACTCATATAGCAAAATTCACTATTCGATGAATGTTCTGGTATACTCTGAAAAACAGTCACTTGTTCCACAGGAGTAAAGGAAGTAGCATCAAATACTTCAGAACATAAATCTCCGCAATCTCAAGAAAAATGTTCATTCGCTTAGAGCTCAATCCTTAAAGTGCAATCAATCAGAATAGGTCCCTGAATAACTCTGATTCGCAGTGAGTACATACTCTCTCGCATAAATCAACTCACTACTATTTATAACTTTTTGCGATGAATCCATCGAGAATCTCATCCCCGATGATTACATCGAGTCGGAAAGCTCGAGATTTGTGTTCCCGTGTGTCGGAGATCTTCGAAACTTGAGGAATTCTTAAGTACCATTTTTCATCAAACTTGGTTGCCCTCTCACCAAATTTGGTCACCCACTCGCCAAGTTTGTCGCCGAGGCTGACACAACAGAAAGTGAATGAATGAACTGCCCTTTTATTTTCACATCGCCTGTAAAACTGCTTTCATTGCAACAGTGATGCGGGGGCAATGATGCGGGGCAAATACACTCCTTCTCATAATTATAAGGACACACATTTTTCTATATTAACTAAACACTGAACTATTATTTAAACAAATATATTTTTTATTAATTTGAATTTCATTAATACACGATATTTAAAGAGTTTTATCGTTTTTCTATCTTAAAAAACTATCTCAAAAAAGGGATTTTTCAGGTGTTCACAATTATAAGGACAGCCCGAATCTTAGTATTTTTTTTTTCAATTATTCTTTAAATTTATATTTTTTGGGGGTCTCTTTTTAGGGTGAAACAGTCAGACATTCTCTCTGGTATATACATATATATTTTCTTTAATATTCAGTTTCAATATCATTTCATACAGCATAGATGATATTCTGAATACATTTAAACTATCTAAAATTGCTTTCCACTTGCATGCACTTTTCTAATATTATAAGTTAAGTTTTTTTTCAACTTTTAGGCCTCGGGAAAGGCAATAATACATAAGTTTCTTTCTTCAAACTATTTTCTATTGCTCTATCAGTAGAGCAAAAATGTAAGTCTTGTTGAAAAAAATATTATTATCCCCCAAAATCTAACAAAAATCTGAGAATTCCAAGTTTAAAATTTTCGGATAATCTCTTGATGTTCATAAATTAAATTCTATTATTAAATAGAAAAATTACTAAATTCATTCTGCCTTCAGTATAAACAGCTCCCCAGAGCACCATAGCTCCACCTTTAAAATGCCCGATTCATATCTGCCTTTACAAAATATGCTCTGTCTTTTGCTATCTTCAGATTGTGCCAGTAACCTTTTGATTAATAAAGAATAAAATGTTTTTCATCCGAAAATGCAACATTTTACCAGTTAATATTGTCTTTACTCAACTTTAACACAGACTACGTTCTTTCCCCCATTAAACGTTTATTGATTATTAGAGGTTTTTTATTCATTTTAACATACTATTAATTATTTTAAATATGCATAAATATGGACCCCAACCTTTCGTTAAAAATTACGAGCAAATTCAGCTGCAGTCATTATGAGTAGAACAGTAAGAGGAATTATGAGTCTTCGATCTCTATAAAACAACTATGGTTTTGCATCAGATCTCTCTCCTATCGAACCAGCAGTTCAACGTTTAATCACATTTCCTTCGGCAATTTTAGATCTTCGAATTTCATTAGAAATTCGGTGGATTGAAATTATCCTTCCACTTAAAAAACACATTTATCATACTTCACTGCATGAACGTTCTTTTTTTTCGAGGAATTATCAGTAATGCCCGTCCAAGAAAAATTGAACGCTTATAAATGAATTAATCTAGCCCAGTAGTTAACAAATTTGCATGTCAACTAAGATTTATCCGCTTGTAAGTTAAATAAAAAGAAAAAATCTTGAATGTCCCTATAATTATGAACATCCAAAAACGTGGAGAAAAAAAATATTTTGCATTATTTTTTATTAATTTTGTTTCATATTAAATATATATATATATATATATATATATATATATATAGCAGTTTTGGTTTTTAGAATACTAGATATATTAAGAACACTTAGTACAGAGCTGCCAACCTAATCCGGCAAATTGTTAACGCCTATTGAAAAACGCCCCTTTTTCTACACCACTTTATTTTTACAGCAATTCTCTTCAAATATATCTATGATGAATTAAGTAGAAAAATACTCTAAAAATTAAGTGGTGTAGAAAAAGGGGCGGTACTAACAATTTGCCGGATTAGGTTGGCAGCTCTGTTAGTATAATCTTGTTCACAATTATTTTTACATTAGTTATTTCAAAATATGAAGTGTCCTTATAAATATGAGAAGGAGTGTAACTAATCCCTAATAACAATATGGTATGAGCACTATTTCTGCCGCATTTTAGACAACTAATATTTTTATGGTTATATATATTTCCCATTAAACGTATTCTTATTCTTATTTATTTAAGTATTAATTTAAATTAAACAAATATTTCTGCCGGACAGCGTGCAGGTACAGTCACACACAGCAGCTCGTATATTTGTATTATAAATTAGCGTAGTGATTGGTATATATAAAAAAAATAAATACTATGTAAACATTACCGTGCTACACAACTTTATTGAATCTCTCCCTTGGCGGCTTTTGAATTTTTGTCACCATATTAGTGATGATTTTTTTCTTTAATATAACTTCTTGTATGAAAGGGGAAATCGTATTTTGGTGATACTTTTATCGGATATCTTTTCGCTAATTTGTATGAATTCTTCATATTCTGTTTATATTTTTAACGGTTTTTAGGCTGAAAATAGTGCTTGAAATAAATTTTCTATTTTTAAAACTACATCCCCCCCCCCCCATAAAATTATCTATTCAGAGAAAAATAGATCATTTATGTGACTACTATTTCGGTTTTATTTCTTTAAATGGCTATTTCTAAATTAAACGTCTTGGCGAAAAACATTCGGTTTATTTCAACGCCAAAATTTAAAAATCGCCCAGTATGATCTATAAATAAAACTGATTAAATTAATTTGTAGATAAAATAAATAAATAAATAGATAAATAGATAAAATAAATTTATAAAATAAATAGGGTTTATTGTAGTAAAGAAACGCTACGCAGTCAAATGTGACGTCATGGGCAGTTTTTTTTTTTTTTTTTTTTTTTTTAAATAACAACTTGACAGTAAAAATCTACAATAGTTAAAAAAAAAAAAAAAAAAAAAAGAACAACATATAATAGTACCATAAACTATATTAACACTTTATCAATGTGTATAAAATTTTCAAAGTGATACTGAATGTAAACGTATTTTTTTTTTTTTTTCCTAACGAAAAAAAAAAAAAAAAAAAAAAAAAAACGAACTCGTAAAATATTTTTTGGCAACAATTAAATTAAGGATAAATGTTTAATGACTGTTTTTGCAGCTATTATGAAGTTAATATTTTCATATTTTAATTAATTAAAAGAAAACAAATCAAAAATTCGAAAATCGGGCTTTGAGGAACACAAGGACCCATCGGAGTGCACCTTCATGTCGAAACAACGTGACTGTCCGAGCTAACGTCTTTGCGCTACGCTGTCCACACACACACAAACATTGCCTTTAATTTATTTTCCTCGTTTTAAGTAAACGTACTTTTTTTTTATTCTGTCGAAAAAAAAATTGGCAACAATTAAATTATGGATAAAATTAGAATGGCTAATTTACCTGAAATTAGAAGGTTATTATTTTCAGATTTTAATTAATTAAAAGAAAACTAATCAAAAATTCGAAAATCGGGCTTCGAGGTGCATCAGGAGAGGTCATTACGAACCTCCATGCAAATTTGTGTAGCTCAGCCATCAGCCGTTTTCCTAAAAAACTCTGGAAATACATACACAATGACACACACACAAACATCTTATTTTATTATATGTATAGATTCTTTACTAAATTGTCTCTGTTCCTTGACGAATGCTATTTATTTTTGGTTTTGAAACATTTTGTTTTATTTATTAGTTGGTCGAACAAATTTGAATGGGTAATTTATTCTTTAAAGGTTACCGCACGCACACCATGGAATGTGTGTATATGGATTTAAATACATTTGTTCTTTTTAAGGGCGGTTGTTCCGATAATTAAACATGAATGTAAAATGCTATTTCTTAAGAAATAAGTTGAAATAATGGTGTATTGATATTTAATAAAATATATTCTAATATAATTCTAACATAGAAGAATAAATTAAGTAAATCATAGTATCGAGTTGCTTAGAATACATTAAGAACAATATTTCTGTTTTTCGGCGCCATTACGTTTTATGAGAAAAATAAACAAGTGAATTTTCATGATTATTGCGCAACTAATCGCATTCAGTAAAAGCGAAAAGAAAAAAGGTTTTTGTTTGCTTTATGATTTATTATGAAACTTTAAAAGATTAAATAAAGGTTGTTGAATAAATATTTTAATCTTATTGTTCATATTTATTTATGATACATGAATAGAGAATAAATATTATTTTCTATTGAACACTATTGATTTTTATTAATTACAGAGTTAATAAGTACCTAATAGTAATAATAAAAGAACGAATAACCTTTTTTTTTTTTTTTTTTGAATAAAACGAATTTTCAACAGATTTGTTAAATAAAGATATATTAAACAGACATCTTGTTTGTTTTGTTAAATATGAGATTTTAAATATCGAATTGATAATTATATTCTTATCATTTGCATTAACAATAAATTTTTGGTGGAAATTTTACATCAATTTGAAATATATTGTATTTTTAATTTCGTAGGAATGTTTCAGGAATAGTATTTATTATTTATTTTCAAATAATTATTTGAAAATAGGGGTTAAACGAGTTATTTCATTTTTATGTCCTTTATTACTTTAGTTCTTGAATGTTTATTGAAATTAATATGGCTAAGAATTCTGCTTTTTTATTTTATTGATATTATTATTATTTTTTTTTTCTATTAGTATTTTGAAAATTGATTTTAATTATATTTCATTGTAAAGGGAAGATGAACAATTTAACAGTAATTGGGTATTTGTTCTTAAATTATACAATGATAGTATGGGTAATATATATATATATTAAATAAATAAGTTCATTTTGTGTTTATGTTAGGTAGACGCAAATAATTGACTTGATTTAAAATAGATATAGATAGGGAAAAAAAAATGACATAATTTCGCATTAGAACTCGGTGTTAAAGTTACTGCCGAAAATAAATTATCGATTTATGAAATGTGCGTGCTATTCAAAGTTATGTTGAAGGAATCGTCTTACATTCCAATGTATTGTGGAACCGTCCAGGTTCAAAGTTATTTTTCTGGGAATCATCCTGATTCTGGTGCATTATGGAACCACCCTGGTTCAATGTTATTTTGATAGAATCGTCCCGATTCTGGTGCAGTACGGAACCACGCTGGTTCACATTTATTTTGATAGAATCGTCCCGATTCTGGTGCAAAATGCAACCATCCTGGTTCAGAGTTGTTTAAATGAATAGGCATAGTTCTATTACGCATTAAATACATTTATAAATGTATGTAAAAGTTTTGAAATAATCATATCTTTCGACTAAGGGGTGAAAGTACTACCTTTGAAATAGTCAACCCTGATTAAATTAAAATATAGGTATCTGTTGCGCATCGACCCTCACATTCATGTTAAAATGTTATAGTTACAAAAGTTCAATCTCCTGTGGTATCCGCGAAAAGCTTTAAGTGATATTCCCGCCTCGAGTAGGGTGCCTCGATAAGATAATATATTAGTAATATAGGCACCCTAGCCTCGAGACGTAGGCTCGGGAACAGAGGGGGGGAATGTAACGCACTAAATTCAAACTCCTGCGAATATGTAAAATAGCCTATCGATATTGAACCATCTTCCCTATCTTTTAAAAATAATATAGCCGGCGCTGTCGCTATTCTTGGCAAAATATCTAATGATATTTTGCCAATCCATAAAGTGAAGTGAAAACATTTTGATTTCAGAAGTTAGTCAGAAGCATAGAATAATAATAATTCTATTAATTAAATCTCTTAATTATTATTCTGTGGTCAGAAGTTAATCGGTTCTTGCTAAAAGATGTAGCTGTTTTCGAATTAATTGCCGTTGGCCATGGGCCACAGGCAGTGTCCTGTATGGAGTTAGAGTCGTCTTATGTAACCTACATTCAACTGTTCTGTTTACTGCGCGCGATGTATATATTTAAATAAGTACTCGTATATCTGTATGTAGTATAATGAATTGTTATTAAAGTTTTTGTATCGAGCCAGGTGTAAATATTTCGTTTAGCTGGGTCCTGGTACCTTTTATAAATTTTCATTTTTAGAATTATAATTTTCTTGTAAAATCTCCTATTTAACTTTGTATTATATTTTCCCCCTACACAAACAAACAAACAAACAAACAAACAACAACAAAAAAAAAAAAAAAAAAACTTTAGAAGGAAAAATCTGCTTTTCTTGAACTTTTAAAACTTAAAAACATATTTTTAAATTTTGTGAAATACAAAAAAGCTATAAGTTTACACAGAACAATCACAAATACTAATTAAAAGAATTGTTTATTAATATGCTGTATATAAATATTAATTTATTATGTTATCAAATATTTCATAGATAATATAGTTTGGTATAATTTAACAGTTTAAATTGTAAGTTTACAATAAGTGAGAATTAGAATAATTTACAAAATAAATATTAAAATGTACTAGAACAAAATAGGTTTATAGTTATTTACAAATGTAGTTATTTACGGCATATATCTATTATATAGCTCATAATAAACATTTAAAATACTATAAATTTCAAATAACTAATACTGTAATTTATGTTTCAATTTAATAGATAGCTGATGTATAAATTATATAAAGTCTTTATATTTGATTTTTTCAATTTTACAACCGAAATAATTTTATATTAAACGTAATAATTAATTAATTATAAATCATAAATAAAATTTGTAATAAGATTAATTAATAATTTAATATTTAAGAGTATTATTTATTAATAAAATTTATTATAATCTTATAAGTACATAATATTTTAAATCTTAAAGTTTTATCACTAATAAATAAATCCGTTTATGTTAAGAATTATATTAATTTACAATAATGATTACAAAAATTATTATGTACAATCATTGCATTTTCATAATTATTATTTTTAACTGTTATTACAACAATATATTGATTTTTTTTTTTTTTTTTATTTAGATATTTATTGTTTTCGCAGATAAAATAATCTGGTAAAGTTAGTGTAACACACATGCAATTTTCTCTTACCCTGCACTTGAATACTCTAAAAACGTATTGTAGTTTATGGTATAGTAAGATAATAAGTACATTGAATAGAAGTATCTTTAAAAAAGGTGAAAATAGTTTTAGAAGCAGTTTTATTTGACGTATAATTCTGTGTAAAGGGTCATAGCCAGAGTTCCCAACTTTTATATTTTTTTCACGAGCATTTTTAGCCCCGCCTTCTTTTCGCACAAGAAATTTCTGGAATATTTCTCTTTAATATGTGACAACGGTTAAATAAGAAGAAAATCATTTTCCATAATTTCCGGTATGAAACAGAGCGGGGCAAAAATTCTCGTGAATAAATTATAAAAGTTGGGATCTCCCCATATAGCAACGATCTCCCTACATCACTCCCTGGGATATCCCTATATATCCGAGATTCTTCCCGGAAGAAAACGGAAATGTGTGGGAAATCCGAGGGAAAACCTAATGTTTCATTCCTAAGGATAAAAGTACACAGGTAGTTCTCGGGATAAACCTCCGTGGGACTTTTTCCCTTGGGAAGGCCTTCGGAAACACTTACAAGGGATTTTCGTCCCTAGAATTTCCATTGGAGAAACCCGATCGGAGTGCTGTGTCTTGAGCAGGTGTGCTTGCTAGGCGCATGCGCAATCACGACCACTGCCAGAGATTTGGAGACGGTGACCGCACGTGTTTCAACCAGTTTGTTTTGCTCGCGTACAGGCCACAGACTAAATACAAAAGCAGAACCTCTAGATTATTTTAATTAAAAAAAAAGAGAAAAGAAAAGTGTTTTCAAGAAAATAAAAGATAAAATAAATAAATAAAAACCTTCCTCATATCAATTGTTTTGTGCCGAAAAACAGTATATATATCGCTCTTTCAAGTTATTATATCGACCCAAAAGAAATGCTATTAATTTTCATTTTTTATTTATTTTTACTACACCATTTGTTTAAAAAAATAAATCTTATCAAGTTTGTATATCCATTGAAAAAAAAAAAAAAAAGATTTTTAAAAATAATTGGATTAATAATTTAAGAAAAAGTGCTTCTCACACGATTACTTTAAAACGTTTACAAAACTATTTTCTTTATTGTATTTGACTATATCTTGATATTTATATGTTTACATAAAAAAATAAAAAAAAATAAATAAATAAAGGGGAAAATATGTTTGCAAGAAAATATCGTAAGTTGAAAAAATATTGTCTGAAATAATGCATATTGTCTGTAATAACAATTAAAAATTATTATAAAATGTTTGTTTTTTATTGCATTTATCAAGCATTGAAAAAATAAATAGTTAAAAATACTTAGATTAAAAGAGCGATTCTTACACAATGACATTAAAAAAAAAAAAAAAACACTGTTATCAGTTTAAGAAGATAGATTTATTCATACAGTGATACATGTATATGTATTATTTATGCATTAAAATGTTTTAAATAAATTTTACTTTAAAAAATTTAAATTACTGTTGAAATTCAAGTATTCAAAATTTAAACAAATTATTTAAACATCTAACACATTAATTTTATGTTTAAATGAATTGTTTTTTTAGAAAGTTAAAAAACAGAAGAAAAAAAAGACAATTTATAATTCATAAATTTAAAAAAGAAAAGAAAAATGTTTAAAATATACTTAATTTTTAACGCATTGTTTTGCAAATTTCACTATAAAAAGGAAAAAGAAAAGGTAAATTTAACAGAAGGTTGGATATGATTCAAGAAATATATATATATATATATATATATGGATGAAATTGGCATTAATTTATGTTGTTCTTATATTAAATTTTACTATGATTTAAAATTATATACATATGCGTATATACAAATACATGTGCGTGTGTAGTGTTTACAATCACGCAACGAGCGGCAGTCTGAATCAGAAATAATAAGACTCAGCTACATAATTAAATTATATTTATGAAATCATTTTTGTTTTACTGCTTTTTTATTCGTTTTCAGAAATTTAAAATTAGTTTCTTTCTTGATAAGATTGAATATCGAACGAATATTTGCATATTTAAAATTGCATATTCCGTTTGTATTAGCTGCTATATGCGTATATATATATATATTTTCAAAGCACTGCATGCAAAATATAAAACACACGTTATTTATATAAAGAATAATATATATATATATATATATATAATATTCTTTATAACACAGCAGTTTAATCATTCTTTACACTTCAGTTAATTGTTAATTTTTGTAAATAAAAAAGAAATTTTGAAAAAAAAAAGGAATTTATAAAATGAAGTTGTTAGAAACCCTGCATGTCTCCTATCTTAAAATAAGCAAACTAAAATGCATCGAGTTTTTATTATTATTATAGACAATATAATATCTGCTTTATGACATTGCATAAATCCTATGTGAATTTAAATTCTTATAATGTGTATTAAGTTTCGAAAGCAGAATTATTCGTTTTGGCCATAGCACCAGGCATTTCGTGGAAAATATATTGCACACCCTCTATGCAGTAAAACTTGACCAGACAATAATCCATTCTTCCGCTAATATGAATAGAAAAAGAAACCGCTGTGTACTTTCGACTCTTTTAATCCGTGAATGGAAGTAAAATCTCGGCCGTTTTTCTAGGATTCTGAGGTAGATAAAAATTTCATACTCATGGGACTGAAGAGTTAAACAAAGATGGGGGAAGAAAAATTCCACAGGTGCAAACACGTGCCACTGCATTGATGGGTTTTTAGTTTGAATATTGATTGTACACAAGTTTTCTTATTTAATACATCTTAAAAAGTTTTTGATAGATTAAAAAAATAAATAAATAAACTCAAATAGTTAAGGCAAATAAATTGAAGCAAAATGAAAACATTTAAAATCACTCTTTCATGAAAAGATAAAAATAAATAATAAATAAATCTATATATTGCATATACATAAAAATGCACTTTTCCTATTTATTTATTTATTATTATTATTATTATTGGGGGGGGGGGGAGTAAAAGAGAATATATTAAAAATTATTTGCATGTTTAACACATAATAAACATTTTAGGAAGCGTCAAACCTGTCATAATATAGCATTGTGTAATCCATAACGAAGCTATGAAAATTATTTTTTATTTTCATTTTTATTTTCTGTTTAATTATTATTAACAATAATAATATTTTCTGTTAAAGCTGCTTCAAATGAAGGTCGTAACTGCTTCAGGTATAGCGCTTCAGACCGCAAAATTAACGAAACTTTTGTATTTTACCTTTTAAACGGTACTGTATAGACTAATAGTATATGGCACATACTAGGGAGTCTGAAAAAACGGTATAGGTTTAATCCTGTTTATAATAAAAGCCCGAGTTTCCCGGAACTAACGTTAAAAATGATGTAAAAGCTAAAACTATGCATTGGAATAAACAAACTGCAATTTTATTCATGGTTTCCATGTGTGCATTTAAACTTAATAAAATAATGATAAAGAATAATTTAACGGAATAACTTACATCACAAAGGCAACAATGTATTGAGATAAAGAAACTGAAATTTATCCAGGATTTGCACGGTTTGAAAGATTCATTCATTGATTCAATCTGTATAATCTGCGGATTTTTAATATGTCAGGGAAAATAATAATAATAAATTAAATATATAGAATTCAACCACGTCACGAGAAATGAGTAATATAAATAATTAAATAGACACATGGTTAGAAAATTTCAATTAAAGAATTACGATGTCATTTTTAATTTTTTGAAGACATTTAGAGCTCGAAACTAAAACATATCAATAGCATAATTTAAGAGACAAAGTCATTTGTTTTAAATATCCTGTAGACCAGTATTTAGTAATTTGAACTCACAAGGAAAAATAAATTTGGAAATAAATGTGTAAAAATTGAGCGCTAGGCCGTCACAGACGGACTGGTAATGATATAATAATGGAAATTATCTTAATACCTAAAACTTACTAAATGTTTGAAATAATTATAATTTGTGTTCAAACATATTTGATGTAGCGAAAAAAAATAACTCAAGTTAGTGTTTCCAGATAAATTATTGCTTTTGTTTATGGATTTCCATGAAGGATTTCAAGAGCATATATTTTCTAAAATAATAATAATAATAATAATAATAATAATAATAATTAGTATCTAAAAATAAACCTTATGGAAGATATTTTTGAATATTAAACTCCATGTGAACCAAAATATTAAAAAAAAAAAAAAAAAATTATTTTAATTTGTATTTTAATAATTTATTATAAATTCATTTATCTTTTCAAAAAGTATGGGAAATATTAATTTTTTATAAATATTATTAATTTATTTTATTGATGTTTAAACATTATATCAAATCGTCGGTATTTTGATGAGAAATAATAATAATAATAATAACTAAAAGTAAAAATTGTATTTAGCTGCATTTTTCATTATGTTCATAATTGTGTCATTGTGTAGCTACATTATTATTATTATTATTATTATTATTATTATTATTTTTTTTCAATTTAAAGCAGCACATTTACAAAATTGTCAGAAGCATGAAAATATTTTAAAACAAAGGAATGTATTATTCAACATCATTATAAATCTCAATGCGACTAATAAAATTTAAGTTCCTACATAAATATTTGGGAAGTCATCCCATATAAAGATTTTTTTTTTCTTTTTTATACGCTCTAGAAGTTGATATATAGCCTTACTGTACATGGATTTGAATCATAGTGCCGCCACCTGTCAGCCGATATATACCCAAATTGAAATAATATATGTATACAAAATGCCGGTTTCACAAATCATGTTTTATGCAATTATGCTTAATAGAAGCTGTGATTTAGCCTTCCTAAACAAAGGGAAAATTGCAGTACAATAAACAGCGCCGCCTGTTCAGCGATTTGCACCAAAAGTTGATAAGCACTAATTTATTTCAAGATACAATTGAGTATACAAGATGGCCATAATTAAACTCACAGTGCTCATAATGTTATGTAGCCCAATCTAATTGCGGGAATAGCGGTAAATTTTATGCGAAGATTAATAAAGATGGGGGGTCCAAAGAATTCCGCGAAAAATGAAAAAAATTGAAAATGTCTCTACTAGGAGAATATATGATGCTGTGCAAAGACAGTTTTAAAAAATGCAAATTTTGTGACAAATTAATGCAAAGTCTCCAATTTCAAAATAAGAATTGTAGACAAAATTAATACTTTGTAAATTGCACAATTATTAATTTTAAATATTAAAAAAAAAACAGACGGAAGCTTAGAAAAAGAGTGTCACATATTGCCACAGCGGTAAGTTTAAAAACTTTTTTTTTTTTTTTTCGGAATCCTTTATTTTTTGTCTTATTTAATCTTTCCACAAAGTTGGTGCCATTCTCGCAATGGAATTGCGGATTGATAATTGAGAATAATCAGTTTAATTATGGTCACCTTGAAACTTCATAAAAAATTCTGTGTATTAGATTTTGAGCTAGAGCTAACGGAAAACTTTTATCACAGACTGATGAGCATTTTTTTTTAATAATTAATTCAAGCCATCTAAAAACTTGAAAAACCAAAAATTGAAAATTTTTATATTTCTATTCAAGTATCAATACTTAATATAAATGCATATAATTTAAATTATTAATTTTGCTACAAAACTATCGTAAGGAATTGAAAATGTGGCGCTGGCATTGTAAGGGATTAGCCTCCCCCCCCCCCCTCCCAGAAATTTTGAACACTGATTCCCTATTAAACAAGAAATTCTCTCCTCTGTTTCTTATTTAGTTTTTTACTAGAATCATAGCTTTAAAAAAGTTTGTTGTAATTGAAAATAGACAAAAATCGACTAAAAGAAAAAAGATGAATAGAAAAACAAGCAAAGGCTGAAACTCTACTTAAGGAGATGTGTGTGTGTGTGTGTGGGGGGGGGGGGTAGTTCAGGGAAAGATTATTCTCTTTCCTGTGCTATGGGAATCCCAATCATTGATGGTTTGTGCATGAAGAGCAAAAGCTTTCAGAAACATCGATGTAGAGTAATATAGCTATTTTCACAAAAGTTACTGCCATATTGTTATTATTACATTTTTTATTTTTATTTTTATTTTATTTTATTAATATTTGGTACGCCTGATGCTATTCACTTCACTATATTTAAGTGAATATAATTTTTATAAAGGTTTCTGAGATATTTAAAAATATTATTTTTTTAAAAATTCTTTTATTTATATTCTCATTTTATTTATTTAGTTGCTTCTTTTTTCCCTTAGCATTTTTAAATAAAAATGAACTTTTTTTGGATATAAGGTCATGAACATATAAACAATAAAAATGTATATAAAAACTTAAAAAGAAAATATAGCACAAATAATTCCGAGATATTCTACTTTTCCGCCCAATTTTAACTTAACTATAATTACAATATTACTTTAAAATTGAAGTGGCCGTATTATTCCAATGACATAACTGCTACTCCTAATTCTGTTTTATACATTCGATCTACATAATTATATATAAACTAAATAGCAAAGACTATTATTATGAATCACAGACTACAATACAGGAAAAGGAAAACAAGTTCCGTAGTGTTTTATGACCTTGAAAGTTCCCATTCGATTTTTCCTTCTGTCTTCCGACTGCGCTCCGTTCCAGATACACGAAGGCTCTCCCACGGAGGCCGCTACTGCGGACATTTGAAATATCCACGGAACACCGTAGGAGGAATGTGGGAAAAACAGGACTTCCGTCGGAGGTTTGTTAATTTCTCCGCCGGAGTTCCTATGGAAAACTTTTTGCTATATATAGCCTCAAAAGTCATTCACTTGAACATAGTACATCTATTAAGAAAAAAATAAAGTTGTTATTAAATTTAAATGTTTATTTTAAACCACTCTGAAATCTTTCAAACATATTATACCTATATTCCTTCAATTTTTTTCAAGTGGTAACCTCATCATTATCGAAATATCAAATTTATTTTATTTATTTATTTATTATTATTATTATTATTATTATGCTGCTAACAGACATATACACAGATCAACCGCTAAAAATCATACTTGCCAACCATCTCATTATGAACCGTACAATTTTTAGTACCCGCTTTTTTTTTTACACCAATAATTTTTTGGAGTAATTTTAGTCTTATGTAATCGTAACAACATTTGGAGAGAATAACAATAAAAATATAGTGGTGTGAGAAAAAGGACGTGTTTTCAGGGGGCGTTAACAATTGTACGGTTATTATAGAGATGATCAATTTTTGTACGCAAGAGACCTCAAAATGAGTAATTATTTAAAATAATAATCAGCTTTCAAAATTAGAATTATAATTAAAATTTCGTTTACCAAACGAGAAAACTGCTATCATTCCTAAGCTATTTTCATGGACTTAATGTCATACAGTAAAGTACTTTCATCTACAAAATAATGTATTTGCTTAATTTTGGGTAACCCAGTATACTTTCTATAAATTTATACATACTCCACAGTGTAATTAAATTTATAATGATATGGATG
Organism: Salticus scenicus; assembly: GCA_963930645.1. NCBI lineage: Eukaryota > Metazoa > Arthropoda > Arachnida > Araneae > Salticidae > Salticus > Salticus scenicus. The sequence goes on along the minus strand of OZ005656.1, from coordinate 105,239,213 downwards.
AGTTATTCAAGTTCTTATAGCATTTTCTCTATTGAAATTAGTAAAAATTGCACGACTGATTTGATTTCTGCACAGAAACTCAGAAACTATTTCTAATGAATTACGGTCTATGTGTGAGGAATATTTTTAAAGCATATTTTAATATTTTTATCCTACATGCAACATACCGAAATTATTAAACATTTTTTAAACACATAAAATCACTTATCCTTTACAAAAAGGTGGGTTACCATAAGTAATTAATTTGCAGAATTCCACAAAGTTGCTCTGATACTTTATAAAATACAGAGAAATAGTTCAATGTAAATTTTCAATGTCACGAAGATTTTTTTGGAACATTATATGATACTTATTTAAAGTTTAAACGAAACGATATACAGGGCTACATAAAAGAAATTGTTATATTTTTTTCTCTTTATAAATAATTGTGTAAAGGTGCATTTGTTAACAATTTACATCATAGCTAACAAACAAATTATACATTCGTAGACATACTGTTATTACACAATATACTACAAATGCAATAACAACGTAAGAACAACACAAAAACAATTTATTATATGGCTTTAAAATATTTCCACTTCTACTACAAATAATAATAATAAAAGTGTAATTTTTGCAAGTTTTTTTTCTTCCCAATTGAAAAATAATAATAATAATAATAATAATAAAAATAATAAAAAAAATAAAAGTTTAAAAAAGAGTCTTCACGGAAGAAAAATGCATTTAATATTAGGTAATGTAATGGGTATGTACAATTAGTAAGCATTTAAAATATATGCGAACCATATAATAATTGTTCTTGTTGTATATTTTCATATATTTCTGTATAAAAGAGATCGTAATATATTGCAAAAGCGAGACATACATAAAATTATGCGAAAAAGTTTATTGTTAAAATAAAAACGTAATGAGCGTTTTTTTTTTTTTTTTTTTTTTTTTTTTTTTTTTCATTGGAATTATATGAACCAGGGTACATATTCATTAAAATACAAATCGAAATTAGTTTTGTTAACATTTCTAGTCAAGGCTTTTAAAACACATTTTTAGTTATAGATAAATATTTAAATAGTACTTATTATACAATGACAATACTTAACAATAATATTAATTCTTTTATGTTTCTAGGAAATAGACGAATTTCTAAAATATTTCTTTTGTACAAAATCTATTTATTATTCCGCAATCATGTTTAAAGAATTTTTATTTTTCAACAAATAAAATAAATTATTAAAAATAAAATGAAATGAAACAAAGGTTCAATATAGCACATAAATATAAATATGAAATAGTGTGCATAATCCATGCAACAGGAAGTAATTTTGCGCCCTGCTTAAATGATTTAAAATTGGGTTAAATTTAAATAGATTAAAAATATTTAGAAAACGATTTCTTATTCGATAGAAGTAGAATATTATATTGTTATAATTTTTATTATCAGTGTTATTCTTTATTCAGCATTTTAATAAAACATAAAAATGGCGTTTTATTAAATTTATAACTGCCTAAACAGTTTCTAATAAACATCAACAATGACTAATTAACGGAGACTATTCAAACGGAACGCTTGCAATCGAATAACTTATCCATATCATTATAAATTTAATTACACTATGGGGTGTGTATAAATTTATAGAATGTATACTAGGTCGCCCAAAATTAAGCGAATACTTTATTTTCTAGATCAAAGTGCTTTACTATATGACATTAAGTCCAGGAAAACAGCTTAGGAATGATAACAGTTTTCTCGTATGGTAACCATATATTAAAAAAAAAAAAAAAATCACGCAGATGCTGTTACCTTGCTGTGCACAAATTTCAAAGTGTAAAAAACTTATTTCATTAGCATATGCTATCATATACGTATGTATGCTTTGTGTATATGAAAACAAAAGTAAAAACATCATTGAGTGTTGCGACTTCGCTGTGCATGAATCTCCAAATGCACAAAGCTTGATTCCGCAGCAATAACTATCACTGCATATGCAGTAAAAGCTAATGATACACTTTGCTCACAAGAAACAAAAATAAATTAAAACTAGTATGTTGTGGCGACCACATGACTTTCTTCTATATTTTCCTATACAAATTCCACCCATTAAAAATAATTTATTAAAATTATTATTTAAAAAATCATGTTTCATGATAATGCAGACGATTTCCATATTAGAGAAGTAGTATAACACTAAATATCCAAAAACAGTCTTTTTTTTTTTTTTTTTTTTTTTTTTTGTTAAAAATGAAAAAAATTGATAACTTTATTTTAAATTATTGCAGATGAATGGTTCAACCATTCGTTTTAAAGGTATTGGCGAGTTCTTTTGAAAGATACCCATCAAAAAAATTTACTCTCCTCAAGGGGAGACCCACCCCCCCCTCCAGGCGGGGAGACGAGGTTATTACATCTACAATTTTTTAAAACTCCATAATGATTATTAAAAAATAATTCTCTTTATGCACATTTATACAAAATTTTGTCCAATATCACCATGTTAAAAATTTAGAAAAAAAACGCGAGGGCAACGCAACCTGCAAGACAATTTTTACCAAAAGTTGATAGGCACTAATTTCTGTCAATGTGTAACAACATACCAATATGTATGAAATTCTGTCCTGTAGTACCTGAGATACAGTTGCCATAAAAGTTTGTCACACACACACAGACAAACATTTTCTAAAACTGGTCAAATTGCGTTCTCAAAACGTGTAAATCCATCAAAAACCCGAAGTCGAAAATTTTATGAATCCCATACTTTCTTCTATTGAATATAGAAGAAAGTAATAAATAAATTTTAAGAATGTCTCTACTGGATACCGCTGCCTTAGTGTGCGTGAATCTCAACTGAGTTCCCCAACAACCACTATCACGCATATATGCACAAATCTGTATATATAAAAAAAAAAAAAAAAATCCCTCGGTTGCTCTTACCTCGCTGTGCTCGGATCTCAAAATACAAAAAACTTATTTCGCTAGCAAATACTATCATACACGTATGTATGCTTTGTGTACATGAAAACAAAAATGAAAACATCATTGGTTACTACGATTTCACTGTGCATCAGTCTCAAAATGCACAAAGCAGGATTCCGCTGCAATCACTATCATGCACGTTTGTACCCTTTATGCACAGTAAAATCCCCCTTCCCCCCCAAAAAAAAATCACTGTACTAAAGCTCTACCAAGTAACTATTGCTAAAGAACAAAGCAGAGATACCTTATGCATTTATATGGAAGGGGATTTAATAAAAAGTTCCATTGTATTAAATTAAATTCTGCTTTGTACAGAAATTTATACCTATTAACATTCAGGAAACAAAAATAGACTTCATGTTTTTATAATTATTTTTGTCACATTTCAAGGATGGTCATTAAAAACGTTAAAGTAGAATAATTTTTCCCTTTTTCATACGAGAGGGAAAAAAAAAAAAAATATATATATATATATATTTTTTTTTAAAGTGAAATAGCTTTGTTATTTATTGCAAATAGAAATTTTTCAAGCAATTAAGGGGCTCTGTTTATCAATGCCTGTAGAAGCTCTACCCTATTTATCGCAACTCTGCCTTTCACTAGTCAAAATATTAAGAGTGTGTAACACAGGATATATAGCCGTAGAACATTATTATAGACATCCCCTTACTTTATTTCAAGTTGAGACCACACAGTTGGAGATAACTCTGGATTTTAAAATTTGTTGTATTGACTCACTGTCTATAATATTGAATCGAATTTAAAAAAGAGTGAGTTAGTTTCTAAATGATTGCTTAAAAAGCGAGTAAATACAGACATCACATATTCTATTTTAGATATCATACCCTAAGAAATCCAAAAATAGAAATTTTGAATTTATGTAATTGAAAATATGTATGAAGTGCCTTAACGTGTACAAAAAGCTTATCTCTACTTCGAAAATTATCCACATGAGAGATAGTTATGTCAGTTTTACTATAATGCAAGTCAATGCTTTATTGTTATCCTGAAGCTGTTTTTATTTTATTTTTATTTTTATTTTTATTTTTTTCAAATACTGCATTTTTTAGTTACTTTCCTTATCGGGGTGTGATATATTTGATCAAGACAATTTAAATAGAGCAGTATAAAATTATAACTAGGATAAAATTACAACTTACTTTTTGATATTCACTATGAAACAAACTGTGTGGTCTTTATGCAAATTAAACAAAATAAATTTTTTTTCTAGAATAAAATTTAAAATCATATACTTATGTATGACCTAAAATTATCAATACATATATGAAAAAAAAAATTAAAATTAATAATTTATTTTACTTAAAAAATTAAAAAAGAAAAACTTTATATATATTTTATTTGGCATTTATAATTAAAAAAAAAATTTTATAGAATAGCATTAGTATGTTAAATCATCTTTATATACATCTACCTTTTATTTTATGCTTTCAAAATTTTTGATATTAGCTGAATCCAAATTCGATATTGCCTGTTAAATCTGTGCTAAGTGGCCAAAAACTTGTCAAATTCCGTTTACTAGATCCTCTTTTCAGAAGAAGCATTGTTTAAAAGTATGATTAATGCAGTACTAACCACGATTGAAGAATAGGGATACAGATCATTTTTTATTTCCTGAGACGTTAGCTTTAAATATAGTTCTTTATATGACAAGTACTTTAACGATGCACTTGCATGCTTAAACATACTAATTTCAGAAAATACTATGTCCTCTAACACTGAACCTTGATTATCAGAGAGAGATTTGTGTATTTCAATAAACAGTTTTGAAAAAAGTGTGGTTTATGTCTATTAGAGATGAAATACAGTGAAACCTGTCTAAAGTGACCACCCTAGGGACCAGCTAAAATGGTCACTATACGCAGGTGGTCACTTTATGCAGTCTCTTTAAAATTGGAAAATGGCCACTTTAGTCAGGGAAATGGTCACTTTAGTCAGGTGGTCACTTTACCAAGGTGGTCACTTTTACAGGTTCCACTGTAATTGTTTATTTCAATCTTGGTTAGCAGAAAAACAGTATTTCAACAGTTGTGATTAAAATATAATTTGTTTTGATCAGCAATAAAATATTTCTGTATCTTAACATCAGGTCACTAGTATGTAACATTTTATTTGATACAAAAAAGGTGCAAGATTCATTAACTGAGTATAGAAAAATGATATTTAACAGAGTCCATGAAGGAAAAATTTAAACGAAAACAGACAAATTCATATTTAAATTGTCAAATTAATTCAAGCAAATTCATATTTCAAAATATTCAGTTGATTCTTTAGTAGACAGTTAGAACTGCTAAATATGCGAGTAAAGAAAAACCATATAACTTGAAAAGTAAAGTATTTACAAAAATAAATATGATCCTTTTCTTCTTAAGTACTAGCCCTCATTCAGCTTGAGATCCTTTTGAAAACTATTCAGCTATATAGTGAATGTTTTTCTTTAGTCGTTTTCCCACAATTCTTGAAAAAATATTTTGGGGTAAAGCAGACACATTATATATAAATCCAAAAAAGAATCTAATTTGTTACGTTAAAACATCAAGACTAACATAACAAATCTGTTCTCATTCAGACAAATCCCATTTTATAAATTAGAAATTCACTTCATTCTTCATGTGGTCAGGCTTTAAATACAGATAAAATCTAAAATAAAACAAAATACCTAATGAGCAAATTGAAGTACAAAATATTGATATTATTTACAGCTATAAATCAATGTTCTATATATTCATTACTATCAAATTTTTTAAAAAAGTAAATAAAGTGATTAAGAAAATAATTGCATTACAGTCAGTTTTCTGAATGGAAATTTGAGCAGCACTTTAAACAATTTATATATCAGTTAAAAATGGACAAATAACTGAGGATGAAATATTTTAAGAGTATCGAATCTAATACCCAGTATATTAAATCAGCTTAACATGTTTGTTATTAAAAGAAAATATTTAGAATTTAATCAAATTTCGATTTCTTATTGACTTTCTTTTTTAATAATATGCACTTATAAGCATTTTTATTGGTAAGGAAAATACTAGCATTTAACATTTGCTACAATTTCAGTATATATATGTGAACACATTTGATAAAGCAGCGTTAACTCTTCCCTTTTCTATCTTTCTTTCTTTTTTTTTTTTTTTTGCAATTTTACTCTTCCACTCTCTCCTTATAAGAATTAAAAGAATGTTTTCAAATCATGTACAAACTAATAAGGTTAAAAAATTAATAAATGTTTAAATTCAAATTGAACAAACGGTACAAATAACAGACATATTTGACATTTAATGCACCGTTTATCCTTCAGCATAAGATAAGCAATCATACTTTATTAAATAATTGAAGTTTATTATGTTAGCTGATCTGCGAATTAAATAGAATAATATATATATATATATATATATATATATATATATGATGTTGGTTATAAACATTTCCGTGGTGATTCAAGTATAAAAATTCTTCATAAACAGATACACCGATAACCTGTATTATACATACCGCAAAACGAAAACAATAAAATACATTATAGCTTTACGGGCAAGCTATTGGTAAACAACATTAAAACAAAGTATAATTAGTTCTAATTAAAGATCATTACATAAAATTTTCTAAACAGATACTTCACTTAGAGTTGAAAAAGAATATCTAAATTCTGATAACTACTCGAATAAACTGTAGTGATATATAAAGGGTGGTCCGAAAAACATGAAAAACAGTAAGCGATTGTTCTGGAAAAAATAAAATATGCAAGAACATGAAACCTATGTTATTGAATAAAGATATGAATGACATTTAATATACAAGGTGCTCGAAATGTCTACCGTCCCTGACTATAGTGTTATAAAGCCAGTTCTGAAACTCTGTCATAAAGCGCTGGAGTGTGTTGGAATCAAGTGCATCAATCTCAATTCTGATGGTCGATTTCAGGCCCTCAAGTGAATCAGGGGATTCCTATAGATTCTGTCCTTGGTGTAAACCCATAAGAAGAAGTCGCACGAATTTAGGTCCGGACTGTATAGGGACCCCCTCTGACCCGTGCCCCGTGAATTTCCTGCATCCAATTTAATCAAACGCTCACTAAATGTCGTTTTAAGCCACAGGAAGACATCAGCAGTTTTATGGGGGACGAGCCCCATCTTGCATGAACCAGTACTGGCGTGTCATGTTGAGACAGCCCGCTTCAGGGCCAAAGTGACGCTTTAGAAACTCTCGATACTTCACTCCCGTGACCATACCATCAATGAATATCGGACCACTCATCCGCTTCGACGATATGGCACACCACACCGTGACCCTTTGTGGATACAGTCGTGAGACGACACTGAGATGAGGATTTTCCGTACCTCAATGGCACCTCAAAAAATATTCTTACGATAAATAATCGTTCTTCCAAGGTCAGTGACTTCATATTGGTTATTCATTATTTCCAGTAATCAATCAGTCACCTTAAATGTCAATATATGTGCAATTACAATATGGAAGAATTATATCAGTACATTTGAAATCAGGAACTTAAAATACTTTCTATCATATTTTTGGACCACCCTGTATAATAAACATACATAATATTTTTTGTGTTTTCAACTCATACATCTTAGAAAAATGAATGAATGAAAGAAAAAAGAAAGAAAAACTTACTTTGGATAGTCTGTACTTTTGAATTTATTTATATTTTTTTCTTTCCAACAGATGATTATAATACTTTCAAAGATCCTCGAAATTATAATTTTTGATGATTTTGAAGTAACGTATTAATTAAAAACATGTCCATCGACGGCCATCTTAAGCGATTGTTATCTGTTTGCAAGAGGTTTCCAGCACTTGCAAATATCTCTCACTTTGGAATAAGGTTTGCACGTGCTTTGCAATTGAAATGTTCCGTTTGAATTGAAATATTCATTGTAGTTAGCTTTGCAACCGGAAGTGTTCCGTTTGAATGTAACCGTTACAAAGCAATTTTGTCATTTTAATAACGTAAAAACCATTTATTTATTTAATATCCTAATGCAAATTGTTGTCGTAAACAATCATATATCGTTTTAAACTACTCTTCAAACTATAACTTACTTAGGACATATTATTTAAGCAAATGCATTGCATTTCTTTAAAACTATTTAAATATAGTATTATTCATTTCACTGACCGCGATATGTTGAAGGTGAGAGCAGAAGAATTTAAAAAAGGAAAAAAAAAAAAAAGAAAAAAAAGCGAGAGCGAGAGAAAGAAAAACCTTCTTCCATCCTCTCTGTAAACCAGACGGGCTGCTGTACTAAGTAGAATAGGTGCGTAAATTTATCGTTCTTGGCCCTTCACAATTTTTTTCGCCAATCCCTTAAAGAGTTGACGATTTGTAATGGCGCTTCCGAGCAGCTTTCAGAGGCAGTATACAGAGTTCCCAACTTTTATAATTTAATCACGAGCATTGCTAGCCCCGCCTTCTTTCCGCACCGGAAATTTTGTAGATTATTTCTCTTTAATATGTGACAACGATTAAATAAGGAGAAAATCATATTTCAAAATTTCCGGCATGAAAGAGTGGTGTGGCTAAAAATGCTCTTGAATAAATTATAAAAATCGGGAACTTTGGCATTATACTGCACTCGTGAAGAGGGGATTAGAATATACCTGCCAACCATCTCATTATGAATTGTAACATTTTTAGTACCTGCTTTTTTTTTCACGCCAATCTTTTTTTAGAGTGATTTTATTCGTATGTAACCGTAATTACATTTGAAGAAATTTTCTCTAAAAATAAAGTGGTGTCGAAAAGAGGGTGTGTTGTAAAGGGGCGTAACTATGTTACGATTATTAATGCATACTTGCCAATCATCTCATTAATAGCCGAACAATTGTTGAATCCCTTGAAAGAACGCCCCTTTTTCCACACTGTTTTATTTTTAGAGTAATTCTCGCCAAATGTTTTTGCAATAAAATAAGAATAAAATTACTCTAAAAAATGACTGTTGTGAAAAAAAAGGCGGCAACTAAAAATTGTACGGTTCATAATGAGGTGGTTGGCAAGTATGTTAGAGTCTTGCATCGCGGATTTACCGTAAAATATTTCTCTTTAAAAAAATGTTGCTTTTTTTATTAATATAACCTTTTGAATGCAGAGACTAAATGACATTTACCTTCCTAACAGCAATGAAAGTGACATGACTCATAGCAAGTAGAATTTTTAAAAAAGAAATGCAAAAATATTAATATTTAACGTTTCAAAAGTTATATATGAAAATTATTTGGTTTCCAACGTATATTTGTTTCCTTAATTTACTTTTTTTTCATACGCTGTGAATATTTTAAATAGTGAATTTTTTAACAAAAAATGCAATACGAAAGAAATTTTGTTACATTATACACCGAAGTTTTGTTTACATTTAGACTAATTATTTTTTATATAATTTTCATTATACACTAGTTTTAATCTAATTATATACTTGTAATATTTATGTAGTAATTAGTTCTGTGAAAGATTTGTCCAATAATATAGTTGTATTTTTTGAAATGGAATTATAATTCGATTTATTATACATTGTAAATTGAATAATTACATTTTGTAGGTCGGGTTTTGCTTCAGAAGCTGCTATGCCGATCGGGTTGCATGTCGAAAGTCTTCCTGTGGGTCGGGTGCGGGTCAAGTCTACACGACCTATGCAGGACTCTAGATTGAAGATCAAACTTTCTATCTTTTTTGTGAAATCAGTTGCATAACAATTTACAAAATTCAAAAATAAATGTGGTTTTACCATATTTGGGGGCTGGGAAAGCATAAAGAAGTAAAATATTATTTTTTATAACTTTTGCCCATTTTTAGTTCCCATTTCTGAGGTTCAAAACTGTGATGGCATGTCTCTAGACCATCCTTATTTATGCGTAATGTATGAGGTATGACCGTTACCATTATGGAGTACTAATGCGACGACGACACAAACAACAAACCCATTTGTACCGAATTATGTAAAATTATTATTTGCATAGTAAAAAATTTCAATAACAATACGGGTTAAATACACATCGGAAAAAAATATGTTTTTATACCATTTTTATTGATTTTAATGAAACATTTTTATATTTTCAATTAATAATAATAATAATAATAAATCACTGGACGTTCGGATAATTTGAAGTTAGTGTGTGTGTGGAGTGAGGGATAAAACATCCTCTCCCCCCCTTTTTTTTTTCAATTTCAAGCTAATGATTTTGCATATATGTAATCAAATATCAGAAATCAGTATTTATTTATTTATTTATTTTTGAGGGGAGAGAGTAAATATTGTGTGTATTAAGTGTTGTAGTGTTTAAGGCCGACTGACTGCACTAAGCGATCACAGGTTGTTGGCCTCCGTGAGGGTCAACGGTGGCCATCAAAAAATCTGACAACAAGATTGAAACCGAAAATTCGTGTTAAAAATCTTATAGAATCATTAAGTATTATTAATAATAATCATAAAACGATTATTGAATGCGTTTTGCTGTTTCAAACAGTAAGCCTCGCTTTACCGTGTTTTCTAAGATGACATTTAAATTGTGGTGCACGAATCCTAAAATATTTAAATACAAAAAAAGGAATGCAAGGTTAAAAGAGAATTTTAGTACATAGTGGAACAACAAATTTTACTTCAAAATTGCGAGAACTGTCCCCGAAATATTTTGTAAATTTTTTCTTTTATAACTCACAAGGAAACATTCAAAAGGTGTCATCTTCAAAAAGTATTGAAAAAAATATATGTGATTCTACTCTTCATAAAACACCAGAAAATGAAAAAAATATCGGCTGAAATTAATTGCAGTGACCACAAAAAATTATCAAAATTAAGCATATTTGGCGATTTAGCGCTGATAGGCGATAAGTTTGCTAGCACCGAGATTGCCGTGTACGAACAGAACCGTGTTTTGCTTTTCCGCCAAGTACTCAAAATCAATCGCCTAGCAGTGTAAAATCGCCAAATATGCATAATTTTGATAATTTTTTGTGGTCGCTGTAATAAATTTCAGCTGATAATTTTTTTCATTTTCTGGTGTTTTATGAAGAGTAGAATCACATATATTTTTCTCAATACTTTTTGAAGATGACACCTTTTGAATGTTTTCTTGTCAGACGAATAACTACATTTATCTTTTATTGTTTAATATTGTTGGTGATTTCTGGTGGTGTTGATTTTAAATAAAAAAATATTTACTTGCCCCTGAAAGGGTTAAAAAGAAAGACTTAACATATTAGCATCGGATATGTTCCTATCTTGTAGCGTAAGCCACGCCTTTAAAGATTTTTCTAAAACTTTACGTTACAAAACAAAATGATTTTACATATTTGCAATTAAATCATGTAAGTTTTGTCTTCAGCAATCGATGTAGTAAATACCAATGAGATTTATACATACCAGTATCATATACAGAGCCAAATACGAATTTTTTCAGCGATATAGAAGCAGGACTTCTTTTTTTTTTTTTTTTTTTTTTTTCACAATCTTTCGCCTGCATTGCGATAATTTTACAAAAAAAAAAAAAAAAGATCCAATTTGTATAATGAACATCGAAATGCTGCTTAGAAAACAATAAGAATAACATAATGGTAAATTAAAATAGTTTGTCGTCAGATTATATACAGATATTTACATACAGAGGATACAGATTATAACAAGGACGGCCACCTAACAGCAATAAAAAATGAAATAACACTGCAACTCAAAAAGTAATGATAGGAACGAGTTGTAAATTTTGAAACCCATGTTTTTGATTATGCCTGTTCTATTCGTGCAAAAATTAATATATTTAATAATTCGTAATTATTTCGAATGTGAATTTATTGATAATTTTCATATTTCATATAATGTTATTTTATCACGAATATACATGGAATATGTTTGGGTCACTTAATTCTAACGCATAAAAAAAAACTGAATTTGAATATAATAATTTTTGGGAAGATACGTTTGTCACATTACTTTAACATTAGCATCCCCAACTTTGGTAGCGTATAACTCTGAAAAATTGAGCGAAATGTATAAACTATACCATTTTCCACTATGATTCGATCCAGATAATTCAAATAAATAAAAAATGGGGGTTACTATTGAAAAAAACTAAGTTGATGTCAATTTTAATATGTAGATGGCCCCTTAAGCAAAATCTAACCCTACCATTATAAACTAGATGTTATTACAAATCAATCGGTACCAGCCGCAGTGACGGTTCTACATTAAGGGTCGGCAGGCACGGCCCCACCTAAATTTTTTCTCGATTAAAATAGTAATAGTAATAATAATAATAATAATAATAATAATAATTTTGTTTTTTGTAACTGTTCAAAAACATACATACAAAACCATATATACGTAACATATATCAAAATTATATATACGTCTACCTAACTTTTTCTTAATCTTCTTTCATTATCATTTATTTGTCAATATATTTTTTCAGCTGTCACAGATCACTAATGACTGACCGACTCCTACTCCCCTTCCTTATCAAAGAGAATGGGGCCGTTTTCAGCCGGCCCGAAATTGGAGTGTTTATTTGTACAGTTTATTCTACTAGAAGATCGGGTTAACATATTTGGCGACGAACTGCTTTATAAGTGTAAACACGCTGTAATTTTCTCGTCGATGGGCCAGCAGAGTCCTGCCCTTTGGAACAAAACTATAGGGGAAATAACAATCTGTTAACCATGCAATTCACGAATAAAATTTGGCGACTTCTGCATTACGATTTTTTCCCCCCTCACTGATTTTTCGGTGAATTTTTTTAGATTTACATATGACAGTTTAAAATTTTTAGTGCTTAAAAAAAGAAATCTGGTAATAGTCAAAAATATTTTCTAGACTAGACTTTGAGATAAAAGCTTGTATGACCTCTTTAACTAAAGTGTTGTGAATTTAAATGAGGGGGGAAAAAATAAAAATAATATGCGATTTTTTTCTTTTTTCTCTCCTTCAGAAGAGTGTATTAAAACTTTTATGTAAATAAATTGTAAAAATTTTAAATAAATAATTAATGGATTTACATGGATAGATGGATTAAATAGCTGCATAAAATTGTGATGTATTATTATTGTTAAAGGATTTTTCTTTTAAATGCGATTTAATAGAAACATCCGCAATGTTTCCTTTTTCTTTAATTAAATGTTTCTTTTTTTTTTTTTTTAAGATGAAAGCCCGTTTTATTTCTTTATTTATTAAAAGTTAATTTAAATTATCTAGAATTAAACTCTTAAAGTAAGAAACATGGTTTTTTTTTTTTTTTTTTTTTTTTTTCAATATGTATCCACATTACATTAATCATGACTTTCTAAATTCCAATATAACTTCTTACAGATTGGTTAAGGTTTATTTTATTTATTTTTTAAGATAAGAAACATGAATATAATACTTAAAAATTCTATAATTAAAAGATTTAGGGATATAATTAGCGTAAGCTAAATTATATTACACTCTGAGACATTTGAATTTAAATTTTAATGGTGTGTAGTGTTAGGGTTAAAGCCAGTTGACTAAAAGAGGGTCCTAGACCTGAGTGGTGTACTCTCTGTAGAAAGTCTTTCTAAGTGTTACAAAAAATCAAAAAAAAAAAAAAATCCGGTTTCTCGTTATTAACACTTTTGCAACCGCTGACATAGATTCACGTCATTTAAAAATCAAAACTCCGTCAGTAGGCGTTTCTTTAGCAATTTATATGTTATTTATTTCTTAAGAACACACCCTTTATATATATTTGATATCTCTTTTTATTTGAGTTTTGGAGAAAACCATAGTAAACTCCAAATGTATATGTCGAAGAAAGCGATCTGGTATCGAACTTGGCAATTTCCGTCTACTAGATTCCAGATATTTAAATTTTGATACTCCATTGATCAGAACATTGCAGAATTTTTCAATTGTATTTATAAAACTTTAATTTTTGAGATAATTTTATGCAATGTTTTCCATAGTGTTGAAATTCGCCATCATTAAAAAAAAAAAAAAAACGAAATTTTGTTTTTCATCCCATTTTATTAACGTTTGTTTTCATGTTTGAATAATGAATAGTATTAAAGTTAAATTACGCATCATGCGATGGATCGGGCCCCACCTGTAAAAATTTGCACGAGCCGCCACTGACCAGCCGTATGTTTCTACGATAATTAACGGCAAAATTAGATTTCTTTTTGGTGGTAGTGGGGGGGGGGGGATGCTCGGCCTTTTTTTTTTTTTTTTTTTTTTTTTGTAAAGTGTCATGTAAATACTACTAAACAAAAATTTCCGGTTTCTCTTCATTAACACTTTCGCGACGGCTGACGTAGATTCACGTCATTGGAAAATCTAAAACTCCAACAGTAGGCGTTTCTTTCGCAGTTTACATTTACTTCTTAAGAGCATACTCTGTATGCATATTTGAACAATTAAATATAGTATATATACAATTAGTTTGATTAGAAAAAATGTAATTATAAAATTTATCTATTATTAATATAAATGTGAATACAGAAAATATTGTTCTGAAATATTGTAACTTGAGAGAATAACGCCCACTGGAGGACTTTACCGTCAAAAAGAGAAAAACATGCGGTCGCGAAAGTGTTAATTCAAACATACACAACTTTCCCATAGATATATTATATACAAATGCAACGACAAGAAAAATGAAAGGAAATTGACTTTTATAGTTTTTGAATGGGAAAGTCGTGGTAAGATGATATACCGCACCTACAGTTTTTATATATTAGTAATTCCATGGAAAACGTATAGTCAGCATACACAAGAAGATTTAACCTTTTACCACATTTTTCTAACAATAAACGTTATCCTATTTGTCAGAAAAAACTGCTGTAATATCTACTCTAAAGTAATATTTTAAAAATTAAAAAGGTGGAGTTTGCTTTTAAAATTAGAAAACCAAATTCATTAATTTCCTAAATTTAATATAGTATATATATATGTATATGCATAAGTTTATTATTATTTCTTTATTTGAAGCCACTAACTATTCACAATTAAAATGCCATACTGAATATATATTCCCTTTTATGAGTTTTTGAATTCGAAAAGCTTCATAAGTTAAGTTGCCACGCCCACAGTTTTTACTCTATTAGTAAATGCATAGTAATGCAGTGTAAGTCACTACTTCCTTTATTATTTTCTAATAATAATCACTATTCTATTTAATTACAAAAATATGCTGTGATATTTATTGTAATATAATGTTTTAGAACGTTAAAAGGTGGTGTTTGCTGTTTAAATTATGAAGATAGGCGGACCTGAAAATGCTAAATAGCACGAATTGTGTTTTACGAACTCCGGAATGCAACGCAGACTTCCTAAATGGCTTATTGATGAGAGTCGTAGTTAAAGGAAAAGGCAGATCAGGAAATTTCAGTCAGATTTGTTTGAATCACGTCAACTATAATGAAGATTTTTAATTTTTATTTTTAAAATTATTTTTCTATTTGTCTTGGCCTTAAGAAAGAAAATATTTATACTAGGCTTATGCAGATACATTGCAATATGAAAATGCTTTCTCAAGATATTATAATTCACAAGTGCATTGGAATTCATACACCTATTACAATTATTTATATACATTAAATCAATATATATACATCGGTTTTCGTGACATGTTTTATCTTGGATAACATTTCTTGGTAAGAAATCGTTATTATTATGACAATCATTTACAGTGTCCTTCATCGATTAAATAATGCAATGATTATTTTTAAAAAATAATGATGTTGAATATATTGATAGCTATAATATCACTGATATGCGTGCTATACAAAGAGAAAACACTGTGTAACAAATTATTTAATTCACACCGTCGGAATTATTTGAATATTTTCTTATGAGTTTTCTAATTCTACTTCAAGAAACCCATAACCCTTTTAGCAGTATTAATATCCCTGGGTACAAGCTGTATCACACACCCCGTACCCACCCTTCCCGCTGGGGAGGCACAGCAGTCTACATCAAACATTATATACCACACCACATCTTACAAAACGCTTCCTATAATGATATTGATTTAACTGGAATCATTGTCCAGCTTCCTCACTTAAAAATCAACTTCACTTCCATGTATGTTAAACATGTCAGACCTTATCCGATCAACACATTAAATCAAATTTTTGACGCACACGACTGCTGTTTTGTGGCCGGGGACTATAACGCCAGAAATAGACGCTGGAATGGTCACAATACCAGCCATGGTGGCACCTCTTTACACAACTTCATCTTACACAAACACTTAACCCTTTGCGCACCAAACACCCCTACACACATCAGCATGACAGCTAATACCCAGCCCTCTATTATTGACTTTGCAATAACTAAAAATCTTCCTTATCCCATCTCTTGTAATACTATTAACGATCTCAGTTCCGATCATTTACCTGTAATATTTAAAATTGATATTATTAACCCTCTCTCTCCCCCCCCCATCCATTGCTATTGATTGGGCTAAATTCCGTTATATTATTCATAACTCTGACCTCTCCTTCCTAGATATTAATAGTAACACTGACATTGATCACGCGGTTCAAAAGCTTAATTCTATCATTGATCATGCTAGGAATTCTTCCATCATTAAAACTTATAAAACTAATAGCCAATTCACCCCCCCTCGTTATATTCATAATTTATGTAAGCAGGGGAATCAACTTAGGCGGTTATACCAGTCCGTCAGAGATCCCTCCCTCAAACCTCTCATTAATAATCTAAACAACAAAATTAAAAACTGCCTATACAAAGAAAAACAGAAAAATTGGTCGAAATTTCTCGAAAATTTATCCCCGGAGGACAATTCCCTCTGGAGAATAAAACGAAAAATCAACAATAACTTCACTAGCATTCCTCCCCTTAATAACAATAACCAGTTTGCTTACACAGACAAAGATAAAGCTGAGCTTCTTGCTGACTCTTACGCACAACAATTCACTCCCAACCCCATGTCCAACCCTTCCCACTTTTTCCATGTTGAGTCTACGGTCAATAGTTTCCTTAGTAACTCTCCTAATGACCTACCACCACGAATTCAACCTTATGTTATTCATAACATTATTAAAAATCTCAAAAAGCGCAAAGCTCCTGGCTATGACCAGATCTCTAACACTGCACTTAAAAACCTCCCTATTAACTGTATCATTTATATCACTAAACTTACCAATATAATTTTAAAATTTAACTATTTCCCTCAGCCTTGGAAGCTCTCTATAATTTCGCCTATTCCTAAGCCTCTAACTAATCTCTCTGACCCTACTAATTTTCGCCCTATTTCGCTCCTCCCGTCTATCAGTAAGATTGTTGAACGCGTCATTAGGATGTACCTACAACAACATATTGATGACAACAATATTCTCATGCCCGAGCAATTTGGCTTTCGACCCAAGCACTAAACCACTCACCAGCTTCTTCGTGTAGTGGAATTCTTTAGTGAAAACCTCAACACGAAAAAGCCTTCGGCTGCAATTTTCCTCGACGTGGCCAAGGCATTCGACAAAGTCTGGCATACGGGCCTTATATACAAATTAATTCGGCATAATTTCCCATCCAGACTTATACACCTTATACACTCCTACCTTGGTCAACGCAAATTCAGTGTCCGCATTAACAACACCCTTTCTTCACACAAAAACATCATGTCAGGCATACTTCAAGGAAGCGTGCTTGGCCCCTTCCTCTTTAACATCTATTTTAATGACATTCCACGCTCACACAATACTAATCTTGCATTATATGCGGATGACACTGCTATTTATTCTTCTGCTCACCACCCCTACTACCTCTATAAAAACCTTCAAAATCACCTCGACACACTTTCACACTGGTGCATCCAATGGCGTGTTAAAATCAATGAACATAAAACTGCTGCCGTTTATTTCTCTAGAAGTACTAATTATCCCAATAGACTAACCCTCAATAATGTTACCATTCCCTGGTCTAATAACACAAAATATCTTGGCGTTACCCTTGACAGTAGACTAACATGGAAAAAGCACTTCCTCAATATTCGAGGAAAAGCATCTGGTATATCTGCCTCTCTTAATCCTCTGCTTAATAGTCCGGCTCTTTCTATTAGAAACAAACTCCTTCTATATAACGCCTGCATTCTCCCTATTATTACTTATGCTTGCCCCATATGGAGCTTCGCATGTAATTCAAGCATTGATCTTCTTGGAAAATTCCACAACAAAAACCTCCGCAAAATTAGAAAAGGCCATCGTTTCCTGCGAAATACAACTATCAGAAATGATCTTCAAACTACCTCAATCAGAAAACGCATCAAAAATTTATCCGAAAAATTCTATAGCAAACTATGTAACATCAATAATGAAATTGCCAATGAGCTCCCTGACTATGATGTCAGAGAGCCAGTCCACCGTAAAAGGCCCAGATATACTATTATCTTACCTGAGGATTAATTCTTCTGCTACTTTTTTCAATTTAAATCTTCTTTGCTTGCACTTTTGGTGCTGCCATCTAGTATCAGTTTTTCATACTTGTGTGCCGATATGATCTTTTAAGATCTGGACTCCCGCCAGTTTTAATAAAACATTACATTCTTCATTTATTGGAAAAACATTACATTCTTCATTATATTGGAGAAAAAAAAAAAAAGAAAAAAAAAACCTTGTATATATCATGTAACTTGTATTTATAAGTATTAATATTATTCTCGCCGTTATCTGGTGTGATGCAATGTCTCATGTTTTGACTTTCCTCTTTAGTCATCCCACGCATTATTAATTCGTATTCCTATGTTCTTTTTTGTCTTATTATCTTACATATCACATTTATTTTATTCAAGATCTTGTTAACTTAACGCATTTTTATTTATTCTAAACTTATAATGTAGTCTCTTAAATTTATCGTCTGTACTGCAAGACGGATAGCTTTACTACACGTAAGTCTCCTTCTCTTAGTAGGGGCCCTTTTCAGGGCCTACTGGTTTGACCAGAACTGAAAAGTGGAGCAGTGAAAGTATGGTAACTCCTTCTTCGCAGTTTTCTTAAGGATTTAAAAAAAAAAAAAAAAATGTATGGTCTACTGAAAAGTTCCTTTTTTTTTTCCGGGTGCTAATTACCTTTTTTTCTTAACATCTAGATCTCCTACATTGTTCTTTTACCCCTAATTTGTGTTTCTGCGAAGTTTTATCTATCGTCTACGGTGAGGTGCCTCAAGCATGAGGCTTTCCTCACTGAATTTCTTTTATTTTTGTTATGTTTAAATTTTTTAGACAGTTTTTATTTTAACTTTATGGCTCCTGACACAGCTATCGTCAATCATGCATCTACAGGGCGTAAAGTTGCTCAGCAACTAGGAAGCCCATAAAGCCTCCACAGTTTCCCAGTTTCGCAGTTATTTGGCTAATGTAAATACTTATTGGCATTAATATTTGCGGAAAAAATCGCACGCGCCGAAAATGGCAGTGAGCGAGAAATGGATAGTCGGAGTGCGACCGTCTTTGGTACGAAAATGACATGTGAACTCACTTGTAAATTTTAATTATCTCTCCACAGTTCCTCCAAAATTTCCTCCTCTCTCATTTTCCTTTTCCCTCACTTTTTCCCATTTATTTGTTATCGAAGGAGGAACTATTAAAATGGAATAGATTTGTACTTTCACAAGACTTAATTTTTTTCGTAATTTTAATAACCTTGAGGGGCGGCTGGACACATCATTAGGACTCAGATTTGCATAGGAACCCATGAATTCAAATGTCATTTTAACCCTGGACGGACCATGTGTTTTCTGGAGTTTTTAACAGAAAGCCTCGTCTATTGCCATTGCTTGTGAATGGTGCACTATTTAACAGAAATAAACTGCCTTTTACTGTTTATCTTACAAAATACATGATAAAAATATTGTTTCCGAATACTTCACACTGATCGAATAAATGTTTATATTGTGAATAATTTTTTCGATGTACTGTTTCACACGAAATGTATAACTTACTGAATAGGCGGAGTTTCAAATACATCGTAGAGTGTTTCTTTCCAGTAATATTGACAATAAATGCTTAAAATTGCAATCACCAACTAAGCAAAATTGGGGTGATTGGCTGGTAATGCTGAAGTTAGATATCTTTAGTGGACCTGGTCATTCGTTATCTGCATCTGCTGTAATGTATAATTTTAAACTGTGTTTTTCGACGTTGGTGGGAGATTTTACTAATAATTAAAAAACAGGCATGCATCTAACGTACGGTGCTGCTAATGGGAACAGTAGAGCAGCGGTACGACTCTATCAGGAACGATTTCCCAACAGTCGCATACCGAATCACAAAATGTTTGAACGGTTGCATCGGAACTTTTGTGAAAAAGGTACGTTTTTCGCTAATTCTGACGCAAGGACTGGAAAATGAACTGCTCGACATACAGACATGGAAGAAACCATTCTAAACATTGTATATGAAACACTCGACACAAGTACAAAAGATATTACACGCCGTGTACATGCGAGTTAGTCCACCGTTTGGAGAGTCTTAAATGAAGAACATCTACACCCATTCCATATACAGAAAGTCCAAGCATTTAAAGTAAGTGATTACCAACTACGCGTAGAATTCTGCCCATGGTTCTTGCCATACTTGCCAACATACTCATTAATATTCCGTAGTATTGTTAGCTCCGCCTTCTTTTTCACACCGGTATCCTTTTAGAGTATTTTTTATCTTATGCAATCGTAATTGCATTTGCAAAATATTACTCTAAAAATTTATTGGTGTGAGAAAAAGGGCGGGACTAACAAGACTACGGAATATTAATTAGGATGTTGGCAAGTATGGTTCTTGCAAAAGTGTGCGTTGCAGCAGGATTTACCAACTTTTGTTCTGTTCTCAGACGAGGCAATTTTTTTCACAGGAAGGCGTTTTCAATGTGCACAATACTGATCTGTGGGCAACAGAAAATCCACATGCTATACGCCCTACATTCATTCCAAAAATCTTTCTCTGTTAATGATTGGGCAAGTATTGTGAGCGATTACCTCATAGGCCCCTATCTTTTACCAACGCCGCCCAATGGTTATGCTATTTTTTTAAAAGAGGTTTTGCCAGAAATGCTGCAAGATGTTCTAGTTGTAGTGTGCAACCAAATGTGCTTTCAGCATGATGGTGCGCCAGTACATTTCGATGTGGAAGTGCGCAATTACCTCGATGCCAGTTTTGCAAGGCGATGGATTGGACGGGGCGAGCTAGTCCGGTGGCCACCACGAACCCAAAATTCATCGAGCATCGATTTCTTCTTATGGGAGCATTTGAAGGCCATCATTTACGAGAATCCTGTTGATTCACCAGAGGACCTCATTGCTCGACTGTCCATTGCGGCTGCACAAGTGTGAAGGGGGGTAGGTTTTGTTAAAATAACTCAAGGTAGACACCGGGTTCGAATTCCACTTATACATTTGAGATTTTAATCATCTTTTAACTTAATTTTCACGTACATTATCTTTTTTTTCATAAAATAATTAGTGGATTTTACAAGATCTTCAATTATTATTATTATTATTATGATTATTATTATTTATTATTATTATTATTCTGTAATTAATATCATTTTCATGATTGATTCATTTTCGGGCAATAGCATTCCTATCTAAAATAGATTCATCAGGTCATATTTCTATAGAACAGTGGATAAATACTCAAAAACTACTGTTTCTTTACTTCAAGCAGGTGCTGGGTTCGAATTCCACTTAATCCACTTAATTCCATTTTAATCATCTTTTAACTTAATTTTCACGTACATTATCTTTTTTCATAAAACATTTAGTGAATTTTACAAGATCTTCAATGATTATTATTTTATTTTTTATTTTAATTATTATTCTGTAATTAATATCAATTAAACGATTGAATTCTTTTCGAACAATATCATTCCTATCTAAAATAGATTCATCAGGTCATATTTCTATAGAAGAGTGGATAAATACTCAAAAACTACTGACTTATGGAAATATTTTTTATAGCAAGGTTCCGGGTTCGAATCCCACTCAGACCTCTCTATTTCTTTCATAATATATTCACATCAACATCCTTCATTCTTAAATTCATATTTTTTATTGATTTCTCAATTTTTAAATTTTTTAAAATTTTTTAAAATTTTAAAATTTTTTAAAAAATTTTATGATTTATTAATAACCTTAATTAATACCCTCATCACGTTTCACAATTAAGTCAGAGGATGTCTCAAGGTCGATACCAACTCGTCTACACCCTCAGGGGGTGGTGTGACACCCGCACGGCTCCGTTCGCTCCGCTTGCGCACCAACGCACCCCCCTGCTGACCTTCAACTCTCCTTTCTTCCCTACTTTTGATTTAGTAAAATGTAAAATTTCAGAAGATTGCAGTTTAAATTAATATTTGTACATATATTATTTATTTGTCTTTCAATGGGCTTTCACGCCTAAATTAATTATTTTGGTATATGTAAAGAAAAAAAAAAAAGAAGAAGGTGTTGGTTTAAATGGGACCACAGAGTAAAAGCAGAGTCTTTTTAATACTCACAATAACATTTAATAATATAGAAAAGAAGCTTAACATATTGCTGGCATTTGTATGCCGCACGCAAAACGAGAAATATCAACCAAAAATAACCGTTATCCTATTAACATGCTTGCCAACCATCTCATTATGAAGCCTAGTACTTTTAGTCACCGCCATTTTTTGTACACCAGTCATTTTTTAGAGTAATTTCATTCTTATTTAATCGTAACACTATTTGGAGAGAGTTGCTCTAAATATAAAGTGGTGTGGGAAAAGGGGCGTATTTTCAAGGGGCGTTAACAAGTCTACGCTTATTAATGAGATGGTTGGCAGTCCTGTATTAATCACAAAAATCTGTTGTAATATCTACTGTAAAGTAATATTTTAAAAATTAAAAAGGTGTCGTTTGCTTTTAAAATTAGAAAAAACAACTTCGTTAAAGTAATTTCCTAAATTTCATATAGTATATATATATGTACGTACATAAGTTTATTATTATTTTATTATTTGAAGCTATTAAGTATTCAAAATTAAAACGTCAAACTGAATATATATATGTTCACTTTTATGAATTTTTGAATTTGAAAAGCTTGATAAGTTAAGTTGCCACGCCTACAGTTTTAACTCTAATAGTAAATGCATAGTAAATGCAGTGTAAGTCACTATTTCCACTATTATTTTTTAATAATAATCACTATACTATTTAATCACAAAAATATGCTGTGATATTTATTGTAATATAATGTTTTATAACGTTAAAAGGTGGTGTTTGCTGTTTAAATTATGAAGATAGGCGGACCTGAAAATGCTAAATAGCACGAATTGTGTATTAGGAACTCCGGAATGCAACGCAGACTTGCTAAATGGCTTATTGATGAGAGTCGTTGTTAAAGGGTTAAGGCAGATCAGAAAATTTCAGTCAGATTTCTTTGAATCACGTCAACTATAGCGAAGATTTTTGATTTTTATTTTTAAAATTATTTTTCTGTTTGCCTTGGCCTTAAGTAAGAAAATATTTATACAAGGCTAATGCAGATACATTGAAATATGAAAATGTTTTTTCAAGATATTATAATTCACAAGTGCATTGGAATTCATACACCTTGTATAATTATTTATATACATTAAATCAATATATATACTTCGTGTTTCGTGGCAAGTTTTATCCTGAATAACATTTCTTGATAAGAAATCGTTATTATTATGATAGTCCTTTACAGTGTCCTTCATCAATTGAATAATGCAATCATTATTTTTTAAAAGTAATGGTGTTGAATATATTCATAGCTATAATATCACCGATGTGTGTGCTATACAAAGAGAAAACACTGAGAACAAATTACTTAATTTACACCGTCGAAAATATATGGTTGTTTACTTATGAGTTTTCTAAACAGAATATTTGTATGTGTTACCTTTTTATGCACATCAATTCCTTAAAAAAAGTCGCACGCGCCGAATAAGGCAGTGAGCGTCTCTGGTATGAAAATGACAAGTGGTGTATCTCACTTGTAAATTTAAAACTTTTCTCTGCAGTTGCCAAAATCTCCACGTTTTTCATTTTCCTTTTTCCCTCACTTTTTTCCATTTATTTTTTATCAAAGGAGGAACTATTACAATGGAATAGAATTATACTTTCACAAGACTTAATTTTTTTCGTAATATTTAATTATTTAGAATAACTTTACATATATATTTTCAAAATTATGAATGAATAAGACAGTTTAATGAATTTTAAAAATCTAGGGGACAGCCGTTGCCAGATTGCGCGACTTTTTAATTTATCAGTCACCAATAAATTTGAGAAGTGATGTTTGCTGTGTACAGGGTGATTCAACGATGATGGGACAAAATTTGAGGGGCGGCTGGACACGCCGCCCAATGGCTCAGGTTATGTAATTTTTCTGAAAGAGGTTTTGCCAGAAATGCTGCAAGATGTTCTATTTGTCGTGTGAAACCAAATGTGGTTTCAGCATGATGGTGAGCAAGCACATTTCGATGTGGAAGTGCGCAATTACCTGGATGCCAGTTTTACAAGGCGATGGATTAGACAGGGCGAGCTAGTCCGGCGGCCACCACGAACCCCAAATTCATTTCGCATCGATTTCTTCTTATGGGGGCATTTGAAGGCCATCATTTACGAGAATTCTGTTGATTCACCAGAGGACCTCGTTGCTCGACTGTCCATTGCGGCTGCACAAGTGTGCGAAACAACTGGCAATTTTGGAGCTGTTTGCCGATCCATACTTGGACGCTATCAAGCATGAATTACGGCTGGTGGTCGCAATTTTGAAAATTATTGTAAATATTGATGCAAAGAAGCATTTTGTTTTTATTATTTGTTTTTGTACGTTTTTACATTCATTTTTTATAGAATGACTTTTATTTCATATTTAATTTTTTTGTGGTATGCTTATACGAAAGATGTATGTTTTAGTAAACTGTTTAACCCCTTAATGTTTGTTCCAGGACCGTAGAAATATTCGTATTTGAAACTCCACCTACACTGTAACTTTTAAATTTTGCGTGTTAAATTATATCTAAAAAATGTTCACAATATTAATATTTATTCAAACAATGTGCATTATTCGGAATTTTTTTTTTTTTTTATGTATGGTCTTTTGTATGATAAACTATTATAAAGAGAATCTCTCTGCTAACTAATACACCATTCAAAAGAAATGGCAGTAGGCGGAGCTTGCTGGTAAAAAATACAGGAAACACGTGGTCCGTAGAGGGTTAAAATGACGTTTGGGGACATGGGTTACTATGCAATTCTGAATCCTAATGACGTGTCCTGCCTCCCCTCAAAGTTTGTGTCACCATCTTTGAATCACCCTGTATAATAGACGACTAATCGTCGATTATATACATTAAATATCACTTCTCAAAATTATTGGTGACTGTTGAATAAAAATGTCGCGTAATCTGTCAACACTGCAGCCATGACCTCATCCGCCCCTATATCTGCCGGTGCATTCTTTGAAGATTAGCATACTTTTTCGGACATTGGTATCTACAATGTTGGATACGCCTTTGCAAAATTTGTAAATATCGTCGATTTTCTTTACATTCACATCTATGGCTTATTCTCCCTACTACTGATCCATTGATTTGATGTTGACATTTTGACATAAAAGTAAAATATATTTTCTTGCTAAAGGCATAGGTGATTCTGGATTACGATCAAAAACATTTGAAGACTTTAAAAAAAGTATCAGAGCAACTTCTTCATGTGGAAATCTATTTTTAATCTGTCTAAATGCTTCAACATAAAATGCTAAACATGATACCCTGACGGATTTTTCACTTCTTGCTGAAGGATTTTCAATATTTATTATTAAATCAATCGCATCGAGAGAAAGATATAAAATTAGTAAAATGTTATTAAAAATAATATTGAAAGAAAATGTGCAAAAGAAATTGTAAGATTGAATATATAGTAACCATTTTTGAGGATCAAAACTCGATATTAAAGAAAAGATTTTTTTTTAATGCACTTTTTACGTATTTAGACAAATTATAAAAACATTTTTTTTCTTTTTTTTTTTTTTGTCGCATCAAGTTAAACAAATATTAAAAGTAAAAGTGAGTGGAAATGTGCGAAAGAAATTTTAAGAAATGCATATATTAACTGTTGCTAAAATACGCAACACCGTCACCAGATGTCTTCATATGGGAAAATAGGTTGAGACAAAATTTTATTCTTTTAAATTAAATTCCATTTTACGGAATTTTATTTCAATTACTTAAAAAACCAAAAATAGGCTTCGGTTTCTTTCTTTCTTTCTTTCTTTTTTTTTTTATGTTACTGAAAACATAACGGAATTAATGACAATTTAATAAACAATTAATAAATTGTTTTGTTACTTAATATATATATATATATATATATATATACATATATTATTGATTGAAATAATTTTGCATGTACTTTTTGTTTCATTGTTTAGTGCATTCAATCGTGCTATAGCTTTATTGCAAATTTTCTCTATAATTTTACTTGCTACAAAAGGTAAAAATGAATTTTAATTCAAGTAATAAAAGAAATCAGTATTTTTTACTTCAAAAACCTTATACTTTATAAACCAATACCCTTATACATTATAGGTGTGTGTTATTATACGAAAGTGTCCGAACACTAGCGAAAATTCCTATGTAAAAAAAGTACACTTCATACGGTTTTGTTAAATATATCCTTATCGAATCATGTTCTTACACTGACTAAGTACATGTAACTGTTAACGTTCAATATTTTTAACTTTAGCAGTTGAATAGCGCATGAAGTAATTTTCGAAATATTCGACAAAACGTAAAAAAAAAAAAAAAAAAAAAAAAAGAAGAAGAAGAAGAAGAAGAAAGTGTTTCTATTTTTATTATTTATTTATTTATTTATTTAATTTTATTTTTCTTTCTCCAATACCTGTATTTGTTTCAGTTATTCTTCAATTGATTACTACACTTCACTGAGCCTTTATTCATTTTGAAATAAATTTTGATTCATAAGTAAAGTCTTGTTTCATTGGATTATTTGAAGGGGAAGAAATAAGGACCCCCTTTCTCCTTTTGTTAAATATAGATAACTTTTGAAATACATTTTGTTGACTTGGTGAAAGTACTTTTGTAGTCAGTTTGGCTATGTTTAGATGTTTGTGGATAGTTAATGTAAAAAAAAAAAAAAAAAAAAAGTACAGCACTGTACTGTAAAAATCCCCCCCCCCCCCGAAAATACAACAAATCGTGTGTAATTTATAAATTAAAAACTGGAATCTGAAAACTGATTCCAACTTTTTTAATCATTAAACTGAAAAAAAAAAAAAAAAAAAGAAAAGGAAGGAAGGAAGAAAAGAAAAGGAAAGAAAATGGATTGCAACTTTACATTTTATCACAAATATTTAACATTAATTTTTCCTAATATCTTTCTAATAGTTTTTGATTGCCCTAAATATTACGTTACATATGAAATACATAATACCCAGTAATTCACGAAGAAATTCATTATTGTATTTATAAAAAAAAAAAAAAAAAAGAAAGAAAGAAAATTCATTTTAAGGCACTAAGGGAAAAAAAAAGAAAGAAAGAACTAAAAAACCGAAAATTCCTTGAAAAGTTTCTAGATAACTTCTGTTAGTGTTCTAGTCTATTTTTTCAACATCTTAGCAGTATAAAGGAAATTCGTCAAATCTAATATATCTTTTCATCAAAGCAAACACGGCGGAAATGCTGCCTCTCAAAAACTCAATTTACGTTTGCTTCTCTTTGAAGTGTGTGTCTCTCTTTATATATACTTTAAAGAATGAAAAAAAAAAAAAAAAAAAAAAAAAGAGAGAGAGAGAGAGAGAGAAAAAAAAAAGTAAGTAAAAGAAAATATAAATTCGCAATGCTATAAAAAAGAAAAACAATTTCACCTTAGTTGAATTAAATATTTCATTAGTTTTAGTGTGGTTGTTTAAAAATAAAGATGACTGATAAATACCGGAGAAATAGGAAGAATTATAATAAAATTTAAATTTCAAAAGTCTATAAAAATGAATCACTCATCAAAATGACCTGAGACTGTCCTGAATGTACGCGAAGGAAGTAGAAAAGTAATGCCAGAATAGAAAAATATAGTCCAAAAATTTAGCAATAGATGGCGCATTAAACATCAGGATACGCAAAAAGGAGAAATATGTCATGCACATCATGCATTGCGCTTCTTGTAAAATTACGAAGTACATTTTACTTTTCTTATATTCATAGTTGCCAAAATTTTAATTTATTTGGGTGTATTTTTAGCCAAGACTTTATTTCGCACCACTTTATTTATAGAATAATTCTCTCCAATGCCTAAGTACTATTAAAAAAAAAAAAAAAAAAAAAAAAAAAGGAAAAAAAAAAAAAAAAGGCTTAAAACAAAAGTGGTAAGAAATAAAGGAAGGGTAGAAAATGCTCCGGAATAAATTAAAATGTTGGCAACCTTATATATTGCATTTGAGGAGTTTGATATGACGCTCTCTCACAGAGGAATCGTGTTCTGCATGTGAAACAGTTGTGCAGAACTGCCAACCTAATCCGGCAAATTGTTAGTACCGCCCCTTTTTCTTCATCACTTAATTTTTAGAGTATTTTTCTTCATAACTCATCGTAGATAAATTTGAAGAGAATTACTCTAAATATTCAGTGGTGTAGAAAAAGGGGCTGTACTAACAATTTGCTGGATTAGGTTGACAGCTCTATTTGTGCAAGAAAGATGACCGTCTAATCATAGCTCTAAAAAAGTTCTGGATATTAATGGGTTTGAATAAAAGGTTGTGATCTAATGTCTCTAGAAGATAATTAAAATATTCGTAAACATAGGTTCTTTTGGAATGAAATCTGACAGAGACAGAAAACGATTTGCTTCGACATCCGCGGACGATATGAAGAAGGCAGTGAAGTAAGCGACAAACAGTAGTGTGCAAGTGTGAACAGGGAAATGCCAGGTCACCAGAGTTCCTTTTGAGCACACTGAGTGAAATTTTACGAAAATCCTGTATTGCTAGTCATTCAAAATTACCTATGTCTAGGACCTGCGTCCTGTTGACATGCTAGTACGATACACTTTTGTCCAAAAATTTCTGGCTCGCTTGTAAGTGGCTAATGAATGGGAATGACAAATTTTTTGGATAGATAAAGCCCTTAATTAACTACAGATTTTCATTACTCAGAATAGATGAGAGTGAGCAATGAAAAATACGTTTGTATACTAATCAGTACTTCTTCATTCTGATAAGGTAAGGTGATTGTGTAGTGAGAATTTATGGGAGCCAATTATATCATAGGGACAATTTTTCTCTGGAATTTAGGTTCTGCAGGAAGAAGTCGTACTATCTGCCCTTTTCCAATACACTCTCAGGGATTAGATATTTTTGCATTTAATGCTACCATAATTTTTGTAAAATAATCTCTATCCTATGTAATCACAACACATTACTATGAAAATAGGGTAAAAATATCTGTATAAAAATAGGGTAGTAAAAAACGCGAAATTGTTTCATCCTTGAAAGTGTCCCAAAAAATGGGCGGAGACTTCGAGTTCTGATGACAACAACCTTTTATTCAAACCTTTTGGTATTCGAAGCATTCTTATAAAAATACTATAAATATTTCTGGATGAAATTAGTGGTGGCAAAAAATTCTTATCTTTGACTGTGTCCGGAAAAAAGGGCGGGGAGTTTGTTTGCGGGTCTTGTAACGCATACTACTAAAGATATACGATACGATAGGAATCTATTTTACGCAACCACGTCATTACAGGGCTTCAACATCATGCGTGTATCCATAGCCTCCTAAACTAGATGCCTTCCGCGTGGCTCGAAAACTTGGCAACAGTTCAGGCTGTAGACAGCGCCACCTGGTACAGATAGCGCACTCTTTTATTCAACTGTCACCAATAATTTTAAGAAGTGATGTATGATATACATATAATCAACGTTTTTTCGGTTCTATTTGCTTTTTATATGTCAAATCCCACTTTAAAAACTTTTGGTGGCTGTTGAATAGAAAAGTCGCGCAATCTGTACCACGTGGCCCTGTCTAGCGCCAAGTTTCTGAGCCACGCGGAAGGCATCTAGTTTAGGAGGCTATGGTGTATCAGTAGAACAATTTTCACCCAAGATAGCACCTTGTGCTCTTTGCAAATCCTGTTAATTGGCTGAAACAAGCTTTCAACAAGCTTGTTTTATCCAACAAGCTTTCTGAATATGATAGAATTATCAGTCGCCATTTTTCAACAGATTTGATGCCAATATCAATTGATCTTGTTCTTTATGATTTCTGGCTGTGGAGTTACCTTCAGGATTACCACGGATCCCACCTTTTCCCCTTGACTCTTCCACTGGATTAATCATATTGTAATTTTCATTTTGATTTATCGAGGAAACATAATATTAAAGATTACTGTATAATTATTCTGATGGAAGTGTCAGGGAGAAAATATAGCCCGTGACAACCCTGTATTTAAAACTTATTATGTTTAACGGTAATCGTTGTAAATTTAGCTAAATTGAAGAGACTCGGTGCGCATTTTAATCAAAAACTTTGGCACAGATGAATTCCAATCGATTGCAGGATATCCTATTGCTCAGTTGGAACTTATGGTAGAAAAACCGATTTTATTGTTGCTTTTTCTGGGGTTTTCCGCTTTAAGATAATTAAAAAGATTTTCTTTATTGTATGCGATGCAGCTTTATTTTGGATAGGCTTTCAACAAAGAGTGCTTGCTGAATGACTTGGTATTCATTGTTTTATTCTTTAATTTTTTCAGTAAATGCCATTACAATCAAGCACTTTGAAGAGTAAATTTAACCTGCTGCCCATGTAAAAATGGTTGTCGCATTGAATTTCCAATTTCACAGGTGACGTGCAAGCGTCACCTATTGCATTAATTTTGAACTATATTTTTCTTCATTTACATTTCTCCCATTGCTGATGTTTTTTTTTTGTTTTTTTTCTTTTTCGTAAAATTTCAGATTACTCTGTTCCTTCTTGTAATGTTTCTTTTGGCAGTTTATCTTGTCATGCAAAGAAATATTTCCAAAATAATTATTCATTTTACCCTCTTCAATAAGAATGGTTCGAAGAAAATTAATATTAGAAATCACTTTTTATCCCTTATTTTAATAATTAGCTTGATTGTTTAAGACTTTTTTGCATGTAAATGTTTTAAAAATCATTTTCAGATGAATAATTTGTAAAATAATGCCTTTAAGTTTCGAAAAAGTTAATTTTTTAGTTAAAGTATGATTAGAAAACTATATTTCTGCATTTTAAAGGAAAGTAAATAAATATTTCAACAAAAAGGACGTAAAAAGAAACTATTTCAGAAATATTCAATGTCTGAAAAAAAAAAAAAAAAAAAAAAAAAAAAAAATAGCGCTTTTAATTTTAATTTATTTTAGGGGAAAAATTATTTACACAGACAAACGCTACAGATTTAAAGAATAATATTGCATACATAATTTTGCATTTTTTTTTTTTTTTTGTCTTTTCCAGAAAGTTTATACTAAGTTCTGATGCAAGGAAATAATATATATATATATATATATATATATATATATACTTTACTTTGCCTGCGTTTTCTATTACGCTTGACTTTTTATGTAAGAATGTATAAAAAGTATTATTGCTTACTCAATAATAACTTCAACCTTTGAATGTTACGCAAATTGTCCTTAGCAATGCAGCAATGAAAAAATTTTATAACTTCTGTTTACTTGCCAATCCTAATTAATATTCTGCAGTGTTACTAATTCCGCCCTTTTTTTTCACACCAGTAAATATTTAGAGCAATATTCTCAAATTCAATTACGATTAAATAAGAAGAAAAACATTAAAAAAAGATATTGGTGTGAAAAAGAAGGCGGGGCTAACAATACTACGGAATGTTAATTAGTATGTTGGCAAGTATGCATCTGTCAGTTTATTTTTCTGATAACATTCTAACTTTTGAAAAATAAGTTTCAATTGTAACTCAATCATTACATTTTATCTATGTTTACCATAGAAAGTTTTTTATGAAATTGGTATTTGTAGCATTTTACAACCGTTTACAAGGTCGGGTAAAATATCCTGGAAACACTGTAGGATATAAAATACAATACATATTAGGGGGACCGGAAAATAATGTCGGAAAATACACTGCTCAAAACAATTAAAGGATATTGCGGTTTTAGGTGGATTTTGTGGCTGGGAAACTTTTTAGCTTATTGATACATGGTCGACAGACGTAGTAGGTTATATGAGAATAAATTACACATATTTGGCAGAAAAAAATGCATTTTATTGCGCATTTGTGTACAAAATGAAAAAAACACAATTTGTGCATATGAGAAAAAAAAAGAATAAGAAAAGGTGTTTTTTTCAAAGGAAATCATTTTCAGTAGGGGGTATGGTTTCCACGGACGGCCAGCAACGTTGAACACCTTTGAGGCATGGAGTCAATGAGGCTATTAATCACGAGTTGGGGTATTCTGTCCCACTCTTCCAGAAGAACTCTTTCCAGTTCTTGGAGAGTTTGTGGGGTGGTTGGCGGCCAGCAACTCGTCTTCCTAGAGCGTCCCAAACGTGCTCTATTGGATTCATGTCTGGAGAACACGTTGGCCATTCCATTCGTACGATTCCTTCCTCGAAAAGGAAATCCTCCACCAGGTTAGCACGATGTCGCCTGCAGTTATCGTCCATTAAAATGAAGTCATCTCCGATTGCTGCAGCGTAAGGAACTACAATAGGTCTGAGGATCTCATCCCTATATCGGCGACCAGTCAGAGGTCCATCTCGAATGATGTAGAGGTCTGTGCGCCCGACAATGGAGATGCCACCATACACCAACACTCCCCCCCCGCCAAATCTGACACGTTCGTGCACGAACGCAGGATTATTCCTACTGCCACGGTCCCTCCAGATGAAAATACGCCTATTATCAGGCTGAGCCGAAAAACGGGACTCGTCAGAAAAAGGAACATTGCTCCATTCATTTCTCCTCCAGTTCACATGCTCTGTTGCCCACTCCCTGCGGTCGCGACGATGCCTTGATGTTAGTCTAAAACATACCATCGGTCGGCGAGCATACAGACCTACACCATGGAGCCAGTTTCGGACAGTCTGTGTTGAAACCGTGGTGCCAGTAGCCGAGCGAAAGTGTTGTTGGAGTAGAGTAGCGTTCATATTTCGGTGTCTCCGAGCCGTTAACACTAAATAACGATCTTCATTTGGCGTTGTTGCCCGTCTTCGACCTTGCCCTGGTCTTCGGCCTGCACTTCCAGTCTCCAAAAAACGGTTCCAGATCCTGGAAATCACACTTTGTGACACTCCAATGGCTTGCGCTACTTCGGCTTGAGTTTGGCCCCCTTCTAACCTACCAACAACTCTCCATGCTTCTGAATCGGTTAAATGACTTCGCTGAGACATCGTACTTATCGAAACAAAGCAGTCACTGAATGCCGATCATCCTTGTCTTCATTGTCTTTTATTCAATTGAAAGCCAAATTTCATTCGCTGCCGCTGAAGCGACGTTTTTGACGTCGAACTCAAAATTAGCATTCTCTACAGTTTGAAAATCAGAAAAATTTGCATTTGTGATTCTCTTCTTCCATTTTCGGCAAAAAAAAATTTCGCTTATATCTTTATTTTATATAAAACTTACAATATCCTTTAATTGTTTTGAGCAGTGTATTAATAAAATGAAACCGGAAATTTTTGTTTAACAGTGTTTACATGGTACTTTACCATCGTATAAGCAGAGCCTCCTTAAGTAGATGCCTTCCACGCGCGGAGAATCCCTATGTTAAATTAGGCAACATTTAAAAAACAAAACTAACGCTAGGTGACAGCACCTACGCAGAGCAACAATTTTCTTCTGTTTCATAGATAAGTTATATTTTTCATCTAAAAATCTAGCTGTTAATTTCAATTTAAAGTCCAAAATTGTATTTTTGTTTTCTTTTAATTTGAAAAAATGATGTGAAAGTGCTTTATCGTAAATATTTTCAATAAAATATTCAAATATTTATATTTAAAAAAGTATAGGGTTTAATTTTCTTCGAAAGTGGACAAGACCTATTTTAGCTTTGCAACTAATTGAATTACAACGTATCAAATAAATAACACCTTTTTATTTATTTATTTTTTTTTTAAATATATTAATTAAAAAACGAAATTTAAAGTTAAATAAGCAAAAACATGGCATGTCTATCAGGTGATTAAATTATTTTTTATATATTTATTAAATAAAAATTTCATAATTTTTTTTAATTTAGATATCAGATGAAAGTTTCGTCTATATAAATTAAAATCTCTGAACTTTAAATGAGTTTCAGTTTAGAATGAATCTATATCATTATATAAAGCGCAAAAAATTGTTTGTTTGTGGAGGGTAATCTCTGAAACTACTGAACCGATTTAAAAACTTCTTTCACTGACCGAAAGCTACAGTATGCCATATTGTTATAGGCTATATTTAATTTTGATAAAATAAATTTTAGTTTAAAATCTGAGCATTTTAATTAAAATCCCCATAGAAGCCGTAATAGAAATGGAAATAATGAAATATTAAAAAAATTAGCTGCTGCCAACATAAAAGAAACATTTACATATTCATTTCGTTTTTAAAATATCTTGACGTGAAAAGAAAAGAAATATATTTGCACGTGCATTAAATTGAAATTCATATAAAGCTTTTTTAATTGTTAAACTTACACGTTAAATCTGACGTCATTATAGAATTAAAAGTGTTTATTTTTCTAATAATTTAATTTGATATGATATGATATAATATCTAAGCATCAATGTTTAAACCACGGAGTCTTTATTACTCCGTGGTTTAAACTGATGTGCGTAAACGAAATTGGAATTTAAAAATAAATAAATAAATAAAAATCATAGAATAATAATAAAGGAAGAAGGAGCATAAGTATTTCTAATAAGCTGTTGTGTTGCCACAACAAACAGCGTGATATTATTATTATTCTATGGCCCTTCTTTAAAGTTTTGAGGTGCAAAAGGTGCGCATTTCATTAGAAGGGGTTTGTAAGCATTAAGAGTATTGGCATGCTCCTTCTTCCTAATGGACTCTTCCCACCTGACGTCAGAGGTCACATGATAGAGGAAATACAAATAGCAGACGAAGTCTTGTTTATCTTGAGCGATTGCTGAAATAACATATTTTATATTCTTATTTTTGATCAATCGTATTTAATCTGTGTTATTTTTTATACATCATCATATTTAATCCATTTTATATCATTATTCATAATCTTTTGTTTGCTGTATATATTTACAATCATCATTTAGTTTATACCTGTTATTGATGTTCATGAAGACCATGTTTAAATACTCTGATTTTTGGTACTTAAATCAGTGACAGTGCAATATCGCACTACGTAAATCCATTTAGACCAGTAACTAAGTTAATTAACTTGTTGTAACACCTTTATGCAATTAAATTAAATGAAAACATTTTAAAATTTCAATTTATAATCCGTAAACATTCCACAAGAAGCTATTATTTATTGTTAGATCAGTTAATGTTACAGTTACACTACAATATGCAAAAATCGATTCTTATAGTTAAAAATAAATAAACACATAAAATGTTTTTTAAAAATTATTAAATTTACGAATACAATTATTCTAATGTTTACAAATGCACAATATCACTTTTATTTTATTTTATATTAAATATTAAAATTTTTGTTCTTAAGAACAATATTTAATTGAATTCGATTCTCAGAATTCGATTATTCGTTTTCCTCTATCACGTGATTGAGCAGACGACGCTGGGAAGAGCCCATTATTATTCTATGATAAAAATTTATAATTGTTGCCAAAAAGATTTACGAATTAATTTATTTTTAGACATATAATAAAATATATTTTCACGCGAACAATAATATAAAAAGTGAACTGGATTTTTTGTAAAAAAATAATAAAGATCGAGGAAAATTATTTCCCCATTTTAATCCCCATATTTGGATATAGATATGTATTAGTTATCATGTGCATCCGTTAGATTAAATTGTTTTTGTTGTAAAATTGATAAAATTGGAATTTTAAATTTCAAAACTCTAGAAAAAAAAATGGCAAATTTCCATATTCGATTGAAAACATAAACATTTCATTTCAAAGGATGATATTTACACAATAAACATCCAACTAATAAACTAATTAAAAGAGAAAGGATAAATATTCTATCATAATTTGAAGTCAAATTTGTTTTCAAATGTCTAAATAAAGTATCTGATATAATACACTAATATGTTGCAGCGGAATAGATTTGATGTCCGTCATCCTTGGCAGAAAAAAAAAAAAATATCGCCAAATTATCTGGCGAATATAATTTAATTCCTTTCAAAAATCATGGTTATTTTAAAAACTTACATTAAGAGTGTAACGAATAATATGAAACAATATTTCGTACAATACATATTACGAAAATATACATCTGTCATGTATATTTTCGTATTACGTTTTTGATCGCCAAATACAAAAAACGCCAAGGGTGACAGTTTTGAAATTTAAAATTAAAATTTTGTCAATTTGACAGCAAAATAACTCAATCTAACGCATGCATACAATAACTAATACATATCTATACCCAAATATGAGGATTAAAATCGGGAAATAATTCTTCTAGAATTTTAATTAAAAAAAAAAAAAAAAAATCCAATGAGCGATTAACATGGAAAATCTTTTTCTTGCATCCACGGGCGGTCAGTGATGTCATACTTCGCTTGCGTATTGAGATGTTTAAATTTATTTGGCGACTATTTTTAGCAACTAACAGTTATGGCAAGTAGCTCAATATACATAGCGCATACAGCCATTACTGAAATGTAAATAGCATTTAATTATTTGAGTTACATTATGTTGACTGGAAACCTATTTAATATACCTATGCTCTATAGCTATACTAATATATAAAAAAAAAAGAAAGGTTTATATGCATATGTAGAGAACGATTGCTAGAACTAAAAAGCCGATTGCTTTTTTTTTTTTTTTTCTTTCAATAATCAAAAGTTACACTGTCTCTCTCTAAGTGCTAGAAGCTATAATAAATTTTGGTAAAATAAATTTTTAATTAAAATTTTCAATATTTTAATTGAAAACAAAGCATAGATTTGATATCTATCGTCATTGGCGATTTTTGTATTTGGCGATCGAAAACGTAATACGAAAATCTGTATATTATCGTAGTAAATACGAGATGTATGTGTTTACTTCAATTACCCTACTACCGTAGGTAGTGGAAGTATTGTATAGGTTTTGGCAATTGGTCAGTGTGTGTGTATATGTGCACGTGTGTGTGTAATCTTCTGGCTGTCATATCTCCAAAACTAATAAAAATAGAACTACTAAACTTCACAAATGATTCAGGTCTGGTGTACAGATAAATTTTCCAAATTTTCGTGAAAATTGAAAAACCGGAATTGGGTCATCGAAAACCAGAAATGGGACCCTAAGCCCATATTCAAAAACACCTCTAATGATTTTCTTCAAAGTTGCTATATAAATAATATATTAGATGCCCTTTCGATTGAAAAGTTGCTTAGTTCAGGAAAATTGATAGGCGTCCTCTATAAACAGCTCAATTTCAGACTTCGCAAGTGCGTTCCTTTAAAAACGCCTGTACGGATTTTTTTCAAACTCGCCATGTTAACTTCCTATTAAATATCCTTTTGTATGTAATTATTGTTTTTAGGTCAATAATTGAGTATGTTAAGTTTTGGTAAAAGTTGGTATCTCAAAAACGGCTCTAACGTATTCTTGAAAATTTTTTCTTTAATCCAACTTAGATAACCTTTCTCAAGTATTACGTGCTTATTACAGGAATATTAACGGTCATCCTGATTAGGTAGTTCAGTTTTAGATCTCGGAAATTCGTGTTTAAAAAAATAACTATCTATTTTTTTCCCCTTATTTTTTAACTCGCTATGCAAACTCTATGTGTCTTTATACGTGTATCAAGTTTCTCTTACTCGAAAATCTCAAAAAATGCAAGTAATATCTCCAAAAAATTGTATATATTACGTGTAATAGTGGGTAATCTAAGTCGTGTGGTTGTTTCACACCAGATTCTGTAATAGTATATATTGTACGAATATTGTTTCATATTATTGATTTCTCCTTTAATATACATTATTAAAATAATAATCAATTATGGAAAAAATTAAATATATTTGCGAAATGAAAAAATAAATAATAATTAAAGCTATTATGACGTCAATTTTATCAAAAACATTTTCATGTCATAGGTTTATTTTTCAATATTTTTTATTCATGAGTAAAGAAATGTTTCTTTTTATGAAATAAATAAATAAATAAATAAATAGCATTGCCAACATTTAACAACTAATTAAAAAAAATAATTGTAAAATTATATTTTGACTTTCCAGTTAATAATATTGCCTGACTATAACATATACAGAGTTGCCAACTTTTATAATTTATTCCGGAGCAATTTTAGCCTCGCCTTCTTTTCGCACCAGAAATTTTATAGAATGTTTCCCATTAATATGTGACAACGGTTAAATAAGGGAAAAATCATTTTTTTTAATTTCCGGTGTGAGAAAAGGGCGGGGCTAACAATGCTCCGGAATAAATTATAAAAGTTGGCAACTCTGCATATAAACTGATATATTTCTTGATTTTTTACATATCAATCCATCTTTAACTAAAATTTGTTCATCAGTGCGAAGCCGGACGGGTCAGCTAGTTATTTATATTTCGCTTTTGTAGATTTGACATGATAATTTAAGACAGTTTTAAAAATTAAACGTTAAAATGGATATTGGTAGGTATCCGGCATGTTTAAGGTGTAACACTAAAAAGGGCGGCAACTCAAATCACAGATTGAAAGAAATGTTACGACTTGTCGTACTAATAAAAATAAAAATAAATAAATAAATAAAAACAATTTTACCTTGATATTTATTATCTCCATGTATAATGAATATTGGTTGAAAAATCGTTAGCTGTAAAAAAGTATTTTGTTGGTATTTATTGTTTCATCACAGTACATCAATTTTCGACAGTATATAAAAGCGGGTATTACTACAAAAATTACAATAATGAATTTAAAATTTACCTATTATAAATAAAGCAAAGAGTTTGTCGGGAACACTTCCGGGTGGACTGGACCACTCCTATTTTTGATCGGTCTAGATTTAACTACTTTGGTGATGAAAGTTGGACATTTTTCTTAGTAGAAAGTGATGATTTTTTTTTTTTAAAAGGTACTGCATAGATGTTATACTTTTTAAAAGAGCTCTAAAAACTGTTCATTTTTTGTGTGGACGCTATATATATATATATATATATATATATATATATATATATATATCAAGTTATTAAAGATATTACGTTGCAAAATTTTCTTTTAATTAATTAAAATATGAAAATAATTATTATTTATAATTTAATAGTTGGAAAAAAAAGAGTTTTTATTATTTAAAAAAATAAATACATTTAATTAAATAAAAATAAATACATTTAATTAAATGTGAACATTGAAAAATTGTAAAAAATAAATTATGCATCTCACAAAAATTGACGTCATTATCGCTTTAAAATTTTATACACATTGATAAAGTGCTAATATAGTTCTGTAGCTATAAAATTCAATAGAAAATTTGAAAACATGGTTCATAATTTTTTTTTTTTTTTTTTTAATCTTATAATTACTTATAATTTTGTTGTCATTTCGGCGATGAGTTGATATGGGTATTGCAAATGCACAAGTAAACATCTTGGCGAGAAACTTCCGAGCTACTTCAGAGCCAAATTTAAAATTCCGCCAAGAGGTCTAAGCTGTTTCAATGTTTTTGCACAATTTTTCTCAATTTTATTTTATGAGTTGATACAGGTATCACAAATGCATAAGTAAACATTTTGGCGAAAAACGTCCGAGCTACTTCAGTGCGAAATTTCAAATTCCGCCAAGAGGTCCAAACTGTTTCAACGTGTTTGCACAATTTTTCTCAATTTTATTTTAAATATTTTTGTTATGCGAGTGGGGAAAAAAAGAAAAGTATTTTTTTAAATTGGTCTAATTATAAAAAAAATATCTCCATGCAAAATATTATGCGCTTTCCGTTCTGTTTATTATCAAAAAGAAAATGACTAATGCAATTTTTCCTGTATAATTAACATTTCTATAGATTAAATTAAATTATCCAGTACCAAGACGTTGCGGTGAAGAAGCCTCTGTCGAAGTCAGCGAGGACCCGAAGCGAAGTTATTAAGCAATTTCAGTGTATTTTCTTTTTAGTTTTAATTTGTAAAACGGTATGAAAAATATTGAATCTCTTTTTTTTTCTTAATTCATTTAGATATAGTGACCAGCGAAGCGGGCAAAGTCTGCTAGTAATTTATAATGATAAATTATTAAAATCATGTTTTTTTTTTTTTTTTTGTCATGTCCTTTACGTTACATTTTTACCTTATTAGGTGTGAATTATTTTTCTTAAATCGAGAATTTTATATTATTTATAAGAAAAATAGACCAGCACATTAACGAGATAAGTTAACATTCAGTAATAAAAATTGGAGAAGAAAACAATCTGTTGTCTAGTCCGTCACAAAAAATAAGTAAATAAATAAATAACCAT
This sequence comes from Salticus scenicus, assembly GCA_963930645.1. Classification (NCBI taxonomy): domain Eukaryota; kingdom Metazoa; phylum Arthropoda; class Arachnida; order Araneae; family Salticidae; genus Salticus; species Salticus scenicus. The sequence continues at coordinate 105,198,649 of OZ005656.1, read as the reverse complement.
TAAGATTTAAATTTTTAAAAATAAGGATTTCTTGAGTATAAGTTTTCTCTCGCACCAAGTTTTTTTTTTTTTTTTTTTTTTTTTTTTTTTTTTTTTTAAGTTCTATTTTTAACTCAGGTTTTTGAATAAAGTCACGTTTTCGTTTTGGGGTACCCTGGATACAAAATATATATATTTTTTTTAGTTTTTAGTGATTGATTTATATGCATACTTATTATCAGAATAACTTAAAAACAAACAAATGCAGGAAATTCACAATTGTATTTTGAAACTCGTATTAGGTTTCAATTTTAAAAATTTGATAAAGATTGGCAAATTTAAGGACAAATTAATAACATCCTTGAAATATTTTTACTTCCATTACTCTACTACCATAGGTAATGAAAGTATTGTGTTCGGTCCAAAAATTCGATATCGAGTTTTCCCCTGATTAATATTTATAAGGTCTCATGAGTCAAAAAAAAGTAGTTTTTGGCAATTAGCCAGTATGTATGTATATGTGTGTGTGTGTGTGTGTGTGGAGAATTTTCTGACTATTATATCTCCGAAATTTGTGTGGTAAAAGGTTAATCCGCGTTTGTAATGAACTATAGATGGCGCTTTCTCAACACTGCAGTTGTTAGTAAATATAATATCCACGTGTATGTATTTTGTTCTTTCTTGTTGTTCTATCATAGTTTCAGCGTAAAAGCTTCCAGTGGTATGATAATTTCACTTAGCCCACCAGAGGGCGAGCATTTCATTACAATCGCGGATAAAGGTAATGTTATGAATCTTAAAACTTAATATTTTTAAAAAGAACAAAAGTAGAAATAAAAATTTTCTATTTTTTCTTTTCAAGATTTTCAACACTTTTGTTTCGATTTAACTGAAATAATCAAATTTTTATACGCATTTACACAAGTCTTTTAAAAAACAGTGGTATTAAAAAAATATAAATCAGTCTTGTTGTATTGGGGTATTTTATAGTTTCATAAGTTACTAATGCAATTTATGAATAAAACTATAAAATACTCCAATATAGAGTTACTTCAAAGTAACTAAGAACAAGTTATTTTTCTGTATTCCTACATCAATAAATAAAAATTTCATTTCATTTTGTAATAAGCATAACTATTTTATTTGTTAAATCTAACTTACTAACAGAGGTGTCACTGTCAACCCTTCGAATTTTTATATCATAATTTCTTTTAAATTTATCTTCGTCTTAATCACAGAATTTACGATAATAAATAAAAATAATGTTTTTTGTGAAAAATATTATTGATATTCAAAAATCCGGAGGGTTTGTAATTTTGCATTAATTATTTATGCAGTTTACATACCTTGTCTTGAAATATTTGCAAGCCACGAATTTTACTCTGAAATGCATTGCTTGGTATTTCGTGCGGGAAATAAACAGAACTTTACGACACGGTATCAAGCGCCATCTACTGGCTATGTTCTTCTTGTACTGTTGCCAAGTTTTCGAGCGGCTCGCTAGGCATCTACTTCAGGAGGCTCTGGTATAAGTTACCTAAGAATATCTTAAATTTTATCCAGGATAAATTTCCGATGTCAGTATTTTAATTCAAAACGACATTATTTTCCGGTCCCCCTAATACTTAATTATAAAATTATTTGGTTATATAGTCCATGTGTGATAACTGCATTAACTAGAACTTCATAATGTTATATTACATCAATTATAATTACTTGGCAGGATGGTAATTTTAAAATATAGTGTGAATTCCGCTTACAGGAAGACACAAAATAATTTTATATGTTAGAAATGCAATGCTCTCGTAAACATCGAGTGTTTTCCGAACAATATTTAACATATCTTCCATTGTCACATGCTATTAGATTCTATTTACTATCAGATTGCAAATTGCAGCTGATCTGACATGTGAATGGTACTGTTTATTGTACAGAAAATATTTGTGAAAGGAACATACATGCAACATGCACAACCACTAAATGTACCAGCATCCACGGAGGCTAGACTTGACACTAGTGTTGCCAACCGTACGATAATTATCATACACATAGTTGCCAAGTCTTCGATTTAGGCGGGAAACTTTACCACAAATTTTCTGTAATAAATTTCTCAACCCGATTTAAAAATCTAAAGTATTGACATCATTTTATTGTACAGTTAGCAACGTTGTCCTGTACATTGTTTACAACTATACATTAGAGATGTAACGAATAGTGATTTGACCGAATAGCCGAATACCGAATATTCGGCGGCCGAATAGTTAGCTTTTAAAACAAGTTTCACTTTTGTTTGTAATTAAAATCATTTTTCAATTTTAAACTGAATATAAAATAAATATTAAAAAAAAATTGCTTTTTAATCTTTGTATATATAAAAAAAAAAAAAAAATAGAACTATAACTCTATGTTGTTTTTAATATTGTAAATGAGTAATTCTCTGAAAAGCGGTCATTTCATGTCCCAGTACAGGGTTGCCAACATTTTAATTTATTCCGGAGCACTTTTAACCTCGCCTTTATTCCATACTACTTTTCCTTTAGAAGTAAATTTCTCTTAGTTTATCCTAGTTATAAATTGGAGAAAAATATTATAAAAATAAAGTGGTGCGAAATAAAGGCGGGGCTAAAAATACTCCGGAATAAATTAAAATGTTGGCAACCCTGCCAGTAGTCCTGAGGGCATATTTTTAAAAGCACAAAAACAAAAAGCTGTTCAAACTATCAGTATTAATTGGTTTTACATATAAACTGTCATTCTTTGGTTATTGGAATTCAAATATAATTTTAAAATATTTTTTAAAATGCAAAATATCATTCCCTCACTGTGTCCCCATTCGCACATGTAAGTAAATAAAATGGTTTCTATGGTATTAAAGCATGTATATTTAGATTATTTGAACTGAAAAATTATTAAGCATACTTTAATAAATATATATCCATTATAATATATTTATATATTATGTAATGAAAGAAATTAAAACACTTCTTATTGTTGTCTCTGGTAATAGCTACCATTCCCTCATCACACTATAATGGCACTCCTACTTACAGTATTAGTGGCGGTACATACTTTATATACGTCAAACTTAATTTATATAGCAGCAAAGTAACGAAACCATAATATATTCTTCTGCAGAAGATTAAGCTATTTTTACATGACAGAAAACAATAATTTATTCATTTTATAATTTAAAAAAAATGGGGGAAAAGGTATATATACAGGTAAGCTAAGAATTGTTAAATTTTATGTCATTGACTTCTCTCATGATTTAAACATGAAAAATGATATATTTTGCATTTTATTATTAAAGGTTCTAATCCTTGTTTAACCTTATCACTGTGTCGTTTTGTTATACAAAATGACTACCTGCCTGGTGTCTGTCTGCGTAGATACCAGGTTACAGTGATAGGGTTAAAGATAAATTTGTGACAAGAAAACGTTCTTATATTACTTAAAATTATTAAATACAGTTATGTATTATGAAATTTTAAATGAGTAAATGTTAGCAGATTTTCTAAAAAATTAATAAAGTGGAATGTAATTTTCAATATTTTTCATTAAATATATTTAAAAACAAATTTATTTATTTTTTTATTAAGGTGACTGACGGTATTCGGCCAGGCTGAATATTCGGCAAAAGGGCCGAATAGTGGCCGAATATTCGTTACATCCCTACTATACATATGATTAGCTAAAAATGCATTTAAGTAGTTCTATTTTCTTATGTTTGTTTATTCCGTGGGGTTAAATGGATTGCATAGAGTGTTTGCTGGTAGTAAATTTGTTTTCAAGGACGGTAACAAATACCATATCGTGGAGCCCTCTTACTTCAGAATTGTTCAGATAACGATGATAGACGACGCCTCGTATAAACAGTACGCTTTAGAGGTATAAACCCCATTACAAATTTTTGAGTTGTTTCGGAGACAAAGGTGAAGAGATTTTATCTTAAGGCAAAACTTTTACACCATTATATTTTATTAATAATTTCCAACATATACAATCTTTAAAAAATACTTTAAATGTACGATAAAAATTTTTGGTAAAAATAGTGGCGTAAGAGCTTCGTCTTGAGACGGAAGCTCTTGCACCCTTGTTTTGAGAAGCGAATTATTGATTGAAAATATCCTTTGGCGTGTAAAAAAGTTTTCCTTGAAGCACCTGACACAGGTGGAGAAAAACTGCCGATAAATATTTTGCAATACATGACATTACGTGCAGCGTTGTCAGATTAGGGACATTTTTTAATTCAATATCCAACACTAAATTTTAATTGTAACGGTTGACTAATTATTTCGAAGAGTAATTGTCTATTATGTATATCAAATAACACTTCTCAAAATTATTGGTGACAGTTTAATTAAAAAAGTCCTCAATCTTGTAACACTGATTACATGTGGAAAGGTGAGACTCATTCCATTGTAAACATATCCCTTACTGATACTGTTCTCAAAGTTGACTACGGCCAGGGCTTTATTATCCAAAAAGCTCAGGAAGCACAAGCTTCCCCTCTAAAATTTAAGAGGGGGTTCCATAAGGATTAAAAACATTATCTTGAATTTTTTGTTTCATATTTTCACACTGACAAGGAAACATTCAAAAGGTGTCATTCTTAAAAAGTATTGAAAAAAATATATGTGATTCTACTCTTCCTAAAACAGCAGAAAATGAAAAAATTATCGGCTGAAATTAATTACAGCGACCACAAAAAATTATCAAAATTAAGCATATTTGGCGATTTAGCGCTATTAGACGATACGTTTGCTAGCACCGAGATTGCCGTGTACGAACAGAACCGTGTTTTGCTTTTCCTCCAAGTACTCAAAATCAATCGCCTAGCAGTGTGAAATCGCCAAATAAGCTTAATTTTGAAATTTTTTTGTGGTCGCTGTAATTAATTTCAGCCGATAATTTTTTCATTTTCTGGTGTTTTATGAAGAGTAGAATCACATATATTTTTTTCAATACTTTATAAAGATTAACCTTTTGAATGTTTCCTTGTGAGATTACGTTTTTTCTGAGAAAGGTTACCTAAAACAAGACAAAACACTCACTATTTTAGGAAAAATCTATTATTTAACCTCAAAAATCTGAATGTTCTTAATTAAAAAGTTGTATGATTTTAATGTTCTGTGCAGAAACCACCCAGATGTATGAAAAAAAAAAAATAAAAAAAAAAATAATAATAATAAACATACACTTTTTTTTTTTTTTGTCTATAGCATTTTTATATTACAATATGTGACAGGAAAACAAGATTTTCCGAAATGAAAGGGGGGCCCGAAATTATGCTGAGCTTTCCCTAGCTTCAAAGCTTAATCGGGCCCTGCCTACGGCTGTCGTGCTTATCGAAGTTTTTTAAAGTACACAGAATCAAATAAATATATACTTACGTTTCATATGTTTTAAAATCTTCTGTATATCCAAGAAAATAAAAATTATCTTTTTCTATTCTATTCTATTATGTAACGTAAATATTTCTTTTTATACCATTTTATGTCTATCCTCGTTTAATATTACGCAGTCTACTTATCGGTTCTTCATAATTGTCCAACAGTACATTTATTTCATGATATTTTTTTAAGCAACATACAAAATTATATAATTTTGAAAATATTTGAATAAATTGAGTCATTTTTTTACTTTCTTCTATCTTCAATAGAAGAAAGTATTCGATTCGTAAAAATTTTCGATTTCGGGTTTTTGATGGATTTACACGTTTTGAGAGATGTAGAACACGATTTGACCATTTTAAAAAAATGTCTGTCTGTCTGTCTCTGTGTGTGTGTGTGATAAAATTTTGTGGCAACTGTACCTCAGGAACTACTGGACAGAATTTCATACAAATTGGTATGTAGTTGCACCTTGACATAAATTAGTGCCTATCAACTTTTGGTAAAAATCGTCTTACAGGTTGCGTTGCCATCCCGCTTTTTCTAATTTTTTAACATGGTGATATAGGGCAAAAATTTTCAAGATGGGTATCTTTCGAAAGGTCTCGTCAGTACCTTTAAAACGAATGGTTGAACTATAAATCTGTTATAATTTAAAACATAGTTTTCGATTTTTTTTACTTTTTACGAAAAAAAAAACTTAGAAAAAAAAAATCTAATTTTTTTTTTTTTTTCTTTTTCTTTTAAACGAAATTATCAAAACTTGGTATTTAGTTGGCTCCTGACATAAACTGGTGCTGATTAGATTTGGGGATCAATCGCACAACAGGAGGCGCTGTGATCGTATTTCTTCTAAATTTTTAACATGGTAGTATAGGACAAAATTTCGTATAAATGTACATAATAAGAGTTACTTTTAACTTGTGATTGTAAAATTAATATGAATTATTGATAATAGTAACAGTTAACTAGGAAAAAATTTCTGTGCATCTGGGGCATCGCGTCCCCCCCTGGGGGGGGGGAAGTACCCCCCGGGGGTGGGGTAAATTTTCAAGATGGGTATCTTTCGAAAGGTCTCGTCAATACCTTTAAAACGAATGGTTGAACTATAAATGTGTGGTAATTTTAAACAAAGTTATCGATTTTTTTTTACTTTTAACAAAAAAAAAAGTTTTTTTTTTTTTTTTTCTTTTAAATATTGTTACTGAGTGAATTTGTATAGGAAAATATAGAAGAAAGTCTCGTGGTGGCCACAACATACTAGTTTATATTTTGTAAGCGCTAATAAACTTATATAAAAAATAAATTTCCCTTCTGCATTTGTATTATATTGTTTTCTGTTTCAATTAAAATTAATTGAAATTTAGGTTTTAAATCTAAAAACCTATGACAGGAGTTAATTCAAATTTCTTAAGTGTTTTGAAAAATCAAAACTGAAAGGCTTTAGTTTACTTTAAGTTATCGTAAAATGCTTCTACGTCTTTAATGAAAGGCTTCTGGGTATTAATTGTACTCCTATACTTTTAGGTGAAAAAATATTATTAAGAGCATAATTAAACCCCGGAAGGAATTTACGAAGTCGTGTGTCATGACGCGTTGCATCTAATTAAATATAAAGTTTTGTTCTGTTCTACAACTTCCGAATTCATTAATTTTGTATTAAAAAAAAAAAAAAATAAAACAGATTTATCGATTTTTATATCAGCCTTTAAAAAATCATTTTAGCCAAAGACAAACACGCTTAAGGCGTATTTTAAAGAAATTTAACATTTCATTAAACAAAAGAAAAAAATGTTATGCAGTTAATAAATTTACATTATTGAAAACTTTATACAAAGTATCCGGTTATCAATGTTGTAAGAATTTTTATTTATTTTTCTCTGGGAATAAATTTGTTCGATTCATTTAGGGAATTTTTATTTTTTAATATTTTAGTGAATGTCTTAATTTTTACGGTATGAATTTTTCATAGTTCTTTTTTTTTTTTTTTTTTTCACTTTTATGTTAGGTTTTAGGAAAAATGATTTATTAATAAAACTGAAAATATTAAGCGTAAATTTTAATGTATGAACGTAAAAAATTTCATTAAAGAATGATATTGTCTTAGTAAAAGATTTGTGTAGCAATACTTTATCTTTATACTATGGTGATGTATCTATCCACCGTGGTGCAACTCATGTATGGCGCTACTAGCTCAATTGAAACAATTACTACTCTCACTAATAAACTGTAACTATAACTGTTTACTTGAGATAAGTTAGTTTTGGTTCTTGTTCTGCTGTAATCCTCTCATTCACTGTCAGGAATTACTTTCGTTACGTTTTTATTACAAAATGTTATATTTTTCTAAATGGAGTATTTGATTTGAATTAACTGTGACTAATATCACCTCTTATCATGCAACCCACTACAGTGGCGACACACGAATAATAATAAAATAAATAAATAAAAACTATTTCAGTTTTGTTTTCTTTATTCGTATTGTAAAGTTTCGATTTAAAACGTCTGAAACGGCCACAGCAAAAATAACTGTATTTATTCCGACTAACCCAGCCTTATAGTTTACCATGGTTGAATCAACTTTTTAATTAGTAGCGCTGAAACCAATTACTGATTCAAAAACGAAGTACAATTATTGTGTTTCGCATCTGATTCCGGAAATAATAACGTCGGAATCGTTCGTAATGTTATAATTTCTTCCGATGCTTCCGATACCTTCAAGAATTTGAAAGATGAAATAATACTTCGTTGTGGGGAAATCAAATCACAGGAAATACGTAGATTATTAGCTGGCGAACAACTCGGTGACCGAAAACTTTCTGAACTTCTTCCCGTCATCTAAAGAAGAGCCGAAAATCACAATGTGTCCGATGCACTTTTACTCGAGTTATTTTTACAGCAATTGTCTTCTAATGCCCAATTTATTTTAGTTTCAATGCAAGATTTCACACCTATAAAAGCCGCGGAAATCGCTGACAATATTTTGGATACCTCACCTCCACAGGTAAACGCTGTCTCTCCTAGTAATTCTTCGAATGCCATTTCAGAACTTTTGCATGAACTAAATCTTTTGAGGAAAGAGGTGGCTTTCTTAAGAAGATCTAAAAGCCATTCTCGGTCTCGAACATATTTTTGGTCAAAAGTCCTTAGTCTACATAAGAAAGTTCTATGGTGGTATCACAGAAAATTTGACTCCAAAGCCAAAAAGTGTGTCCCACCATGCTCCTTTTCGGGGAACGACATCGGTATGGAGTAGTGGCGACATACACCTCGCCTTCCACCGCTCGTCGCCTGTTTATCCATGACAGAAAGAATAACTTAAAGTTTTTAGTGGACACTAGAAGCGATTATTCCTTGATTCCAGCATCAAAAACAGATAAAATGACTACTCCTATAACATTTTATTGCAGTAAATAGTACAACAATTAATGTTTACAATCGCAAATTATCATCTCTTGATCTTAGTTTAAGAAAGTAATTTGTTATTCTTTTTTTGTGCGCAATGATTCCATCCCCATTATAGTATTTGATGTTTTACATTATTTTAATTTAAAGTCAGAACTTAGAAAGAGTACTTTATTTGATAATATTACTTATTTATAAATTCATATTGTGTTGTAAATAGTTCTGATATATATTCTGTTAAATCTATTGTAAAAAATGTTATTTATTTCTAAAATTTTAAATGAATATCCTAACATCACTGAATCTCCTTGTCCAAACTAAATTGTAAAACATTCTGTCATGCATACTTTTGGTCCTCCAGTGTATGCAATATCACTTCATCTTGCTCTTGATCGGTTAAAAATAGCCAAAGTGGAATTTCAGTATATACTGGATTTAGGACATATTCGTCCATTCAACAGTAACTAGAATTCGCCACTGCACATAGTTCCAAAAAAGAACAGAGAAGACTGGAGTCATGTTGACGACTTCAGAGCACTCAATACTCAAACTAAAAAGGATAACTCTCCGATTCCCTGCATTGTCGATTTCACTAGTGAAATGCATGGAACCGAAATTTTTTCCCATGTCCACTGTTAAAAATGGTTTCTTAAAAATGAGCTAAATTGTCTCAAAATAGCTCCGAAACAGTTTATACTTAAATTTGAGATACCATGTACTCATTTTTGAGTATATTGGTATGCTCAAAAATGGTGTTGACCAATAAGAATCCAAATATCACAAAGTTTCACATGTCAATATACTCAAAAATGAGTACATGGGTTTTCAAAATTAAGTATATATTGTTTCGGAGCTATTTTGAGACAATTTAGCTCATTTTTAAGAAACCATTTTCAACAGTGTCGGTTTAGTGAAAGCCTTTCATCAAATTCCCATTGCTCCCGAAGATGTTCGTAAAACTGCTATATGTACACCAATCGGGCTCCTCGAGAGCACTCGGATGCAGTTTGGTTAGTGCAACACTTCTAGCATGTTCCAAAGATTTATTGATGAAGTAACCAGACATTTGAAAGGTGTTTATGCAATAGTTGATGATATTTTAATTGCTTGAAAGTCTCCTGAGGAACATATTGAATATCTTAAATCTCTAGTTTCTAGACTACAATAAAGCCTGCTAAATGCGTATTTGGTGTTCCAAAATTTGAGTTTTTAGGATTTAAAATTTATGAAAATGATCTTTCACCAATTTCTGACCACGTTGAAGCCATTTTAAAGTTCTCAAGACCTACAAATCTTAAGCAGCTTCGTAGATATTTAAGCATTTTTAACTTTTTCAGACGATTAATTCCCAGACCTGCTGACATTTTATCACCCCTTCATAAATTTCTCGAAGGGCACAAAAATACAAAGAAATATCCTCGTTCCAATGCTTCAAACTCAGATAAGCATTTACAATGGAACGACGAAGCAAATATTGCATTTACAGTGTCTAAAGAAGCAATTTCTGTCTAAGATATCCTATTCCCCTTGGCCAATTAAGCTTATGGGGTCGACACATGAAATGTCACAGTTGCTGGCTCTGTTATGCAATGGTCTGACAACCAATGATAACCTACTGCACTTTATTCTGCAAAGCTAAATAAATCTCAAAAGAACTGGTCGACATATTGCTGCGAATTGCATGCCGTTTATTCTTCTATGTGAAAATTTACACATTTACTTGAATGCAGAAAATTTTTCATTTGCACAGATCAAAAGCTTTTCATTTCTGCTTTTAAGCAAAAACCTGACAAGTACAGTCCGCGGCAATTACGTCACCTACAATAAATAATATTTCGCAATTTTCTGCTGATATCAGGTATATGAAAGATTCAGAGAATCATGTTGCTTATGCGTTATCCTGAATTGAGATTAACAAAATTTCCCCGATTGTTATTGATATTAAAGAATTTGCTTCCTCTCAATCAACTGAAGAGAAACTTCAAAAACTTTTGCAATCCAATAGTGCATCCTTAAAATTAAAAAAACTATATCTTCCTCTAGAAGATATTTCTTTATGTTGTGACATGCACTGAGAAGAAAAAATATACCACTTTCCTCTAGAATGAATAAAAGATTTTATTCATTCAGCACCAGTGTTGCCAGATTGCGTGACTTTATTATTTAATAGTCACCAATAATTTTGAGAAGTGATGTTTGATATACATAATAAATTAACCGTCGATTTTGTATATTAAATACCACATCACAAAATTATTGGTGACTGTTGAATAAAAAAGTCGCGCAATCTGGCAACATTGTTCAGCACTCGTTTTTCTTTTCATTTTCATCCAAAACATAAGTTCTTGCTTAATTCCATGCGTATATTTAAAATGTTACTTTATGTGTGTTCTAAGAATTAATTGTTGATATTCTATAGAAAATGATTTTTTTTTTTTTTTTTTTTTAGGAATGCGGACTATCTGTTTTTTTTTTTTTTTGCGGTGTCATTTTTCGATAGTTGGACATTTATCAAAATCTAAAATTTATTGAACATATAATTGAATAATTTGAAAGCGATGTTATAATTTGAAAAAAAAAAAAAAAAAACAACTAATAGTCTTCCGTACTAAACTAAATTCTGCTTTTGCCAGAATTTCATCAAAATCTTTTTTTTTTTTTTTTTTTTTTTTTGAAAGAAAAAGAAAAGAAAATTAATAATAATCAGTATCGAAACAAATACTATCGAAAAAGTTGTTTTTAATAATTTTGAATTAGGAAAGAAAAGTGCGCGTGCAAAATGAAATAAAAATAAGTAAAAAAATGAATTTAATAATTTAATTTTTATATAAAACATGATCGCGTGCTATCTTAAAAAAGAGATGTAAAATTTAAAGTTTATGTGGTGCGTGTGGCATCTATAAAAATTGTTTTAAGAAATAGAATAGAATAAAGAAAGCAACGATGTTGGTTGCATTTTGTTATATAGGTTGAATTTTTGAATTTTATGGAAGTAATATCTACCGTAGGAATAATTTCTTATGCTAAAACTATAGGGAATTGTTATGCGAGCACAAGCGATGCTACTTTATTTTATTTTATTTTTTAATTTAAATGAAAGTAACTGCGTCTGTAAAATTTGCAGCATTGCTTTTTAAAATACAAGAAAATATCACCGCTTCCGATAATGCATTATATCCCACACGCATTGTCGCATAAAGCACATTTTCTTAACAGGGGTCCCAGCGTTCCTATATTTTTACGATTATTTTATTATACTCTCACCACAATTTTCAAAAAGAAAATTTTCATGAAGGTTTTCATGACAAAATAGCATCAAAGGCTACGAGAAAATTTATTTTTTGAAAAGCGTGGTGAGAGTATAATAAAATGATCGTAAAAATATAGGAACACTGGGACCCCTGCTTCAGAGGATATCCTGAGGATATTTTGGGCCATATCTCCCCTGGATTTCTTTGAAAAGCCCTCGGGAAAACGTGTTCTATATGTGATAATCCTAAGAAATTTTATATTGATAAACAGTAAACTAAAATATAGCACTAACACTAAAAAGGAATATACTTTGTATTTTTTGAATAAATTTTAATATTTTTAAAAGACTTTTTTTTTTTCTTTTTTAAAGTCTACCTATTATTTAACAACATGAGATTAGTTTTTTAAGCTATATAAAATAATGAAGTGTAAATGAAAGTAATCGTCACCGAAATATCTTATTTTCAATTTCAAATTTTAAAAGTAATTCTGAAAATTTATTACTCTATAAAAATGTTCTACTTTGGAGACGCAAGTAAATACTTCGTTTATTGAATATTACTTATGTGTGAAACCCTAGTCAGGATATTACCATAAATTTTAAGTGTTAAATATGTAGGAAACGGATTTAATTAAATCTTGTTTTGAAATATGTTACGACAAGCTATTATAAAAAATAACTTTTCTATTTTTACGACATACTAAAGGATTTATGGTAATTCCTCTCGCAGAATCTTTGAATCGTATTTTAAAATGTACGGTATTAAATTTTTGACAGAATTTAATTTAGAATATGGGAGAATAAGCATAAAATTTCGTTTGTATTAGCAATTATTTTAAGTATGGGGTCTAAATTTGTATCTATGTATATATATATATATTCAGAAATATTTTACAGAAATCGTTGTGATTTTTTTTTTCTTTTTTTAATAATTCATAATTTTTTAGTTTTGCTATGGAGCTTAATGTAATATATTATTATGATACAACTGTTTGTTAACATATCGTGTGCTTGCGGACTGCATAAAAGCAGTACGTTTTTTAAGAAACATGAAAATCTCTTTTAGTTTTTATTCTAAAAAATATTTTACTTTTATAAACAATTTTATATTTTCAACTTTAAAAGTTTATGTATTGCAGTATTGCCAACTTGTAAGTCATTTTTCTTCACTATATACCGCAAATTTTCATTTGGAATATTCGTATTATTTTATGCTTGTCCAATCAACTGTCATATACATTTTAAAAACATTCTTCAAAATTAGTGATAATTTTTATATGAAAGAAATCCCTACGCATACTTGCCAACCTAACCCGGAAGATTGTTAGTTCCCGCCACTTTTTGTACCCAACTTAATTTCTAGAATAATTCAATTCAAATATATTTACGATTAAATAAGAAGAAAAGTACTCAAAAAAAAAGAAAAAAAAAAAAAAAGACTGGTGTGAAAAAATAATCGGAAAGGGGCGGGATTAATAATCTTCTGGGTTAGGTTTGCAAGTATGCCTACAAGTTGGCAACACTGGTGTGCAGCCGTGTATATATAGAGAAATGACATTTAAGGCATCGATTACAGAAAATAAAATTTAAATAATTTATATAACCTAAATTTAAATTTAATTAACTTTAACAATTTAAATTTAAATAATTTAATAAAACCATCCTATTAAATAATATAATATTTAAGAGAAATTAACCCCTTAACGGTCGCAAATTTTTTAATGACACGCCCATGAAGTCCACATTTTTGTCTAATAAAAAAAAAAAAATAGATTGAAAATAAATATATGAATAATATATAAATTTATTCTCTACATATTTTCAAATACATTATATATAGTTTGGTACTGTCTGGTGCTTTCATGTACCCTAAAATGTTAAAGTAAAACTTCACATGGGGCGTGGCCACTGTCCGTGAATATCACTTGAGCGAGAAGGAAGGGATTAAAAGAATTAAAAGAATTTGCAACAGTTGTGATAGTCTCAAAGTTGCATTACTCAATTTATCCGAAGCCGCGAGGTCGAATGGTTATCCTTCTTTTATTTTCACTGCTATCCGTAAATGTTAAATATTACGTACGTATTTTTCATTTTACATATATTAATGCTTCTGAGTGATCCTTTGATTCCTTTTGCTGTGCGGGATAGCTTGTTTTTCGTCAGCCTTCGGGTAGGTCGAAATGCAACTTTCTTACATATATTATGGTTTATTTATAGTTTATTTTTTTCGTTTTTTGTAAGTTTTTTTTACAATATTTTTATATAAGTTTTTACATTTTTATTTGTATATATTAATGTGTAAATTCGTTTGTTTTCCCTTTGTATTTCATGAATTCTTCATTCGTAATTTCGTGCTACAGTAGATAAAGATTTTTTTCTCTTGGTAAGATATAGGGGACCAAGATACTTTTAACTTTTGATAGTATTTAATGTACACAAACATCAAACCGTCTCAATTATATATCTTAAGATAAAAAACCTTTTTATTTAGGAGACAAAACTTTAGTTAAAAAAATGCTTTTTGCCTGTATGTTTTGAAACAAATTACTGTTCTTTCTCCACTCTGCATTTGAGGGGTCTCCCTGATTATAGTCTCAATGCTTTTTGGGTTAATTACCTTTCTGGTTTTATTGTTATTTTTTTCTGTTTACGTTATTTAGTTTTTGTTTAGGCTTATGTATTTCGTATTTGTCGCATTTAATTGCGCATTTAAAGAGTAAATTCTGATTAAGTAATACTTATTTTATCTTTTTTTTTTTTTTTTTTTTTAACCTTTTGATATTTTATCATTTTCAATTATATATATATATATAAATTGAATTTGTAAGATTGGGCGAAAAATAGCAATAAATCGTACTATCATAAACTAGAAATGGAAATTCCTAGACTTACAGTAATATTATGATGCGTTCCTTTGTGTTTTATGTGACACCTACGACCTACAAATAACCTAAACTTTACCTTATGTATGCTTAATTACTAATTTAAACAGAAATCTTACTTTTTCATTGGATTTAACGGCAAAAAAAAAAAAAAAAAATCTCGAAAGATAAGTATGGAGATAAAAGCACTAATTTTAACGATAATGTTTTATGAGTTTTTGT
The DNA here is from genome assembly GCA_963930645.1 of Salticus scenicus. Classification (NCBI taxonomy): domain Eukaryota; kingdom Metazoa; phylum Arthropoda; class Arachnida; order Araneae; family Salticidae; genus Salticus; species Salticus scenicus. The sequence continues at coordinate 105,183,515 of OZ005656.1, read as the reverse complement.
TAAGAGTAGACAATTATCAATGATAAGCATCAATACGAGAAGTTGATGGTCGCAGAATAAATATTATTATTAGAAAAGAGCATATTTAGTTGCAAAAACTAATGCTGAAAATTAGTTGGATGTTATTCGTAAAATCATAAATCCATTGTCAAGGACTAGTATGTTGTGGCCACCACAAGACTTTCACCTATATGATATTACACAAATTCATGCAATACAAATTATTTATGAAATTATTATTTATGAAAACAATTTTACATGATAAATGCAGGGGATTTTTAACTAACAGAATTATAACACAAAATGGCGAAAGAAAGTCAATTTTGAGCCAACATCAGAAGAAATAAGATTTTTTTTTCGGTTAAATATGAAAAAAACAAAAACAAAAAAAACAAAAAAAACAAAAAAAAAAAAAAAACAATAACTTTGTTTTAAACTATCGCAGATCTATGGTACAACCATTCGTTTTAAAGGTATTGACGAGATATTTCGAAAAGTACCCATATTGAAAATTACTTCCCCACAGGGAGGCGTAAGTGATGCCCTACATGCACAAACTTTTTTTCCTAGTTTACTACTACTATTATCAATAATTCATATTAATTTCACATTCGTACGTTAAAAATAACTCTCAATATGTACATTTATATGAAATTTTGTCCTATACAGCGGTGTTAAAAAGTTGGATAAAATGGAATCACAGCTCCACCTGCTCAGCGATTGATTCCCAAATCTAAATAAGCACCAGTTTATGTCAAAGTAAAACTAAATATTATCAAGTTTGGTTAAATTTCATTCATTGATTGTGATATACAGTGTCCACAAAATTTGTGATACACACACAAAGACTGACAGGCACACAGACAGATATTTTCTAAAAACAGTCAAACCGTTTACAGGAAGTCTCAAAACGTGTAAATACATGGAAAATTGGAGTTCAAAAATTTCACGAATCCAAATACATCCATATATACAGGGTGATTATAAAAAAACTACCCCGATATATGAGACCATAGCTACCATACTGTTCCGAGAAACTAAATAAAAATTTGGTGGAAGGTATTTTGAGGTATGCGCTCAAGAATCAAATAAAAAATAACAGTTACGGTTACAGTGACAAAATTTCGAAAATTTCAAATGGCAACACCTACTTTTTTTTTATTGGAATGAGATCTCCATACCAAAAAAAAAACATAAATAGTGTTGAAATGACATCTGTAGCATAAAAATTGCCAGCGCTAGAAGAAGAGAGAAAACAACTGGAAAATAAGGCCCATTTTTCACCTAGTAAGATGACGCCAGTCATGATGGTGTCTTACGAGTAACCTAAGGCTCCTATATATACGAGCTGATGCATCAGGCATTTTGTTGCCTTAGGCTTGCCATATGTACCCAGTGTTTTCTGTAGATAAACAAACGGCAGTCACTATTTCTATCATTTTGTATTACTTTTTTAATCATTTTCATAATTTTAGCTCGGTAAAGTATATGGGAGATTGCTTAGTGATAAATTGCTACAATCACTCAAGAAAATAACATAAAATCTTCAGATTTCCATAAGATAATTTAGTAAGAATAAAATAATATAACTTTTATTAACTTATATTTTTCTCTGTGTTTTTCACATGTTCAAATGTAAAAATACAAAGAATGTGCTATTTTAATCATAATATTTATGTTAATAACCATAAATTAATTAAAGAAGACATTTTATAACTGTGCGTTTGAGATTTGGCGGCATTTTCTGGGGTCGCTAAAGTTGTTTCATTTCCGCGTCGTAATTACAATTTATTTTAAGTTTCGTTTAAATGAATAGGATATGCTAGAAATAGCAGAAAAAGTGAGTAAATAAATAAAGATTTTCCACTTTTAAACAGTAAGTTTTTTTTTTTTTTTAAAGTTATGATTTGTATTTGAAACAGACAGAAATAATCCTAACATTACATCTTATCCCTAGTACATCCATACAATATCCCGAGGATGAAAAAACATACCAAGAATGTACTGCGTATAAATGTGTTAGGGATATTACTTGTTGCTTACTGCTCTTGACCGATCGGAGCTTCAGATCAAGATTTCTTAAAATCGCTAGTTAAGCGATAAGGACACCTAGCGGGAATGCTGCCCGCATCCGAGGCAAAAAAATGGCGGAGATGCGTCGACCTATATATTTTATTTGAGGGGCTCTAGACTAACCACAAAATTAGAGCCCTTATTCAGTAACCTTACACGAAATTAATGATAACATGGTCTCTTTCATCTCGTTTCGAAACAGAAACAATAGACTTTAGTCAGAGCCGAAGACTCAGTGGGAAATGTGACGCCATTAGTCGCACTCTGGTAGGCACATCATAGTTGTTTTCTCTTTTCTTCTAGCGATGGCAATTTTCATGCTACAGACACCGTTTCAACGCTATTTATGGTTTATTGTTATGGAGATTCCATTCCAATAAAAAAAAAAGTAGGTGTTGCCATTTGAAATTTTCGAAATTTTGTCACTGTAACCGTATTTGTTAGAGTTTAACTGTTATTTTTTATATGATTCTTGAGGGCGTACTTCAAAATATCTTCCACCAAATTTTTATTCAGTTTCTTGGAACGGTATGGTAATTATGGTCTCATATATCGGGGTAGTTTTTTTTATAATCACCTTGTGTGCATATATATATATATATGTATGTTACCGTGAAAGACCGAAATTGGAGAATGTCGACTTTCACCGGTGAATGTCAACAAACACCAAATACGTCGGTGAAAGATCGAATATTTCATTACATTCTTGTACATTCGGACCCTCACCGGTGTATGTCGACAATCACAGATATGCTCTGGTGGAGGTCGAAAAGAGAGGAGCAGACAAAGAGGCGACTGGCTGTTTCCCGCCAAATCCTTTGTTCTGCTTGGACTCAGTCAGCTTTGTCAGTCTTATGCAAGGTTTGATGGTGAGAGCAACGTTTTCTTAATTTTTTTTTCCGATACCCTAATTTATACAGAATGGATACTGCAGTGAATCGTGATCTTTTTCTTGAAAAGTTAAATGCATTAATTGCGGGTAAACGAGAAGACAATTGTTTTTATTTTTCTCAAGAAAAGTACTCTAAAATACTTTCTGAAATGGTTTCTGCTAAAACTAAGTGCAACACACCTTTGGATTACAGACGATTAAAACGTTTTGACGTTTTAAAAATTAATGATGAAGAGAAGTTAATTGTACCATTAAAACCACCAGGAGAAACGAATATACAGTATTATGTTACCAATGAGGAATTGCTCAGTATACTATATGAAACTCACACCAGAATAGGCCACGGAGGAAGAACACGTATGCTTAAAGAGTTGTAAAATAAATACAAAAATATTACATATGAAGTTGTAATGTTGTATTTAAATTTATGCAAACAGTGTCAAATGAAACACAGTGCACCTAGGAAAGGTATTGTTGTGAAACCAATGATCAGTTCTGAGTTAAACTCAAGATGTCAAGTTGATCTGATAGATCTGCAGTCAAACAGAGATGGCGAATATAAGTTCATAATGGTGTATCAAGATCATTTAACTAAGTTTGTCCAGCTACGACCTTTGAAAACTAAGAGGGCGGAAGAAGTAGCGTATCACGTTCTTCCAATATTTTTAACATTTGGTGCTCCAGCAATATTGCAATCAGATAATGGTAGAGAATTCAGTAATCAAGTCATATCCGAAATATGCGCTATGTGGAAAGATGTTAAGATAGTTCATGGAAAGCCTCAGCATAGTCAAACACAAGGCTCAGTTGAAAGGGCCAATCAGGATATAGAGAATATGCTAACTGGATGGATTAACGATAAAAATACAAATAAATGGTCAGAAGGTTTACCCTTTGTCCAATTTGCCAAGAACACTACATACCACGAAGGAATTCGCCAAAGTCCTTATGAAGCCATGTTTGGCATTAAAGCGAAAAGAGGCATAGCATCGTCTGTTTTGCCTAGCGAACAAATCGCAAATATCGAAACCGAAGAACAACTTGAAGAATTTGCCAATACTTTTGAAACCGAAGAACAGCTTGAAGAAACTGGTAATACTTCTGAAAAAAATTTGAGTGGTGGTCATACCGAAAACCATATTACAAAGAAAAATATTGAAGAGGACTTGCAATCTACCACGTCTTCACATCAAGTTCTGACTAAAAAACGCGAGTTAATTTCTATAAAAAGAGCGGCCGCGAAAGATAATCTTCTACTGCAAGCAACAAAAATGTTACGAACCTCACAAAAACAATTTCCTCCTGCTCAAATTGGTGATACTGTACGAATACAAGTCCCTGATGTCGACCGTGGTCGTACAGATAACCGAAATGTGTTAGCGGTTGTTGTTGGAATAGAAGACTCCGACTTCTATAAACTTGCAAATAAAAATGGTACCCTCAAGCAGCTTTACACGCGTAATCAGTTCGTAATTTGTAAAGAAAAGTTACTTTCCATTGATGAGATTCATTTTCAAGAAATTTCGCTGAGTGAAGCAGCTGCAGCTAATTCGAGAAGCGGTGGGCAAGGCTATAAACGCTGTCATTGCAAAAAGAAGTGTTCCACAAATAAATGCAGTTGTAAAAGCAAGGGCTTCTTGTGCAATTCAAAGTGTCATAATAGTTTCAGTTGTTGCAATAAATAAGATTTGAATCACATAATTTAGTAAGTTTTTTATTACTATTATTTTATTTTCTCATTTAGAACGTACTGTATAATTAAGTAAGTTTTTAACTTCTATTATTTTCCTTTCTCATTTTGAATGTACTGTATAATTAAGTAAGTTTTTAACTTCTATTATTTTCCTTTCTCATTTTGAATGTACTGTGTGTTTTCAGTTCTTAGTCATTCCTCTCAGAAAGAGAGGCGAAAAATTTATCGCGACTGATTTACGGAGAAGAAAATATACATCTTGGACCTGTTCAACATTCACCATTAGTGCATGGTGAATGTCGACATTTACTGGTGTAAGTCAGAAATAAGGGTATTTAGCAAATATTTCGGACATACACCAAGCAACTATGTGTTTGTTGACATTCACCGGTGAAAGTCGACATTCTCCAGATTTCGGTGTTTCACCGTAACATATATATATATATATAATACTGAAAGAGATATTTTAATTTGCCTTCCTTTTATAAAGTGTTCTAACATAAAGAAATTTCTCAAATCGTAATTTTTTATTAAGACTAAGAATTTGTTAAAACAAAAATAAGTATTTTATAATGCGTAAATTATATGTGTAAATATATTAATTTTCTTATGTATAATATTATAATTTACAGCATAAATATTACTTTAACCCTCTCAGCGTGTGACCCCAGATGGCCTATCTACTTCAAAAATATTCTTACCGAGAAAAGAAAACTACCCTAATAATTCGTTACCAGTTTCACTGAAATGCTCTAAAAAAATTCGAACCTGATTTTCCCCCATTCTTTAATGTATCAGCTTTTGAATTGGAGGTGTGTCGGTGTGTCAATTCAAAACTCCGAACAACTCAGTTCTAAACGCCTTTGTGTTTGAAGGTCATTCCAAAGTGGGGTTGAGACTTTACTGAAATTTCAAATACTTTTAGAAAGCACATCATAGAAGTTTATCGTTTCTGTGTAAGAAGAATGAATTCAAAAAATTAAAGCTGCAATTAAGAAGAAGAAGAAGAAAAAAAAAATGCTGCACAAAATACTTTTTTTAATTTATTTCAAATTCATAAATTTTAATTTCCACTAGTTTTATTATCAGAAATGGTGTAAGATTAATATATTATATGAAGCACAAACTATTAACATTTTTAAGTAATTATAATTTTTTTTTTTTTTTTTTTTATAGCTATTTAAAAATAAAATCTTACTAAAAAAATCGTAAAAATTTCTTATTTATAAAAATATAATAAATAAATAAATAAATAGTAATTCTGAAATATTTAGAAATAGTTCTTTCTCAATGAATAAAATAATTTGTATGCTATTTTACAATTCCTTGCGCTTTTTCTTTTAGATTTATAATAAAAAGAAATATTTTAAGAAAATAGAACTTTTTAAAAATTATGGTACCAGGGTTAAGGACAATCCATACCAACTTCGTGCATCCGCATATATATATATATATATATATATATATATATATATATATATATAAATTTTTATATAGAAATAAAGTAACTTAAGGGCCTTCTTCACTCACCGCCGCCGGGAGCCGAAGCTAATGTAATTCTATGGGAATTTTTTCTTTACAAATAACTTATTAACTAATACATATTTTTAAATTCTGTTTCCACATTCAGAAAATTCCCAGCTGTTAAATTGAAAAATTAAAAAATCTTTAAAAAATTATTTTTTTAATTTTTTATATTTTATTTTGAAACTGCAAAATACGAATTTTATATATGTGAAATTTTTTCATTTTGCAATTTCAAAATAAAATATCAAAAATTAAAAAAATACATTTTTAAAAAGGTCCGTCAGTTTAACAGTTGGGAGTTTTCTGAAAGTGGAAACAGAATTTAAAAATATGTATTAGTTAATAAGTTATTTGTAAAGAAAATTTCCTCATAGAATAACATTGGCTCGGGCTTTCGGCGACGGTAAGTGAAGAGGGCCGTTAAGTTGAGGACAATAAGACTAACTGTGAAATTTGAACAACAGCAACAACAACAATAATAATAATAATATAATGAAATGAATCGAGCAACAGAGGATTTCGGTTCATAAACAATAATCTATAATAATACTGTAATTCTTTTCTAATTAACCAGCTTCAATGAGAGCTTAATCTGGTTAACCAATAAATGTATAGACAGTTAAGTACAATAAAATTAACAAAATTATTAAATAGAAAGAATCTCTGATTATTATTATTATTATTATTATTATTATTATTGTATTTTATTTATTTATTTATTTTTGCTAATAACCAATTTACAAAGAAATATGGCTGCATTACACTCACAAAAAATTTTTGTGACTGACATCTAAAAACTAAATTGTGGTTCTAGTAAATATAGTTCCATGTCATCTTTCTAAGTTCTTATTCCCTTTGGTATTGATTTCTAAGAATTTCTATTAGAATTCTAGAGCGTTTTCCTATATTACCGTAGTTAAACTCATTTAAAAATCTTTTCAAATAATTGCAAACACAAGAGGCATATCTTAGTAACTACAATTTTGGTTTATGGCCCAATTCTAGTAAATCAAGTAAGAATTTCTTGCAATACAAAAGATTCATAATACTGTTTCACCATCTCGAAAAGTATAGACCAGAAATTCTCGACCATTTCGTCTGTTCAGGTTTTTTGTTTACCTTATACGTTATAACTTGGAAGTCTATATTTCAAGTTTGGGGATTCAGACTATGACTACTTATTCATTCTAGATGAATACGGTATATATATATTTTTCTCCGTGTATATGAAATAGTTCTTAACGGTGATAACACAACAACATACTTATTTAGATACCGAAAAAAGTGCCCTCAAAAGTTCAGATATCCTAAAAAAAATATTAAAGAAATGGTTAAAAATTACCTCATTATAAATAGAAACATGACTACTTCAAATAAAAATCTAAAGTTGAAAAAAAAAAAAAAATCATCAAATTAAAATTATCTTTAAATATTTATTAATTATCTTATATCTGAAAAAAAAAAATTGCACCGAATATTTTAAAATTATAAGAAAATGAACAGAACTGGTGAGTACTAATCATTAGAAAATTTAACATAGAAAATGCAGCTGTTTAGAAAAGCATTAGACTATATTTCTGCACAACTGCATTTGAAATTCGTCTTCCTTTTTATAAAGCTTACTTATTGTTTGACAGTTTTTAGAGTATACAGAAAACGCTTATAGCGGTTTGGTAAATTCACGTCTATATTTAACTTCTTTTTTTTTTTTTTTAAATAATGCATTCTGCCTAATATGATTTTATCTATACTATTATATAAAGAGCAGAACTTTGTTTGTGGAGGGTAATCTCTGAAACTACTGAACCGATTTAAAAACTTTTTTCACTGATCAAAAGCTACACTACTCCTGAGTGCAATAGGCTATATTTAATTTTGATAAAATAAGGTTTAGTTTAAAATATGATATTTTTAATTAAAATCCCCATAAAAGCTATAATAGAAATGTAAATAATGAAATATATATATATATATATATATATATATATATGTATTTTACATTTGTAGGAAATACACATGATTAATAAGAAGTTTTTATGAAGAATGTTTATAGAATCCAACGAGCTATTTTTGGCCATTTAGTCAAAGTATCTTTATTCTTTCACGTGTGAAATTTGAAGATTTCATAATATTCTAGAAAACCAAATAACGCTTTTCGATATATTTTCTAAATAATAGCATAGGTCTTTTTAGAAAAAGATATTAAAAAGATCACTTTGTGCAAATTTTTGTAATATGATTTTTTTTTTTTTTTTACTATTTTTAAACACCCTTGAATTATTTATAGCAAATGTATTATGATTTGTAGATACTGAAAGGTGTTTTTAATTAATTTTTCCCTTAGTATTTTTTATTTTATTTTATAAAATACACATACACTAAATACACATATTTAGTGTATGTGTATTCATCAAAATACACTAAAACACATATTTTAAATTTTTCAAGTTCAAAGTTTCTTCCTTCCTTTCATTTTCTTTTTCTTCCTTTCCTTTTTTTCTTTTTTTTTTTTTTTTTTTTTTTTAATTTAACAATTCTTTTTATTTTGATGATACCCGCTTTCAGATTTCAGTGAACTGGCTCTCTTTTACAATCTTTACTCTTTTATAAACTATTAAAAATATATGAAATTCAAAACCTTTTTTCTCCAAAACCTTTTATATTTATTTATTAAGTACTATATATACATACACACACACACATATATATGTATATATATATATATATATATATATATATATATATATATATATATATTGTTATGCAAAAAGTAATAACTTGTACAGTCGGTAACAAAAGTGTCCGTACACTAGTAAAAATTCCTATGTAAAAAAAGTACACTTCATACGGTTTTGTTAAATAAATCCTTGTCGAATCCTGTTCTTAGTCAGTGTAAGAACATGATTCGATAAGGATTTATTTAACAAAACAGTATCAAGTGTACCTTTTTACATAGGAATTTTTATTAGATATTGCAATTACAACGCAAAATAGGCTATACTATAACAATAATGAATATTTATATGCTTTAAATGATAAATACCATAAACTAAAATCGTTGTAAGGAAATCCAAACTGAAAAGTAAGGAAATGAAAATGATACAACAAAATTTAACTGGAGTCTGAACTTGAATGCAACGTCTTCCATTGCTTTTTCCAAGAAATTGTTTGCATTTATTTTTGACATCTGTTACCCACTAATATTATTCAACTATTCTTAACATATTAGTATTTACTATCATAGAATGAGATGGATTATGCACCACACCAAAATAGTTTATGTGATTAAAATTTAAGCTTCTGATTCTTATACCAGTCATTCACAGTAGCCAGATTGTTAGTTACCTTTCTATTCAATCCTTTTAAAGCCCTAAAATATCTTTAGTCTGTTTAAACAATTCATTCTAAAAGAAATATTATGTTACTCTGATTTTTCAGATATCATTCAGATATTTTGTTCAGATTTCACAAAACATTTTTTCAATAGCTTGTCTCTACATTTGAAGCACAAAATTCAATATGTTTGTCATCTTTTTAACTAATATATACCTCTAATTTATTTTGACAGTGTTATAGCTAAGTAAATTGGCACTATTTCTTTGTTTAATCCTATTTGTGCACGTTATCACAGCAACGACATTTGGTTTACTTTGCAGTTCTTCCAAAATCTGTCAAGATTTAGCGTTCTTTTGTTTTCTATACCCCCCCCCCCTTATTTTATCGAAGTGGAACAATATGCTTTATCCATTTCAATTGTTGAGAAAAATGCACAATACTTGACATGCACATATGTAACAAAAAAAAAATGTAAAATTTCATAAAAATGTAACAATTCAATAATTAAAAAAAAACAAAAAAAAAAAAAAATCCCACTATATTTTCTGCTACTCTCTGGTCGTAATTTTTTTCTGTAGACTAACGTGAATAAAATAGACCTTCAGCCAGGCCACATGCAATAAAAGTGCAATAAATGCCTCTCATGCAAAAATAAGTTTTTTTTTTTTTGACAGAATTTTCTTTCGTCATTCGTTCCTTCCTTTCTTCTTCTTCTTCTTTTTTTTTTTTTTTTTTAAATCTTTTGCTTAAAAGTTAAAATACTGATGGTGGAAAATCATTGAAAAAGTGAGTATCTACATTAAATAATGTTGCCTATCGTAATTAAAACTAGTACTGTTATTTTTATATTCAGGCAAAAAATAAAATAAAATAAATAACTTCGGAATTTTATTTATTTTCAGTATTTTCATGTCAGTAACATTGCGGCTTATTCCTTTAATTCACTAACCTTCGCATATTTTGAGAATATGTACGTAATTTTAATTGATTTATTTATTTTTGTGCACTAAAGCAAAAATATAATATACAGCATGCATAGAAAAAAAAAATTTCTATGCAAATTTCCAAACATGATTTTTTTCTGAATGAATTGTCGAAAATTTTCCCAGAAATTTTTAGGCCAAAATAATTATTGCGTGTGTTTACGATTTTACGGTGTTTGCTTACTTTCTGCATCTTTCAAATTCTAGTTTTGAAGTGTTATGTATGGTTATATTCGGTGTTTTATTATACGTCAAGTAGATGAAAAATATATTGTACCTAATTTATGTAATTGGAAAAAAAAGACAAAAAAAAGGGTATACATAAACTATTTCTATTTTTGTAAGAATTAGTATTAATAAAATACAGTTTTAAAAATAAATAATAAAAAAAATAAAAGACTTCTTAAGTATAATACATTTATAAAAGTTTCCTAAAATATTAGAAATAAGAAAATTTTGAAAAATTATGGTCATCTTCAAGAAAAATGTAATAATTTTTTTCAAAATATTAAAAGTTGAGTAGTTTTTTTTTGTCTAGGCGTAACTATACCTTCGTCAAGTTTAGATACTTTTCAATTATTTATTTATTTTTTTATCTATTGATTGATTCGTTTTCATTATTCTGACGACAATTTTCAAAATTTTCTTTGTTTTCCACTTTTTAGGGTTCCTCTATAAACGTATTCTATTTAAAATATCACTTTTTTTTTTTTTTTTTTTTTTTTCATCTTTTATTTTAATTTTTTAATTGTGTTACTTATGTTACATAGCTAAAACTATCTTAGCTGTGTAACTCCGGAACCTTTTAGAAAATTCTGAAATTTTTTTGAAAACTAAATTTTTCTAGAAGGTTCCATGAAATTTCTAGATGTTTTCACGGAGGCTCCATGAAGTTTCTAGAAGATTTCATGAAGTTTCTAAATATTTCAATGAAGTTTCTAGAAGATTCATGAAATATCTAGAAGATTTCATGAGGTTTCTAGAAAATTCCAAGAGGGGCCAGCAGTTGAGTGGTCCTACGCTCAAAGCTGGTAGACAGAAAGTGCTGGGTTTGATCCAAAGTCCCGCTCATCGACTAGTCGTTCGGAGTTATCCATGATTTTCTCTAAAACTCGCGTAAATACGGGTTAGGACACCTTAGGAAGACCACTATGAAGGGCATTCCAATTACATGTCTAGGACCCTAGTGCAGTGAATCTGCCTTAAGCTTACAACAAAAACTATAACGTTCCATGAAAATTCTATATTTAATTTATATTAAAGAAAATTTCAGATAGACAAACCAATTAAATATAAAAACATTCTAATAAAGTTCTTATTATAACAGATATATTTTATTTTACTTATTTATTTATTTATTTTATTTTATTTTATTTTTTTTTTTCAGTGTAGTATACTTAATTTAACTATTCCTTCAATATATTATACGCATTTTTTAGCGTATTTTTTATGGGATAAGAAAAGGGAAAATAAAAAATAATAAATCTTTCAGCTGAAGAATTATTTAATGGTACGGTTATGATTATGATTATTATATTTTTAAATTATTTATAACCCTTTGCCGGTCCTATTTAATACCACTCCTCTTACCAGTGTTGACAAATTCCGGGATATTTTTATTCAATATCCACTACAAAATTTTAACTGTAACGGTTGCTTAATCCTTTCGAAGGTAATTCGTTCATTATGTATATCAAGTCCAATACTCAGAATTATTTATGATAGCTGAATAAAGGTGTTACTAAATTTGGCGACAATGTTTACAGCACTTAGGAGCGTCTGGGCTGGCAAAGGGTTAAATTTAGAAAAGCAGATTTTAATCTAAGTTACAAAGTAATAAATGTTTGCCATATAGGATTAAATCATTTTATGTTTCGAAAAAAAAAAAAGTAATAATTCATTCGTCACATTTCTAACATCTCACAATCAAATTATTTATTTATTTATTTATTTATTATTATTATTTAATTCATATTCACATTTAGCAATGTTTACTATTCAATTTAATTATTTTTATCTATTTAATTGTATTTATAGAAATAATATTGTTATATAGTGAAAATAATTAAACTTATTATTTTAATTATAAATGTAATTAAAATTTATTTTTATTTATACATTTATAATACAATTAATAGCAGTATAATTGTAATTCTTTGCACATGGAATTTTATTATCAGAAAGCAAAATCTAGAAAAAACGTGCAATCATGTCTCACTAATACATAGTGCCAATACTAAAATGTTTAATAGAAGCTGGTATATAGTTATCTGTAAAATTACACTTCTTGAATAAAAGCAGAGCTACTTGTTGTTCCATAAAAAACCAAATTGAAATGTCCGGATAAGATACTGACGGTAGTGGGGATCTTGGCAACGCAGTACCGGCGAGGAACACTGTCGAATGTAGCGAATACCTGAAGCAAAATTTATTTTTGTATTTTATTTTATTTTATTTTATTTTTAGTACGATAGGACTATTTGTTTCAGACACCGATTTTGTGCTGTCGCCTTTTATTTTATTACACCTTGATATGTATATTAAGATTTAGATAATATTTAATTTAGAAAATAAAAAGTGCGCATGTAGATTGAAATTAAAAAGTACTGGATATTTTAATTTCAATTTATAGAGATGTCAACGATATTGAAAAAAACTATTTTGGCCATTTTCTTTCGCTTAATAAACAGAATGAAAAACGGATAATATTTTATCTGGAGATATTTTGTCTATTTAGACGAATAATTCTCCCCCTCTCCTCTGGCATTAAGTTAAAAAAAATAATTAAATAAAATTGAAAAAATTCTGCTAAAGCAATGGAGCAGCTTGAACCTCTTGGCAAAATTTGAAATTTATCACCAAAATAGCTCGGTCGCTTCTCACCAAGATGTTTACTTACGTAATTGCGATACCCATTTTAGTTTATCGTCAAAATGAAAACAAAAATATAAAAACTGCCAAGGGGCTCCTGTGCTAAAGCTGTACTAAAGTAATTTTAAGAAATGAATATAGTAACCGTTGCTAGGGAATGAAAGAGTTCCTGCATGTCTTTATATGAAAAATGTGACTAAAATAAGTTTTTCCAGATTAGAAACACATCTGACTCTTTTTATCGAAGATTACTTTTCATTGCTAACCTTCACTTCGTCCGTGAGAAAATATGGCAGAAACGTGATTTTCTTAGAAACTACTTGAATGATTTTGATAAAAATTCAGATTTAGGGATATTTTGAGTTTACAATTTAATCTGAATTGTGCTCTTCTTCAGTAAAATTAGCGTTCACTGGAAACACGCGTTTTGTCAGGGGGGAAAAAAAAGTAGCTAAGACTGCGTTTTCTTCGAAAATACTTGAAAGATTAGAAAAAAAAAGATAGAGTTTATGTGTTTTTTCGACCATATTTTGATATTAAATATTTTGATCTTCAGGAATTATCGTTCACTGGTAATTCGCACTAAATCCGGAAAAAATATGACAGAAATTTGGATTTGTTGGAAATCGCTAGAACAATTTAAGTAAATATATATATATAATATATAGATAGTGTTAGAAATTTTTTTAAGACGTAAAATATATCTGATTATTAGGTAACAGATTTAAATATTAGTAAACGCAAAACCTAGAAGAATATTTTCTAGGAAATTGCTAGATTTAGGGGTTTCCGATGATAGTTCGATTTGAATTTGTCTTATCTCCATGAAAATTAGATTTCACTGGTATCCAGCGCTCCCCCGAAAGAAATATGTATATATATATATATATATTATATATAATTCGAATAATTTAATATATATATATATATTGGGGGGGGGGGGGGTATTTAATTTTATTCATTGATAATTTATTCCAATATTTAAGTTTTGCATTTCCTTTTGTAGCAATTCTGCGCATTGGCTTGCAATTCTCTTTTTTTGTTTTTCTTATCTGTAAACTCATAAATTCGTTAAAATAGTTGCCTATATATATATAATACACTTCCGAAAACGAATCATTGTATTACACTATGAATAATTTTTACAATGAAACCAAGTAAACTGTAATTCAGGTACTGAATATAAAAAGAGAAAAGCCTGTGTTAGGATATTAAAATGCTTTACATTAACATTTAATTAAAACACTGTTTTATGCAGAATATTCGGTTAGTTCATAAATAATAAGAATAATAACAATAATAATAAAGCTGCTGATTTAACAAATAATTGTCATTATTTTATTCTAACAATAATGTCTTTTATTATTAATTTTAAGATTCCTATGAAAAAAATCGTCATCTAAAAGATATAATTTAAATTGAAAAAATAAAAAGTTTTTATGCGAAGTTCTGTTTAGCCAAGCAGTATTTTAACTGATTTTACAAATTATCAACAGCTCTTCTTGAACATTTTTCACTATTCTATTCTTTTGTTATCAACCCTCTCTTTCAACAAAGAAGCATATCAACTGTCAGCTTACCTTATCGCCATTGTCCGCCCTTGTCAATCCGTGTTGGTAAAAGGGGGAAGGGTCAGTTACAAGTTTCCGTCTCTAACGATTTTGGAGTAGTTATTTAGAGTTACAAGAATCAGGTTCGCACGATTTAGAGAGAGATTTCTTACATTACAAGAATCAGTCTCAAACCGTTTCGAGGGAGTTTGTTCGTGTTACAAAATTCCGGTTCAAACGCTGAGAGGGTTAAAGTAGTCATTTTCATAACTTTATTAATTTATATTTAAAAGAAACACAGCGAATTAATTTAAAATAATATGAAATTAACTATAAATCTTGGAATGAAATTTTAAGGTATCAAACTAGTGGTTAAGACTACTTTTTTAAATGTCGATAGTTTATTTTTATGCATAATTCTGCATTTTTATCAAGCACTATTGTTTAAATACAGGGTGGTCCAAAAAACATGATAGAAAGTATTTTAAGTTCCTGATTTCAAATGTACTGATATAAGTATAATTCTTCCATATTATAATTGCACATATATTGACATTTAAGATGAATGCTTGATTACCGGAAATAATGAATAACCAATACGGAATCACTGACCTTGGAAGAACGATTATTTATCATAAGAATATTTTTTGAGGTGCCATTGAGGTACGGAAAATTCTCATCTCAGTGTCGTCTCACGACTGTATCCACAAAGGGTCACGGTGTGTTTGTGCCATATCGTCGAAGCGGATGAGTGGTCCGATATTCATTAACGGTATGGTCATGGGAGTGAAGTGTCGAGAGTTTCTAGAGCGTCACTTTGACCCTGAAGCGGGCTGTCTCAACATGATGCGCCAGTACTGGTTCATGCAAGATGGGGCTCATCCCCCATAGAACTGCTGATGTCTTCCTGTGGCTTAAAACGACGCTTAGTGAGCGTTTGTTTACATTGGATGCAGAAAAATTCATGGGGCACGGGATAGAGAAGTCCCCATATAGTCCGGACCTAAATCCGTGCGACTTCTTCTTATGGGTTTACACCAAGGACAGAATCCATAGGAATCCCCTGATTCCCTTGAGGGCCTGAAATCGACCATCAGAATTAATATTGATGCACTTGATTCTGACACACTCCAGCGCTTTATGACAGAGTTTAAGAACTGGCTTTATAACACAATAGTCAGGGACGGTAGACATTTCGAGCACCTTGTATATTAAATGTCATTCATATCTTTATTCAATAACATAGGTTTCATGTTCTTGCATATTTTATTTTTTCCACAATGATCGCTTACTTTCTATCATGTTTTTCGGACCACCCTGTATTAAATTCTCCAATCATTTATTTGCTTTCATAACTTTCTACTATAAGTCATAATATACTTATGGTGAGAGCGATTTTCTTGAATTTAACTAATTATAAATAAAACTGCTCAGTTCTCTGTCATATTTTTGTTTTTATAATTTTCTCCTATAAACTGTACTATATTTGTTATAAGAGGAATGAAGCTAAATCTAGAGCATTCAGAGGTAATGCAAGTTGCCAAGTACTCAAAAAAGAGCAAAATTTCTTATAACTGACACTTTAATATGGGCTATACTCGTAGTGATTCGACCTTCAAATTATTAGGCAATATGTTATTAGTCATTGCATTGTTGGTAATTATATTATTTCTTTCTTCCCATGCTATCTTATGGGATTTTTGTTGCTACATTTTATAAGGATATCTCCTTCAAAAATGAATTTTCTGGAATTCACTTTTATGCCTAATAATCTTTGAAAATGTAGCCTTTTAGCTTAGTAAGCAATATTTTGAAAAAAAAAAAAAATAATAATAAAAATAAATGTAAATATTTAGTTTAGAGATCGAAACTTAGAACCCGTCTTTTCAAATTTAAGAAACTATTTTATTCAATGATCACCAATAAATTTAAGGAGTGACGTTTGATATACATGATAGACGGTTAATTTCTGATTTGATTAGGCAAAAATGGCAATTAAAAATTAGTTATAGATACTGAATAAAAAAAGTTCCTAAAATTGGCAGCACTGCTTTTAGTCCTAAATTCACTTAATGAAATAAAATATTTAAATTAATTTTTTCAAAAAATTGCACAGCACGCTAAAACACGACATATTCAAAGAGTAATATTCAAAAATAGATTTCGAAAAACTTATCTGACTAACTACTTGAGGGTCTAGTCCTGGGTGGAATGGTTTCTTTCTAAATGGGCCAAGCATGGGAGTTTGAGAGAAAATTACGGAAATATTCTAATGGCTAGTCCGACGTGCGTGATTTAGGTTCTACCTCGGCACTTTTCATCAAATGTTTCGAGAACAGAAAATTCAGTCGTGATGGAGTGAAAACAGTGATGAAATCCGTAGATTAATTTTCATTTTACGGACAGATTATTTTTCGTTTTACTGATATTTCTCGTTACACTGTTTATTCAGTTTTTAGGTTAATCGTATCATTCATTCACTACTTCGAAATAATGAATATTTGTATTAATTTGTACTCATATTTGCAGGGATGGAACACGGGCGCAGAATTCATACCACTATGAATGTAAGAAAGTTTTCTACCTCTTAAATCAACGATATTATAGGTATGGAAATTTCTTAAACAGATTCCGGTATGAATTCTGCGCCCGTGTTCCATCCCTGTATTTGTACTTTTTATCCGTAAAATTCATATAAACAATACCATTTTCTGATTGACATTAAAATTTATTAATTTGTTTCTGTTATAATGTGAAATTTAATAATATGTATTTAAATAGTTCTATACCGGCTTTTGATATATATATATATAATGTGAAATTTAAACTATGCTGCAATTTGTAAAGTATAAACTTAAATACGAAAGTGAAACAAATTTGAAAAATAAAACTAGAAAAGATTTAAATCAATGTATGAAGTAGTACTTCAGCAGTACTTTCCAAGAAAATATATAAATCTTTAAACTTTAACTTCCTATTCTTTATGCAGTAAAAAAGAAACTTTTCTTGTCCAAAGTAAAACTTGTAAAGAACTTTATAAGAAACTTTGAAGACTAAAGTAAAGTTATTATCTTAGATTCAGAAAAGTTTGGATGAAAGAAAATAGAATTTTAGTTTCTTATGTAGAGTGTATGAGGACGGTATTAAATTCCTTTTACATATTTATTATTGTAATTATTTTTTTTTATTTGATATTTGATTGATAAGCATTAAAAGCAGTTATTTTACAAAAGTCTAGCATTCGTTCGAATAGCAGTGATAGTTAAATTACTGAAATGATGTTCAAATATAGTTTAATTGCGTAATTTTATTTCAATACTATATATATATGTATGTATATGTACATTATTAATTCCTTTTTTTTTTTTTTTTTAGTAATATAATGTATAAGTTATTATCGATTTATTTTTTACGTGAATAAATAATTACATTAAAAGAATTAAAAAAAAAAAAAAAAAAAAAAAAAAAAAAAAAAAAGAAAGAAAACTAAAGCACCTTTAAAATTTAAATCATGATTGGAAGCTGTAATCTTTAACAAACAGTGTATATGCCTTTAAAAATTCATCACGCGTGTGTGGGAGAGGGGGGGGGGGGAGAGGGAATCAAAAAGTTGTTATATAAATTTAAAAGCGCAATTAAAGTAAAAATAATAAATATTAACAAAAATTAACGTAATCATTCGTTATACGTGCAGGGATGGAACACGGGCGCAGAATTCATACCACTATGGATGTAAGAAAATTTTCTACCTCTTAAATCAACGATATTATAGGTATAGAAATTTCTTAAACAGATTCCGGTATGAATTCTCCGCCCGTGTTCCATCCCTGTACGTGTCATTTTTCATCCTTTAATCCTTTGTTTCATTCTTGTACTTTTTTATGTAAATTTTTTGTCAGTAGGATATTCGTTAATGAAGATTATTTACTTGAATTTAAAATAGTTGTTAAGTTTGTTCTTTTGAATTTTGAGCCTTTTTTTTTTTTCAACAGAAATTTACCATTAAATTCTTTGCTACCATGTACATTTAAAAATCACATAAGTCACATATTAAGCGAGACGTAGCAAAATCTCGACAACATCTTCAAGCTGTTGTCTACCCTTTTCGAGTTTCAACGATTTTTTCTTGTCAGTTTTGAACTTTTATCGTCTCTAGTCAGTTTTGACCTTGTCGAAGTTGTTGTCGACCCTTTTCGAGTTTCGACGACCTTTTTCTAGTCACTTTTGACCTTTTATTCCTTCTAGCGTCAGACTTCTTCTTCTTCTTCTTTTTTTTTTTTTTTTTTTTTTTTTTTTAAATACGACAAGAGTATTTCTTTCAATCTGCCATTTTGCTTCGTTACCAATTTATAGTGTTCTACTTCGAAAATGCCTGCTAATGTCCAATTTTACCATTTAATTTCTTACTTTGTCTTAAAATGCTTTGTGAAATCCATAAAAACTTTTACACACACACACATATATATATATATAATATATATATATTCATTTTCCATCGGGGAGGATCGAACTCACAACCCTCGAGTTCGTAGTTGTGTACTCTGACCATAGAGCAAACGGGTCTTGGCTGAATATTTCCTGATTATTTAGACTAGTGTTTTCAGATATTTTTTGACTAAAACTGTGAAATTTATTTATTTAAAATGTGTGTTATTTTCCGATTTATAAGATGAGTACATTGATATTAATTACGTTTTTGAGAAATTAATAGATTAATATTAATTAATCTGTGATGGATTTTGAGTATAATTTAAATATCGAATAATTGGTTTATAGCTTTTTTAATGTTATGTTTTGTTCTGTAGAAATTGAAACTGTTAATAATAAATACGAAATTGTCATTAAGATTATTTTACTAAATTAAAATTAGTAAATGAGTATTAAGCAATTAGGGGAAGATACTATACAATTAATGCATTCAAATTTTTTAAAATTTATTTGGAATTAAAAATCAATACATTATATGAATATGTGTTTAAGAATTTTACTGAGCGCCTTCTGTTATTATTATTAGTATTATTTTGAAAGGGTGTTAAAATACAAATATAAGTAGTCCTGTCGTACAAAATTAAATTCTATCATAGACAAAATTTCATCCATAGTTTTTTAATTAATTAATTAATTTTTATTTAGATTATCTTAACCCTTTGCGGCGCAGGGTAATTCGGAACATTTAAATTAAACTGCCGCCGGAATTTGCAAACAAAATAAAAATAAAAGCGATTTTAAATTTTCAGGTTTGAAAAAAAGGGGCCTTTTCTGCTATGTTATGAATGTAAATTTTTGCTAAAAAATTTCCGGGATGAGTTTTTTCACTTGAGAATTAAATTTAGGTGTTCCATCTGCGGGAACACTGCGACTGAAAGAGTTAAAGAGAGAAAATATACATTACCCGCGGCGAACTTGATTTCCCCATAGCGGAGAGTGTAATGGAATTATGGCTGTTTATTTATTTATTTATTTTTTAACACACTTGTGATTGGGAATTTTTTTTCTTTTTCATCCTATGCTTTTTCTATGGACTTTTAGACTTTTTTATTTTCGTTTTCTACATTCTAAAGTGTGGTGTTTTACATGTACTGGCTGTACACAAAATACATCCATGTATTAAGCGTAAATATTCCTTAATTAAATTAAATGAAAAAGCTTATTCTTTTTATTTTATCTCATATTCTATATTTACATAACATTATTTCGAATTGTAGGGTGAGAGCTATAAAATTTTTAATTAAAAAATTTCATTTTACTTTTGGAAAAATAAACCGAACTTATAAGGTTTTTTTTTTTTTTTAATGTCGAAAGAAAAACTATCTAAGACCATTCTATGATTTCGCAGTTGGGATTGTATGATAATTAAGGAAAATCTGTACAATTTATTTTAATACACTGAGAAAAAAATATACCGCCTTTCTCTAGAATGAAAAAATGACTATTTTCTAAATCCCTTAACTAAAAATATAGATTTCTGAACTATGCGCATAAGGCACGCCAATAAACTGAATAGACGACATGATCGAGAAATTATAGTGTACACATTTCTAGATGGTGAAACAATATTCTGAATTTTCTAAATATTCTGAATCATTTATATTGCAAGAAATTCTCTCTTGATTTTCTAGAATTAGGTAAAAAACCAAGATGATAGTTGCAGAAACCCGCCTCTTGTAGTCTCATTTATTTGCAGAGATTTTTAAACAACTTTGCCCTCGAGAATATAGGAAAACGCTCTAGAATTCTAATAGGAGCTTCTAGAACTCGCTTTCCAAGGGGACTAGAATTTATAAGGATGACATGGAATTATTTTCTCTAGAGCCACAATTTAGATTCTAGGTGTCAGTTACAGAATTTTTTTTCAGTGTATAATTATTTATACAACATGATAAAGATTTTCATATAAGCTACTATAATTTAAAGTAAATTTTTCAAAATTACATTCTCATTCTTTTTAAAGAGTTTGTATAAAACACTTCAAAAAATTTAAAAATATATATTTTACCCCTGTGTTCAAAATCGCACATTAAAACATTATTTTGAAAAAATGATAAGAACTTAATGAAAAAAAGCACGTTAGTAAGTCTAACTATGTAATATGCAATATAACAAAAAGCAAAATACAGTCTTACAAGTCAATATAATGCTATATCTGATTTTTATGCAACATTTTCACATTTTAAGTATAACATGGATGTTAAAAAAGTAAAGTAAATATTGATGTGATTTTACTATAAATAAATCAGGTATTTTTAAAAATATTTTTAAGTTGATCCATGCTAGTTTAGTGCTTTCATTTATTGGAATAATAATCATTTGTAATTTAACAAACATATATTTATTAAATTAATTATGTCTATTTTAATATACATGTATCTAAATCTCTTATACATAACAACAGTATATTATATTAAAATAAATTGCATTTCTGATATGATTTTTTTTTTCTGTTTAGCAATCAAAATTTTCGACATTATCATAGCGAATTTCTGTAAAATTATTAATACAGCTTTTTTTTTCCACACCAGTCTTTTTCTTTAGAGTATTTTTCTTCTTATTTAATACTAATTATATTTAGAGAAAATTACTAAAAAAAAAAAAAAAAAAGTGGTACCAAGAATTTTAGAGAATATTAAGAGCCACCAGAAATTACAATCACAGTTGGAAGGAAAGAAATAAGTGATTTTTTTTTTCCGTTCCCTGTTTTAAAAGCGAAATTTCATTAAAAGATTTTTCGATATTAATCTTTGCAGGTAGGGAATAAATGTAGATTCGATAAAATACGTGTCTCCACCGTGCTTAAAAGAGTTAATGTGACCGAAAAAAAAAAAAAAAAAAAAAAAACTGTTTCAACAGACAAATGAAAAAAAGAAAAATAAAGCCATTAAGTCGGGTGCCACGTAAAAGCTTTTTTATTTGAAAAAAAAAAAAAAAAAAAAAAAAAATATATATATATATATATATATATATATCAATTTTATTTTATTTTTATTTTGCTTCTACTTTGTTTTCCTTAAATAAAGTTCGTTAAAAAAGAATTTTCGTTTCTTCTCCCCTCCCCCTATTTCTACAAAAACTGTTTTGTAAACTGACTTTTTATTTATTTATTTATTTTATTTTTTTTTATTTTTTTTTTTCATCTTTTAATCAATATTTAGGTACTGAATGTAAAATACAACGTTTGAAATTTTTATTTCTGAAATCAAAAATTTCA
Organism: Salticus scenicus; assembly: GCA_963930645.1. NCBI lineage: Eukaryota > Metazoa > Arthropoda > Arachnida > Araneae > Salticidae > Salticus > Salticus scenicus. The sequence goes on along the minus strand of OZ005656.1, from coordinate 105,160,885 downwards.
TTTCATTTCAATTATTTTATTTTATTTTGCTTCATATTTTTCTTAATCCTTAGATTACTGACAAAACACATGTACAAAAAATTGACTTAAAGCAAACACTTCTTATTTGCTTTAAAACGTGACCAAAGAAAAAAAAAAAAACTAATAATAACTATCTTAACAACAATTTTTAACGGTTAAGATATTTTTACAATGCATGAAACGTTAAGTCTAAAATATATTTAACTACATAGCACGACAAAACATGTTTAGATAATAATGTAAACACCTCCAAACTCCTCCAACTAACAAATTTTTACAATGAATGAAATGTTAAGTCTAAAATATATTTAATTACATAGCACAACAAAACATGTTTAGATAATAATGTAAAGTAAATGAAATCCTCGAACTAACTATTATAAACACTATCACTGAACTAATTCCGCTCAGTCTGCAGATGTCACGTTGGAAAGACGTAAGACTTAGGCCCGGGCGCTTTCCAGTTTTTTTTTTTTTTTTTTTTTTTCTGTTTGAATTGATTCTATTATAAATGAATAAACATGAAAATGAGTTTTATTATTATTATTATTGTAGATAAAATTCATATGATGCAATACAAGGTGTCAACAGTCGAAATTTTTCCCTGATTCTTTCACCAGTACATTTATATAATATTTTTTTAATTAATTAATGGCGCAAACTTGCTACTAAAAATTCCGGAAGAAAAGTACTGGTGGAAGAAACAAGGAAAATGTTTCGACTGTCGACACCGTGCAATATTTTTCAGTTATTGATTTTAATTGATAAGAATATAATTGTACACAAAAAGTTTTATTATTAATGCAAGTAAAACTCATAATATTTAATTTTTAAGCAATATTTTAATTTTCACGTGAAATAAATGTTAATAATATTCAGAGTTGTTAATCATCCAGATTTTATAATACCACTATATTTATAAAATTATCTTCGTGTTGTTTTGGTGACACAATTTTCGTTATTTTAAAACGCAAATATTTCTGTTAAAAATTACCGGTAGCCAAAAAATCTGGAGGGTATGCAACTCTGAATATTTGACCAAATTTCTAACCAAAAATATTTCTAAAATTTAAATTTTGTGCAATTGTTTTTTTCCGTTTTCATAGTAACCAACTTTTATATATTTCTGGAACCGAAAAATTTTAGTTGAATTTTCCGATACGTTTTTGTAACAGTTTTAATTGATTAAATAAAATTTAAATTTAAAAACTTTTTCCAGTTGCCAAAAATTGTAAAAGTTAAAAATTACACGTTCTTCGTTTCAATTTTTGATGAAAGTTAAAAAATACACGTTTTTTGTTTTAATTTTCGATGAAAGTTAAAAAAATTAATTTCTATGCTGACAAATCTTTTCTTGACTTCTTTAAAAATGATTTTTTTTTAAATAAAATTACAATAAATAAATTAGTAATAAAAAGAAAATTAAAGATAAAATTTGTATAATTTTGTGCATGAAAGGAATATGCATAAAAGACAATGAAAAGTAAGTTAATATTCTAATTTCAGAACATCTTATAATGACTATACTAATAATAACACAGTCTCTGTTTTTTTTTTTTCTTTCTTCAATATGGATGCATATTTCTCGTCTGTAGTTTTACTAATTACAGCTGGAAAAATTTCATTACTGCAAGCTCTTGAGGCGTGAAGTTAGCACAAATATTCCTACAAAAAAAAAAAAAAAAAAAAAAAAAATCTTAATGCCTCACAATGCTTTAACATAAATACTTTCAGCAACCATAAAAGAAATAAAGCTAATGAAATCCTATGTTCTATATAATATAATTCTTCATATCCCACATATTAATTCTTATGGTAATACCTAAGATTTTATTAAAATAAGACGCATATACAACTAAAAATGTTTTATTTCAGATATTAAAATATCATTTACTATATTCACATCTCCTAAATATCTTTAATAGTCCTTTTTTAACAAACGATTTTATTTTATTATAAAACTGATACAAAAACATCTAAAATTTTCTGTTACAATTTTTTGTTGTAAAAAGTACTAAAATTGACAGCTATACATGATGATTGGACGATTTTCTTAGCACAAGGGCACATTAAAGGTGCCAAGTTATTACGGATTGCCCGTAATATTTATACAGAAAACCTTTAATAGACTTTTTTTGTAATAACCTACCTACACCTGCCAACAACTTAGTTATGATTCGGAAGGATTTTTCACACCACTTTATTTTTAGAGTAATTATCTCCAAATGCAGTTACGGTTAAATAAGTATAAAATTACTCTAAAGAAAAAAACTGGTGTGTAAGAAAAAAAAAAAAAAAAAAGAAAAAAAAAAGAAAGCGGGTACTAAAAAGCCTTCCGTTTAACAATGAAATGGTTGGCAGGTATGTACAGTCAACAAAAAAAAAAAAAAAAAAAAAAAGCCTTCCCCCCACCTAATTTCGCCGTAAATTATCGTAGAAGCATGCGACTGTTACCTATCGATCTGTAATAACGTCTAGATTTTAATGGTATAATTAGAGTTTGCTTAAGGGGTCATCTACATATTAAAACAGGCATAAACTTCATTCTTTTCAATGACAACCCCTATTTTTGACCTCATATTCAGATTTCTGAGATCAAAGCGGTTCGGAAAACATACCTATTTAGTATTTATATACTTTAAATCAATTGTAAATAGAGTTACACGTGAAAATGTGTTGGGGGTCCGTCTATACATTTAGAAAAAATAAATCGATCTACCACAAAATAGATATTATTTATTAAGTTTCACATCGGAAAAAAAGTACAGAAATGCTAGTTATAAAACAAGAAACGATTCGAAGAACTCTGTATGTTAGCTTATGAATTAAAAATTTTTTATTCGTTTATATTTATTAAACTTTGAATAGTTAAATACATCACTTCATACGAAAAAAATTAAATAGCTTGAGTCATATGATACCTAGAATGTTGAATTACAAAAATCTAGATACCAAGATAAAAGAATAATAGTAATAATGATAATACTATTAATACCGGTAAAAAAAAAAAAAAAAAAAGTGTTTAATATTAAAAAAAAAAAAAAAAAAAAGAATTATATACTTCTGTTGGGTATATTTTTATTTTATACAGTAAGAACCGCATGAAAGCGTTACTATAAAGTTTTACATTTACTTTTAGGCGTACAAACCAACAATATATAATATACAAAAATATAAATAACAAGAATTAAACTAAAATCTTAGAAGGATATTTAACACTTTCGCGACCTTCTGACGAAGATCCACATCATAAGAAATCTGAAACTCCTCCAGTGGGCGTTTCTTTCACAATTTGTGTGTTGCTATATTTCTTAAGAATATTCCTTATATTCATATTTATATAAACAAAATAGTATTAATACAAATACTTTCACTAGAAAGAGTATAATAATTATGCATATTCATTTGTAAAATAAATATGGACATAGAAAGCCTCGTTCTTACATAATGTAGTTTGAATGAATAACGCCCACATTCGGAACAGACTATCTAAAAGACAAAAACATGCGGTCGCGAAAGTGTTCAGTATTCAATAAAAAGGAGATACTGTTCAAAATCATTTCTATTTTAAGTAATACGTCACGTCTTTATACGTGTCACAAAATTAAAACTTAGATGTCACGTATAAACTTAGCATTAAAAGTAATAAGGCATATTACTTTGTTTTCAATTCTTTTTCCATAACAAATCTGACGCCAGTTTTACGCGGTGAATAGAATTATCGAAAGTAAATAATATTGCGCTTTGTTTCAATAATAAATTTTAAAAACTTAAAAAAAATATATATTATTTAGTATTAAAAAAACATTTAATAAAAATTTAATATTTTATTGCAAATGCGAAAATGTCACAACAAGATTAAAACAGAAAATTTGTTTTAAAAAATCTGGTAAAAACAATAAGTGTTAATTATATTAATTAAAAAAAAGGAAAAAAAATATTCTTCATTGCGTATCCTCGTCTTACCGCGTTTTCTAAATCACGACACTTAACTTGAGGTTCACGAATCCTAGAACATTCAAGTTTAAAAAAAAAAAAAAAAAAAAAAAAAAAAAAACGACAACAGGGATAAAACAGAATTTTAGCAGTGAGAAACTAGGAAAAGTTATGTAATATTTAAGAACAAAGACTTAACATTTCAGAATCGAGTAAACTCCTTTTTGCAACGGAAGCCACGCCTTTACACAATTTTCTAAAACTTTACATTATAAAACAAAATTATTTTACATACTTCCAATTAAATCATTTAAATTTTGTCTTCAGCATTCAATGTAGTAAATGCCATTTACATTTATGCATAGCAGCGTCACATATAGAGTCATATACAAGTATGCAAACTAGTTTTTTTAATACTGTTTCCGCAATATAGAGGCAGGACTTCATTTCTTTTAGAATTCTTTCCCAATCTCTTGCCTGCATTGCGATAATTTTATAAAAAATAAGCCACTTTGTATAATAAACATCGAAATGTTCCTTAGAAAACATTTAGAATAACATAAAGGTAAATTAAAATAGTTTTTCGTCAAAATGGATAGAAATATTGACTCACAGAGGATACAAATTATAACAAGTGACGCCCCCCTAACAGCAGTAAAAAATGAAATATCACTGTAACTCAAAAAATAATGTTAGGAAAAAGCTTTAAATTTGGAAACCCATGTTTTTGATGAAGCCCGTTCTATTCGTGCAAAAATTAACATAGGTCATAATTACATAGGTCAAACTAGACGTTAGCAGAAAACGATTGGTACCAACCCAACCACATATTTCTACGACAATTTATGGCAAAATTAGGTGAAGGGATGACTTTTTTTTTTTTTGTGTGTGTGTGACTGTACTATTTATCGGCGATTAAATATGACAAATTATACCACTGTTGCCAGACCTGGCGGATTTTTTTAATCAATAATCACCAATCATTTCGAGAAGTGGTAATCGATATACATAATAGACTATCAATCTTCGAAGAGATTAGGCGCACGTTACAATTAAAAAATATTCGTGATTATTGAATAAAAAATTCGCCAGATCTGGCAACACTGAATATAACTATTTCAGAGTTGCCAACTTTTATAAGTTGTTTCGGAGCATTGTTATTCATACCTTTTATTCATGCCAATAATTTTGAAATACGATTTTTCCCCCTTTTTTAATCGTTGTCACAAAATGGAGCGAAATATTCTATGAAAATTTTGGTGGAAAAAAAAAAAAAGGCGGGGGTGTAGATGCTCCAGAATAAATTATAAAAGTTCCAATTGTGTTATTTTTTCATAGTGGTATAAAATCGATTTTTCATTTGTAGTATCTTTGCATCATTACATTCAATATACTGTTTTTATGCATTCCATTACAAAAAAAAAAAAAAAAAAAAAAAAAATCAGAATAGACGAATTTATGATGATTGACTTTTCATTCAGTTCTTTTCGTGCAAAAACATTTCTTATATGTAGACATACATTAGCCTAAGTTAATTTTTTTTCCATTTTTCTTAAACTTGTTTTGATATTTTAGAAATAAAAACTTCCTATAAACATTTCACACAATATCTGAAAATATTTCTACGATAAAAATACATCTTATTTGTTTGTTTTTGAAACGTGAATGAATTTGAAAGGAAAATAAAAATTAGTTAATAGAAGTATCTGCCGCTTTTATATTTTTAACCCATCCCCTCTCTCTCTCTCTCTCTCCCCCCCCCCCCCCCAAAAAAAAAGAAAAAAAAAAAAAAAAAAAAAAAGTTTTAAACAAACTTTTTATTTAAAACAAAATTAGTTAATATATTTATTAACGTAATAAAGGCATAAAGAAAATAATTGTAAAACACGTTAAGAGTTAACACGTTAATACACCTGAGTAAAACACGTTAATACACCTAAGTTAGAAAATAAAGTAATTTTAAGACTAGGCTCTTAAGGTTAGGCTTTTAACAATTAGGAGATTAGGCTCTTAATAAAATGCAATGCATATTATATTATTGATAATGAAGAGGTGATCGAATAACTATTACGATGGTATCCAATAACTCAGGAACTGATTCAGTTTGAGGAACCATCTTATTTTATTCCTTTTGATAAAAATTACATCCATGATATTAACAAACCAATCTTCAATAAAAATAATAATAATTCAATAAAAATAATTAATTTCCCGATGCCTTCTCCGGCAGAGAAAATAGCAACTTATTAAAAAGCACTGTCATGCTGAAAGTTTTCAATAGTTTCATTCAATAGTTTTATTCAAGGTAATTTTGGAAATAACAATTGAAGAAATTCATAAACAAAATAAAATAAAATAAAATGAAATTTTATGAAACGTATTCCTAAAATAAATATGTGCGAGAGACAATGAAAAGTAAATAAATATTACAATATCTAAAATCTCATTTTGAAATACTCAAATCACAAGTCATTCACTCTTCAATCTTATAATATCATGCATAGTTCTCATCTGTAATTTTACTAATTACGGCTGGAAAAATTTCATTACAGCAAGCTCTTATGGCATGAATATTCACACTAATAACTGAATTAAATCACCATGCATTATTATTATGCTTTAGCAATGGATATTTTTTTTAATGCTCTCCAAAGGAATGTTAATGAAAAACTAGTACACTGTTAAAAATGTCTGTAAATTTAATGCAAATATTTATCCAGAGTCTCTGTAAATTTACAGTAATTCTTAGTTAAAAGTGAATAATCGAGATTATCAATCTTTATTCTGTATTTTTACGTATTTTTATTATTTAATCTTTTAATTAGAATTAAAAATGACTGTTTATACTTTAGAAAAAGCGTTCCAAGTCCGAAATATATTTTCACCAATAATTTATTAAATTAATATTAGTTATTAAAATGAATCTATAAAATAAGTTTTTTAACATCTCCGTTTATTTTGCTCTGTAATTTTACGTAAGACTTAATATAATAGATTACACTGAGTTTTCTGTTGAAATTTTTAACAGTGTACATTAGTATGTGCAGTAATAATTAAACTGTTATTAAATGCCAATATATTTAATGAGAGAAATATTTAATTTCAGAGTTCATAACTGAATGATCAATTACAACCATTTTTTAATATTTTGAATATTATTTCTTATGAAATCGTTGAATCTAGTCTACATCTGCTGTAAAACGAATTTCCATTTGGCGTGTTTCAAGAGGTTTTCTGTCTTTTCATGAATAATCTTTATAAATATATCGTTAAAAAATCTCTTAACATAAGAGAGCATTCAGTAGAATTCTAAGTATTTGTTTTAATGAAAGGAACTTCACGATCTAAGTTTTTATGATGATTGATTTTCTAACTGCGCTTTTCAGGCGAGAGAATTTTTAAACGTAGGTCATAGTGACGTGAAAATATTTAAGATATTTCTTAACTTAACATTTTAATTATTTTTAATATTTTATTATTGGAAACTTTCAACCATTTTTTAACATAACATTTGAAGATGATTAAATAACAGTATTACATCACAAACGTGTGTGCGTTTAATGTAAACTAAATTAGAAAGGAAGAGGTACACTGTTAAAAATTTCAATAGAAAACTCTGTGTAATGTGTTATCTTAAGTCTTACGTAAAATTACGGAGAAAAATAAACGGAGATGCTAAAAAAACTTTACAGATTCATTTTAATAACTAATATTAATTTAATTAATTATTGGTGAGAATATATTTCAGACTTAGAATGCTTTTTCTAAAGTAGAAAGAGTCATTTTTAATTTTAATTAAATAATTAAATAATAAAATTAGGCAAAAATACAGAATAAAGTTTGAGAATCTCGATTATTCATTTTTAACTAAGAATTACTGTAAGTTTATAGAGACTCTGGATAAATATTTACATTAAATTTACAGAAATTTTTAACAGTGACATTTAAAAAGGTTACTTAAAACATCTCCCCCTTTACTTATATAAATTTCAAAATTTAAAATATGGGGTGTTCCAGTGGATATTCAGCGTCAGATATTTAGAAATTCTTTAACATATAATCGAGAAGATCTTTTTTTTAAATACATCATGTGGGATTTTTAAATACAACAACCCACCTTTAAAGAAAAGAAGAGAGAATTAACACACACAGACACAAAAGTTTCTTTTTTCCTGAAAATTAATTTTTTTTTTTTTTTTTTTTTTTTTTTTGTAAAATTAATTTTAACACCAAGATTTCAAAAAAAAAAAAAAAAAGTGCTTTAAAATATTTAACAGTTCCACTCTGGAAAACATTTGCTAAATATTGTAATTGGTTAATTACACTATTTATGACAGCTGCCAAATTTTTCGCTTTCTAAAAATAATTTTTTTTACTTTATAAAGTCAACTAAAACTGCTACAGAATTTTTATAGACGATTTCTATTAAAAATTCCCAGTTGCCTAAACGCGCAAGTTGCCGTAATTTCTGGCGTATAGTCCGCAAGTAAGAGGTGTTATTTCTCCACGAGAAGTTTTATTTAATAGAAAAACCTTTATTTTATCGAAGAAACAGTTCGAAGAAATGTAAATTTATCTCTCTAATGAAATTTCTGGTGCTGAACTGACTTATGTAACCTGCGGACTATACACCAGAAATTACGGTAGTAACCATGTTAGTACTAATCACACAATTCGCAAAACTTGTCAGAATGTCAGAACTATTAACCTAACACCTCACTTATGTTTTAAATATCTTTCGGAGGCTACCCGGATGTACTTTAATCCTCCGGATATCTTGTAGAAAAGATGTACTGGTAAGGTATTAGGGGTACCGGAAAGTTCTGTCATTTTTATTTAAAAACCTGACACCTGGAAATGTTTCTAAACAACATTTATAGACTTTTTAAGAAGGTAAAGTACCATACAAAAATTATATATATATATATACATATATATATCTGATGCCATTTTATTAATTCAAAACGATAAGGACTTTCTGGTTCACCTAATATAAAGTTTTCAAGCGTATTTAATTTTTCTGGTGTTGGCTCTGTAATAAATATTAGATGTATCGGAAATTTTTGTCGTTTAGAATTAGTAAGATGCCACCGAAAATTTGTGTTTAAAAACAAATCTTCTTAAAGGTTGTCTATCCCTCCCCCCCCCCCCTTTTTTTTTGAACACCTGGACAAGCTAATCTCATTTCTATCAGTTTCGCCATTTTCCCTATGATATTAGTGGGATTGATATTTCACCAAAAGAAAGTCATTTATTTTGTAATTAGAGTTATCAGGATGACCTTGATCGTATGTCGGATTCATTATTGATCAGGTTTCAGGTGATCTTCTAGCAATATTTTGAGTTTCTCCGGGGTTCGTAGGAAATGTTGAATGGAAATCCCCACCATCGTCTTGGTAGAAGGCGGAGGGTGAAGACTCTTTATCTTGAAGATTTCCTTCAGCATTTGAACTATCATTCAGAAAAGACAAGCCGTACCATGTCTATTTTATAGCTATGCCAACTCACCCCATACATAACTATACTACCGTAATTTCTGGTGTATAGTCCGCAGGTTACATAAGTCAGTTCAGCACCAGAAATTTCATTAGAGAGATAAATTTACATTTCTTCGAACTGTTTCTTCGATAAAATAAAGGTTTTTCTATTAAATAAAACTTCTCGTGGAGAAATAACACCTCTTACTTGCGGACTATACGCCAGAAATTACGGTAATTAGCCATCCAGGGAAACTTAATATAAAATTAATACCACAAGATCTTAAATATCAGAAGCATGTATGATACGTGCAGGTGCACGCAACCAAAGTTAATGACTCTTTCGAAAACCACTGTAGAAAGGGCCTCAATTTTATCTACAATTTTAACAAACGAAAAAATGAAAAAAGAAAAAAAATACTAACCAGTCAGAAAAATGATGAAACTGAGATTTTTTTTCTTCATGGCGTTTCCAAATAAACTGATTTAACGATGGATCATGCACCTATACATTAGGGTGGTTCGAAAAAATCGATTTTTTTATTTCGGAATCGCGTTACCTCACAAAAGTTGTAGTTTGGTATCCTCAATTGGAGAAAAATAAAAAATAAATTCTAAGTTGACATCTTCAGTTCGCGCATGAGGCTGAAAGTTTGAAAAAATATGTTAAAAATTCAAATTTTCAAAAAATAATAAAATTAGTTTGTTTGTAATTTTTTATAATGCAACAGCCATAAATTGTTAGTATATAGCGTAATTTCAACCTAAAAAAAATATATAACTTTTAGATGATATTTTCTGTTCGCGCATGAGGCTTAAAATTTGAAAAACAAAAAAATGTCAAAAACTGAACACGAACAGTAACTGACCGGCAAGCGCTAAGTTGGCTTCGCGCAGTCGCAGTCTTATTCCACCGCCGACTTGTCTAGACAGTAGACACATTCTAGTAGACAGTTTAAAAGCTCTGCTCTCACTTTTTCAGTCAGTTAGTAGCCGCTAAGCAAGTAGCATCTTTAATTTGTAACTGTAAGTGAATAAAAAAGTGCAGCGTGTTTTGCTTTGAGTGGATTATTTTGTAACGTTATTGAGATTTTTATGCTCAAGTTTTGTTATAGTGTTCTCCGTTCTCCAAATAATAAATAATGGGACCCCCGAAAACTTCTAAACGCTTAAGTGTTTGCCCGATTTTCGGTGCACCAAAAGCGTTAAGTCAAAGTGTTTTACCCACAAGTGCAGATGTTTTGTTAGCTTGTTTTGAAGAAACAACAAAATCTGTGAAAAACTAATCTTTTTCAGATTTCAGATTGCATTGCTGCTCAAATAGAAGAACTGTACTGTAAAGCATCTATACCAACGGTCAGACATGAACGTATTGTTAAATTGATAAAGGATTACCATAATAAGTGCTACACATTAAGAAAGTCATTTAGAGCCTGGAGGAAAGTATCTGGGACATTTAACACCTCCAAGGGCCACTGGAAGTTAAATAGCTAATAGCATCTTTTGCTATTTAGAAAACAATAACTTTGATTATGTTAAGCTTGTTGCAATTGGAAGTGATGGAACAGCGACTAACACAATGGAAAACGGTTATAACAGGATGGAAAAACGGTGTTATTCGTAACTTTGAGCTTAAACGGTCGTCCTTTACAATGGTTTATATGTTTATTACATTTCAACGAACTTCCGTTCAGACATTTGTTTGAAAGTGTAGATACTACAGGATCCACAAGATTCTCAGGACAAATTGGCAAGACGTTGACTGACTGTGAAAAACTCCCTGTTGCTAATTTTGAAACGATTAATAGAGAGGAGATAAATGTGACCAGAACTGAATTAAGCAAGGACCAACAGTATTTACTTACTATTTATCGAGCAGTCAAGACAGTAGAGTGTGCGCCAGATCTCGCTGTGAAAGATCCTGGTCCTCTTAGTAACTGTAGGTGGTTAACTTGTACAAATAGGATCTTAAGACTATATATTTCTGAAGTAAAACCTTCTGACGAAATTAAACTGCTGGTCAGCTATATTATGAAGATATAAGCTCCAGTATGGTTTGGAATTAAAATGCATCCCTCTGTAAAGATTGGAGCAGTTCACGTGTTTAAATTAGTACGGAAGAGAAGACAGCTGCCCGGCAGGGTACGTAAAATAATTGATCCTGTCATTCAGAGGAATGCGTATTTTTGTCATCCCGAAATTCTTTTAATTTCAATGGTACTAGATGAGAGAGTGCACGTAAGACAGCTAGCTTTTCGAATATTGCTAAAAGCAAGAAAACAAGAACCAAAAGAAAATCGGTGCAAACTTTTCAACCACCGACCATAAAATTACAGTTTCAAATTACATTGAACTTATTGGTTGGTCCAAGTGCAAACTTATACCTCCTCCAATAATGAGCAATGTGTCAACGCACAGCCTAGAAGAACTTATTAATACTAATGTTCTCCCAGAGTTCGAGCTAATTAAATTCCCTTGCCACACGCAAAGTGTCGAAAGAATTGTAAAGCTCGTAACACAATCTTGTACTAAAGTATGTGGAAAAGAGAACAGAGTTGGTTTCATGAGGACAACTTTGCTCTCAATGTCAACCATGCCATTATTTGTTTATAAATCTCAATTTAAAACAATGCCCAACACATTTGAGGAATCTTAAAGAAAAAAAAAAAAAGGTAAAATCTATAAATCATTCTGTAATTAGCTATGACATGCAATGTTATTATATACATGTAAATGTGTGTGTAACTATACTTGTACGTATAATACTGTAATAAAAGGTTATATTCAAAAAATTTAGAATTTTTAAAACATTTCTGAAACGTAAATATGTCATGTATGTTTTATTGTATATTAAACACGTATAAATTTCAAAATTTAGCCGATTTTAGCCCAATTTAAGGTGCATGCGCGAACTAAAGATAATATGTAAAAGCTATAAAATATTTTTTTAGGTTCAAACTACGCTATATACTGACATTTTATGGTAGTTGCATTATAAAAATTTATAAAAAAACTAATTTTGTTATTTTTTGAAAATTTCAATTTTTAACATATTTTTTCAAACTTTCAGCCTCGTGCGCGAACTGAAGATGTCAACTTAGAATTTTTCTTTTATTTTCCCCCAATTGAGGATACCAAACTGCAACTTTTCAAAGGTAACGCGATTCCGAAATAAAAAAATCGATTTTTTCGAACCACCCTACTATACATACACTCTATACCAGTAAAATGATAGCGATCTACTTCCATTGTGGCTCGAAATAGAAACAGAGTGCCAATCTGATAATTAGCTCGTTATGCCAACAAACCTCACCTATTGGCTAAATCTCAAAAGGAAATTATTTCCTTAACAAACGGTTAGTTTTTTCGATTTATTTATTATTATTATTATTATTATTATTATTATTCCTTATTCGCAGAAAATAAAACAAAAAATTAAAAACAAAAAATTCTATGTTGAGAACTACTTAATAATTTTTGTTCAAAGTAAATTTTGAAATAACATTTAAAGAAATTCATAAAAAAAAAAAAAAAAAAATGTAAAATGAAATGAAATGAAATATCATGAAACTTTTTCCTAAAATTAATATGCAGTTGAGACAACGAAAAGTAAATAAATATTAAATTTTTAAATCTCATTTTGAAACGCTGAAATCGCAAATCCTCTCCTCTTATATAATATCATGCATAGTTCTCATCTGGAATTTTACTAATTACGGCTGGAAAAATTTCATTACAGCTAGCTCTTGAGGTGTGAAGATATGTACTAATAACTGAATTAAATCAACATATACTATTGTGCTTTAGCAATATATTTTTTTTTAGTCGCTATAAAGGGATGTTAATGAAAACATCAGCATATTAGCTTTTGTGGTAATAATTGGGCTTTTATTAAAAGCCAATACATTTAATGAGAGAAATATTTAATTTCAGATTTTATAGTTAAAATATCAATTACATCCACTTTTCTTTTAATATTTCGAATGCTATATCTTATCAAACCGTTTACATGTAGTCTACATCTGCTGTAAAACGAATATTCACTTGACGTATTTCAAGAGGTTTTCTCTCTTTTAATGAAATGATCGTTGGAAATAATATTTTATTAACAATCTCTTAGCATAAGAGGACATTCAATAGAATTCTAAGTATTTTTTTAATGAAAGGAATTTCGCGATCAATGTGTTTATGATGATTGATTTTCTAACTGCCTTTTTCAGGAGAAAGAATTTTCAAAACGTATATAAATAGCAACTTAGGAAAATATTTAAGATATTTTTTAACTTAACATTTTAATTATTTTTAATGTTTTATAAATAAAAACTTTCGATCAATTTTTAACATAACATTTGAAGACATTTAAATTACAGTATTACATCACAACTCTATGTGCGGTTAATGTAAATTAAATTAGAAAGGAAGAGGTACATTTAAATTAGTTATTTTAAATATTTTCCTTTTATAAATTTTAAAATTGAAATTATGAGATGCCCAGTGGCAGAACTGTCAATCTAATCCAGCAAATTGTTAGTACCGCCCATTTTTCTACATCACTTAATTTTTAGAGTGTTTGTTTTCTTAATTCATCTTAAATATATTTGAAAAGAATTACTCTAAAAATTAAGTGGTGTAGGAAAATGGGCAGTACTAACAATTTGCCAGATTAGGTTGGCAGCTTTACTGTGGGTATTCAGCGTGAGATATTTAGGTATTCTTAAACATACAATCGAGATTTTTTTTTTTTTAAATCTATCATATGGGATTTACAAATACAACAACTTATACCTTAGAGAATTAACACATACACAAAGTTTTTTTTTTTTTTCCCCCAAAAATTAACTTTTTTTTTTTTTTTTTTCTTTTGTAAAATTAATTTTAGCACTAAGATTTTTGAAAAAAAAAGTTCTTTAAAATATTTAATAGTCTCACTCTGGAAAACATTTGCAGAATACGTAAAAAAATTCTTGCTTTATAGTCAAATATTGTAATTGGTTAATTACACAATTTATGACATCTGCTATCTTTTACGCTTTTTAAATATCACTTTAATTTTACAGAAATGTTTACTTTCTTTATTCAGTCAAGACCGCTACAGAAATTTAGAGACGATTTCTATAAAAAATTCCCGGTAGCCTAAACTCTCAAAAGTTACTATCTATGAATTTACCAATCATACAATTTACAAAACTTATCATAAAGTCAGAACTTTTACACTAACCGCCCCCTTATGCCTAAAACATCTTCCGGATGCCACATGGATGTACATTAATCCTCAATATATCTCTAGGATATCCTGTAGAAAAGATGTGCTGCTAAAGTATTAGAGGTACAGGAAAGTTCTGTCATTTTAATTTAAAAACCTGACACCTGAAAATTTTCGTTGATAACATTTATAGGACTTTTTAAAAGGCATCCGGTAAAGTATCATATAAATATTAAAAAAACAAAACAAAACGTATATATATATAATAATAATAAATAAAATAAAATAAAATAAATAAATAAATAAAATAAAAAATCTTATGTCATTTTACTAATTTAAAATGACAGGACTTTATAGTACACTAAATATAAAGTTTTAAAGCGTGTTTAATTTTCCATGGTGATGGTTTTGCAAAAATATTAGGTGTACCGTTTCGTCATTTTCCAATGGTAGTAGCGGAACTGCTATTTCACCAAAACAAAGTAATTTATTTTGAATTAGAGTTATCAGGAAGCCCTTAATATTATGTTTTGAATTCGTGGTTGGTCTTATGTGATCTTCTAGTAATTTTTTGAGTTTCTCCGGAGTTCAAAAGAAATGGTGAATGAAAACCCCACCATCGTATTGGAAGAAGGCTGAGGGAGAGATTTCATTATCTTGGAGAGGTTCTAAAGCCTTTGAACTATCATTAGGGAAAGACAAGCCATACCACAGCCATATTATAGCTATGCCAACTCACCCTATACCTAATTATGGCAAATAACTACACAAGGAAACTCAACATAAGTTGGATACCACAAAATCTCAAACATCAGAAGCAAACGATTCGTAGATGCCAACATTTTACTTTATTCCGTAGTATTTTTAGCCCCTCCTTTATTTCATACCACTTTTTTTTTTTTAAGCTAATTTTTTCTTATTTTATCGAATTTATATGTTGGAGAAAATTTTCCTACAAATAAAGTTGTGTGAAAAAAAAGGCGGAGCTAAAAATACTCCGGAATAAATGAAATTGTTGGCATCTATGACGATTATGATACAAGCACGCAACCAAAGTTTATCACTCTTTCGAAAACCACCATAAGAAGGGCCTCAATTTTATCTACAGTTTTACCAAACCAAAAATCTACGATGAAAAAATTTACTAACCAGTCAGAAAAAAGATAAAACTGAAATTTTTCCTGCGTGACGCTTCCAAACGAACTAAATTTACGATGAATCATGCACTTTATACATACACTCTATATTAGTAAAACGATAGCGATCTTCTTCCATTGTGGCGGGAAATGGAAGCCGAATGGAAATTAGCCCGTCATGCCAACTAACCGGGGCCTCACCTATTGGTTAAATCTCAAAAGGAAATTGTTCCCTTAATTAAAGGTTAATTGTATCGATTTAACATTTCTGTTCTTTAATCTTTGCAGGAAATTATACCTTATTAAAACCAAAAATTGCCATGATGAGAACTATTTAATAATTTTATTGAAAGTAAATTTTTAAATAACATTTAAAGAAATACCTAAAAAGAGTAAAACAAGAAAGAAAAATCAAGCAGAACGCATTGATTAGTAACACTTTCTAACTGTACGTAATTGTTGTATCGAATAACTTTTAATATTCTATACCTACGTTATCACACAACAGACAGAAGGACTGAAAAATATACAGATATACTAATTGATTTTAAAATTACTCTTAGGCATTTTGGAAAGTGTTAAAAAGGTTTAACGAAAAAGAAAATGCAGCTATTAGATTATAATTACAGCTTTTGACCTCTCTGAATATTTTAGTGTAGCCCTGTAAATCAGAAAGTTAATCATATCATATTCTATAGAAAATATTATTTTAGAATATTAACAATGCATTTCAATATTTTTATGATTTTTACAGCAGAAAGATTTTTAAATATAACTTTCTAAAAATTCTGTCCTAAAACGTAATGCATTGGCATTTTTTTTGTTGTTGTTGTCCCTCTAAGCAAACTAGTTATACAGAACCAATTAATGTCATTTTAAATGGGGAACATTCTATAGGGAAAATATTTATACAAATAACACTCATAGAACAGAATGCTTTCGAATGCTTTTGGGTGTTCCTGTACACAAACCAGAAGAGATATTCACTTCATTTTCGATATGGAACATACGATAGTGAACTTCAATAAAATATATCAGTTTCGAGATATTTCATAAATATTTACAGGAGTTAGAGCGCGGAGGACAGACAGACAGACAGATGGACAGATACACAAACTGAAATCATATTCATACTTAAAAATGTTAGAAAGTATTAAAAACGCTTAATGTCAACGAAAGTACAATTCTAGCAACTTTTTATTAACAGCTCTTAATGTAACTGGATATTTTTGTGCCACCCTGTAAATCTAATGCTAATCATGCTATAATATGTGCAAAGTATTCTTTTGTGCATATAAATAACATATTTCAACTTCCAAAAACTTCGTTGAAAGTTAAGTTATTAAAATTTGATTTATAGAAATATCTCTCCTAGAACGCAATGCTTTAGAATACTTTTGAGTGTCCGTGTATATAAAAAAGTGCTGATATTTAATCCATTTTATACAGGAAACATCCAATAGTGAACTTGAATAACATATTTCAATTTCATTCTGATATGTCTACAGTGATGGTATGAAAATATGGTTTATAGAAATACCTCTCATAGAACACAATGCTTTGAAATACTTTCGGGTGTCCCTGTACACAAACCAGTAGAGGTATAAACTCCATTTTCAATAGGAAACGTCCGATAGTGAACTTGAATAACATATTTCAATTTCATTAAGATATGTCTACAGTAAAGGTATGAAAATAGGGTTTATAGAAATACCTCTCATAGAACACAATGCTTTGAAATACTTTCGGGTGTCCCTGTACACAAACCAGTGGAGGTATAAACTCCATTTTCAATAGGGAACATCCGATAGTGAACATGAATAACATATATCAGTTTCAAGAAGTTCCACAAATATTTACGGGAGTTAGAGCGCGGACAGACAGACGGACAGACAAACCGAAGTCATAAACACTTTTCAACCTTGTTGGAAAGTGTTAATAAAATGAAAAAAAAAATATATCATAAACTTTTTTCTTAAAACTTACATCCATGGGAGACAATGAAAATTAAATTAATATTACAATTTTTTAATCACATTTTGATATGCTCAAATCGCATATCATTCACTCTCCTACATTATAATAGCTTGCGTAGTCCTTTAGTAACTTTAGTAATTATGACTGGAAAATTTTCATTACAGCAAGCTCTTGAGGCGTGAAGATTCGCACTAATAACTGAATTAAATCATATATTATTATGCCTTAGCAATAGATTTTTTTAGCTGTTATAAAGGAATGTTAATGAAAAAAACAGCATATTAACATGTACGGTAATAATTGGGCTTTTATTAAATGCTCAGCCATTTAATAAGAGAAATGTTTAATTTAAGATTTCATAATTAAAATATCAATTACATGCATTTTTCCTTTAATATCTTGATTGTTATATCCTATCAAACGGTTTATGTATAGTCTACATCTTCTGTAAAATGAATTTTTAATTGACGTGTTTCAAGAGGTTTTCTCTCTTTTCAAGATTAATCGCGTTAGAAATATTTCTTTAAAAAAGAAATAAGAATTCTAAGTGTTTTGTTAATGAAAGGAATTTCGCAATCTAAGTGCTTATGACGATGGATTTTCTTTTCGCACTTTTCATGCGACAGAGTTTTCAGAACATGTTAACTGAGGTAAATATTTAACATAATTCTTAACTTAACATTTTAACTATTTTGTATATTTTATTAATGAAAACTTACAGTAAAGTTTTAACATAACACTTGAAGATGTTTCAATAATTAAATTGCATTACATCTGTACTTGTGTTTAATGTAAATTAAATTTGATTAGAAAAGTTAAGCGAAATTTAATTAGTCAAAAAAAGTTTTTTTTTCCCTTTTCTAAAAATTATTATTATTATTATTATTATTATCATTATTTCATAAAATTAACTTTAGCGTCAGAATTTTTTTAAAAACTTTTCTTTAACACATTTAATAGTCCCACTAGGAAAATAAATATCATACTTAAAATTTCAAATGAAAAATTTTTAAATTTCAAAGTCAAAAATTTATGGTTTTAAAATTTTGCAGTTGGATACTTCAACAATTTACCCCAGCTGTCAACTTTTACGCTTTTTAAATACCACTTTAATTAATTTTTTTTAAAACTTTATTTAGTCAATAAAATTTGTTACAGAAAGTTATAGGAGCTTCTATTAAAAATTTTCTTTAGTCGAAGTTAGTAGGTATGAATTTAGTAGGTATGAATTTAAAATTACACAATTTGCAAAGTTTCTTATACAGTGCTGCCATATTTTGAGGCTGTTTTATCCAATAATCACGAATAATTTTGAGGAATAATGTTTGGTATACATAACAGACGATTAATCTTCGATGTGATTAGTTAATCGTGAATTTTTAATTGTGAAAACATTACAATTACAAATTAGTGGTAGATATTGAAAAAAAAAATCCCTAAAATTGGCAACATAGTTGTCATATTGCTAGAACATTTAATGGGTGCACAGGAAAGTTCTGTCGTTCTAATTTAAAAATTTAGCACCAGAAATTTTCCTGGAAAACATTTATATAACATTAAAACTGTATATGTATATATATATATATATATATATATATATATTTGTAAAGTATAATAAAAGTATTGATAAAAATCATTTCCAGTGGTGCAAGATTAGTAATTCAAAACTATTTTTTTTTTTTTTTTTTTTTTTGAATTAACAAAGTTTCACTGGATATTTTCTTTTAAAAAATTTTACTAATAAAGAGATATTTTATTGTCTGTGTTTCAAGTTTTATTCATTAATGAATATTGAAAACATTTTTAACACATCAAGTGCTTAAATTTCTAAACGAAAAAAAAAAAAAAAAAAAAAAAAAAAACTTTTTTGATACTGTCCGTTTTGATAATGATTATTATTAATTTTCTTTTCTTTTTCTTAAAGAAAAAAGAAAAAAAAAAAAAAAAAGATTTTGATGAAATTCTGGCAAAAGCAGGATTTAGTTTAGTTTTTTTTTTTGTCTTAAACATCGTTTTCGAATTATTCAATTATGTTTTCGATAAATTTTCGATTTCGATAAGCGTCCAACTATCATAAAACTGGTATCGTAAAAATCCGTAGATTGAGACTAATAGTCCTCCGTCCTAAAAAAAAAAAAAGACATACATTTATTTTTATCTACTTACAATTCTTGAAAAATTAAAAAAGCGTTTTTTAAAAGTAATTGTGGTTTTGATTGATTTTCATTAATTACTTTAAAAGTATTTTCTTTTTTTAGTAACGCATGAAAAAATTTATAAATACAAAAAAAATAATGGATTATACAATTATTTTATGAAATGAACATTATTCATTTTGTTAATGAAAAAAATTTGTAAATAAATATGTAAAAGTTACAATTTATAAAATTCTTTCCTATGAATGTTTAAACAACACGCCTATTTTATAATTATAATGCATAGTTTTCTTCAGTAATTTTACTAATAATAGCTAAAAAAAAAAAAAAAAAATTCACTAGAGCAAGCTCCTGAAGCGTGAACCTAGCGTAAAAATTCGTTCTAATAAAGAAATTACATCCCCATGTAATGTATTATTACATTTTAATCTTAGATAATTTTTTATAACAGCTGTTAAAAAAAAAAAAAAGTTAAGGCAAACCCGAATACACCAATTTTTATGAAATAGTTTGATTCTGATCAACGGCAAAGAAATGTAACGACATAAATGATTTTTGAAGATTCCATAAATAAAATACCAATCTATTCTCGTTTTCTTTAATAAATTGAATAACATTTCTTCTTAAAGCATTTACCATAACTTCACCAATCTACTGTATATCAGTTATAAAGCAAATATTCAACTTTTGTTTTTCAAGATTATTTCTCTTTTTTTATTATTGATCATTGGTTGATGAACCTTTTAGTATAAAAAGACATTGGATCGTAGTTGCCAACTTAGCATCTATTGGCCACCGGAAATTTTTAATTGAAATTTTTATTTTATTTAACCCTTTGCGGAGCAGGGTAATTCAGTTCAATTAAATTACACTGCCACCGGAATTTACGAACAAAATTAAAATAAAAGAAATTTTAAATTTTCCGGTTAAAAAAAGGGCCTTTGCTGCTATGTTATAAATGTAAATTTTTGCTAAAAATTTTCCGGGATGAGTTTTGCAGTTGAGAATTAAAATTAGGTGTTCCATCAGCGGGAACACTGCGACCATAGCCTCCTTAACTAGATGCCTGACGCGCAGCTCGGAAACTAGGCAACAGTTAAAGCGGTAGATAGCGCCCCCTAGTATAGGTTGCATGACTTTTTTATTCAACAGCCACCAAAAATTTTTAAAAGTGGGATATGATATACATAAAAGGCGAATAGAATCGAAGAAACGTCGATTTTATTATGTATCACTTCTTTAAATTATTGGTGAGAGTTGAATAACAAAATCCTATAATCTGTACTAGGTGGCGCTGTCTACCGCTTCAAGTGTTGCCTAGTTTCTAAGCTACACGACAGGCATCTAGTTAAGGAAGCTATGCTGCGACTAAAAGGGTTAATCAGCGAACTGCATAGCTGCTATGTTTTTAATTTATTCCGGAATGATTGGGGTTTTCATATCAGCTGCTCAATAACTTTGGCTATTAAATTATGAAAATAAAATTTTTATAAAGCTTGCGTAGTTAAAAATTATTTAGTAAAAGTGCTCGTATTTCGTAAGATATTTGACATTTTTGCATTCTGATCGCGTATGCTGTGTCTAATGTAATATGCTATATTTCCTGAAAATGGCTTTGCACTGGATCGAATACCGTACGTGTTATAATTAAAAAAGTGGAAATCGTCTTTGCATTTTTTTTTTTAAAGAAACCATTATATCTCCATGCATATATGTTGTAGCCTCATAAAATTTTATACAGATAATGAGAAAATCCTCATAATAACATGCTACAGCCAAACTGCATTTAAAGCATTACCTTTTACAGGGTGATCCAATTTCTTTTTTTTTTTTTTAAGTTTTTTACTGGTCCCTTTTTCCTTTTCATGACACAACTTTTACTGAAAAATATGAGGTATAACATGTTCTTTACACTACCAAAGTTTCAAGATGATTCCTAAAGAACTTTTCAAAATATTTGACAAAACGTGAAA
Organism: Salticus scenicus; assembly: GCA_963930645.1. Classification (NCBI taxonomy): domain Eukaryota; kingdom Metazoa; phylum Arthropoda; class Arachnida; order Araneae; family Salticidae; genus Salticus; species Salticus scenicus. The sequence continues at coordinate 105,139,006 of OZ005656.1, read as the reverse complement.
AAGCGAAAGTGTTCGCGTTATTTTATTTAGTCCAACACCTGTGTATTGAAAAGCGCTGATCAAATGGACAACTTTTTAATATTTTAATGGTTTATAAATATCAAACGTACTTTTAAAAATATAATTATATCATATCATTTCTAATAAAATTACTACACTAACTTGTTCCAGATAATACCACATAAAATGGAATTTTGCCAAAAGAATCTTTCAGAATTACCATTAAAACAGGGCTGTAATTGTCATTATAATTAAAAAAGAGAGAAGTTACATTATCAGAATGACAAAAGAAAATTTCTTTTTACGTAATTAGTACAGCTTGGAAATGGGGCATATCGATTGTGCATGTGTCAAAAGAAATATTTTCCATTAACTAATTTATTTCATTTTATTATTCTGTTTTTTAACATTAAAGGTTTAAAAACCATTTTAATAAAACCCTATTATTATTTTTTTAATTATTATAATAAAAGGGAAATTTTAAAAAGCTATTTAGGTCCATAGAATTTAGAATAATATTTATTGTTTAATGATTTATAAAGTATTGTTTAGAACTATTTTTATTAATCTAAAATAATGTAAAGAATATTTTCTCCAGTTGCTTTATTTTAGAATACGTTATTTAAACAGTTTTATTTATCGTAAAAGTTATTAATTTCTACTTCATATAATGCGTTATATATTTGAAATAGAAAGTATTTTATACAGTATTATCAAAGTATTAAAAGTTTATTTTTCATCAACAATCTTTCATCACTTTGACACACATCGATAGTTGAGAGTTTCTTCTCACTTAGCTGATACATGCGAAGTGCCTTCGTCGAACTCAAATCGTACTCGTCGAGCTTATCGTTTTGAGTTTTCCGTGGGTTTCTCCGAAACCCGCGTGAATAAGAGCTCAGATTCTTTAGAAAGACCACTATGGAAGGGATTTCCTGCCCACATCATGACCCTCACTTAGTTACTTGTCCTTAACCCTTGCACCTTGCACCTATTAAAAACACTTCATAGATTCAGATTAAAAAAATTTCTGCAATATTATATGTGATATTTTTTATAAGGAATTTTATGCATTTTTTTATGTATTCTTAGAACAGGCATAGAAGATATTTGTTAATAATAGCACATAATATATTTTTGAATTTAGATATTACTTCCAGTTATCAACCTTTTATAGCTTAAAAGTAAAACGTGGCAAGATTTTAAAAATTAAAAATAATTTAGGATTTTATTTTTAAAGAAAAACTATAGTTTGATTTTAAACACACGCACAAAAAAGTGTTTAAAATGCATAAACAGCGCTATAAAAATCATAAATTTTATTTTGCAAGATAATACAACATTTTTTTTTTTTCTGTAAAATGCTGTTAAATATTCCTTAATGGATTTTTTTTTGACAGGTTATTTGTGTTAGTGTTGAGATTAAAGTCAATAGATTACGCTCGTGTCCTAGTCCTGGGTGGATTACACATCGTAAGGTCTTTCTAAAGGTTCAAAACCCATAATTACCAAGTTTTACGATTTTTGGCTACTGAAAAATTTTAATAAAAATTTTGATTCTATGTAATCAATGATAACTTCTACAATATATATATATATAACATGTGTAACGTATATTGCTTCAATTTCATTTATAAAGTTTAAAGTAATCTTTATTTTATTCTACAATTTTATGGGTTTTATTTTAATCTTACATTTAAATGGTTATGGATTTTCATATTTAGGTAATGGTTTTATTATGATCTTCGTTTTTTCTAAATTGACTATGTCTGTTTCTTTACATGTGTTTCGTTTGAGTTGTGTTCATTTCAAATATATTTTATTAAGTAATTTTGAATTATTAAGTAATTTTGAATTTTTGAATTTTTATTTTAATCTACATTTTATATGGTTTTGGATTATCATTTTAGGTAATAGTTTTATTTTGATCTTCATTTTTAATGGATTTTCTATGGATGTTTCGGGCCTGTGAACAAAGAAATTCTTAGCTTTTGCTTTCTTTGTGACAGAAAAACATCCATATATTAGCATATTTGCATTCTACCAGGCCCGTGAAAACGTTAGAATGCAAATTATGCTTTTTTCTCATTCCAATTTTCAATATTCATTTCGATTTTTCTTTAATTCTTTTTTGATTTGATATGGGTAGTCTTCGCTTATGATCCGAGGAATTGTTTAAATATGAGGTTAAATCATCTTTAAATTTCAAAAAAATTTTGCACTGATATTATATTATTGTATTTCTATATATATATATATACAGACCTGCCAACCTAATCCGGCAAATTGTTAACGCCCATAGAAAAACGCCCCTTTTTCTACACCACTAAATTTTTAGAGTATTTGTTTTCTTCATTCATCGTAAATATATTTGAAGAGAATTACTTTAAAAATTAAGTGGTGTAGAAAAAGGGGCGGTACTAACAATTTGCCGGATTTGGTTGGCAGCTCTGTATATATATATATATAGGTGTATATAAGATATTAAAAATTTTCGGTAGTGAAAAATCGGAAAAGTAGGCATTAAGAGAGTATCGGAGAAAACAACAGTCGGTTAGGTCAATACCTCGACTTCGATTCGAGCCCGCCACCTCCTTTGAGAGCAGAAACTTTCAGCTATTTTTGTCTTTTAAACACGAGATTTGACATTTAAATTTAGTGAAACTACGTTTGTTTTATTTTCCTATAAAAGGTAATTTGTTTTTCGATTTTTAATACAATATACTAGAATAATTAGCCAGCTCCCCACCATATTGAAATAAATAAATAAATAAATAACTAAATAAATAATAATAATAATAATAAAGTTCAATATGTATACATATATATAATTTTATTTAAAAAAAAAATCGGTTAAAATTACTCAAAATCTCGTTTCGAGCTATTACATATATTTTTTAACTTTTAGATTTCTCTATAATATTCTTCAGTCAGTAATTTGCCGTCCAACCGCTTCAGGCAGTTGGCGCTGCTGCAGGTGGCCTTTTTTTTTAATTTACTTAATTTAATTTATTTATTCATTTATTTATCATTATTATTATTATTATTATTATTATTATTTTCTGCAGTGCGTTGTGCCGCTTATCTTGTAATCGCTTTGGGTTTTAAGTAGATATCTTTTCAATTAACTTGAATAATTTAATGGTCAACTCGAAATTAGTGGGTTATTTCCCATCTTCTAGTAACCCCTGCGTCTTTCTGCTTTCAGTGGTTTATGGGAAGTTAGCCGAATATACCTACAATCGGTTGTCGTTGTGGTTGTGTGGGTTAAGGCTGATTCACTACACTAGGGTACTATACCTATAGATGGTATGCCTTCTTTAAGGTCTTTCTAAGGGGTCATAGTCCATATATTTACAATAGTTGCAGAGAAAACCACGGAAGACTCCGAACAGCTAGATCGACGAGTGCGAATTAGGATCGAACCCGACATCTCCTTCTTCCAGCGTTGACGGCAGAACTTCTCGAGTGCTAGCCATACCTACAATCGGATTTTAATACCAAGGCTAGATAATAATTTTTTTATTTAATTTTTCGACATAATTTTATGAAATTTCATAATCATTGTTTATGACACGTTCGAAACGGTGTGAAATTCCAGAAGTATTTGGAGAAATGGCCCAAAGTCTATCTTTTTACACCGAATAATATATTAATTTTTCTTCCGTTTATTAACAGCAAGTATTGCTATCATTCACCCAATTCTAATTCATACTACTTTAATAAAACAAATTCTACAGATATTTAAATATCAAAAGTGGAGTTTTTATTCAAGAAATATAAAACAATTCGTTTCTTCTTAATAATTCGGTAAATTTTTAACGATAACTGAGTCACATCACACGAGGGGTAAAAGTTTTAGCATTTTTCGCTACTACTATTTCCACACAGAATTTCTTTTTTTATACAGGGTGATTCAAATTGAATATAGAGATTATAAATGGCGATAACTATTTAATAGACAAGAATTTATCGATATGAATTACATAGAATGTAAAAGACAGTTCAAATTTTGTTTATATAGTTTATAAATGTTATATGTGACTTTTCTTGGTAACATTGATAACATATAAGGAGTAGTCTATTCCACGTGATACATTTTGTAGCATATATGAAATCATCAACGCAAGCGCATTAGAAATGCGCATTTTGAGTTCTGGAATTCTTTTAGACGAAAGAAGCACGTATATAATGCCTTTCACATAACACCATGGAACTTCCTTTTCTGAAAACAATTTCAGAACTCAAAAATTCCTTTAAAAAGTTACCACTATATTTTGACACCAATTTCGCTTTGCTCGCGAAAATATTTCTTCTTTTTCGTGAAAGAGTGATGCGTAAGTTACTCTATCGCAAAGCGTAAAGCATCATATATATCGCATTTAAATTGGAAGATTAAACTTCTGAAGAGTTAGAAATCGCTGGCGCCATCTATGGAAAATATTTTGAATGAAATATAAGTAACATTTTATGGCCGATCTGACGCATGTTGTGTTTAAAAGAATTTATTGGCGATTTTTGATGAATAGAAAAATAAAAGATAATATTGAAAGATAATTTGATAAATATTTAAACATTTTTGATACAACTGACAAATAAAGAGTTAATTAGTAAAGAATATCGAAAATCGTAATAGAAAATTATTTTATTCAGAAAAAAAAAAAAAAAAAAAAATAAATAAATAAATAAATAAAAAATAAAAAAACGAAAAGGAAAAGGAAAAAGATAATAACAATACAAATGTTTTATGTAATTTTAAACGCCTTAAAACCAAGAGGAACTTATATTTTTATCATATTCATTAATACCTAACATATGCGAAATTTCCAAAATCTTGGATATAATATTTTAATAACAATTAAAATCGTTTGTAAAACATATACTTCTAAGCAGACGAGCAACATACATCTTTTTAAAAAAGCAGTTTTTCTGAAATCGACAGGTTTTTTTTGTAATCATTTAAATATTTTTCTTACGTTTATTCGCGTAACTATATATATATATATATATATATATTCTAAGTTACTTTTAAAATAGCTGCTTGTTTTAAGGTATCTGTTTTAAAGTATATTATTTGGTTTTAAAATAATTCTAATTCCAATATTTTAAAACAATTGTAACTTTAATAATGTTCGTTAGAGTCCTATATAGATAAATGAAGTAAAATTTGATAAATATGGCACATCTCATACTCATGTGACACTGATTTGCTACTGTTAATGAATCAAATCTTACTCAATGAATAAGTACTCAGCAGTCCAGTGTTAAGACACTCACTTACAGCGAAGACAGCTTGTGTTTGATTTTTAAATGATCCAAGCTGCATTTCTTTCTGCCCTTAATCGAGATTTATTTTGAAGAAAAAATCGGCGCTTCCATAGTTTTCTGTACCACGCCTCGCCCCTGGTGTGTATGAATTTTTAAAATTAATAATAAAAAATCTAAGCTGAAATTATTGAATAACTTGGAATAAAATCATTCTTAATGGAAAATGAAAAATCTCACCCTTTCTAAAAGACGTAAATGAAACTGCCTAATGGTCTGTTTGTGTGTTTGTTATCACCATGCATAAAAAGAAATAAAAGGACGTTGAAATTTTGGTATTTTTTAAATCATATCAGAAAGACATCTGAAACTTTTGACTAACAAGGGAGGGTCACTAACTGTTCAAAAGGTATTTATACATGTTTTATATCCTTTTGTTTAAGGCCGACTGACTACGCTAGAGTCCTGGGCGTATAGATGGAATGCCCTCCATGGGAGGTCTTTGTAAGGGGTCCTAGCCCATATTTATGCGAGGTTTGGAGAAAAACCACAGAAGACCCCGAACGGCTAGGTCGATGAGCGCGACATGGGATCGGACCCAGCACTTCCCATCTACCAGCTTTGAGCGCAGAACCACTCGGCCGTTGGTGGGTCATCCCTCTATTGGCAAATGCGCGCCCTATCATAAGTTTTTCTCAATTAAAATTTGTAAATTACAGATTCTGCAGTACTGTACTTTCCAAAGTTTTTATCATTGTAATCAGTTTTGAAAGGGATTCTTCTTTTAATTACAACATACTGAGAGAGGTTGGAGAAAAACAAGATATATTTTGAAATTCAAACAATAATACTTTTAAAGTAGAAAAAGAGGCTGGTTTTATAACAAAAAATCCACTTTATACGATGCATACAAAAAAAAAAAAAAAAAAAAAAAATCTTTGGCGCAATCTGCTTGAAATTGGTTAAAATCAAAGTATGAGTTTTGTTTATTGTTTGGCGTTAGGGAATATTATTAAAAGAAATTTAATACATTACCATTGTAATAGGAGGAAAAAAGTAAAAAAATAAATTCATCATTCTTTAAATTAATAATTATATTATTACCTACAATCTAATATTTATAACAGAAATAAATACGAAATAATAGCTTTATTCGTTGCTATACAAATTACAAGGGCTTTGTTTTATTTTTATTGCTTTTTTTCTTTTTGATTTCTTGTATATGCAAGTTTAGTATATTTAGATTTAATGTTGCAACAAAATAATTATTAAATAGTAAAATACTTGACTAATAATACGTACAGTCGCATTTAGAATGAAAATCTATTACAAAACTCATTATAACGATAGAAATTCTGCAAAGTACATTACTGAAGAGTCTGTAATTTTCAAACTTTAACTGAGAAAAACTCATGCTTGGAGTGCGTATTATAATAAGACGGATATTTTCGTAATCAGCTCAGTCAAACTTTTAAAATGGTATATAACGTGTATAAATACCTTTTGAATAGTTGGTGATCCTACCTTGTAAGAAATATGTGTTTCTAGGATATTGTGGGTAAAAGTATTTTAAATAACTTAAAATATTTTTTTTTATTTATAGGAACCTTAAATAAGTATGATTGTAGGTACAGTTTTTAAGCATTTAAGTGAGGGAGTCAGTAGTCAGTAGCCTCTTCACACACTTATATAACATTCATAGAATAATCTCCAAATCTTGCAGAATAAAATAAAATAATGTGAGTGCCACACTAATTTATTTTATTCTGTAAAATAATAATAATAAAAATAATCTATATAAATAAAGAGAAGTGTCTCTGTGTGCGTCTGTCTGCGCTCTGGTGCTCACCCTACCGATCGCAGAGTTACAAAACTTGGCAGATGGGTACCTGGGACCCTGCAAGTGTGCACCTCATAAATTTTTTTTATTAATTTTTTTTCGATTTTAAATATTGGCTTTTATGTTTCATATTTAATAAATTTATTCTTCCATTGTAATCGTCTGCGTATCTTATCAACGGCTATTACGCTATTTATTTTTTTATTTATTACATTCATTTGAAGGCGATTTTTTTTATTGTATTTATTGACAATAAAATGGTAATGTAGTAGAAAAATTAAGTGTAATAAATTTAAGATTTAAAAACTTATTTATAACAGTTATGTTTGTGTATAATTTTTATAGCATAACAAATTTTTATTTTTCAATTTTTTATTTAATTTCTTAATATATATATTTAATTTATAGTATTTATCGGGAAAAAAATGGTAGTATATAGTAGAAAGGATTAAAATGATTAAAATTTATTTGTTTTTCATGTATTCAATTACTTTTAAAATATATATATACTTTTTACTTATTTTTCTATATTGGTCCTAATCAAATCGTAATATAGTGTAAATAGCGTAATTATGGTGTAAATAGCGTAGGCTGTAAAATACAGAGTTCAAAAACTAAAATATTTAATAGATGCTGAGATACAGTCGTCTTTAAAATCGTAGTTCTTAAATAATAGCAGATCCACCTGTCGTCAATAAATACCGAAATTGAAGTGCCCGGGAAAGACTTTTCTGCAGGCAGTGGGAACCTGGCCCGATGCAATGCGAGTGGAGAAAGAGCTGCCGTAAGCACCTGGTACCAGAAACAAGGTTTAGAGCGATTTCAGGGTAATTTTTTTATTTTTTTATTTTTAATGTGATGTAAAAAATAAACACTGATTCAATTCTTTTGAAAATTCATTTAAATATAGTGACCAGCGAAGCGGGCGTAGCCTGCTAGTAAAAATAATAAATAAATAACATAGAAAAGTGTGAGTGCCACACCAATTTATTTTTTAAATAGAAAGCAAAATAGTGCATTAAAAATAAAGTTGTATTAAAATTAAATTTTAGTTTAAATAACAACAATTCTATACTTTAAAAAATCAAAAACCTTTATTGTAGAAACTACTAGAAATACAACAAAAGCTCCATTATTTTCAAAGAATGTGGCATTTAAACTTCCATATAAAGCGATTTTTAAATTAACTAGCAAAATAAAGTTATTTTCCGTCAAATAAAACTATTTTATTGCAAAATAAAAGTATTAAAAAATTTTCTTCTATCCGATTACTTGAAAGCCTTTCAAATAAACGGACATAATATTCCAATTCAGTGGAGAAAAATTTTAATTCCTCTAAAATGGGCAGCGAAGTTTCTTTGTCCGAGTTTTTGGAAAAGCCATTATTTAATCATAATTTTTGTTATTCTACAAATTCGCAGAATTTAACAATAGTATTTTTAAAATACAAGATATAAAATTTTCATTCCTCGGAAAGCATTTTTCTGTCGAAATCGTTAAATACTTTAATTCTTGAATTTTGGTAACATGCAAAATCAAATAATTCGTAATTAATAATGAATCAAATTTGTAAATTGGGTCTAGAGTCGGTAACAAAAGTATCCGAACACTAGCAATAATTCCTATATTTAAAAAAAAAAAAAATAAAAAAATAAATAAATAAATAAATAGAGTTAATACTGTTTTGTTAAATAAATCCTTGTCCAATCATGTTCTTAGACTGACTAAGAACATGATTCGACAAGGATTTATTTAACAAAACAGTATTAAATCTACTTTTTTATATAGGAATTTTTGCTAGTGTTCGGATACTTTTGTTACTGACTGTACATATTCATGCCTTTTTTAAAAGTCCATCTATATATAAGTACGAAATTATTTAAATGATGAGAAGAATTTTATTAAAAAAAAAAAAAAAAAATGATGAAATAGAAAAATAAATCATTTATGTTTGATAAAATACATTAAGTTCATATATGCCGACATGTACGGTCTTTTAACACCACATATTTTAAGATAATAAATTCTACTTAATCACCAAAAACTGGTTCAAAAATTCATTAAAAATTTCTAGGCGCAAAAAATCGTAGTAGTTAACAGACTGTCTAACAAGGAGAAGGCAAGAAATGACAAATTCAGTTCGGGACGAGCTTCCACAGATCTATAATATATTATGAAGGTAACAACATATTAACGGCCCTCTTCACTTACCGCCGTCGGAAGCCCGAACCAACGTTATTCTATGGAAAAATTTTCTTTACAAATAACTTAATAACTAATATATATTTTTAAATACTGTTTTCACATTCAGAAAATTCCCAACTGTTGAATTGACGGACCTTTTTTAAAAATGTACTTTTTTTAATTTTTAATATTATATTTTGAAATTGCAAAATGAAAAAAATTCACGTATATAAAATTCGTATTTTGCAGCTTCAAAATAAAAAATAAAAAAAATAATTTTCTAAAAAAGGTCCGTCAATTTAACAGCTGGGAATTTTCAGAATGTGAAAACATAATTTAAAAATGTGTATTAGTTAATAAGTTATTTGTGAAGAAAAATTTCCCATAGAATAACATTAGCTTCGGCTTCCGGCAGCGGTGAGTGAAGCGGGCCCTTAAAGCAGTAACGCACATTAGCCAAACAACCTTGAGAAAAACCTTTAAAGTTTCAGTAATTGCTAAGTATAAGTTATTTCGCCAAATCGTCAACGGTACAGTGGCGTACTTGGTAACGTGCATAGCTTACTGAAGTTTCATGGTTTAATGGCATTTCGTTCTCGCTTTTTCAATTCCTACTATTAGTTCACACTCTCCCTATATCTTGTACAAATCTTGCAATAGATTTTTAACAAACTACCCGACTAGCTAGAAATTTGAAACTTTCAGGATTGCTCAGAACATGGTGACAACACAATACTTTAAAGTTCGATTTTCGAATTTTTTATTAGTTTTCTTATAATTAATTAAAATATGAAAATAATAACATCCTAATAGCGTTAAACTAGCCATTAAAATATTAGCTATAATTTAATTGTTGCCAAAAAAGAATTACGAGTCCATTTTCTTTCGACATAAAAATAAATACATTTAATTAAACGTGAACATTTAAAAATTATAAAAAGTTAAATTATGCATTTCACAAAAATTGACGTCATTATCACTTTAAAAGTTTTATGTACATTGATAAGAGCTCTATGATTCTTTAAAACATGGTATATAAGATTTTTTTTTTTTTTTTTTTTTTTTTTTTTTTTAATCTTATAATAATTTTTATTTCATTTTTCACGCGTGCTTTTTATTTCCTAATTGAAAATTATTAAAAAAAGACTTTTTTGATAGTGTTTGTAAGTAGGAATTGACTTTATATATATATATAGTATTATTATTATTATTATTTTCTTTATTATTATCTGTTTATCTAAATTTTTAATTTTTTAAAAATTAATATACTTTTTATTTATTGTTGTATTTTGTAACTGAAACAAAGCTAAAATTTATTTTTAAACTTATAGAAAATTAGAAGCATTAAAAAAAAAAATACAACCATAATACATACATAATTTTTAATAATTATTAAATTTTCGAATTTAGGATTTAATTAAGTAGAAGAATAACTTTTACAATCATCCATGTTTACAGTTGTTTGTCTGCAGCTTTGATAAAATTAATAAATAAAAAATATAAATAAATAAATAGGTTAATAAATTAGCTGCTGAGTAAAAAAAAAATATGAAAAAAAAAAAAAAAAAAAAAAAAAAAAGTATAAATCAGACAGTGAAATTAAAATAAGTAAAATAGACCAAAGCGTGAGAAAGATATAGTTAACAGATGTGCTATTTAAATCTCTGTATGAGTCTCCTGTTCCGTTTTAATATGTTTATATTACATAACAGCTTTTGACTTTTAAGTATAAAAGATTTTTATTTCGTACACAGAAAAAAATCAATGTTTAAATAAATACTTAAGATATTGTGAAGTGATACAAGCATTATGAACACAATGCAGAATATTGCTGATATTTTAAAGAATGCCTCAACTAATACAACGAAATTCTCCGCATTAACGTCTTGATCTTAGCACTGTGAGGGTTAAGGTTAATAATTTTATTAACACATTCACAAATAATTCTTTCTCTTTGCACTACATAAAATACCATACTTTACATAGCATTTTAAATTATGAAGCGAATTACTATACAGAGAATCAAAACACAGGGCCCGGATATATACAAGTATAGATCAAGCTTTAAAAAAAACAGTATTTTTTAACAATAACTACTGGCTTATTTATGACAGAAATACTGTGTTTTAGTTAGAAAATAAATGTTGTTAGAAAATAGTGATGTGTAAAAACCTAATTCAAGCAGTACAAAATAACACCTTTTTTCTTTTTCTTTTTTTTTCAAAATATAATTATTATCTTATTTTAATGACAATTTTCTATCGAATGGCAATCAAAATAATTGTTAAAATAATAGTTGTGGGTTGTTTCAACTGCTTTAATCAAGTTTTGCCTAAATAATATAGTTAAGATTAAAATTAGTTGTTAAAAAATATTTTTTCTTAATATTTCTTTGCATTACATTTTTTCATTTAGAATAATATAAACAATAAATAAAATTTCATTTTATTTGGAGAAACAATTGTTGATTAAAAGTGCTATATCGTCCTCGTGAAAATTTTAATAGTTGATTTTTAAAGTTGTAACCTAATTACTAACCGTGTTTTTCACATTTATATATCCAACAGATTTATATTATTTGAATATATCACATTCATTATTTAATATTAATTAGAAGAGTCTTTATTCACGTTAATTTTATTTTTAACTTCAAATATTTAACTTAATTAAATATTATATAATTTGTTAAAAGATGCCCTGTATTTAGAATTATGTAGCATGACTTTAATATTTGGTTCACATTTGTTTAGAAATAATCCTTTCTATCTGCAATAAGATTATACAACCAGAGACACAACCCTTTCGTGGATATAAATTAGTCAGAATGAAGGACGGTAAATTGAGACAATATTGAATTTCCTCCTGGCACCAGTCATTTGATTTAATTTATGTAGATTTGAATTAGTTACGAGAAAATGATGAATTTAATTTAACTCTGGAGATACCACTAAAGACGTTTCGCATTTTATATACAGAATCTGTTAACTTTTGTAATTAATATTTTTAATACTCGAAATTTGTTATACTGTAATGTGCTATTATAATACATTATTTTCTTTTTAATCAAATAAAGTCTAAATTAAAGTATATAAAATAAAGTATATATGTATATGGCAGATTTATGCAATTTTGAATACCACTATTTGAAGAAAAATTGTCTTATTTAAGTGAAGAAATTTGTCTTTAATAAAGCAAATATTTTTCTACAAAAATAATGGTCATTTTTGAATGTCTCTATTTTTATTTATTTATTTATTTATTTTTAATCATATTTAGTTGAAGAAATTTTAGCAAAAATTTTCCTACAAAAGTAGTGGTATTGAATATGGGTCAAATTTGGCAAATTATTTTGTCACAACATCAGTCGAAACCTCTTTGTTGAGGCTCAAAAAAATTTTGGGATCTGTGCATGTCTGTGTCTGTGTACCACGATAGCTGCTGCAAAAATCATTGAAATGACTTGCAAATTGATACATAATGTTCATGAGCCACACAGAATAAACAGTATATTTTCTGGATGTATATTCTATTTGTATCTCGTGTACAGGTATACACCAATGTTTTTCATATCATAAAGGCATAAAACACTTTCGGAGAGTTGGCCATTAAATCTTATGGCCGACTTTCGTTCTTCGGGAAAAAGTCCAGTATCCGACATATTGCTGTAAAATTCGAACTATGGTTTCATTTATTAAAGATCATTTTCCTTCTTTGTGAAAAATATTATGACAGATTTACAGGCAGGATTTTTTTCTTGTCACTGACCGTAATGTAGTGTGCAATTTGTCTACAAGTAGGAGGTTCTACAGCCTGCTCGCTTCCCTCACGCACATTTATGGCAGTTTACCTGTTATATCCCGCTTCACTGGTAACAATATTTAAATGAATTTAAAAAAAATGGTGAATAATTTAAACGTTTAAGTAAATATATTTCGATTGGTAACTATTTTCAGCAATTCAAAACCATGACCAAATTCAGCCATGTACAGTCGTTAATGAAATGTAAATGACATTTAATTATAACTGTGTTTGATTATATTGATTAGAAATATACTAAAATAAACTAAATATACAATCGCATTATTTTGCGAACGATAAGATCTAGAAAAATAAAATATAAAAGATCGTTTGACCAATTAAAATTAATATTTAACTAATACATCTGTACTGATAAGTATAAAAGGTTTAAGTCCAAAGATGTCAATTTTGAGTTAAGCATATAGTCAGACTCAGAAAAAAATTCTCTATCGATTGGTATAAACGATTTAAATCCATGTCATTTGGTCTTTGGGAAAATCCATTGGTAAAAAAAAAAAAAAAAAAAAAAAATTCAAATCATAAATTTAGCATTAATCTTTGGTGTAAAATATTTAATTCATTTTTTTCCCTTTATTAAATGAAGATTGACAATCATTGAATGGTATAAAGGGTATAAATCAACATATTCCCTTTTTCCTAATCAATTCTTCTGTTTAGTTTTTAAATAGTTTAACTTTATTTTTCGTGTCCTGAAAAATCAAGAATATGGACTTAAATCCTTTATACTTATCAGTACAGAAATAAACCAAGAAGATTTTAAAGCTATTATAACGTCATTTTTATCAGAAAATTTTAAATATACATGTTTAATCTTTAATATTTTTTTAATTTACGTGTAATAAATTGTTTCTTTTTATGTTAATAATAATAATAATAATAATAATAATACAATGTTGATCACTTTCTATATTTAATGGCATCTTCTTGAAATTACCATTCACGGAAATATGTCGGGAAAACACACAAAAACACGCAAAAAATACAAAACATAAAAAAATCAAAATGAATATAAAAATTTGGCAAAATGAAAAAATATTACATACTGAACGTGCACACCATAATTAGCTGATGTATACCTTATATAAATCTGATAAGGTTTCCATGAATAGTTTTTGAATCTATAAAACTTTTATAACTGAAATATTTTGTCCTATTCCTATTCTATAATATCACCTAAAACAATTCTTTGGCATACAAACAGTTCGTTTCATCACGTTTATCAAACATTTCTGCAAAACTGCAAAATTTTAAAAATTTGTCAAAATAAAAAAATATTACATACTGTACGCGCACACCATAATTAGCTGAGGTATACCTTAGATAAATCTGATAAGGTTTCAATGAATAGTTTTTGAATCTATAAAACTTTTACAACTGAAATATTTTGTCACATTTCTATTCTATAATATCACATAAAATAATGCTTTGGCATATAAACAGTTCGTTTCATCACGTTTATCACATATTTCTGCAAAACTGCAAAATTTTACATTTTTATGTGACACAGGTTTTATGGAATAAGTAAGAAAACGGAAAATACACCATACGTTTAAAAAACGGCAACTTATATATATATATATATAACTTATACATATATATATATAAAGAATAGAGAGATGTATGGACAGAATTTGCATGTACCACGATAACGGCTGAAAAAATCACCCGATTGACTTGCAAATTAGTGCATATATTTGCGTACCATACAAAAATGGCTGCATAATTTTTGGTGTTTATATTGCGTATAGTTCATGTGTAGGGACACATCAATGTAGTTCTTATCATTAGGGCCTATTGATAAAATTTTAATTAAACATATTTTAACGTGGTTATACCAAATTCAACCTAATGAAGTCAACACACATTATTATAATGCTTAAAAGCATATTTTAAAAGCGAAAGGTGTGCAAATACTTAATCTACAGAACTACACAAAGAATTTTGAAAATGTTATGCAATCATCCAAATTAAATTAAATTTGGTACAAATATTTTTGTGTTATGTGGAATCAGGCATATAATTTTTATCTGTGCATATAATGTTTGTGGCTCGCGCATAGGAGCAAGCAAAAGAATTTTGTGAAACAGACAAAATTTCTTTGAAGTGCAGTTTATATTATTTTACTCCATTTCATCGTAATGAAATTAAAATATGTCATTAAAGTATTTGAAAGTATGTTTTCTGTAGAAAATGGTAGATGTATAGTTTTCATTAATATAGTTTTTATAGAATGTATAGTTTTCATTTGAGCATGTAATGTTTGTGGCTCACGTATAGAGGCAAACAAAGGAATTTTGTACGCTGTTAAAAATGGTTTCTCAAAGATGAGGAAAATTGTCTCAAAATAGCTCCGAAACAATGTATACTTAAATCTGAAAATCCCATGTGCTCATTTTTGAGTATATTTACATGATCAAAAGTGGGGTTGACCATTAAGAATCCCAATATCCCATTTTTGAGCATGTCAGTATACTCAAAAATGAGTACGTGGGTTTTCAAATTTAAGTATATATCGTTTCGGAGCTATTTTGAAACAAATTTGCTCATTTTTGGGAAACCATTTTTACCAGAGTACTATTACAGTCTATAGACGGAATTTCTTTTAAGGCATTTTAATATGATTATATTAAAATACACTTTCTCCATTATTCGTAATGAAATTAACATATTTTATTAGAATGTTTAAAATTCTGTTTTCTGTAGAGACTGACTGATTCAGTATTAGTAATTACTTTACAAAGCTACATTACAAAATTCCGATAAGTTATGCAATCATTTGGTGCAAGCATTTATGAGTTACAATTATTTAAACAAGGTTATGAGTTAGAAGGGAAGATATATATATCAGGTGGTTATAATTAAAGTTATTCTGTTTATACCCATGTAGATCCCGTTCTAGTAGATTTATTTCGTTGATAATTGGTACATGCGTTTGCGCACCATAGGAAAAATATGTTTGCAATAAAAATTAATAATTCCGACCGATGGTTGACAAGTTTCATGCAATTTAGAAAAGATATTATGCAAATATGGAGCATTTTATAAAAAAGTGGAGCATATCGTAAAATTGTTCTTCACCATACCTTTATAGTAAAAAGGTCGATTCTTACGGATCACGTTGTTTTATTGAACGGTAGTATTTTTTCGAACACACTGCGAGAATATCGAAACTTGAAAGACTTATGAGAAAGGTCTATATCGAGACATGGCTTGAAAAAAAAAAAGAATTTTAATTTTTAGAAGATAATCGAAAGTGATTTCAAATGAAACAATGGCAGAAGTCATATTGCCGTGGTTTACAGGTTCACGATAATCTTCCAGAAGTGCACTGCCACATTGCAATCTTATGTCTCTCGTTCATTTATCTCTCCTTTTATCTACAGTACGATAGTCTTTGTAATACATTGTGAAGTTGTCTTCATATAAAATCCTCTGTAGAGCCTAAAAAAAATCATTGTTTTTACCAGCCTTTTTTGGTCAAAATAGTCACTGACAATGCGTCCGGGAAACCTTTTGTCAACGGCAACATGATTCCTTCAACAGTTTTTTATTTATTTTTATTTTTTAATCAGTTTACCTTATCTTCCTCGTTGCATACCCTACTCTTCAGTCTCTTAAAATTTAACATTCATCTTTTCCCAATACCTGTTTTATAAAGGCGTGATGAAAAATGAATTTATAACATTAACTTCTGCCCCTGAAACATCTGTCAGGAGCCGTTTCTGTTGCCAGTAACTGATATTTAGTGTCAGGAAGTGTAATATTTATAAAAATATAGCAATTTGCTGCATAATTATGTAATAAGAACTGTAAAACAACAACTGTTTTTTAACAGTGTTGATCAGAACTTGCTATTCTTTAATTGATACTTCGTCGCTTTTTAAATCTGGAACTCGAAAAGAATCCAAAAGTAATTCGTGATTAAATTCCTTATGTTTTTATTTTAATTTCGTTTATGCATTTTTTTTTTTTAAATATTTTAGCAGCTACTTTATAAGGTGATGTTAATTTCGTAGTTGTTTTATTGAGCGGTAGTATTTTTTATTTTTTTTAACTCATTGCGAGAATATCGAAGCTTGAAAGACGTATGAAAAAGACCTATGTCGAGACAGGGCTTGAAAAAGAAGAATTTTAATTTTGAAGGGACTGAAGAGTTGGAAATGGTGCGAAGAAGATGATCGAAAGTGATTTTAAATGAAACAGTGGAAGAAGTCATATTGCGGTTGTTTACAGATTTACAATAATCTTCCAGAAGTGCAGTGTTACATCGCACACTTCATTTGTCTTTCCTTTTATCTACAGTACGAATGTTTTTGTAACACATTGTAAAATGGTATACATACAAGATTCTCTATAGGGCCTAAATATTCATTGTTTTTGTTTGTTTTCTTTGGTCAAAATAGTCACTGACAAGGTTATCTTTTGACAATGGATGTATGACTAATTTCACAGTTTTTTAAAAAATTATTTTCTGTTATCTTCCTCGTAGCATACCCAACCCTTCAGTCTCTTCAAATTTAATATTCATCTTTCCCTAATCCCTGTTCCAACAAAGGTCATTTTGTAAGTCTTTCAAGCATTTCTTTTCTCGCAGTGCAGTTGAAAATTACTACCATTCTAAAGAAAGAAAAACATTTTGATTTCCAAGAAAATGAATATTTCTTTCATAAAAGCGTAGTCAAAAATGAGTTTACAAAATTAACCATTGCCCTTAGAACGTCATACAAAAGTCAACGCTGTTACCAAGGTCTGATATTTAGTGAAGAAGAATAATATTTATGGAAAAATAGCAGTTTACAGCCTATTTATGTAATAAGAAATATAAAAGAACAGCTGTTTTTAACAGTGCTTACCAGAAATTGCTATTCCCTAATTGATACTTTGTCGCTTTTTAAATCTGGAACTCAAAATTAATCCAAAAATATGATTAAATTCAATATACTTTTTTTTTAAGCAATTTTTTTTTATTTAAACATTTAATTGCTACTTTATAGGGTGACATAAGTTTTGTACCTTTTCAGAAAATATCGAGTCACAGAGAACGTTACTATAAAATGAATAAAAGATACTAGGAATATTTTCATTATATAAATTTTAAATTAACTTTTTCCACCAGAACTTTTTTTTTTTTTTTTTTTTTATCTTGAATGCATTGCATGTACAATTTTTATTTACTTCCGTCTAAAAAAATACGCATAAAATTCTTGATAATGTTACTACAAAAAATCTTTTTTGTCTAATACGAAAAAAGAAATTGAGTTTAGAGATTTGCTTTACTTGTAAAAACAATTAGTAGTAAATGTACGTTTGTGCATACATTGATGTTTTAGACAAATAATTTGTGAATTTCTAATTATTGATTTTCTATTAACATATTTATAATTTTACTTTATTACCTTTTGTAAATATCTGTTGTAAAATTCCCTACTGTAAAATGAATAAAATATACCATGAATATTTTCTTTGTAAAAATTCGAAATCCACTTTCCTTACCCGAAATTTTTTCGTTCAATGTTGAATGAATCATACATTCAATTTCTGTTTATTTCCGCCTGCAAAATTACTTACAAAGTTCTTTAAAAATATTTCAAAAATAAAAAAAATTGTTTTCTATGTAAAGAAAAAGAATTTAAGTTTCAGATTTGTTTTTAGTCTCAAAAGACAATTAGCATACATTTATTTGTATTTGCATACATTCGTTTTTCAGAGAAATATCTTAAGTTTCTAATTAAGAATTCTCTATCAATTGAATATTGCTATCAAATGTAATTTGTTTATTTCCTACGTTTTAAAAATCATTCGTTATGGGAAAATTATTATAAAATTAATTTTTAAAAATGCTGTTAATGCTCTTTATACTCGTAATTTTTTGCAAATGATGTTTTTTTTTATCTTCATCAAAATAACACACATAAACTTGTATGCACTATTAAAAATGGGTTCTTAAAAATGAGCAAAATTGTCTCAAAATAGCCCCGAAACGACATATACTTAAATTTGAAAACCCATGTACTCATTTTTAAGTATATTGACATGCTCAAAAATGGGGTTGACCAATAAAAATCACAATATCCCCATTATTGACATGTCAATATACTCAAACATGAGTACATGGGTTTTCCAATGTAAGTATGTATCGTTTCGGGGCTATTTTGGGACAATTTTGCACATAAAAAAAAAAAAAAAAAAAAATATATATATATATATTTAACTGTGCGAAATTGAAACAAATAAGGGAGGTGTCAAACACATGTTCTTTTCCCTATTTAGGTCTGTTCAACTCAAAACACACGATGGGCGCACTGGAAATCCTATTTGTTCAGACGAGTCACATTGTATATATATAATTACGAAAACGTCGACTGTCATGGTTTAAGAAGTAGTTTATAAAGAAATAGGCAGGTTGCAATGAATGCACTTTATTCAGGGTAAATTTTCAAAACATTTAAAAAAAGGGTGATTTCAATGACTATTCTCCTAACATTTCAATGGCACTTCAAAGATGTCGTTTGTATCAAAAAGTCACTATTCAACGAATGTTCTCCAGACATTTCAAGAAAATAGTATCTTGTTCCGCAAGACTGAAGAAAACAAGCATTAAATACTCCACAGAGCAGGAATTTCACTGATTCACGAAGAAAGGTCGATCGCTAGAATCACAGTTTCCAAACACATTCGCTTAAAATAGTTCTCTGAACACTATTATTCCTTTATGGAGATCAATAAGCTTCTATGTTTTATGCTTTTTGACGATGTTTTGTGCTAAAATTCAATGGAAAGTTTCAGAACTCGGCTTTAATTCAAGATGGAGCTTCGAAGCTTCAAGAACCCTAAAATATTATTTTTTGCCAAATTTGATCACCAAGTCGCCAAATTTGTCGCCAAAATTGACCTAATTGGAAGCGAATGGAATGCAATATCTTTTGTAAATCTAATTTCATTTCAACATCAAAAATGAAGCAGGAAAAAGATTTAATCCGTTTGCAACAATAAATATATATATGTATATACATATATATATTGTGAAGAAGAGTATTTAAAAGAGAATACATTTATATAAAATATATATTTACTTATAAACTAATTATAAAACAGTTAAAAATTAGTACTACACGTTGATAGTTATTATAATAAGTATCAATAATTGATCTAATAATATTTTATTTTCAACAACTACACTGTTAAAAATTTCAGTTCAAGGTTGAACCAAATGTTGGTACTACAGTAGCTTCATTTTGCTAGGTTGAACCAAAACATGGTACATATTTGCTGCCACCATGCGATGGTGAAACCTTCTACTATGATTTGGAGTTTCTTGTTTAAAAAAAGCACCAAATTATGGTAAAAAATTTCTCCGTCTTATGGATGTACCTATTGAAGTACCAAGCCTTGGTTTAGTAAAGCACCAAATAATGGTAAAAGTTT
This sequence comes from Salticus scenicus, assembly GCA_963930645.1. Classification (NCBI taxonomy): domain Eukaryota; kingdom Metazoa; phylum Arthropoda; class Arachnida; order Araneae; family Salticidae; genus Salticus; species Salticus scenicus. The sequence goes on along the minus strand of OZ005656.1, from coordinate 105,118,473 downwards.
TCACCATCGCATGGTGGCAGCAAAAATGTACCATGTTTTGGTGCAACCTAGGAGAAAAATTTTAACAGTGTAGAACAATTTTTGTTTCTCTTGATACGATCAGTGATTTTTTAAATCCGTAGAATCAGACCAAGTTTTTTAATTTTTAGTGAGTTATCCAACGATATCAAATTCTAAATTTCATGGATTGCGACGTGTTCCGCAAAATAGTACATAGCGGACTACATGCGACCCGAGGGTCGAGCTTTGGCGACTGCTGGTCCCTGTAATAGATGAAAAGATAGCTTTTACATTTATGAAATACTAAATATTTGTCTTCTGTCTTAGAAACGTACTCCCTAAGTGTTCCTAGGGCTATTAGAAAACATTTTTTTTTTATTAAGTAAAAAATAATATGTTTGGTATATGAGGTGTATATTAAGGTGTGTGTATATTTAAATTATTAAAATTTATCATGTAAAACTCAAAAACTAACAACAGATATATTACACAGACCTGCAAAATTTGAGTCATGAAAAAGTGTTTGCCATGTAATGACTGATTTTTATATTATTTGGTGTACTGATTTCAAATATTACATCTATTTTTCTCAATCACGTAAAGGTTTTTCCCAAAATGAGCTTAAATATATGGGCAAGAAAGCCTGTTCTATATATTCTGGGAAAAAGGAGGTCTTTTCAAAATATTTTTTAAGTGTTTTATTTACAAATTAATTAATATGTCAAACAATTGGAAATGATTTGCTAAATATATATTGATTTTATTTTAATTGGAAATTATATTAATTAGAACAGTTATTGGTTACCATTTTTTAATACATCCTGAATTGATATATCCTTAATACTTCCTTTCCTTTTTCCCCTGAAAATTCATTTTGACATTTAGTCTATTGAAGGTAGTTCGGAGGCCTTCTCTTTGTAGCTTTCAACAGTAGTCCTCCATCATATTGACTTTTCGTTCACGTTGGTATCTAAGCCAAATCTCTTTATATTTTTAATTTTTTGAAAAATTACTACGTCATGGATTTTGTTTACTATTTTGCCTAAAATCAGCGTCCAAAAATCTATCAGTATCAGCTGTTGGTTTCTAAACACTTTTTTGGTTGCAGGTATGTGTTATTAGTTTTTTTTTTCATAAAATGTATTTAAAAAATTCCTTTAGTTATGTTGGGATTCTCTTGTTATAAAGTAAAAGTAATAACAATTATATATGGAAACACCTATCTATAGTATGACATTACCGCCTGATGGACAGTTCTATTATTAGAGATTGCACGTTGACTTGTTCTGTTCGAGTAAACATGTATGATCAATTTATTACTGTTTTCTAATTTATGTATTGGTAATTATTTCTATTTACTGGCATTACACTGGGTCTTTTTTGCCTTAATTTGGAACTAAAATGTCAAATTGATGATTAAGTCTTTTTTAATTGACTTTTTCAAGCAAAGTTCAAGTGTAAATTATTTTTATACCCGTGATTAGGATTGTAGATTCTATTTTTCTAAGTCTCCTGTCGTCATTCCCTTGCTACAAATATCATACACAGTTAATAACAGGAGACTTGGCGTTGGAATATTAAAACCGGAATAAACTACTACGTCAGAAACGCCAAAGAAAAATATTTGAGGTGCATATAGCTGTTTCGGAAGCATTATGCGTACCGTCTTCAGTGCAAAAAGAATTCTGAATCTGGAGAAGTGCTCGTATATATAGAAGAGGAACCGAATTTAGTTCAACCAACAGGATTAAAAATACAAAACGCCCTTGCGGGGACTCGATCCCTCGACCTCCGTATCCGAAGCCAAGCAAGATAGCATTGCACCATCCGTTTAATCCTATTGGTTGAACTAAATTCCGTCCCTCTCCTATATATACGAGCACTTCTCCAGATTCAGAATTCTTTTTGCACTGAAGACGGTACGCTTAATGCTACCGAAACAGCTGTATGCATCTAAATATTTTTCTTTGGCGTTTCTGTCGTAGTAGTTTATTCGGGTTTTAATAAAACACAGTTCTTTAAAATAAGTTCTTAACAATAATAACATTTATGGCTGATCAAATTTTGTTGTTTATAAGATTTATACAATTACAACAAAACCACCTTTTAAAAGCAAAAAATATTTTGAATTAGTTTAGTATAGAGAAAATGCATCACATAAATTCAAAATCTATTTTTTTTATAAATACTAATATTTTCGTGGATGTTAAGTGAGTCATACATATGCTTCGTATTCATTTTTAACCTCAAAATTATTCATAACGTTTCCTAATCCATTGGCAAAAATGAAAAGTTGTTTTCTCTTTGAGAAATATGTAGTAAAGTTTTATACTAATATTTTCTTTTACTATAAGAGAGTATGAACATGAAATATTTGTGTATTCATAATTTGCTTCTTCGAAAAAAATATTTTATATTTTTCGTAATTCCTGTTTTGTTTACAAGTTTTATATTTTCAATTGCTATCTCTTGTAATTTGGTAGATTTAAAAAACTTTTCCATAAAAAAAAAAAAAAAAGTGATATTGCAAATACTTCTTTTATAAAAAACTCGAAATCAACTTTCTTTCAACTTTCTTTTCCTTTAAATGTTGAATAAATCAAACATATTACTGCTTTTTTTCCGTCTGCAAATTTAGTCATAAACTTCTTGAAAAGTAGGTGCAAAAGCAAATTCGTTTTTCTGTATGAGAAATAGAAAGTTAAGATTTACCTAAAGATTTAATTTAAGTTTTACAAAATATTTTCTGAGATCTATGCACATGCATATTTAGATTTTTCTGAAATATACTTTACATCTTTAGTTAATGTTGTTATGTTTACAATTTTAATTTATTTCTTTGTTCTACGTGTATAACTAGTAAAATGTATTTGAGAGCAAATTACCTTCTAAGAAAAATGACTATTTAACTGAATGAAAATTGTTATTTGATTGGAGTATTTGTACTTTATGTCTATGGGAAAAGTTAAACATCCACTTTTTTTTTAGGACTGAGGGCCTATTAGCCTCAGACAGCGATTTTTGCGTTGTCGTTTTCGATAGTTGGACATTTGTCGAAATCATTTTTCGATAGTTGGACATTTATCGAAATCTAAAATTTATCGAAAATATAATTGAATCATTTGAAAGCGATGTTATAATTGGGAAGAGAAAAAAACTAATAGCCCTCCGTCCTAAACTAAATTCTGCTTTTGCCAGAATTTCGTCAAAATCTTTTTTTTTTTTTTTTTTTTAAGAAAAAGAAAAGAAAATTTATACAGTATCGTTACAAACGATATCGAAAAAGTTTTTTTAATAATTTTGAATTAGGAAATAAATAGTGCAATAATTTGAAATAAAAATAAATAAAAATATGAATTTAATGATTTGATTTTTATATAAAACACGATCGCGTGCTATCTTAAAAAGTAGATGTAAAATTTAAAGTTTAATTTTCTTGGCAACAATTATAAATTAAAATAAATAATTTAATGAAAGTTTGTTCTTTAGATATACGTCCTTGTAAGATGTCAAAAAATATACGACAAAGTATTATATCTCTTTATTTATTTATTTATTTTTTTTTTTTTAAACTGTGGTAATTTTAATGAAATATTTCACATGCTTATAATATTTAAGTGTTCTGAAAAAGTCCATTTTCTTCGATTTAAAGTTTATATACATATATACTATATTCCGGGTGATCCAAAATTCACCATACTTTTTAAAACCTTATAATTATTAAACTATTTACAATAAAACAATGCGGTTTGCACAGAAATGCTCAGAAACATGGAGGATTTTTGTTTTTAATGAATATATATATATATATTTCATATTAATTATAATTTTCGTCAACAGGTGGCACTAGGGTTTCATGTAGAATACAAACTTATGCGTTAAATAGGCAGATGAGTTAATTGCGCATTATCTCATAACATTTCAAACAGTTTCTGCTACAAGTGAACGATAATAAGCGCTATTAAATAATAAAGTTATCCATTGCTTGCAAGAGAGGCAAGCATTTCATTTAATAACATTTATGCAGGATGGAGCGCCTCCGCCCATAGCTACTCCTGTCACGACACTTCTGAAGACGACATTTGGAGACAACCATTTCCTTAGTCGACGTTTTCCACACGAATGGTATAAAGAAAAAACTTGGCTATAATAAAATTAACATGAATGCCTCTCAGGTGGATGAATTGAGATAGATGCGACATTTTTCGCGCTCATTGGGGTATTTTATATGCATTTTTGAAAACATAAACCCAAATTTGTCATTTTAGGTTGCTTTTTTTGGAAATCGAAATATTCTAATCACTTCACTTATCTCTCTCTCTCTCCCTCTCTCTCTCTCTCTCTCTATATATATATATATATATAATAGAAATCTTATGATCATGGTAACTCCCGAAATAATACTCCAAATCGAACCAAATTCGGACAGCGAATTTAATCTTAAAAATATCTTGGATAAGTTCGTTAACCAAGTTGCTTCACAATTTTATTTTCAAGTGGCGATGTATGCATAGACCATATAAGGGTCTCAACCAAGTTCATAAATGAATTTTATCTGACATGATATTTCCAATCGCTTTTTCTCACCAAAAAATCCCTAACTCCAAACTTTCATCAAAATCGCTATGTCCAATTTGGTGTAAACCATGTTTCTGCCATGCGTTGCAATTGGCCTTTAAAGGTTTAATAGCGAACGCGAAAGTTTCTGAAGATGAATATATTTCCAATCATTTATGTACCCCTAAACTTTCATCCAAAATCTCTATATCGATTTCCGAGTAAACCCAATTTCGGGAATATGTTAAAATTTGCCGATAAAGGGTTAACTGAGAACGCAAATTTTTCTGAAGATGAGGGTAAATCCAATCGTTTTAGCACCTCCCCGAAAACACTTAATCCCGAACTTTCAACAAAATCGCTATATCCATTTCCGAGTAAACCCGATTTCTGCTATGTTTCGCAATTGACCGATAAAGGGTTAACTGTGAACGCGAATTTATCTGAAGTTGAGATCCAATCGCTTTTTCTCATCAAAAATCCCTAATTCCAAACTTCCATCAAAATCGCCTTCTTCATTTCCGTGTAAACCCAATTTCTGCCATACGTTGCAATTGACCTTTAAAGTTTTAATTATGAACATGAATTTTTCTGGCAATGAGGACAATTCCAATCGTTTAAACACCCCCAAAAGCACTTAATTTCAAACTTTCACAAAAATCCCTATAACCATTTCCGAGTAGACTCAATTTCTGCCATTTGCTGCCATTGGCCAATAAAGGGTTAACAGCGAACGCAATTTTTTCTGAAGTTGAGGGTTAATCCAAGCACCCCGAAAAACACTTAACTACAAACTTTTTTTGAAAATCGCTATATCCATTTCCGAGTAAACCCAATTTCTGCTATATGATACAATTGGCCGATAAAGGGTTTACAGCGAACACGAATTTTTCTGCTTTGCGAAATTTTCAAAATCGCATGTTTATAGTTAATGGTGTTCATCCCGGCATCAAAACTGATATTTAAGAGCTGTTCTTACATGTTTACGATAAAAATATTTCTTTTCATGCACGTTTAAGTGAAATTTTTCCCTATTCTCCCATTTTAAGAAAATCGTAAATTTCGAATAACTTCTGACGTTTTTTAATTAGAATCTTGCAAATAAATAGGGTTCTTGCCAGTGTCATAAATAATATTTTAAAACTGGTCTGACCTCTCTGCGATCATTTGTTCGTGAGATATCGTGTAAACAGACTAACAAACTAACGGACTAACACACAATGGTCTAATAGACACCTCACAGACAGACACCATACAAATTTTGTCATTTTCGGATTCCTCACACCTAAAAACGTATAAAAAAGTAAAAAAACCGAGGTCGAAAAATTTCACTATTACCTAAATTCCCCATATGTATAGTATGATGGGGAACTAAATATAACAAAAAGTACAGATCATAATCATTTGAAGAATATTCGGTTTGTAAGCCGCTATGAAGTGTGGATACCCCATATTTCAACACTGCAGAAATGGAGTTTCAGCATATCGTTTTCTGCTGAAAGAGAGAAAAAAAAAAAATGCTTTTCTTACACGACTCATTACTAAAGAATTGAATACTATGCAATAACAAGGGAAAAATCATGGGGTAGGCAAAATGAACTTTTCCAAGTAACATCGAGAAAAGAACTGCATCTTAAAAATTAATACTTTGTGTAAGGTGAGACAGCAAAGGAATTATTTATTGGGATCCTTTACCACCAAATAAGAAAATTCAGATATATACTGTTGAAAAAGGCAGTTTTAAAATTAGAAGTCGAAGAAAAGCCGCCAAAACACATCAGTAGTCGAGGTGTTGTCTTCTAGCAAAACAATGAGCTAACCCACATGAATGTCAGTCAATAATTTGCTGAGTATGAGTAGAACATCTTGTGTCAGTCTTCATATTCACTAGACCTGGCAATTTCAGATTTTTACCAGTTCAGGTTACTTCAAAATTATCTGAAAGTATAAAAGTTCAAAAACTGTCAAATAGTATATTAATAACTTCTTCCTAAAAACCCTACTGAGTATTATAGAAAATAGTTTTGACAGCTGCCAGAACGATGCAAAAATGTCAGATAACATAATGGTACTTACGTTATTCAATACAATTTTATAATGTTTAATATAAAATTTTATGTTAAAAAACGGGAAATTTAAAATAAATGTCTTAATCAGATTCCTTTTCTTTTTAAATCATCAAAAAATATAAATTTTAAAGCAAATTATAAACTTACTAGATATTTCGAATAAGTACATTTTTCATATAAAATAGGAAAATATCATGCCAAGATTGATGTCAATGTATTTCTTGAAGTATATTTCATTCTATTTCGTTCTTTCCTGCACTTATTTATAAAATAGTCACATGTCACAAAAATATTTATAAATTGTCTCTTTCGCCGGGTAACATTTATTAAAATGTCAAAACTGCAATATTCTTTTTCCAGACAATTTCGAAAAACCGGATATACCTTCTGTATAACAGAATATGAAATATATACCTATGCATTATTCATATTGCTAATATGTGTGTGTTCGAATTTAGTAGAAAATATCACAAAAGAAAATGACGTATATTTTATAAAGAACAAATAAATATTAAAGTAAATTCTTTAATTGTTAATGCTGAGATAAAAGTAAATACAGGAATAATAATAATTAAAGTAAAGAACCCGATTTTGAATAGTATTATTCTTTTTATTAATACAGTTCGACTCAAACTTATATGGAAAAGCGATTTTTTGAAATAACGGTTCGAAAAATTTAAGTAATAACCACCAATAGTAATAATAATCATAAACATATGGAATAAGAATACAAGTGTATTACAGCAAAGATATATTATAGGTTTTAAGCAATTATTCTAAAATAGCAAAAAACGAAATTGACTTTCCCAGAAATACGTAGCTATTTCGAGTATTTCGTATTTAAGTTGAAGTTTTCGATCCAATCCTTTGAATCTCCTTTATAATCATATCAGGCATGCTTAAAAATAGTGTCTGGAGAATGTGTGACTGTAATGAGTAACTCTGCTTTACTTCTTTAATATATGAATAATCGAAAACTGAAGGCCATGGACGTACACTTCTCATGTACAGTCGGTAACAAAAGAGTCCGAACACTAGCAAAATATCCTATGTAAAAGAAGTACTCTTAATGCTGTTTTGTTAAATAAATCTTTGTCAAATCCTGTTCTTAGCCAGTGTAAGAACACGATTCGATAAGGATTTATTTAACAAAACCGTATGAAGTGTATTTTTTTTTACATAGGAATTTCTGCGAGGGTTCGGACACGTTTGTTACCGACTGTAAGTACACCCTAAATGTTTTCATTTGGATTCAAGCCTGGACTTATGGATGGCCAGTCTATAGCAATCACTTGATTCTGCATAAACCAAGCTTTTGTTGAGTAAAAGGTTTGAATCGACGCATCATCCTGTTGGAATTTCCAACCATCTCCCCCCCCCCCCTGCCTTTAGGATGTTTCCAATTAGAAATTGGTTGCTTATGAGGACATTCTAATAATCCATAGAACATGTCGACTAAAAAACTCAAGAAATTCTCATAATGTCTTTTTTGGTCGACATGAAATTTTTTTTTTCTTTTAATCACATTTTCACGTTTGAAAGAATTTCATAAATTCCTGATACGCCATGATTTATTTCTGCAAAATTATCAAAAACATTAATATTTTTAGCCTTTGAACTCTGAATTTTAGTTTCATAAATTGCAGAGAATGTAAGTTTATGAAGCATTTTCCGAGTACTCGAAAATTAAAAAGCGAGCAGTCATTTTAAGTTTCGAAATGGTTACGTCACATGTACAGAACATATAACATGCAATTTTTTTTTTTTCATTGTAGTTATGAAAGCGAATCATTTTATTGTCCATATACTTTTTGAAGCAGCTTATTTAGAATATACTCTTATTGCCATAAAAATTTGCGCACCAAGAAGTAATTATTGGACTGTAACGAAACTTGGCATGAATGTACGTGAAAGGCAGATATGCAAATGATTAGAAATGCAGTTGGACTGCGCTTTGCGTAGTGCTACTAGAGGGTGTTGAACTTCATTATTCTTGAAGTATGAAACAGAAACAGCAGAGATTGTTTGGTGTACATAATCTGTTGCAGAAGGACGCTTTTTAAACAGAGATGCCGTTACGCCGCCATCGAGGGCAATACGAGCAGCTGTCAGTGTCCGAGAGAGGAAGAATCATTGGTATGATGGAATCCGGATAACCAGCTCAGCGAATAGACAGTCACCTAGGCTGTTTTGATTTTACTGTGAGGAGGTGTTGGGAACAGTTGTAAAGAGAGAGGTCACTTACATGATAACCAGGCTCAGGACGCGCTCGACTGACCAATAATAAAAAAAAAAAAACCTTCACATCATACGAAACATATGCATAGCGCCATCGTTGTCCGCCATTCGCACATATGCAGATTTTTTTTTTTTTTTTTTTTTTTTTTTTTTGCTGCATAAAGTTAAAAATATATCTATATTAATAAAATCAGACTTTTGTCTGTAAATTTGTCAGCATAAAAAAAATTTGTGATATCTTCACATTTCACACACCATGAAAGACGAAAATGACTTCAGAAAATTTTGCCCTGTGTGTGTGTCATCGTGTCTGTATGTCACTATTTTTGCCCGGGTATCTCGCGAGAACCGCTGTATGGAATTCAACGATACTTGGCAGGAATTTAGGTCTTCACCCAACTTAAGATTATATCTATAGAAATTTTTGAAATTTTGATTAGTTTTTGAATGGTGGGTAAAAAACACCTGCGCCTGCGCCATAAAGATTTTGTCAGTAAAACGCTTTGAATGAAAAAAATAAAAAATAAAAAATAAAAAATAAATAAATAAAATAAAAATAAAATATGGGTAACAGGAAGTAACATAGATCTGAAAAACTGTAAAAATAATGTTTTTGATTGCTTTGTATTTTATTTAAAAAAAATAAATAATAATAGTTAATTAATTAATTAAATTAAATTAAATTAAATTAAATTAAATTAAACACATATTTACCAATAATGTGAAATACCTTAAAAAGTTAACGTAATAATAGGCTTATGGATAATTTTTTTAAAATTAAAATCACGCAATCAACTGTGGAAGAAAATCATATTTATTGATTTTTGAGAGCCTTGACCTTGTAAGTCAAAGATCCGGGGTTTGACTCCCGGGGCAGGCATTATTTTCACTCAGTCGGGAAAAAAAAATAATAAAATTTATGGCTAAAAGTTAATATGTTATTATCCATTTATTTCCCCATTATATATGTATATATATATATATATATATATATATATATATAAAGATAAATAAATAAATAAAAATCGTGCTTTTGCAAATTTCAAAGTAATTTGTAAGTAAAGTAATATTAACTGATCACAGAGAAGAGTGTTCTTTTACATGAAATGGGTACAGCTTTAGTATAGCACCCTCTTGATGATATTTAAATTTCTGTGTCTTTCGCGATGAATTAAAACGGCTATAGCAGTTACGTTAGAAAAGACCTTGGGGAGAAACGACAGAGCTACTTCAGTGACAAATTTCTAATTTCGCCAATTCGGGGCTACTAAAGCTGCTTCAAAATATAATTATTTTCCCTATTTTATAACGCATTTAAATTGAACATGTGTATTTTTAATCAAAATTTTTTGTTTAAAAAGTAAATAAATAAATAAATATACAAGTAAAGTTTCTAAGAAAAATTTCCCTTACATATATTAATTTTTTGCAGTTATCGAAGATCAAATATCGCCATACTTATCATTTGGCAAAATTTCAAGTCAGAAAACTCTAATAGATTGTCGATGCAGTTGAATATTGAAGAAAAGATAGTTTTAGAATAAGACACTCTTCGCAACTTTTCTTTTTCTTTTAATTTATTTTCTTTTTTGCCATTTTGGTAATGAATTATAATGACTATAGCAGAGACGGATATAAAGAAGTTGACGAGAAATGTCCTAGGTACTTTTAAGCCAAATTTCAAATTTTGCTTGAGGATCTGATACTAAATCTGTTCCGAAGAAAAAAACAAAAGGAAAAATAATAGACTTTAAAAAAATAAAATGTAAATTAAGCAACGCTGCCACGCTATTTACGCTTTTCGCGATGAATGCACCCGGTGTTACGAAAAGATTTTCTTCTCTGGGATGACTCATAAACAAGATGTTTGTAACAAATTAAAAATTTAAAAAATGATTACACACATAAGGTAATTGTAAATAGGGTTTCAATTTATTATTATCTATATTAATAAAATCAGTTTTTTGACTGAAAAATTTTCAGAATAAAAAAACTTTGCGATATCTTCACGTTTCACACACCATGGAAGCCCAAAATGCCTTATGAAAAATTCCACTCTCTCTCTCTCTGCGTGTGTGTCATCGTATGTGTATTTCTGTAACGCTATTTTTGTCTGGGTATCACGTGAGAACGGCTGAACGGAATTCAACGGCGCTCGGCAGGAATTTAGGTCCTTACCCAACTTAAAATTATATCTATCAACTTTTTCGAAATTCCCACCCATCCCGTTCCCCTCCTGAGGGGGCAAAATTCAAAAACACGTTTATAAGCATAACTCGGCTCCAAATTACTCCACAGTAAATAAAATTATACATGGGGAGACTAGACATAAGTAAAAAGAAAAAAAATTATCTGCGATTTATGAATTTTCGATTTTTTAGGGGAGAAAGGGAGAAAATCGATTTTTCGCGGGAAATATCGAAAATTCTAATTTTTGAGCAGAACTTTGCCAAAAATGGAACAAAAATTTTGAAAAAAAAGCTATGCGACTTCCTTAGGATATTTCCAAAAACACATTTTTGTTTTTTTGTGATATTTTTGGGGGGTTACCAGGGGCAAAATCGAGACATACCTTTTGGCGCTAAATTTGTCCTGGGAAATCTATGGGAGCTGCGGTCATGAATTTTGGTGCTTGGATAGTTTATATGTATATATGTTTATATTTATATTATTATACCTAAACTAACGTGATTTGTCAAAATTACCCCCCCCCCCCCTACCTCCCCCTTGGGAGAACAGAAGACAAAAATATCTTTTAAGCATAACTCGGCTCCAAATTACTTCATAGTGAAGAAATTACACATGAAGAGACTACACATAAGTACAAATAAAACATCATCTGCGATTTAGGAAGTTTTTATTTTTAAGGAAAGAAGTGGGAAATCAATTTTTGGGGGAAATTTTGGATTTTTGAGTAGAACTCTACCAAAAATGGAACAAAGATGTTGAAAACAGCCATGCGTCTTCTTTAGGGTATTTCTAAAACACGTTTTTAATTTTTTTTGAGCAGTAACTTTTTTTTTTTTTTTTGGCGGGGGAGGGGAGTATGTGTTGCGAAGGGGAAATTCGAGACAGATTGCCCAAGAGGCGGATTTAGCGCTAAGAGGGGGGGGGGGTGTCTCGAATTTGCTACTTAGCAGTAAATTTGTCCTGGGAAATTTATGAGAGCTGCATTCACGAAGTTTGGCGCTTGAATTGTTTATATGTATCCAAAACCTAAAGTAACAGGATTTATCGAATTCAATCCGGGGGTGGGAGGGGGGGCAGGAGGCAAAGAATTATTTTAAGCATAACTCGGCCCCAAATTACTTCACGGTGAAAAAATTGCACAATAGGAGACTAGATTTGGTATAAGTAAAACATTATATATGATTTTGAATTCTTTATTCTTAAATGAGAGAGGGAGGGGGGGGGGGAATAATTTTTCAGGGGGAAATTTTAGAAATTCCGGATTTTCGAGTAGCGCTCTACTAAAAATGTTACAAAGGTATTGAAAACAGCCAATATGACATCTGTAAGATATTTCTAAAAACACATTTTCGTTTTTTTTTTTCCTTGGGGCGGGGGAATTTTTTTTTTTTTTTTTTGGTTTGGGGGGGGAGGAAGTTGCAAATTCGAGATTCCCGTTTTAGCGCTAAACTTGTCTCGGGAAATCTATAGGATCTTTGGTCACGAAATTTGGTGTTTAAATTGTTTATATGTATCTGACACTTATTGTAACGGGATTTTACAAATTTCCCCCCCTAAACCCCCTTAGAGTCTGGGGGCATTAAACACGTGTAAAAACACATTTTCCTGTTTGAATTCGCCTTAAATTATCTTAGAATGGTGAATTTTGCTGTGTGGATGTTGATTAAGTGTACGCATTATGTCTTTGGTGGGATTTTCAAAATTTCGGACATACGTAAATTTCGGAAGGGAAAGTAAGAAGCAAGTAAATTCTGCCGAAGGCAGTGGGAACCCGCTCTCCTCACGTTGCGAGCGGGAAAAACCTATACCGAACACAGGGGGAGGTTTAACTTAGGTTATTAATAATGATATATGATTTTGACAACTCATTTAAGTATAGTGTCCAGCGAAGCGGGCAAAACCAGCTAGTATACATATAAAATACAATTGAGAGAAAATGTGTGAAAGAAATTTAAGAAATGAATTTTGTAATCTTTGCTAAGGAATGCGAAAAATTCACCGCATGCCATTAATATGGAAGGAAAGGGTATAAAAAACATGTCTTGTCGTACTAAATTAAATTCTGTTTTGTACAGAATTTCAAATTTATTACCTAGAAAAATAAATGGCTTGATTTCTTTTCTTTTCTTTACATTTTTTTACACACTTTCAGATGTAATTTTACCAATATCTTAATCATTATATCTTTTTAAACAGTTCAGTTCTTTTCGATAATATATTTTACATACAGACTTTTTGAATCAATAAATTCTGAATTGCCAATTTAATATTAAAAGGAAAAAAAAAATACAAGTTGAACTATCTTTTACCCCATCACATTACATACAGTGAACTTACCTGAAATACAACAGCTGTTACACTACTCTTTATGAAAGTTGAAATTGACGCAATCTTTGCTGTCAAATAAATCAGAGAACCTCAAAATTTGTTTTACAGAACAAATGAACTTTTACTATAAGCTTCATTACTCTATAACTGAAGAATCCATAATGTCACGTTTTCGTTTATATTATAGTAAAAAAATTTTAGTTTCAGAAATAAAAGTTTCTGTTTTTAGTTAAAATAAATAAATAAATAAATAAATAAATTTGGGAAATTATTTTTCCAAATTTGAGAATAAGTAATGTTGCAGGACATTTTAATGTAATATAAGCATATATGGGGTTTAAAAATCAAAACTTTTATGAGTACCAAAATTTATAAATAAAAGTTTGTTTTTATTATACTACTAGCAGGCTTTGTCCGCTTCGCTGTCACTATATTTAAAATAAACTCTTCTCTATATCACTTTATATATATTAAATAAATAAATAAAATAAATAAATAAATAAATAAAAATAAAAAATAAAAGTTATCTCTGAAATTGCTCAAAAGCTCGCTCTGGAACCCCGCTGCCTTCGACAGCGTCTTCCTCATCTGCAGAGTCTCGGGTGCCTGTCCATATTGTCCGCGACAATGTCTTAAAAGTGGGCTTTCATTTGGGTGCATATCAGATGACAGTTTTGAAACGGACAGTATCGAAAAAAATGAAGTAGGCTTTTATATTTGAATCTCAGTTACATGCGAACAATACTATACGTGGTGTTCATAATATTTGCTTTCATGTTATTTCCTATATTTATTTGATTTTTTCGATCACCCATAAAATGACAGAAATTTCATGCCAAATATTATATTACAATATGCTATGATCAGCTACGTCTATCACATGAGACAAATAACTTTTTGTGGTTATATATTTATTTCAAGGTTAGTTAATAGTAGTTGGTATATATATATATATATAAATAAGTAAATAAATAAATCAATAAATACGTAAGCCTGATCATGATACAGCCTTAATATATCTCCTCTTCGCGACTTTTGAAATTATGTCACCATTTTAGACAAAAAATACATAATTTATGCAATTATTGTTGCTGTTTCTTTCTTTCTTTTCTTTATATATATATATATTATAATTTCCTTATATTTTTTATGCGCTAATTCGCTTAAAGTGGCTGTCGCGAAAGTAGAGTCCTTGGCAAAAAATGTCCGATCTACTTCAGCATCAAAGTTTAAATAATTGCCCAGGAAGTAGAGCTCTTTAATGTAATGCTGAATTATCTTTAATACCAAGCGTGATTCATCCGTGCCAAAAACCTACTGTTAACCCCTTCCACTCCAGGGACGTACGTGCGTACGTCCTAGTGTTAATGGCCATTAATACCATGGACGTACGTGCATACGTCCAAAGAAAGTATACGATACTATTTCAAAATTATAATCTGGTATTTCAGACATTTACACTACAGCTAGCCTGGAGCGGAAGGGGTTAAATAAAAAAAAAAAAAAAAAAAAAAAAAAAAAAAACTGAAATTGAGGCATATTAAAAAAGGTTAAGAACCGAAATTCGGAAAAATCATTGCTATAGATTATTATTATTATTATTATTTTAATTATAAGGATGTCATTTTTTCATATGCATGAGCAAATTTAATACTTGATATTTTTTTAATTTCGAGTGAAAGAATATTTCATTTTATGTTGAAAAAGAAAAAAGAAATAAAAAATAACTCGTAAAAATTTTATCAACAATTAAAAATTTAAACAACTAATTTTAAAGCTAGTAAAAAAAAAAAAATAATAAACATATTAATAAAAATATTAATGCTCGTGCGCATCTTCACACTCAGATGCACGCACACAAAAAAGCTTATATGTTACATTAAACGCATGACTGTTAGCGTAACCCGAGAAACACCACGAGGAGGTCGCCATGCATCGCTTCTCATGGGGAGTTTTGATAAGGCACCCTTGCCTACTGCCAGAGGAGTTTTGATATTCCAGGTCCCATGCGTCCTGCAATCAAACATACCATATGATTTTAATCCTTTACACTAGGAATGCAACAACAGCAACACCATGTTTTAAAAAATTTTCTTAATTTTCGAAATTTCTTTTTCCTTTTTCTATGAAGTTGTTCTGAAATATAGCCTTGTTCATTTTCATTTAGTGTTTCCATTGCCTGAGAAAGAACTGAGTCCCCTTCGATTTGAAACAAAGGTTCGTCAGTATCAGTCCCAGGCAATGAAACAGAAACATGGTTATTTTTACTGGTTGCGTCCACTGTCTGAGAAAGAACCGATTTCCCTTTGATTTCAAACGGTTCGTCATTATTAGTCTCAGACAGTGATTCAAAAATAATGGGCAGACTTCTAACTTTTGGCCGTCTTTTCATTTTGGGATGCGTGAAAGGAGCTGAAATATACATTTTTTTCTTTCTTTCTAAAACCCAATTTTTATCAGTTAACATTTTATTAATGATTTCGGAAATGAATTTTGGCTCTTCAATTATTGGATTGAGTTGATTTTCATTTTGATCAAGAATATCAATACTTTTAAAAGAAACATTGGCCGAAAAATTTGATTTAGAAAAAGATGGATGAATAGTTTTCTGACCTGGAATACCATCAAACTCCAAGAATCCAGCATAGAAGACTGGACATATGTAAATTTTGCGAGCATCAATATCAGTATACTCGAAAAATTGAAAAAAAAGCTTTGTGAGAAACTTTTTAAAAAAGTAAATCAGAAAAAGAACTTCTAAGAATGGATACGCCATCTCAGATAAGGTCTATAATTAGACTGAAGGGTAAAGCTAAAAAGTTAAGCATTTGATTGTTGAAAGAAATAAAATTTCGTGCATTGTTCACATTATTTATACGCAATTGTTGCAGGTGTTCGTACAATTGTTGAATTGCAATAATGAGTGCATTGTTAAAAAATGCTATTTATGATAAAATTAAAAAAATTGATAATAAATAATCAGTATCGAAACAAACACTATCGAAAAAGTTTTTTTTTTTTTTTATAATTTTGAATTATGAAATAAAAAGCGTGTTTGCAAAATGAAATAAAAATAAGTCAAAAAATGAATTTAATGATTTAATTTTTATATAAAACATGATCGCGTGCTATCTTAAAAAGTAGATGTAAAATTTAAACTTTATTTGGTCTGTGTGGCATCTATAAAAATTGTTTTAAGAAATAGAATAGAATAAAGAAAGCAAGGATGTTAGATGCATTTTGTTAAATAGTTTGAATTTTTGAATTTTATAGAAGTAACATCTATCGTAGGAATAATTTCTTATGTTAAAACTATAGGGAATAGTTATGCGAGCACAAGCGATTCTACCTTATTTATTTTTTTTTTTTTCAAATTATAACAACGCTTTCAAATTATTCAGTTATATTTTCCATAAATTTTAGATTTCGATACATGTCCAACTATCGTAAAATTGGTATCGTAAAAATCCGTAGATTGAGACAAATAGTCCCCAATCCTAACTATATATATATATATATATATATATATATATATATATATATATATATATATATATATATATATTTAAAGGGGACTAATGTGCAAATTGTACCTGACGGTACTAAAGTGAAAGTTGTACCTCAAGGGACTAATGTGAAAGTTGTACCTCACGGGACTAATGTGCAAGTTGCACCGAACGAACAAACTATTTCTTTAAACGAAAATGCCTACTAACCCTGGACGATAGGTCTAATATATCGTGTCATATTATGTATCGTATTTATCGTAATATAACTCAATACTTATTTCGCTTCCTTCTTCGACTCATTTTAATATGCATTTTTTATATGCATGAGCAGCCCCCGAAAAACAAAAACATTAAATCATTAAATTCATTTTTTTACTTATTTTTATTTCATATTATTTCACGCGCACTTTTTATTTCCTAATTCAAAATTATTAAAAAAAACTTTTTCGATATCGCTTGTAACGATACTGATTATTATTAATTTTCTTTTCTTTTCCTTTCAATAATAATAATAATAATATATATATATATATAAAAAAAAATTGATGAAATTCTGGCAAAAGCAGAACTTAGTTTAGGACGGAGGACTATTGTTTTTTTTTTCTTTTTTCTTTTTTCAAATTATAACATCGCTTTCAAATTATTCAATTATATTTTCGATAAATTTTAGATTTCGACAAATGTCCAACTATCGAAATCGACATCGCAAAAATCCCAGATTGAGACTAATAGGCCCTCAGTCCTAAAAAAAAAAAAAAAAAAAAAAAACGGTTAAATAAAAGCGATTTAGAGTAAAAACGGTTCTAAAAATTACCGATTAAAAAAAAAAGTATTTTTTTGTTAAGACTTAATTATTTAAGCTGTGTGTGGTAATAGAAGAGTTTTGAAAAATCAAAACAATTTCCAGAGTTTACTATCCAGAACGTTTGGAACGACATCCAACAGTATCACTGCTGACTATTTTTCAATAATTTCATAAGTCGACAGTCAGTAAACAAAAAGATAACATTATATCTTTCTTAAGTGCATTGTGTGTTCATCAACGATTCGACAGAAACATTACAATATATGCCATCATCATTATTATATATCACTACACACACACATATAAACATCTACACGGAATGGCCATAATTAAACTTGGCCTATTCAACGTTCTCTGTAGCTATATCTAGAAGGGAAATTGAGTCGAAAATTTGTATACAGACAATTCAAAAGATGCGCTCAAAGGTTCTGCAAATAAATAAATAAATTCTGTTAGGGAGGCCATACATCAAAACACAAACAAGCTACAATTTCAATACAAACATCTTTACTTATTATTAAAGACATTTTTGTTATTTTTTAAAGCCTGTTTAGCGGTGTAAAGCATATTATTAAGTGTGGGCCACATCTTTAAGTTGTAAAATCTGCAGCTGATGAACAGTGTGTTTAACAGCCTGACCGCAGTTGACCACCAGTGAACTGCCGCATACAGAACGTTATGCGGTCCTTCAAGTCAGCCAAAGGTACAGCATTTCCATGATAAACCAAACTCTTTAAATTGTCCCATAACCAAAAATCACACGGATTGAGATTGGGAGAACGGGTTGGCCAAGGAGGGGAAAATGAATGGCTAATCACTCTGTCATCTGTAATATTTTGTCACAAAAACCCTTGAAAAATGTAAGAATAAGTTTTAAATGTAATAATAAGTTTTAAATGTAATAATAAGTTTTAAATGTCGTATGGTTTTGTAAATTTTAAAATAGACCACGATTATTTATTGCAAGCATTTTGATTGAAACTCACCTCCTAGTGAAAATTTTTAAAATTTATTCTTTATTCTTTAGTTTTATTTTTATTTTTATTATTATTTTATTTATTTATTTTGCATGATCTTTCAGCGAATAATTTTATTTATCTATGTACAAATTTTCCACTCAATCGGCATTTAAATTACAGCTACAGAGTGCTCTGAATAGGCCAAGTTTAATGCCACCTTGTATATATATATATGCAAGGTGTTTCAAAAGTCTGGATGCACCAAAATATCTCGAAAGGAAAGCAAATTTCCTGAAAACATTGATTTCAAAAGTTTCATGGATTTAAATAATCTACCACATGAGGTATCACATGTGGGACCCGGGGAACCTTGGGGCCCCACATGGCCCAAACACATGGCCCTTTTGGCCCCACATGGCCCAAACTTGATTTTTTTAAAAATAGAAACCATACATTTTCATCGCAGAATCGTGTTAAGCGGAAAAAAATTGTTTATAATCATGTACTGCTTTTATATTTTGCAGCATAGGTGGCCGCGCGGCCCCTATGTTCATGTTGTGTTTCATAAGTCTGGATACATCAAAATATTTCGAAAGGAAAGCAAATTTGCTGAAAACATGAATTTCAAAAGTTTCCTGGTTTTAAATAATCTATCACATGGGGTATCACAAGTGGGTCCCGGGGCCCCTGGGGGCCCCACGTGGCACAAATTTCATATATTTAAATAGAAACCATACTTTTGCATTGTAAAATCATGTTAAGCGGAAAAAATCTGTTTATAATCATGTACTGCTTTTATATTTTTGAGCATAGGGGTCCCGGGAGCCCCTATTTTTATATTGTAATAAAAAATTTGGAAATCCCAAAATATCTCAATAAAAAAGAAAATTCTCTGAACACATTAATTTCAAAAGTTTCGTGTTTTCGAATGATCTGTTACATGAAGTACAATGATTTGGTCCTCGGGCCTTTTTGGGGAACCACGTGACACAAGTTCAATTTTCTCAAACAGAAATTGAACTTTTTCTTCATAGAATATCGTTAAGTGAAAAAAAAACTATTTTAAATGATGTATTGCTTTATATATATATATATATATATATATGTATATATATATATATATTGTTACGAAATTGTAAATAATTGTGTTTATTTTTGTATAGATTCTTTCAAAGAGGCTTAGTAAGTTGATAAAGTGCTAATTTTGTGCATTTCTAGTCGTTTTAGCGTTGAAATAGCCTTATTTTCCCTTAAAAACGCATTAAAAAGCCCCAGTAATGCACGTAATGGATTTGGCGCCAAATTTGGCGACTTTTTCCCACCTTGGCGATTTTTTTGGCGACCTTGGCGAGAAAATCCTTATATGGGATATACCAAATATGGAAGCTGTAAGTTGATTGGTTGACCACTTTCTAGAGTTTTCTCGAAAAATCTGGGCTCCATGGAACAGCATATAAGGAGCGCTTCCTCGCCAAGGCAGTCAGTTCAGTTCAGATCTCAGCCAGCTTCGCTAGTGCTTGCATTGCTCTTAAGCCTCTTTGAGAGAGACTTGCTTCAAGTGTTATTGTTATACAGTTTGTACTGTGGATTTGCTATTGACAGCTGTTGTTTAAGCTGTGTTTACTGTTTGAATTGAAGCTGATACTTGGTTTATAGACCTGCATTTTTCTGGAATTTTCTGTGAATAAATTACTGAATTTTTGTACGTTTGGCCTTTCATTCCCAGACAACTCACGAACCCCCAAGTACGCAACATTTCTGGTGTCAGAAGTGGGATTGTCTGTGAATGGTGATAACGAGAGCTATGGAACAAGAAATGAAGAAATTTCTAGAAGGTCTCACTGCTCAGATGAATGAGTTAAGATCTGGATTGATAGAGGAAATGGAAACAGGACAGGAAAAGATGGAAGCATCGCAAAGAGAGATGAAAGAAAGTATGGAAGCATCGCAAAGAGAGATGAAAGATAGCCTGAGTCAAGAAATTAAGTCAATCCAAGAAAAAGTTGAATGCAATCAACAGGAGATGAAGAGAGAACTTTCGGCAGTAAAGGGAGTGATTGAAAGTAAATTATCGGATATGGAAAGCAGAGTAGATGGAATAGAAGAAAAAGTTTTGAAAATAGAAGAAAATTTTGATCAGGAACTGAAAGAAAGGTTTTCAGAGATAGACGGTAAATTGAAGAGAATAGAAGAAGATCTGGAGAGAAAAGTGGAAGAAAAGTTAGAATACATGCCCCAGGAAACTGAAAAGAAAGAGAGAAGAATCCAGAATCAGGAATCTATTAAGCTATCTACCTACGATGGCAGTTCCTCCTGGCATGTATATAAGACGCAGTTTTCCATCGTAGCTGAAGCTAACGGCTGGGATTCTACCGCCAAGTCGGTCCACTTAGCAGCAGCATTACGGGGAGATGCAGCCGAGATACAGCCGAGAAATGTTTCTAAAGAAGAAAGGAACGACTTCGAGGCCTTGACTAGAGCACTGGAGCTACGGTTTGGAGAGAAGTGTTCTAAGGACTATAGTCGCCTCCAGCTAAAGTCCCGTTACCAGAAAAGGGGCGAAAGTTTGCAAGAGCTGGCGGCGGACATTCAGAGATTGTCACACCTAGTATTCTCAGACTGCCAAGCTGACACTCGAAACGACTTAGCTCTTCAGTACTTTATCGATGCTGTTCGGGATCCAGAAATTCAAAAAGCGCTGAGACTCTCCAACATCAGAGACGTAGAATCAGCTTTAGGCTATGCACTTAGGATAGAAGCAGCCCAACAAGCCTCCCGTAAAGACCGCCATACCATAAGAGCAGTCTCATTAAATGATACGCCTGCTGATGAGAATGAAATGAAGAGAAGTTTCGCAGAGATCTTAAAGAGATTGCGCAACCTGGAAAATAACATAGAAATAAAGGATCGGAAGATAAAGTGCTGGGGCTGTGGAGGGGATGGTCACGTGAAGAGGAACTGCCCTGTACGACCAACTATAGGAAATCACCCGGCTTCACCATCACTACAGGGAAACTAAGAGGAGGCCATCTCGCGGGGCGGAGGTTGCCTAAAATTAAAGAGCCCCAATTTACAGTATTTCATGTTTCATCGATGAGTGGCGGCGATAATGGTCTTCACGTCTATGGCCAAGTCAACAACGCCACCTGCCGGATGGTTCTGGACACAGGAGCCAACGTGACCATCATTAGGACGGATTTGGCTCAAGAACTAAAAGAGAAGATCATCTGGACGCCGCCCTGTGTTAAACTTCAGACTGTGACCGGAGACGAAATCAAAATATATGGAAAAATGAACTTGGCTATCACTTTTGGGAATGCCAGTTACCATCATATGGCATATGTGGCGGATATAAGGGATCCTTTAATCATTGGAATTGATTTCCTGAGAAAATTTAACTTTCAATTGGACTTCAAGAATAATGAACTGCATTCGAGTTCGGAAGACATCGCTGTGTTCAACACTGAAAATCAAGACATTCAGACAATTTGCCAGATAACAGCCAAGTTTGAAATTTCCATCCCTCCACACACAGAGACAATAGTTTCAGGAACACCACCTACAAAGCAATACTTCCGCTATGGACTGATTGAATACCCGAATACAGACAATAGCCCAAGAGGAGTTCTGGTAGCTTCATCTCTAGTTGATCTCTCAAAGAGTACTATTCCTGTGAGAGTCGCAAACATCAGCGATAAGGTCCGAACAGTAAGGAAGGATGAGGTGTTAGCAACCTGCACTCCTGTAACATGCATAAACCGTCCCACGCAATCAACCGCATCCAAGTCTTCTGAACAATTAATGACGGAATTGCTCAAGAATGCAGAGTTAGGAAAGGAACAGAGATGTGCTGCGGAGAAGCTACTCCAAGAATTTAAAGACCTTTTTTCTCGAACACCTGAAGACGTCGGGAGAACGAACATCACCCAGCACAGAATTGATACAGGAAATCATCCTCCAATCAAACAACATCCAAGAAGACTTCCATTTGCTAAACAGGAAGAGGTCACGGAACTTCTAAGTGAAATGCAGCACAATGATGTCATCGAGCCATCAACGAGTCCTTGGGCCTCCCCCATAGTACTCGTGCGGAAAAAGGATGGTTCAACAAGATTTTGCGTGGATTATCGTCGTTTGAATGACATCACGAAGAAAGACAGTTACCCTCTTCCCAGAATTGACGACACATTAGACACACTTGCTGGCAATAAATGGTTCTCGACTTTGGATCTGAAGAGCGGTTACTGGCAAGTAGAATTACATCCTGATGATCGTGAGAAGACTGCATTCACCACGGGACAAGGACTGTGGCAATTTAAAGGTATGCCGTTCGGATTATGTAATGCTCCTGCCACCTTTGAACGCCTGATGGAGACAGTGCTAAAAGGACTTTCCTATGAAGCCTGTCTGGTGTATTTGGATGATATTATCATTGTGGGGCGCACCTTTGAAGACCATCTACGAAACATCCGAAAGGTGCTGGAGAGACTCAGAATGGCTAACCTCAAATTGAATCCAGGCAAGTGTAACTTGTTCCGTCGTGAAGTGAGCTACCTCGGCCATATCATCTCTGCCGAAGGTGTGAGAACTGATCCTGAGAAGATCTCTGCAATCGAGAACTGGAGTCGCCCTGAAAATGTACACCAACTACGAAGTTTCCTGGGGTTATGCACTTATTACAGGAAGTTTGTCAAGGGTTTCTCAAATATTGCTAGACCACTACACAAGCTGACGGAAGCCAAACAGAAGTTCCTGTGGACAGATGAATGTGAAAATGCGTTCAAGCGACTTAAAGAGGCCTTAACATCATCGCCTATCTTGACGTATCCACAGCCCGACAGACAATTCATACTTGATACAGATGCCAGCCATGAGAGTGTCGGTGCTGTTCTGTCGCAGGAAATTGATGGTCAAGAACATGTCATTGCCTATTGGAGTAAATGCCTGTCTAAACCGGAGCGAAATTACTGTACCACCAGGAAAGAGCTACTCGCCATCGTAAAAGCCATAGAACATTTCCATCATTACCTCTATGGCAGAAGATTCCTGCTCCGGACTGACCATGCATCTTTAACGTGGTTGCTCCAGTTCAAGAACCCGGAAGGACAGATTGCCAGGTGGATACAACGCCTGCAGGAACATGACTTCGAGATACGTCATCGTAAAGGGACTCTACATGGTAATGCAGGTGCCTTGTCACGGAAGCCCTGCTCGGAAAGCTGCAAGTACTGCTCTAGAGCCGAACAGAAATACCTGCCGATAAATCCGGTTGCCTGCCAAGTTACTGTCTCAACACCATCAGATCAAGATCCCGATCCATGGAGTGACGAAGAACTTAGAAAAGCCCAGTTCGAAGATCCTGACATAAAGCCAATATTACTGCTGAAGGAGACGACCAGCAACAGACCTAGCTGGCAGGACATTTTCAGATTAAGTCCCATTACGAAAAGTTATTGGGCACTTTGGGACTCTCTTCATATCAGAAACGGCGTATTATACAGAAAGTGGGAATCTGATGATGGGAAAAGCTTCAGATGGCAGATTTTATTACCAAGATCAAAAATTCCAGCTGTTTTAGAACAACTGCATAGTAGCTCTACCGGAGGCCATTTTGGGGTAATGAAGACTCTGGAGAAAGTTCGGGAACGCTTCTACTGGTGCAAGGCGAAGGAGGATGTGGAGAAATGGTGTAAATCCTGTGATACTTGTGCGGCACGTAAAGGCCCGCAGAAACGAAGTCGAGGAAGACTGCAACGGTATAACGTAGGAGCACCATTTGAACGGATTGCAATCGACATCTTGGGTCCTTTGCCACGGACCTCCAGTGGAAATAAATACATTCTCGTCGTGATGGACTATTTCACCAAGTGGCCTGAGGCATATCCCATTCCCAATCAAGAGGCATGCACAGTCGCAGAAGTCCTAGTGCAGCAATGGGTGTCAAGGTATGGCACGCCCCTACAACTTCATACCGACCAAGGTAGGAACTTTACCTCTGATGTTTTCAAAGGACTGTGTGAACTACTCGGCATAGACAAAACCCGGACAACACCCTTACATCCCCAATCGGACGGCATGGTCGAGAGGTTCAATCGTACCATCCTGAATAACCTCTCTCTTCTAGTATCAAGAAACCAGCAAGATTGGGACTCGAAGTTGCCATTGTTCCTGCTGGCTTATCGAAGTGCTGTCCATGAAACCACCGGCTATACTCCAGCCCAGATGCTGTTCGGACGTGAACTTCGTCTGCCTTGTGATCTCCTGTTTGGTTGTCCACCCGATGCGCCTTCATCGCCCGAGGAGTACATCCAAGATCTCCAGGCACGATTTGAGGACGTACACAACTTCGCTGGGGAGCGGATTAACATGGCAACGGAGAAAATGAAGACAAGGTACGATCTAAAGGCTACACAATATGAGTTCCAGGAAGGGGAGAAGGTCTGGTTGTGGAATCCTGTTCGACGCAAAGGACTCTCTCCCAAGTTACAGTGCAACTGGGACGGACCATACACAGTCTTAAAAAGGCTGAATGATGTAGTGGTGCGGATCACTAAAACACCTTCATCAAAACCGAAGGTGGTGCACTATAATAGGCTAGCCAAGTACCACAAGTAACGGTAAAATTAAAATTTAAAATGTAAATACTGGTAAAATTTGCGCATGCGCACTGTAAATATTTGTACATATTTGTGAATTGTGTAAATACTTCCCACTTAATTTATATTTCTATGTTATCTTTATGTGCAACTTAGTTTTTGTGTTTTAGATTGTGTAAATTTGTTTAGTTTCGCCTCTTGACCAAGGGTTGCACTGCCCGGGACGTGCAGTCCTTGGGAGGGGGGCAGTGTTACGAAATTGTAAATAATTGTGTTTATTTTTGTATAGATTCTTTCAAAGAGGCTTAGTAAGTTGATAAAGTGCTAATTTTGTGCATTTCTAGTCGTTTTAGCGTTGAAATAGCCTTATTTTCCCTTAAAAACGCATTAAAAAGCCCCAGTAATGCACGTAATGGATTTGGCGCCAAATTTGGCGACTTTTTCCCACCTTGGCGATTTTTTTGGCGACCTTGGCGAGAAAATCCTTATATGGGATATACCAAATATGGAAGCTGTAAGTTGATTGGTTGACCACTTTCTAGAGTTTTCTCGAAAAATCTGGGCTCCATGGAACAGCATATAAGGAGCGCTTCCTCGCCAAGGCAGTCAGTTCAGTTCAGATCTCAGCCAGCTTCGCTAGTGCTTGCATTGCTCTTAAGCCTCTTTGAGAGAGACTTGCTTCAAGTGTTATTGTTATACAGTTTGTACTGTGGATTTGCTATTGACAGCTGTTGTTTAAGCTGTGTTTACTGTTTGAATTGAAGCTGATACTTGGTTTATAGACCTGCATTTTTCTGGAATTTTCTGTGAATAAATTACTGAATTTTTGTACGTTTGGCCTTTCATTCCCAGACAACTCACGAACCCCCAAGTACGCAACAATATATTGAAGCGTAAGGGGCCTTAGGGCCCTGAATCTTATGTTGTAAGAAAAAACTGGAAAATCCGAAAATACCTTAATAAAAAAAAATTTTGTTGGATACAATGGTTACATTAGTGTCATTTATTCGAAAGATGTATTAGATAAATTAAATTATGTGGGCCCGCAGGATCACTAGGACCCCACTATATACAAACTCCATTTTTTCAAATCAAAAATAGGCTTTTCCTTTACAATATCGTATTAAGAAAAAGTATGGTTTAAAGAAAAGTTATGGATTATTGTATATAAATGTATCGTACAGAAAAGTTTCCATTTGAAAAAATGAAGTGTTTGTCACATGGGGCCCTTGGGGGTTCAACTATGGTAGCTTTTCTGATAGATCATTTGGATGCAGGACACTTTTGTAATCACTGGGTTTCAGCAAAATTGCTTTTTTATTGAGATATTTTGGGATTTTCAGGTATTTTATTACCACATAAAAATAGGCGCCCCGGAACCTTTTTAAAATTATAATTAAAAAAATAATACATTTTTCAATGCAGATTTTTTTCCGCGTAACACAATTTTAACAAAAAAAAAACATTTCCCTTTGAAAAAAATTCAATGGCACCGTGTGACCCCTGGGGCCACAGGATGCCATTTATGATACTTCATACGATAGATAATTTGAATGTACAAAAGTATTGAAATGAATGTGTCCAGCGAAATTGCATTTTTATTGAGACATTTTGGTACATCTGGATTTATTATTACAAATTAAAATCGGGGTCCCTGGGCCCCCTATTCTGCAACACGAAAAAAGCAATACATGGCTTATAACAGATTTTTTCTGAATTATCCGATTCTGTGAAGAAAAAGTACGGTTTCTATTGGAAAAGAATGAGTTGTTGTCATGTGGGGCCCCCAGTGCCCCGGGGTCTCACTCATAGTACTTCATACAATAAATCATTTGAATTCATGAAACTTTTGAAATTTATGTATTCTGAATTTTTTTTTTTATTTAAATATTTTAGGATTTCCAAATTTTTTATTACAACATAAAAATAGGGACACCGGGGCAACACGCATTCTGCAACACGAAAAAAGCAATACATGACTTATAACAGATTTTTTCAGCCTTATCCGATTCTGTGAAGAAAAAGTATGGTTTCTATTTGAAAAGATTGAATTGATGTCATGTGGAGCCCCCAGGGGCGCCGGAGTCTCACTCATAGTACTTCATCAAATAAATCATTCGAATGCATGAAACTTTTGAAATTAATGTATTCAGAGAATTTTTTTTTATTCAAATATTTTAGGATTTCCAAATTTTTTATTACAACATAAAAATAGTGGCCCCAGTGCCCCCAACGCTGCAAAATATAAAAGCAGTGCATGATTTTAAATAGATTTTTTCCGCTTAACACGATTCTGGAAAGAAAAAGTATGGTTTCTCTTTAAGAAAATGAAATTTGTGCGACGTGGGGCCTCCAGGGGCGCCCGGGGCCCACTTGTGGTACCTCATGTGGTAGATTATTTAAATCCATGAAACTTTTGAAATCAATGTTTTCAGCAAATTTGCTTTCATTTCGAGATATTTTGGTGTATCCAGATTTATAAAACACAACATAAAAATAGGGGCCCCGGCACCCCTAGGCTGCAAAATATAAAAGCAGTACATGATATCAAACAGATTTTTTCTGCTTAACACGATTCTGCAAAGAAAGTATATGGTTTCTATTTTAAAAAAGGAAGTTTGTGTGACGTGGGGCCCCCAAGGGCCCCCGGGATCCACTTGTGATACCTCATGTGGTAGATTATTTAAATTCATGAAACTTTTGAAATCAATGTTTTCAGGAAATTTGCTTTCCTTTCGAGATATTTTGGTGTATCCAGACTTTTGAAACACCCTGTATATATGACATCAGTATGCAGGAACCAGGAACCATCAATGAAGAAGGAAAGTAAGGTTTTTCTGTAAAAATTTAACTATCCAGACTGTATATGGTAAAGAAAAGGTTGTGAACAAAAATCTAGAGTTTACCATGCGAAAAGTTTAGAAGATATCCAACAGTATTGCTGCTGTCGATTTCAATAATTTCCTAAGTCGACAGTCAATAAACAAAAAGATAATATTATATCTCACTTAAATGCATTGTGCATTCATCATCGATTTAACAGAAACATTATAATATATATATCATCATCATTATCATCATCAGTTTATGCTTTTATCAATCCACTGCAAAATGAAGGCCTCTCCTAGGTGGTTCCAATTTGCCCTGCTTTTTGCAATTCTTCTTCATTCTGCTCTTCCAAACTTCAAAATTTCATTTCTCCAACGACACATTGGTGTCGTAATCGGCCTTCTCTTATCTCTGGGTATCCAAAATAGGGCTTTGGTGGTCCCTCATCATCCTTTTTTCTGGCAAGGTGCCCAGTCCAGCTTCATTTTAATTTCTTAACTCTACAAATAACTGTTTTGCAGCATAATCTAAGTGTTACGCTTTCTGTCTCCCCGGGTGAATCCTAACATGCATCTCTACATGCTTCTCTGGGTATTTTTAAGCATTTGAATAGTTTTACACGTTAACGTCCAAGTTTCTAAATTATAAGCTAATAAAGGAAGAATACACAGTATAAAAACCTTTCCTTTTAAACAAACTGGGAGGTCGCTCTTGAATACAGCGCTTTCTTTTTCGAATGCTCTCTATGCAAGCTTAACTCGGTTGTTAATATTTTCCATGATGCATCCGTTCATCGTAATGTTTTGTCCCAGATAAGTATAACCACAGTAAGTAGACCGTGAGTATAACTGCATACTGTTTCTAATTCATCCTATCATTAGTGATCTTCAGTGAAGAAACAAAGGTGTTTGACTTTTTTTTAAATTATTATTATACTGAGGTTCGTCTTCAATCCAACGAGCTTGCTTTCTTTGTTTACTTCTTGAAGCATTTATTGCAAATCCTTAAATGAGATAGCAAGCAGTACAGTGTCATCCGCAAATATCAAATTATTTATAAATTCTTACATCCACCTTTCTCTTCCCATTTTTAACCGACTTCAAAAAAGAAGGAAGGTTCTCAATCGGAGAGCTTGTTTCCAAATGGCGTTAAGTCATTATTTCAGTTCTTGAGAAAACACGGTTTTGTTATGTAAGGTTTATTATTGAATTTAAGGAAAAGATAATTTTTCCCAGTAATATATGAATGATAATAACACTAAATTGCATGTTTAAAAAAATCCTGATAGTATAGTTATTTAGAAATAAAAAAAGAAAGAAATGACTTAACTCCTTTTGGGACAAAACTATGGCTTACGCCCTTTTGGCACAAACAAATAACGAAATGAAATGACTTACTTCCATTTGAAAGTAATCCAAGTATTTTTTTTTTTCGTGTAAATACAGCATACATTTTAGCAATACAATTTTGGAAAGTAGTTAGTTACTACGAATCTTCATTTACAAATTCTATTTCGCTATCTTTATCATTATTTTCCCTGATGTTAGCGTTAGCAGTGTCATTGAGAGATTATTCATAAAAATAAAAACATTTGTGCAATTTGTTAATTCCCAAAGCGTTAAGTAATTTAAAAGCATCTGTTTTTATTTGCTTGTTTCATATTGTTTTTTGTTTTTATTTAGAAAGGGCGCACGAGAGACTTTTTGTCCCTCGTTTCAGGATGTTTTGGTGGCAAAACGAACCGCAGTCTTGATTCCCACATCTCGCTTCGTAATTTCCAGTACTTTTGCCTCTGAAATCAAGAAATCTTGTTCGCTTTTCAGACAACTATGTGCAAAATTTTTCCAGGCTAAAATATTCCATTGCTTCTTATACTCGAAAAGATTTCCAACCTTACAGAAATGTTCAAAATATTTATTAGAAAGTAAAATTGTGTCCACTTTCTTTAAACTAGTCTCCACTCGTCCGAATCTTCTATCTGCTGGTAAGTAGGAGTGACCACGCACTGGTAAATAGTATGTGAAGGTGAGGTCCTTTTGAGCAGCCACTGCTGAAAATATTCCTTACATGGTGTAATTTTTATTTGTGTGGTAATTCCTGATTTTCTATCAGGTCAAAACATTTTGTAATTTCATCTTCTCCTGTAAGCTTTTCCCCTAAAAGAGAATAAATTTTTTTGCTCCGATGTTTATGAATCAAAAGTTCGGTTAACAGGGTTTTTTCTTTTTTCTGTACATTTTTCTGAATTCATTTGTGTTTTTTTCCTAATACAGAAGGAACAAATGTCTGTTTTCGGGGTTCCAAAACTAAGATTAAAATATTTACGAACACATTATAATAATGGTTTTAAATACATTCATCTTTATATTTTTATATGGGGGGGAAAAAAAAATCTGTCTCAATGTGACAATCTACAACATTTCTTTCCTTACTTTTGATTTTTCACCCAAGGCCAGACAAACCACGTGATCTCAAGGCACGCTACAATTGGTTAAACTTGACTTAATCCTTTTTGGCACAAAACTTACTTGTGACTTAATTCTTTTTGGAAAAAAACATGGATTTCACTTTCTGTTTTTATTATGACTAAACTTCGTTTGGAACTTCTACTTTTTGAAAATATATTCTTAGACGTGTGCTGCGACCTTTTGCCTCGAAAAGTCAATTTTTGAAATTTTTGACATAACGAATTTTGGAAACAAGCTCTTCAATTCAAACCGTACGTTTTTTTTTTTTTTTTTTTTTTTTTTTTTCTTTTATGTTTGTTAGCTCATAACTTCTGAACAAATACTCCGATTTTGATACTTTTTGTTTTGTTGAAAAGGTCTTGGTCTGAAATAGGACCCATTGTAATATCTTTACGATCTAAAGAAAATACAGGGTGCCCCAAAAAATCAGTCCCAACTCTTTTAACTGCTAAACGGCTGCAGCTATAGTGATAAAAATGGTATGTAAGTATAGCAAAGTGGCCATGCAGTACAAGGTTAAACCGCTTGCAGCGCCACCTGGTGGAAAATATAGGAGTTAGTGTTCCTATCTCGAAAACGGTTCTAGAGAAAAAAGTGAATTACAAAGTTGAAGAGTGTCATCGATTTAGCACAAAAAGATTGTTTAGACATTTATGCTACCGTTCCTATCTCGGAAACGGTTCAAGACAGGGGGAAAAAGTGAATTATAAAATTGCGGAGCATCATCTAATTAGTACGAAAACATAGTTTAGACATTGATGCTAAGAATACAATGCTAAAAACGTGCATTTGTTTATTCGCAATTTCTTACACTATGCACACTTGAGCTACATTGCACATGTTGTAGCGTAGCTGGTGAGACATACGTTATATAGGTCAAAATACGTTACTTGATACTTTTTGTTTTGTTGTAAAGATCTTGGTCTGAAGTAGGTCCCATTGTAATATCTTTACAATCTAATGAAAATAAAGCGCCATCTGGTGAAAAACAGTGGAATTAGCGCTCCTATCTCAAAAACGGTTCAAGATGGGAGAAAAGTTAATTACGAAGTTATAGAGCATCATCGACTTACTACGAAAAGACAGTTTTTAGACATTATTGCTAAAAATAGAACGCTTAAAACGTGCAATTGTTTTGTTCACAATTTCTACACTGTGCACACTTGAACTACGTTACACACTTTGCAGCGTAGCGGAAGACACGTATACTCTGTGGTTCAAAGTACTGTTACTGTAAGCGGTTACATCAATTAGCGCAAAGTCGTTTTCAACCAACTTCAGAAAGGAGGGTGTTCTTAATTCGAGATATGTGTTGTTGGTGGCGTTTGTGTTTGTCAGCTTATAACTTCATAAGAGATGCTCTAATTAACCAACTTCAAAAAGGAGGAGGTTCTCAATACAAAGCGTATGTTTTTTTGTTTTTGTTTTTGTTTGATAGCTCATAACGTCTGAACGGATGATCCGATTTTGATACTTTTTGTTTTATTGTAAAGGTCTTGGTCTGAAATAGGTCCCATTGTAATAGCTTTACGATCAAAAGAGAATACATGCTGCCCAAAAAAGTCATTCCCAACTATTTTAAATGCTAAACATCTGCAGTTATAGTCATAAAAATGGTATGTAGGTACAGTAAAGTGGATATGTGCAACGCGATTCAACCGCCTACTGCGCCACCTTGCGGAAAACGGAGGAGTTAGCGTTCCTATCTCGAAACGGTTCAAGACAAGGGAAAAAGTGAATTATTATAAAATGGCAGAGCATCATCGATTTAGTACAAATAGATAGTTTAGAAATTAATGCTAAAAACAGAACGCTTAAAACGTGCATTTGTTTGTTCACAATTTCCTATTTTATACACACTTGAACGACATTGCATATGCTGTAGCGTAGCAGGTGGCATTTATGCTATGTAAAATTCGGTCACATCGATTAACGCATAGACGTTTTAAACTGACATCATAAAGGAAGAGGTTCTCAATACAAACCATGTTTCTCATTGTTGTTGTTGTTGTTGAAATTTGTTAGCTTATAACTTCGTAAGAGATGATTTAATTTTAATACTTTTTTTAATGTAATGATCTTGGCCTGAAATAGATTTCATTATGATTTCATTAAGATATAAACAAATTACAGGATACTCACAAAAGTTTGTTGTTACTCTAACTGCTGAACGCATGCAGCTACACTGGTAAAAGCAGTATGTAAGTATCGATGTTGAAAATTCTGTCCGTCAGCTGCAATGCATATTTTGCTCTTTTTTTGAACTATACGCTTCGCAATTTCCATCGCAGCGGGTGACACGTATTCACTGTAAAGTTTAATGTATATGCCTAACAGAATTTTTGGTTACGAGTACAGCGTATCCGTTCTTTACATTTCTAAAGGCATTTTAATTTAACGTATGTTCATTCAATAGATAGTGTTTTGTTCATATCCGACAAAGGTAAGAAAAGTGACACAACTAAAAAATGCAGCATTTGAGAAAAATCAACTTAAAAATAACTTGACTAGAATAAAACTGGCATAACTGTCTCTCGAGTGGATAACTTTGTAGATGGGGATACAACTTTTTTGTTCACACTGGGTGCATTTCATGTATTTTTCAGTGACATAATGCATTGTTTGAGTTATGTCACTTTTCTTGGAAGTTGCGATTTGTGAAACTGCCGTCAAACGTCTTCTGATGTTCTGCTATATGAATATGCTTTCACTCAAAAGAGAAAAATAAAATCTTTTTGTAAAAAAATAGAACTGACTCCAAAAAAGCAACTACTATTCAAACAACTAAAAAAAAAAAAAAAGGTACGAAATGAAACTGTAAATTGTGCCTAAAAGTATAAAATAATTTTCTTCGCCAAACAACTTATAACACTACAATTAATCATAGCTTTTGAAGTCGGCGCAAAATTAAATAAAAATTGATACCTTTATTCAATACAAAACTCAAATCCTATTCAAAATACACATCTTACATGATAGTTATCAAAGTTATACCAAATTTGCAAAGGAAACTCTAACTTCGTAGAAACAAAAATACCGCATTGTGAAGAATGTTCAGTGTTCTATGTAGATACTACTATTGGATCAATTGTATACAGTGATAAAATAATAAAGGAAACATGAAAATGGATCATTCGAGACAACAGCATTTGTTGCTACTGATCTAAAAACAAACCTTTAAAAACTAATTAAATTTTATTTAATTTTGCGCCGACTTCAAAAGTTATGATTAATTGTAGTGTTATAGGTTGTTTGGCGATGGAAATTATTTTATAATTTTAGGCGCAATTTACAGTTTCATTTCGTACCATTTCTTTCTTTTTTTTTTTTTTTAGTTGTTTGAATAGTAGTTGCTTTTTGGAGTCGGTTCTATTTTTTTTACAAAAAGATTTTATAATTTTTTAAAAGCTTTTGAAGTATAATAATAATAATAATAATAACAATAATAATAATAATATATATATATATATATACAGATATGCCAACATTTTAATTTATTATGGAGCATTGTTAGCATCTGCTTACCAGGTTTTTAATTTATAAACTTCAAACGTATGAGAGGAAGATATTTATACGAAACGCTCATTAAATTACGAAAAATTCAACACAGATTCTACACATCAAATTTAATCTTTCACAAATAATTGTCAATTATATAATGATTTATAACTAATTAGGAAATTAAACAAACGAGTGATGAAGAATTAAGAAAAATATAATTGATATTAATATAGTTTAAAGATTTGTTCTAAGTAATAAATAAACTAATCAAAGAATCTTGTTAAGTGTAGTGAAAAAAGAATGCACTACAAATCATTCTGATATCATATCGCTTAATATATTCTGAAGCGTTGAGAGGAGAAAAAAGAAACAAATTTAGTTGATTAATTTTCAGCGAAAAGGTGATAGAAGCAGTAATTAAAACTCGTGTAATTAAACAGATAAGATTATTTCTTTAGAAAATCAAAAGGTAACCTTCAAGAATATAATTATACTGCAGTTGGAAATATTTGTATGTAAGTGTTATGCCTGATTAGATAAAAAATATTAATGGCAGATAGTGTGATCTTTTTTTTTTTTTTTCATAATTAGAAATGTAATTTTAAAAAATGTTTGTGAAGTTATCAAAACATAATTACGAGCAATAATCACCAAGCTTACTGTTTATTGCAGATTTGTATTGCATATTTATATTCCGAAATTGGTGTTTTTTTTTTTTTTTTTTCAACTTATTTACCTCATGAAAATAATTTCTATCAACTGACGCCAAATAAAATTAATTTTAGGATTAAATTATTATTAACAAAATATAAAATTTAAACCATAAAAAAAAAAAAAAAAAAAAAAAAAAAACTCAAAATAGAGTTCCAGTCATTAAAAGAGTAACCCAGTTTTAATTTTTGAAAAATGTTAGAGTTGTCATAGTTTAAAAATTTGACAAGTAAGAAAATAACTCGAAATAAAGTTTCGAACATAAAAAACGACAAATTTTAATTTTGGGGAAAAATCAGGAGTTTCATAGTTTTGATCAAACACTTTAGATAGGAGAACACAAAAAACCAATGCGCAAGTAGGTGAACGTAGACTGTTCAACTATAGATTATAAATTTTTGAGATACATTAACACTTGAAATTTGTATGATAAACTTATTTGAAACATTTCTTTGGGATAAAATTTAATTCTATTTTATAGTAACCAAAAGTTTTAAAAGTTTTTAAAAGTGGTTACTTATTTTTATATTTATATGTTTCATTTCCTTTTTTATATGTCCATATTTTATATGTTTATATCTGTTAATAATTCTGGTCAATTAAAATGCATTTAATCTGGATGGTGGTTCTTAGCTGTGTTTCACGAAAATCTGTTTGATAGATTTTTAAAAATTAATTAAAATGTGTGCTTTCGGCCAATTTTGCATTGATATCTTTAACGATATGCGATCCGACAATCTTCCAGTTTCTAAATCATGCTATGTAAAATTTACCATCTGGCAGTCTTCCACCTTTTAAATAATATTAGATTTTAAATAACATATTTTATTATTATGATTGTTATTATTATTTATATGAAGCTACAAGTGTTAATATTTGCAATAATTAGTTCCTTGATAAAAAAAAAAAAAAAAAAAAAAAAAATCCTGTAACTTTTTAAGGATTTTCGAAAAAAAAAAAATCCCCTTGAAGTATACTTTTATTGAAAATTTATTTAATGCTGCAAAAATATGTCTACGAACATTTTAAAGTCTTTAGTAAAGTCGGATAGCAAAATGTTTCAAGTCTTTATGTTAACACTTTCTCGACCGCACGTTTTTGCCATTTTGACAGTAAGGTTCACCTAAGGGAGGTTATTCTCATAAGTTACAATTTTTCAGAATAAAATTTTCTGCGTTCACATTGACATTTATATTACAAATGGATATGCATTATAATCATACTCTCTCTAATCAAAGTATTTGTATTCATAGTATATTAACTGTACAAATATGAAAATTGTGTATATTTTTATGAAACCAATAACATACAAATTGCAAAAGAAACGCCCACTGGTGGATTTTCAGATTTTCAAATGACGTGAATCTACGTCAGCGGTCACGAAAGTATTAACCCGTTAGTAGTCGCTAGTTGGTCGATTTGCCGCCCATCCTTCAGTGTTGCAAGATTTTTTTATTCAATAGCCACCAAAAATTTTTAGAAGTGATATTTGATATACATAAAACGTGAATAAAATCGAAGAAACGTCCATCACATCACTTCTTAAAATTATTGGTGACAGTTAAATAAAAAATGCGCAATCTGTAATAGGTGGCGCTGTCTATAGCGACTACTAACGGGTTAATTCAAAACATCAAATTTATTACTACCGTTCTGAAAAGATGTTTAAAATAAAAGAATTAGTTTGAAAATTCCTTTTTGTTTTTTATATAGAACTGAAAGTGGCCAAACATGATCTAATTAAAAAGCTATATTTGAGATTTCATTTAAAATATTGCTATATTTTAATTGAATTTATTCAAAGTATCATTAATATTATGATCCATTTAAAAGTGAAGAAGTTTCTTCATTACGTCGTCAAAGCCACTTCATTACATCACTTTGAGATGAAAATGGATGATAAATAATTTCTTTAAAGTTATTTTTAATAAAAAAAAAAGTGAATAAGTTGCTATAAAAATTATTGTGCCTTCATTATAGAACGAACCAAAATGTAATCATTGATATAAGTATGTCCTATTATCGAATTAATAAATTTCTAAATCTTTATTAATTTCTTTCAAAGGAAAGATTAGAACACTTAAGTTCTATAAAAATTATTTTAATTATGCAAATTATTTTATGAACATTCAAATGTAACTGCAGATTTAGATTTTGGAATTGGAATTCATTGAAGAAATTTTCAGTTACATTATATTTTAATGTTTACAAATTGAACAGTTAAAAATAGTAATAATTATCAGCATAAATAGTTACGCTCATCGGTGCCTAACTCTGTCTCACTTTATGCTTAAGAGATTTCCTTGGACTCTGCCTCCTAATTTTCATACTTTAGTTAATTAAAAAAAAATCTAATTTTTCCGATCGATAAACTGTTTAATGTGGCGGATTAAAAAAATCGCCCCTTTCATTTGGTATCTTATTTGCAACGAATTTTTGCAACGAATTTTTAAAATTAATTAAAATATGAAAATGCTTTAAAACAGGCATTTAAATTTTTAATTGTTGCGATTTTTTTTCAGCATAATATGAAATATGCTGTCACGTGAAAAAAAAAAGAATTGTCTAAATTAAGTATATGCAGGAATGATCTATAGAGTTTTCTTTAAACAATATGCCATACTAATTTTTAATGGAAAAAAAAAGAAAGAAAGAAAGAAAGAAAAAAAAAGGAAAAAAAGAAAAACAGAAATGCCTGTAGTAGAAATATAATCTGTGTAACAGACTATTCTTCTTACCTCTAAAAAACAGAACTGTCATAATTGCCGAATACCTAATCTGGCAACACTGCTATGAAACTGTGAAAGACGGATTGGCAATATCATAAAAATGTATCACTTCGCCATTTTCTAATTCCTTTTACATTCTTATTTCCTGTTTTTAAATGTTACATTATTATATTTGTAACCGTGGTTTTCGATTAAACTTTAATATTAAAATTATTTCGAGTCTTGTGATTTATTCATTATGACTTGTCATTATGAAATTAGCAGACCACTAAATCGACCGAAAAGAAAAAAAATCTTCTAAAATATCTAGAGAGACCATCAAAATGCCTTGTTTTATTGTTACATTGTCCCTTTTATTCTCAGTCAGTGTTATAATTATTTCACCAGATGTCTTCTTAGACAATTTAGCCAGTTATTTCTGTGTTTTGTCGACAAAAAGAGCATCTGTTGCGCACATTGTTTTAGCTTTCAGTTAATCAAGTATAGACATTAAAATAGTAACATATGTCGAAGAAATTATTACATTCATCGCAACATTTTTCTGTATTATTGTTGTATTTTAATGTAGAAAAAAATTCTATCAGGCTCATTATTGTGAGCATCAAATAATAATTTATCTTATTTTTTTCCAAAGTGAAATTACAATCTTCGTCAGAAATCATGATTAGAAACTTCATTGAATTATTTCAGGGAAAATTTCAAAACAGGTTCCTTCCATAAATATATGTGTTATCATTTTCTTCTTATTCCTTTTTTTTTTTTGCTTAAGATCTGAAACGTCACCAATATTTTTTATTACAAAAGATTAAATGAAATGATATATTCCTAAGATGTTCCATTTATCATTACTCTTGTCCTGAATTGTAAGGTACGATCTTATTTACTGCGTAAAACTCATGTACTGTTCTTCGAATAACATCGCAATCAAAATTATCCAGAGAAATGTTTTCGATGGTACTGTTCTTTTGCCGCTTTTTTGGTGATACAAACATTGGATTGTCTTCTGCTTTTGATTCTCTAGGTATTCTTTTATCGTGGCTTCTGATATATTAGTTATTTCACTCTACGTTTCACTGATTGGGAAAGTGGAACAATAGCTTCTCCTTCTAAAGCTTCTTTATCGCAAAACTTAATGACATTATGTACAATACGCTTCGTTTTACTATGAAGAGGTTTAATCCGAGAATTCGTACCACATGTACGATCCATTTCCAATATAAACAGACTGTTATACAGAAAGAAATAAAAGAAAACAACGCAGGAGTATTAATTATTCTACACATAACAGCGGAAACAAGAATAATAGAAAAATTTCCCCTCTCTCTTCATTGCTGTGTCTCCCAGAGCGTGAGTGGAATCGTCCTGGCACTTTGCCAACCAGGTATCAATCTTCGGCGGGCCAACAGTACTAATTAAAACTGATAGAGGGGGAAAATGATGCCAATTAAAATGAAATACATACCGATTTATTATTATTATTATTATTATTATTATTATTGTATTTACATTTATTTTACTGGGAATAAGTGGTATACTTTAAAGTTTATTTTTGATTAATTACATTTGAATTTATTTCATAGGAATTCAAAGGAAAACCTTAAATAAATATGTACTATCGAATTTTAATTAGCATATTTCTCATTTAAAAAGATGCACGTATTTTTTAAACTATTTGCTAAAAAAGAAAAAGAGAGAGAGAAAAAGAAAAAAAAGAAAAAAAAAAAGGAACATATAACCTTTGGGATACATTAATACTTGTGAAAAGAAATTGTTTGATGCCGATTTTTATTTTTGTGTAATAAATTGTGAGTTTAATTAAATTCGTATATTCATTCGAAATACTCAGGTTTATTTATTTATTTATTTATTCCATGCGTGTGTGTAAGTGACAAATTTATTTTACAAGATTTAAAATGATAATTGTCACCTTCTTCGATTCAAATTAGCCTTTAACTGAAATAACACAGATAAATCTCTATGGTAACACGTTTACGACAAATTATAAAACAAGCAGTTATGAAATAATTAGCTTGATCGTTGTAAAGCACAGATCTTAGATGTTTTTAATTATTAATAAGTGAAGTTGTTTAAAGGTTTTCAAATTAAGAATAAATTTAAACAAAAAATGAAATTCTGGTCTTCCAGCCACTATTTACATAAATGCTTGGCCAATGTGGATAGTTTTTTTTTTTTTTTTTTTTTTTACAATCTTTGTTTAGTTGGATAATTCTTATCAACATTTTGTACAAACATTTCTTTCTTGGTTTACATATATCTAAGAGGTAAACATATCTTGTTTCATTCCAACATCTTGCCTTATAGAAAAGACCATATTAAAATAGTTTTACTTCCTCATCTTGTCTTATGCTATAAAAATCACAAAGATTAAAAATTCGGATAAATAATACATTTCTGTTTTATTATTCTTATAATTTCAGAATTTTCAGAATTTAAATAATATTAATAAACAAGAAATATTTCTAAATTACAATTTGGTATTCTGTACCACTACAGTCGGATTTCGCTTCATGTCCATTGCTCTCTAGTCATAAATCAGTTTTAACTGAGGTCTGTAACGTCAATTTAAAAGTAATATGTTGTGGTCGTCACAAAACTTTCTTCTGTATTATTCTATATAACAGCGCCACTTACTGCTTAACTCGCATTAAAGTTTAATTCCACCTTCTCACTGTTAAGATTTTGCATATGGAGTTTGGTGTAGCTTTAATTAACAGTTGCTGAGTAATAGCAGAGCCCCCTGTTGGTTTTATACACTGAAATTGAATCAGCTTAGTGTTTCATAATGACGCTCTTAAATACCTATTTTTGTGCAATTATATATAGTAGAATATAAGATTTAGCCTTCCAATTCACAAGGTAAATTGCAACACAACTGCGCCGCCTGTAAACCGATATGTACCTAAATGAATCAGCTCACTGTTTCATAATGGCTCTCTAAATACCAAGTTTTGTGCAATTATATACAACAGAATCCGGGATGGGATCTTACCGTTCACGGGATAACAACGTTAACTATCGGATGATATGAACTGAAGTTGAGTAAGCATAATATTTCATAATGGCCTTCTCATATACTAATATTTTGTGCAATCTTCTTATATTATTAAAATCTGTGCGCATCTGTCTGTCTGTGAGAAATGCCTTGTGCGCGCTAATGCTCCGGCGCTAATGGTCGCAGCGCCTCGAAACCGGTGTCGACAGACGCAAAATTTCTTTATCTGGACATCGCGATAATTAGCTAAGCGATGCGACCCTAATTAGCGGAGATATTAATTAAAACGTTGAGCTATGTCGATCGAAAAATGATTGAGAATTCACTTTGCTTAAAAAGAGACATTCTTACGGAAGAAGTGAAAAATAAATTAGAAATATCAGTCGTATCATTACAAATAAGGTATCAAATGAAAGGGCCGATTTTTCTGAATCCGACGGTTTAAATAGCTTATCGATAGGATAATTAGATTTTTTAAAAATTAACTAATGTATGAAAAAAAGGTGGCAACAAATCACAAGAGTTTTTATTTCGCAGATGACTGTCTCGACGTATTTCGGTTACCATAGCGCAGGGCGAAAGAATAAATAGATTTTACTTCCTGCATTACTGATTTTGTACTGGAAATAAAAATTGGAAATTTCAAAATGTTTCAATTTTCTTCAATTTTCTTTCAAACTTGCTACACACCGTTAACATCACAAGACGAAGTTCCAGTTCAAATTTCATCGGGTTTGGAGAATAAACAAAAAATTTACAATTTAATTGCTAATTAAATTTTATTCCAATACGCGTATTTCAAATTCTAACTATGATTAAATTATTTTTAACACATCATTCGAAATATACACTCTGTCACAAAAAAAAAATTGCACCCAGAAGGAAATGAGCTACAATCACGAAACTTAACATGTGTGTAGTGTATGAAGAGATAAGCAAATGATTAAAAATTCAGAACAAAAGGTCGTTTTATTAAGAAGTTAGGGCATGAAGAAGGTTACAAATCAGTAAGTATTAAAGCCACCTCTGGTAGCTATACAAGCCGAAACATGGCGTGGCATCGAATGAATTAGGTCACTTATATCCCCCTAAGGAATATCATGCCATAATCTATGCAACTGGGCAGTTAATACATGAGTATTCTGGCATGGCTGCAGTTGCCTTCCTAGCACGTCCCAGACGTGCTCTATTGGAGAGAGGTCTGGTGACCTGGCAGGCCATGGGAATACGTCATATCCTTGAAGGCATTGTTGGGAGAGTCTAGCAGTATGTGGACGAGCGTTATCTTGCTGATAAATGGCACCTGTGCGGCTTGATAGCATAGGCAGCCCAACTGGCGTTAAAATGCTGTCCACGTAACTGCGAGCCGTCATAGTGCCTTGAAGGATGACTAGAGGGGATCGTGTGTCCCAACAAATCGCTCCCCACACTGTCACACCTTGTGTAATGGCTGTATGCCGCTCGACAACAAATGCCGGATCAGACTGCTGGCCTGGCCGCCTCCACACGCGTGTGCGATGGTCATCAGCACTGAGACTGAATCGTAATTCACTACGGACGATCACACGTTTGGTCGGTCACATTCCAGCTTGCTTTGGGTCGAGAAAAATCCAGTCGACACTGCTTATGATGTAGGGTGAGGGGTAGGTGTCTTAATGGACGTCGGCTGTTTATACCAGCGTCGGCCAGTCGTCTCAGAATGGTTTCCCTTGATACTACTGGATGCCTAGAATGTGGTAAATGGCATTGAATCGAGGCTAATGACGCTGTTGGTGCGGACGTGGTCGCTCTTATGATTGCGCGATCCTCGTGTTCATTTGCGCTACTGGGACGTCTTGACCCTCCTCAATGGTTGATTCTCCCTTCCGTGACCCACTGTTACCAATCCCGAGCAACTACCATATCGCTCCGAACGAGGTGGCGGCTGATATGTCTGAACAACCAAACTGCTTCTCTGAGGCCTTCTCTACGGCCCCTCTCACTATCCGACAATTGTCTGTACTGCCACCGGTTACGTCGCAAAGGCATCTCAAGTCACAATACCTTCCATTAAAGTCGACAGATTCGTTTGAATAGCTCTACGGTGCGAGAAATCCTGCTTTTAAACTCGCCCAGCTGCGCAGTTCTGATGCGCATAACGTGCTTAGCCTTGTCTCATTGGCGTTGAAATTTTAATCATTTGCATACCTCTTACCAGACTACATTTGTACCAAGTTTCGTAATTGTGGTTTGATTTCTTCTGGGTGCATATATTTTTTTGTGAAAGAGTGTATTTTAAAGTACTTTTATATTATCGAAAATGGGATTCAAGATTTCGCTTCATTTACACGTTTTGAGGTGTCCTGATTAGGTTTTTTTGTATCTCAGCTACTAATTAAAATAATTTCATAAGTAATACATCATTTGAAAGGTTTGTTGATTTAGAATTGAACAGCAGATTACACCTTTTTTTTACACCAGATTACACCAGAAATTTCTACCGCCAGATGGCGCTGTGATATTTAAAAATTTAAAAGTTTCAAATTCTAATTATGATTAAATTATTTTTAATACATTTCGAAAGATATTTTAAAGTTCTTTTATATTCTCGAAAGTGGAATTCAAGATTTCACCCGATTTACACGTTTTGAGGTGTCCTGATTAGGTTTTCTTTCGTATCTCAGCTACTAATTAAAAAATTTAAAAAAAATTCACAAGTAATACATCATTTGAAAGGTTTGTTGATTTAGAATTGAACAGCAGATTACAGAAATTTCTACCGCCAGATGGCGCTGTAATACTTTGAAATTTCAATATTTCAAATTCTAATTACGATTAAATTATTTTTAATACATCACTTGAAAGATATTTTAAAATTATCGAAAGTGGAATTCGAGATTTCATCTGATTTATACGTTTTAAAGTGTCCTGATTAGGCTTTATTTTGTCTCTCAGCTAATTAGTTAGACCGCTCAAAATTGGTATATGTAGGTTAATCAGGAGGGGCTGGAAGGGTGGTGAAGAAATAGGCGCACGCAGCGCGCGTAACCCCTAACCTGTGCGTGCACATCGCACACGGTACTGCGCTGCCGAATGCAGTGGGGACCCGGTCCGACTTTTTACCTGATGAGAAATAATTTTTTTATTTTTCTTTTCTCAAGAATAAAAGTTTGATTTCAGAAGGAATATGTGCGCGCAACGCACGTATATCTATACTCGTGCGCGCGCAGCTCGCATGGGTCTGCGCTGCCGAAGGCAGTGGGGACCCGGTGTGAATTTTTACCCGATGCTAAATGATTTTTTAAAAATTCCTTTTCTTAAGAATGAAAGTTTATGAGTAATAACATGGCATTTTGAGAAATCATAAGGATAGTGAAGGAATACGCGCGCGCAGCACACGGGTCTACGTTGCCGAAGGCAGTGGGGTCCCGGTGTGAGTTTTTACCCGATCACAATTTATTTTTTATTTATTTTTTATTTTCTTTTATCAAGAGTAATGTTAATGAATTATAATATGCAATTTTGAGGTTTCATTCATTATAGTGATTCATTTAAAAATACTCACCCGCTATCGGGCGAAGCCAGCTAGTAACATACAATAAAACCTGACATGTAGCTTTCTATTAAATGGGAAAATCACAATAAACTAGCGCCACCTGTTGAACGATTTGCACTGAAAGTTGCAGTATTTTATGTCAAGATGTAACTACAGATGAAATTAAATGAAATTGTGTGCAGAATG
This sequence comes from Salticus scenicus, assembly GCA_963930645.1. Taxonomy (NCBI): domain Eukaryota; kingdom Metazoa; phylum Arthropoda; class Arachnida; order Araneae; family Salticidae; genus Salticus; species Salticus scenicus. Next base: position 105,074,250 of record OZ005656.1, on the reverse strand, counting down.
TTTCTGAGATGCAGTTGCCACAAACGTTTTGCCACACACAGACAGACATTTTCTAAAAAGGATTAAAACATATTCTGGAACTCTAAAAACGTGTAAATTCATCGAAAATCGAAAATTTTTAAGAATCCAAACATTTTTCTATTGAATATAGTAGAAAGTAAAAATAACAAGACTGGCACGCGTTTGTCAACAGGATACAGAAAAACTCTTTTAATTGTATTTCTGGTCACAAGAATTATTTACAATGTATAAAAAATCGATAATTATTTTTTCAAACATATTTTATTATCTGATACATCTGATAATACATTCTGATACATGTCTAATACATCTGATAAGAAGTCATTATCATCAGATGTTTGTACATCTGATGATAACGACTTCTATATTTTTTATGGTGTCCCAAATTCTCCCTAATTAACTTAATGAAAATCGTCAATATATGCTTTTTATTTTAATTTGTATTTTTTCATAAAGTAATTTCTTGGCAAATAGACTAATCAAAGTATTTATTATTCCAATTTCGACTGAACCATAAACAACCTGAATCACGCATTTTATTACCATATAACAATAATAGTTTGATTTTTGTAACATTACATTCTAACACTTTAGTGGCCAACAGCTGGCGCAAAATGATGCGTTCTGGAAAATGCTTATTTTATTCAACATGATACGTAATTTTCAGCTTCACAACATCGTAAATGTCGAAACATTTCACAAATAATTTTTTTTTTCGCTTTTTAAAAATCGCAGCTTCATTCTTACTTATTTTGTATAAATAACTATTATTTTTAATATCTAACTATTATTTTTACTCTTTTTTTTAAAAGCATAATTAATTGATTCATGCAATATTGCTACATTACTTAAAAACACAAGTTTATTAACTTGCAAACTTTTTTTTTTTTTTTTTTCCATATAATTTTGTATGTGTTTGTGTTTCGCTATGTAGGAATTCTAAAATGAAAACTAGTATGTTGTGGCCACCACAGGACTTTCTTCTATATAATTTTACAAATTCAGGCAGCACAATTTATTTATTCAATTATTATTTATTAAAATTATTTTCCATGAAGAGCAACTAATTTTTATCTCACAGAATTATAACTCTAAATGCCGAAAGAAAGTCAATTTTTTGCCAACATGAGAAGAAATGCGATTTTGTTTTCTAAGGTTTTTTTTTTCCTTAAAAATGAAAAGAATCGATAAATTTGTTTTGAATTATCACAGATCTATGATTCAACCACTCGTTTTGAGGGTATTGACGAGTTCTTTCAAAATATACCCATACTAAAAATTTACATCCCCTTGGGAGATACTTTCCCCCAGAAGGGAAACGATACTCCTACTTGCACAATTTTTTTCCTGGTTTAATATTACTGTTACCAATAATTCATGCTAATTTTACAATCACATGTTAAAAGTAACTCTCATTATGTACATTCATACGAAATTTTGTCCTATTCTGCCTTGTAAAAAATTTAGGGAAAAAATGGGATCAGAGCGCTACCTGTTAAGCGATTGATTCAAAAATCTAATCAATCCCAATTTAGGTTAGGGTCTGCTTAAATACTAAGTTTGGTTAACTTTCGTTCATTGGTTCCTGAGATAGAGCGCCCATAAAATTTGTGATACACACACTCAGAGATAGAAAGACAGATATTTTCTAAAACCAGTCAAATTGTGTTCAGTCAAAAACACACATACATTTTCTAAAAACAGTCAAATCATGGACATCTTAAAACGTGTAAATCCATCGAAATCTGGAAAACAAATTTCACGAATCCAATATTTATATATATATATATATAAGAAAGTAAAAAATATTTATTTTTAAATAAGCATCTAACATATCTGTTTATCGGTGCAGTGACATTAAGCTTTACGCTTACAAATATTTAAAAACATCCAAAGAAGAGTATTTAAAGTTAAACTATAGTAAATCTAATAAAAGGAAAAACCACATAAACCCATTTCATTTTGTATTTTTATCTAAAATGCTCTTTCAAATAGAGTGCTTAAAAATCTTCTGTGAATTCAAATGCGTTTTATAGTCTGAGTGATGTGTAGGAAATCTTATTGTGTGAAGGACTTTAAAAAACGTAAACTTTAAGAAACTAATCTGATTTTATATCTAACAGTTCTTACACAAAATTTCTCTAGAAAAGCAATCGTTCTGTCGAATTTTTCAACATTTATTTAACTTATTTTAGTAAATAGCTCGTAAAAAAAGTTGTTTTACATTAAGGGTTTAGTTTAGTACATGATTTTGTATATTCTTTTCATGAATATTGTTACAACATAACTTTAACAAGTTCTGAAACTGTATATAGTGGCACACACACACACACACACCTATATATAGTATAATGTAAAATGTAAAATGTATTTTTAATGTACTAAATGCAACCTGAAAACAACAATGAAACCAGATAGATAATTTAAATTAACCTACAAAACATTGAGGCCATCTTCATTAAGCCCGTCCCCCGCCCTCTCCAGTGCATAGTGAGAAAGCAAGAAGACGTTTCAAGAACTATTGTCAAAAACAAAAAGTAATTTGGCCCTCTCATATTACCAAGAGAAAAAAAAATAATAACCACTGCAGCTCTGAAAGACAAATTAAAAAATGTTCAGATACAAAAGAAAAACTATGAAATTATACAATAATATATGTAAACATAAAGAGTTATAAAAGGTTTTAAAAAACATTTGCCAAAAATGACAAAATTAGACGAATAAAAAAGAAACACAAAAACTCTTGGAAGGTAAGACATTTGCAATATTTTAACAGTTACGGACAGCAGTGATAATATAAGAAAGATATCCAGATAGATAAGATAAACGAGATAGATAATTTAAATTAACATACAAAAGATTGAGGCCATCATCAAGGAAGCCCCTCCCCCTTCCTCTCCACTGCATAGTGAGGGAAAAAATAAGACGTTTCAAGAACCATTGTCAAAAACAAAAAGTAATTTGGCCCTCTACATATTACCAAGAAAAAAATAATAATAACCACTGCAGCTCTGAAAGACAAATTATAAATTATTTAGATACAAAAGAAAAGCTATAAAATTATACAATAATATATACAAAAATAAAAAAGTTATAAAAAGTTTTAAAAAAATGACAAAATTAGACGAATATAAAAAAAAAAAAAACCCACAAAAACTCTTGGAAGATAAGACTTTTGCAATATTTTTACAGTTGCGGACAGCAGTGATAATATAAGAAAGATATCCAGATAGATAAGATAGATAGATAAAAAGATAGATAATTTAAATTAACATACAAAACATTGGGGCCATCATCAAGGAAGCCCCCTCACCCGACCTCTCCAGTGCATAGTGAGAAAGCAATAAGACGTTTCAAGAACTATTTAAAAAAAACAAAAGGTAATTTGGCCCTCTACATATTACCAAGAGAAAAAAAATAATAACCACTGCAGCTCTGAAAGACAAATTATAAATTATTTAGATACAAAAGAAAAACTATAAAATTATACAATAATATATACAAATATAAAAAAGTTATAAAAAGATTAAAAAAAAAAAAAAAAATGACAAAAATGACAAAATTAAACGAATAAAAAAGAAACACAAAAACTCTTGGAAGGTAAGACATTTGCAATATTTTAACAGTTACGGACAGCAGTGATAATATAAGAAAGATATCCAGATAAATAAGATAAACGAGATAGATAATTTAAATTATAATAGCAGGAGACTTGGCGTTGGAATATTAAAACAGGAATAAACTACTACGTCAGAAACGCCAAAGAAAAATTATTGAGGTGCATACAGCTGTTTCGGTAGCCTAAAGCGTACCGTCTTCAGTGCAAAAAGAATTCTTTTTTCACTGAAGACGGTACGCTTTAGGCTACCGAAACAGCTGTATGCACCTCAATAATTTTTCTTTGGCGCTTCTGACGTAGTAGTTTATTCCAATTTAAATTAACATACAAAACACTGAGGCCATCATCAAGGAAGCCCCTCCCCCTTCCTCTCCAGTGCATAGCGAGGGAAAAAATAAGACGTTTCAAGAACCATTGTCAAAAACAAAAAGTAATTTGGCCCTCTACATATTACCAAGAAAAAAAAATAATAACCACTGCAGCTCTGAAACACAAATTATAAATTATTTAGATACAAAAGAAAAACTATAAAATTATACAATAATATATACAAACATAAAAAAGTTATAAAAAGATTTTAAAAAAATGACAAAAATGACAAAATTAGACGAATATAAAAATAACACACAAAAACTCTTGAAAGGTAAGACATTTGCAATATTTTTACAGTTACGGACAGCAGTGATAATATAAGAAAGATATCCAGATAAATAAGATAGATAAGATAAACCAGATAGATAATTTAAATTAACATACAAAACATTGAGGCCATCATCAAGGAAGCCCCCTCACCCGACCTCTCCAGTGCATAGTGAGAAAGCAATAGGTAATTTGGCCCTCTACATATTACCAAGAGAAAAAAAATAATAACTACTGCAGCTTTGAAAGACAAATTAAAAAATATTTAGATACAAAAGAGAAACTATAAAATTACACAATAATATATAAAAACATTAAAAGTTATAATAAGATCTTAAAAAACATTTGCCAAAAATGACAAAATTAGACGAATAAAAGAGAAACACAAAAACTCTTGAAGAGTAAGACATTTGCAATATTTTAACAGTTGCAGACAGCAGTGATAATATAAGAAAGATATCCAGATAGATAAGATAAACCAGATAGATAATTTAAATTAACACGCAAAACACTGAGACCATCATCAAGGAAGCCACCCACCCCCCTCCTCTCTAGTGCATAGTGAGGGAAAAAATAAGGCGTTTCAAGAACCATTTTCAAAATAAAAAGTAATTTGGCCCTCTACATATTACCAAGAGAAAAAAAATAATAACAATTGCAGCTCTGAAAGAGAAATTAAAATATATTTACATACAAAAGAAAAATTATAAAATTACAGAAAAATATATACAAATATAAAAAGTTACAAAAGGATTTTAAAAAACATTTGCCAAAAATGAAAAAAAAAAAAATGGACGAATAAAAAACAAACACAAAAACACTTGGAAGGTAAGACATTTGCAATATTTTAACAGTAACGGATAGCAGTGATAATAAAAGAAAGATATCCATTTGATTTTCGCAGTCTCGAATAAATTGTGAAATGCAACTTCAAAATCCGACTTGCTGCATGTTGCATTTGTTGCATATTGTTTTAATCCTAGAATACGTTTTTTTTTTCCGTTAAAAATAAATAAAACAAAATAGTTAAATTTGTTTAAAATTATCACAGATGTATGATTCAACCAATCGCTATAAGAAATACTAATGAGTTCTTTTGTAAGAAACCTATATTGAAAATTTAAGCCTCCCGGGGGGTACTTCTCTCCAGGTGGAGCGAGGATCTTATGTGTACACATATTTTTCCTAGTTCATTACTACTGTTATCAATATTTCATATTATTTTCACAATCATTCGTTAGATATAACTCGCATTATGCCCATTTCTACTAAATTTTGCCCTATACTGCCAAGTTAAAAATTAAGGAAAAATGGGATGATAGCACATGTTCAGAGACTGATCCGAAGATATAATCAGCACTAGTTTATGTCAAGGTCAGACTAAATATAAAGATTGGTTAAATTTCGTTTCGTTGGTTCGTGAGATACAACGCCAACAAAAATTGTGATACACGCAGACAGACTGACAGACACAATGACAGACAGACATCTTATAAAAATAGTCAAAATATGTTCAGGACATTTCAAAATGTATAACTCAATCAAATAACAAAGTGGGGTTCGAAAAGTTCACGAATTCAATATTTTATATACATGTAGAAGAAAGTAAAAATCAAAATTCTGTATAATGCTCAAGATACGTGAGTTTTTCATTAAATATTCTGTTTTATACCAGCAATATAAAGACTAAATAAAAAATAATTTGATGTGGCACTAACACGACTTCTTTTATTCTTCGACCACGTTTCTTGAAACCATGGAAGCCTCTGCGCAAGTGCTAACTCGACGAGTCCAGTGTTAAAATAGGAGACATAGTCATCTGATTCAGAGATAATAAGCGATAAGAGAGTACCCTAACAGCACAGTTAGGCTTAACGTATCCACAGTACATCTTAAGGACGTTTCTGGGATGTCTTTTCATCCAGAAGACATCTTGAAGATATCCTGGGGAGGCGATGTGCTGTCTGGGTACCGATTTACTGGATGTCTCTCAAATCCCAAGCTGTCGGTCAATTTGGCCCCCATCCAAGCTTTTGGACTGTTATTCACTGCTAGATTTAGGAAACGTGGTTTACACTATATCTTGCATTTCAATGTTACATATACAAATTGCAGAGTATGGGGTGAGATAAATACTTTGTACAAACAATTCAAACTAGATTTGGGAACAGTTTTATTTGACGAATAATTTTGTCTAAGTGGGTGCTACAGCCCCTAAATCCTCGCGTTTGAATATGATATCGATGTACATTTAAATTGAACTAAAGGCTGTAATCAAATGTTTATTCCAAATTATATAGTTCACTTTCATCCACGTCTTGAAACTTATCAATCTTGATCGAACCTTTCAAGTAGCAATCTTATATAAACTTCAAAATACAACATTTGAATTACCTGCAATTATAGGTTTTTTAAATTACACTGATAACTAACATACATAAATATCAACTGTTAAAAACTTGACGTTAATATTCAGGCAAATTCAAAACGTGTAATAATGCAAGAAAGAAGTGCTGAAAATTTAACTTAAAATAATACTTTATTTACCGTACGGATATGAGGCATTAATTTTCATTTCTGAGCAAATTTCTTGGGCATGATAAAATATAGTAAAGTATTTCCACTAATTCCATACAATAAAGAAGAATGTTTTCATTTAGTTATTGGTAGCCCTGTATATCTTCTATAAATTATGTACACAGTACGTTGTGTAATTAAATATAGTTCTATATTAATAATACATAGCACAATCTCAAATGTAATTCCAGCAATTTTCAAGTATAGTCCTAATATATTCAATTTCTTTTAGGCAGCCCAGTAAACAAATGGTGAATGATTTTCATACAATATTCAATACGAAACATGTTTTTATGTATAGAAAAAAATATATATTCATTACATTTTATTTAGTGCAACCTATAGATGCTAAAATGTACCTACCAAAATTTTTGCCCATAGACATAATGCATTTCAATTCTCTTGCATATTCCTGTGCACAAACCATGCGCTTGATCTTGACGAAACGTTTAGTGTAGATTCCTTACATGATACAGATTTAAAATACAGAGTATGGATTTTCAGCTACTATTTAGTTTTGTGATATGCTGATAACAGAGACACACAGAGACACCATAGATTCCTTTTACGTATTTTAACTACCGGGGAATTTAAACAGGTTATTTTAATTTTAATAGATTCATTTAAACAAATTAATTTTAACAAGTAAATTTTAATAGGTTCATTTCATTTTGTTTAGTGTAGCATATAGGTTAAACTGGTGCCTATAAAATATTGCGTCCGAAGACTTAATATATTTGAATTCTTTTTTAAGTCCCTCCTTGTACACGAACCATTAGAATGATCTCAATGAAAATTTTAGTGTAGCATCCCCATATTACACAAATGGAGTGTACCGAGTTCGGAGTTTCTACTACGATTTGTTCTGAAAGCTGATTACATACACACATACACACACACACCGAGATGCACGCAAACACGCAAACACGCACAAACCAACTTCTAAAAACCTGTTTTATATATTCAGAGAATCTCAAAACGTGCAAATATAACAAAAACTCATTTTCTAAAATTTGATCCAAAATCAATACTTTTCTTACCATTTACCATGGTTAAGAGAAAGTAATAAATAAACTTCATCAAAAATTGGATGATTTCCAAAGAAATTAAACAATATATATATTTAAAGACTGTATGTTTATACACCATTTTCCCCTGACTTGATCTATTTTTGCGGATTTCTTATGCTTGGTTTTCTTTTAGTTTTATATTTCCCCGAAGTGTTCGTGAGATTAGAACATAATTGAACATTACGTCGCTTACTTTTCAGTGGGAAATTTTCAAAACCACTTTAAGAAGAAAATGGATATTTATATGGAAAGGAAAATAACAAACTTTATTTTTACTTCGATTCATAAATACAAGCATGGTATATTTTATAATAGCTAAATCATTTTTGTATACTTTGTTCCTACATATTATCTAAAGTTAAAAATTATCAAGAGAGATAAACAAAGGTTTTTCAGTAAAACAAATGCTTTATTTTGGAAAATTTTTCATACCATATGAATTTACTTTGCAATAGCCCAATAGAACATTATATATGTATTATATAAATTTATTGCTTTACATAAAAAAAGAAAAAAAAAAAAAGATATTGAAATATCCATCTTTAATATTTTAATATGTATATGTTTTCTAGACGTTTACGAAAATAATTTAAATAATCTAGTGTGTCACTCACACGACTTTCTCTTATCCTGAAAATTAATACTATAGGAATAGATAGGAGATTAAGGGTAAAATAAAGAGTACTTTACGTAAACCTATGTTAAAACAATTCAAATTAGGCTTCGGAACAGCTTTATTTGACAAATATTTTTATGTGAGGGGGCTACAGCCCCCCTCAACCTCTCCATTTTATTATTGTACATACATTTATTTAGAATCCAAATCTGTTATCAAATTCAAAAGTTCATTTAAAATTATTCAAACAACTTTCACACGCAACATTCTTTGAAACTTATCAAACAAACTTTTATAGTAACAAACGTATTAACTTCAAAATACATCATTTGGATCGCCTGAAGTTATTTGTTTTTATACTCTAACAGACGCAGTCAATGATCAAACTATAAAACTTCACTTCGCAATTCCGGAAGCCTCAAAACGTGTGAATATAAAAAAAAAAACCATGTAATGAATATTTATCTTAAAGGGAAAAAAAACTTTATTTATCATATGGCTGTGATGACTTGATTTCAAATCCTGAGCAGCTATCCTGGAAATGGTAAAATATTATAGTAAAACACTTCCACTTACAAATAAAAAATAATGTTATGGCTTAAATATTGGCAGCCCTGTATATATTCTGAAAGTTATGTACACATCACATGGTGCAAATAAATTGAATCCTATATTAATAACACATGCTACAACCTAAAGTAAACTTCCATAAATTTTCAAGTATTGTCGCAATGTAATCTATTTCTTTTGTGTAGCACTCTAAACGAACAGTGAATGTTTTCTAAACTATATTCTACATGAAACATGTTTTTACGCATATAATATATATATATATTCATTTAATTTGGTTTAGTGCCATCTATAGCTGTTAAACTTTACCTGTCTGCAATTTCCCCCATACACGTAATGTATTTGAATTCTCTTTTGTGTCCCTGTACACGAACCATTGGCTTGATCTCAACAAAAAGTTTAGCGTAGCATTTCTAAATGATACACATTTAGAATACCAAGTTTGAACTTTCTGCTATAATTTGGTTTTGAGATATGGTGATGACAGACAGACACACAGACACACACCAGACCAACCGCTAAAAAAATGATTTTAAGAATCAGAGAACCCCAGAACGTGTAAATGTAACAAAATCTCAATTTCGGCAGTTTGACCCAAAAACAGTACTTTCTCTACCTTATGGGTAAGAGAAAGTAAAAATTAAATAATCAATAAATAAAATATTTAGTAGCAGAAAACGTACTAAGTACTTTTAAAAAGTACATTTTAGTGTTTCGGAAGTACTTTTTGTGTCCTAGTGATGATTCACAATAAACGATTATTTCTTCAGAATTTACAGCATCATAAAAATAGGTTTCAGGTGCACTTGAAAATTCTGAGCGTAATCAATCATTGTTGCAGAAATAATCATCCGGAACATACAAAGGTGTTTGATAATTAAATGTTATATGGTGTGCCAATAGAAATGCGACCTATTAATGTCTAGTGAAAATGCAATCTGGGTACCAAAATTATCCTATAGGACACATGAGATAAAAATTATTAACCATTCAAGGGAATAATGTGACAGGGCACACTAAAATTTAATTAAAACTTTAAAATACATATATGTTGTTTGGAGATTATTTTGTTGTTACTAACCAAATTTTATTAAAAGTAAAAACACATTTTTTTTTTTTTTTTTTTTTTGATAACACAAAAATATTTTTAACAAATTTATAGTATTGTGAAAAAATTTCTTCTTTATATTAACAAAATTTTTTGTTTAACTTTATGATAAAAATTATATATTTGTAATTAAAATTTTAAAATAAAAACAAAAGATTTTTGTAAAAAATTTGCTACAAAATGTTTTTACCTTCTCTTACCTATAAGGTAGAGAAAGTATTGTTATTTGATCAAATTTTCGAAATTGAGTTTTTGTTATATTTACACGTTTTGAAGTGACCTGAATCCAAAAATAATGTTTTTAGCGGTTGGTCTGTGTGTGTCTGTGTGTTTTTCCGTTATCAGCATATCTCAAAAACAAATAATTGCAGAAATTCCAAACTTGGTATTCTAAATGTGTATCATATAGGGATGCTGCACTAAACTTTTCATTAAGATCAAGCAAATGGTTCGTGTAAAGGGACAGCCAAGAGAATTCAAATACATTATGTCTATGAGGAAATTTCTGGTAACTGCAGTGTAACATCTATTCCTTTAAGATCTGAAACTTTTTTGGTAGAAATTGAAAGTTTTGTTAGTTTTCCCTAGTTGATGGGATCATATTTGAATATCTTTTAAAAAAAATTCACTCTATAAAAATGAAACAATTATTTTATTAAATATATGCTGCACTGGTTTAAAAAAACATTTCTTGAACGGTAATCAGCAGTTTGAGTATTGTTTATATAATTAATAACCCAAAATGAATAAAAATATATAATAAATATAAATATAAGAAACACAGTTTTTAGATTATTAATGAGTGTCCTAACTATTACACAGATCAGTCGCGAGATTGTGGCAATTAGTATCGTGATTGAAATAGAGAAATTATAAGCTGTCTTTACACATTGACGTGAATTTAGAATGGTATTAAAATATACTATTATTTAAACTAATACGATCATCATATTTTTTATATATGTATAAAATATTTTTATGCCGAAACATATGATATCAACTGTCACAAATAATTAACGACTATTTTTATTTATTTCTTAACAACACACTTGTCCACAATACCTACTAGGATATCCACAGACGTCCTTTTCAGCCATAGAAGATCATGAGGGTGTCATTTGGAGAAGATGTGCTGTTAGGACAGGCTACGCCCGTTTCGCTGGTCACTATTTTAAAATGAATCACCATAATTAACGAATTCTCAAAACTATTAATTTTTTATCATGTGAAAAAAAAAAAAAAATCTGATCGGGAAATCTCTGATCGGAATTCTGATCTTAGTGGATGTCTACATCATAGAAAGAAAATTGTCACAAAATTTCATGCTTCTAGGTCTAGGGGTTCGGGCTGGGCGATGAAGAATTCACACAGGACAACGGATTTTATATATATACTAGCAAACCCGTACGAAATTTCCGCACTTTTATATTTTTTCTTATTTAGCTTCAAAATTTGAAACTCTTAAATATTATACCAATTTCAACACCAAATTCAAATTTTACTTTACACGTAGCCAAATTTTTATTACAACTAAATTAACATTGCTCAACAGTGAAACGAAAATCATTCAAAGAAAGATTTTAAAGTAAAAGTTACAGTTGACAAACCAGTTTTCACACTTCCGCAGTAGTACAGTTTTAGTATAGGTCCCCTATAACGACTTTTAAAGTTTCGTCATTTTGGCAATAATGTTTTATTTATTTATTTTGGCGCAGTTTCTTTAAAAAAAAATTAAATAAATAATAATAATAATTCCTCTTTTGATTACACTTTTCATAATTGTGTTTTTTAGTCAATTTATGATATTAATTCCTATTCTTTCTGTCTTTAAAATGTTGTTATGTTTAAAATGGCTCTTGAAAAGATTCTGAAGATGCAACTTTAAAAAAATACATTTTTCCATAAAATAATATCATCAGACAAATGTCGTCATTTTTTCTTAATAGATCATTCATCTGAGTCTGCTTGCTGAAATATTATCCATTTATTAATACTAGTATCGCCCAGTGGTCGAAACTCGACCATTATTTTTGCAAAGCGAGGCAAAGCAAAGTTATTGCCTTGTCCTGAACGGAATGCAATTGCAACACAGCTGCGGAAATTGTTTGCCGATATTCACTCTAACTGAATTAGCAGAGTTTTACTTAATATAACTATTTCTCTCTGTAGATGTTAGCCTTTCCTGAAATGAGAGAAAATCGCAACGTGAAAACGCCCCTTGTTGTGTGATACAGCCCAGAAGCTAATAGGTACCATGTCAAACCAAGGCCCAACCAAGTATCAAATTCTGTTAAATTAATTCGATTCATTCATAAAGTACAGTGTTTGAACAAAAAAAAAAAAAAAAAAAAAAAACAAAGAAAAAAAAAAAAAAAGATATTTTTCAAAAATAGTCGAATTGAGTTCGGGAAATTTCAAAACGTGTAACTTTATCGAAAACCGAAAATCTAAAACTTTTCTGAATCTTATATTATCTACCTATATATGCAGAGGAAAGAATAATAAATCCACTTTAAAAAAAATAAAAATAAGTAGTCAATTTCACTTAATTAAAAGTCAAGGAAATCTCGAAACGTGTAAATTCATCGAAAACCGGAAATCAAAAGTTTTTATGTATCTTCTACTTGCATCTTCTAGCCACAAAAGCTAGCAATAGACACTTTTTTAAAAAATAAGTAGCTAATTTCAGTTAATTGAAACGTAAAGAAAGCTCAAAGCATGTAAATTCAGCAAAAAACGGAAATCGGAATTTTTTCCGTATCGTCTACTTATACATGCAGCAGTTAGTAACAAATCCATTTTCCTTTTATTTAGTATATTAGTTGAATATTTATTGTTTAAATATCACCCTTTGAAATGAAATGTTTATGTTTACATTCGAAACTGGAAGTTTGCCATTTTTTTTTTCTGGAGTTTTGTGATTTTAAATTAAAATTTTATTAATTTTACAGAAAAAATAACTCAATCAAACACATGTAGACAGTAACTTATATATAACTATACCCAAATATCGGATTTAAAATCGGCAGATAATTTCCGTTATTTTTTAATAATTTTTTACAAAAAATCCAATGGACGATTAACATAGAAAATCTTTTTCATGGCTCCATGGACAGACAGTGACGTCATCACTTCGCTTGCGTATAGTGATGCTACATTATACAAATTACTGTGTATGTGTTTTTATTTGAGCTTTATGAAATTGCCAGATTTAACAACTTTCTACTTTTAGGTATTTTTTAATGTAAAGGAATACGTGTATAAAAGGGAAAAATGTATAAAAAATGTATAATAAATGTATTTTTAAATACCTTCTTGACATCGTAAGAAAATAATATTTGTATTCGCACCTTCCGGCTAACCATACCTTTCGAATGATACCATTTTCAACCCTCTACTCCCATAATTAATATGTTAAAAAGGGACTACAAATTTTATGCTTGCCTATTAATATATAGATTATTTTTTATCCTAGCGTATTTTATTAATTACATCACTCTCGTATCGTTTTAACAAAATATAATCGGAACTTGTCCTCTTTAGAGGAATATTATATAGATTGTTTACATACCTACACGATGTGTATGTTTAACCAGAAGTCTTCATGTAAGACTTTGTCGAAATGATGACAGATTTTACATGACAGAGTTACGACATGACCTGGCAATAACAGCCGAGTAGCTAACTGCTTCTCTAACAGCACAGTACATTCTAAAGGTAAAGCAGGAATTGTGAGATCCACCGACTGTGTATAGAAACGGACTTCCTTTATTCCCTTAACCACCAGAGTTCTCCCAATTCGTGATTTATTTGTCTAACAGAATGAATAAATATTGAGTTGCGATAGTTATAACGTCAACTGAAAGAGTTTTCTTAAATAATAAATGATTGTTATTAGAATTAATTATGGTTACAAAATTAAAATTTCGTAGATTTATAGACACCAGTCTTTTATTTAATCTAACGGTTTTTTAAAGGACAGTAGAAAGAATCCGCTTATTAAATATTTAGATTTCCTCTTAACTATGACGTTATTTTCCTCTGATATGATTAAAATCTGAAATAAAATCTGACGTTAATTTCTTTAATAAATAAATATTTTTTAAACTAATTAACAATAATTTGGTCACAAAAACTAAGATTTGTACTATTGACAAAAATCAATAAAAACTATGATTTGACCTATTGACAAAAATCAATCTGTATAATATTTCTTTAATGTGGACCAGTTTCAATTATTTTTTGTCGAAACGATACGATACGCCAGGTTAAAAAAATAATATTTATACATGGACAATATTTAAACCCGCGGACTTAGCTCAATGGACTAATAAGAAAAAATCTGATGTGGGCACCACATGATTTCCTTATACACTTTTAGAAATATACATAATGTTAAAAAACATTGTCACTGGACCCGAAACAGTTGGCTAAAAATATTTAAAAAAAATGCATGCATACGTAAAAAAAAAAAAAAAATAAATAAAAAAAAATAAATAAAATTGTGCCTTGAGGGGACTCATGTCAAAGTTGTGCCTTGGGGGGGCTCATTTCAAAGTTGCGCCTTGGGGGGACTCATGTCAAAGTTGTGCCTTGGGGGGACTCATGTCAAAGTTGTACCTTGGGAGGGACATGTCAAAGTTGGGCCTTGGGGGGACTCATGTCAAAGTTGTGCCTGGGGGGGACTCATGTCAAAGTTGTGCCTTGGGGAGGACATGTCAAAGTTCTGCCTTGGGGGGGACTCATGTCAAAGTTGTGCCTTGGGGGGGACTCATGTCAAAGTTGTGCCTTGGGGGGACTCATGTCAAAGTTGTGCCTTGGGGAGGGAACTCATGCCAAAGTTGTGCCTTGGGGGGACTCATGTCAATGTCATTTTGAAAAGATTTTGTGTAAATTCTGGCAAAAGCAGAATTTAGTTTAGGACGGAGGACTATTAGTTTTTTTTTTTTCTTCCAAATTATAACATCGCTTTCAAATTATTCAATTATATTTTCGATAAATTTTAGATTTCGATAAATTGCAAGATTTGTCCAAGGCGTTTTTGAGTTATTACCGTTTTTAGATACATTCTGGCCGCAATGAACCTAATTTTCCTAAATATCTCCAAAACGGAAAATCATACAAAGTCCAAAATGGAGGTGCACAACTAGATGTTATAACAAACCTATGTACCTATTCGCAACTTTCTACGTCCAACCGTTTTTGAGTTATGCGACATACACACACACACGCACACAGACACACATACATACAGACGTCACGAAAAATCGTATAAATTCCCTTATATCTCTAAAACGAGAGCTCGTGTTAAGACGACACTTGCAGGTGTACAACTAGACGTCATGACAGTCACACGTATAAATTGGCAACATTCAGCGATCATTCGTTTTCGAGCAATGTGAAATGCAAAATCCATTTCGCAAATCGGGATTACTATACTTCCATATACTTTGTATAAGGAAGTAAAAATGACGACATTGTCTGATGAGATTATTTTACGAAAAAATGTATTTTTAACAGTTGTTTCTTCAGAATCTTTGCAAGCGTCATTTTAAACCTAGCAGTATTCTAAAGATATATACCGAATATAAACTTTTGTGTCATAAATTGACTAAAAAACACAATCATAAAAAATATAATCAAAATAGAAATTATTTTATTTTATTTTATTTTATTTATTATATATATATATATATATATATATATATATATATATATATATAACAAAAAGAATATACCAAAATTAATAAAAAGACATCGCCAACATGGCCACAAAATTTTAAAAGGCGTTGTGGGAGTCCTATATTAAAACTGTACTGCCTGTGGAAGTATGAAAATTGGCTCATGAACCATGAATTTTATTAAGAAACCTTTGTTTAAATGATTTAGGTTTCACTATTGTACAATATTAAATTGGTTTTAATAATAATTTGGCTTCTGTTAAATTAAAATTTTAATTAGGTGGTGGAATTGGTATAACATATACGAGTTTTAAATTTTGGAGGTAAATAAGAAAAGAAATAAAGGGCGAATATTTCGCACGGGTTTGCTAGTAATACAATAGTTTTAAATCACAGACTATCCAAACATTCTAACTTGTGTTTTAAATATATAGTTAAGTCTTTAAAATGTATTTAAAAAAATAAGGCTATAATAATAATAATGATTTAGTTTTTTTCTGCAATGCATTTACGCTGCACAGAATACACAAAGTTCATTTAAAGGTATTTAATAAAATAATATTAAAAGCAAATGTTTAATTACGATTAATTTAATTGTAAATCTCATAATGAAAATCGCTCATCACATTAACTTATTATAAGAGTAATACGTAATTAGATTTCGAGCGCTCCCATTTATTATCATCCAGTTTCTACAAAGTTTGTTTCCTCGAAACGTAAAGGGTAACACAATATCACTTAATTAAGCAATTGGGGTAGAGTGGAAATAGAATTCTGTAGAAGTTTCAAGAATTCAATAATTAAATATTCTCATTTCTAGAATACCAAATTTTATCAAAGTTTGTGATTTTCTTTTAAGTCTTCAAAAGAGTAAATTTATTATATTTACTTTTTTTTTTTTTTTTTTTTTTTTTTTTGTAGATTTAAACAATAAATTAAATTTTTAAGGATAAGCGTTACAAATATACAGCAGTGGGAAAATTCTTAGAATAAATGTAAATTTTTAACAATTTGTTTTGTTATAATTTGATGCATGTAGTAATTGAGAATCATAGTTTTGTTTTACATAAAAGGTGAACTGGGGTGACTATTAAACTGTGATAGTTTTAAAATTTTCTATCTCTAGAACAGAATGCCCCCTCAAAATAAAATTGCTTTGTAGTGACTGTATTTCTAAAGTAAACTTCACATTTTGGTAATAAAAGTTTTCTTAACAAAATCTACATAAGATATTTGTTAAGGAAAGCATTGTTACGATTTTGTAAAAAATTCGTATTTATTTTTTTGTAAACTCATTCAAAGAGGCTTAGTCAGGTGATAAAATGTTAATTTTCAGCATTCCTAGCTTGCTTTAGCATTAAAATAGCTCATTTCCCGTTAAAAACACGTTAAAAAGCCTCATTAAGACAGGTAATACTTTTGACGACTTTTTCGCTCCTTGGCGATTTTTTGGAGACTTGATGAGAAAATCCTTATCATCGATATACCAAATATGGAAGCTTTAACTTGATCGGCTGAAGAGTTTCTGGAATTTTCCACATTTTTCTACGCGTTACTTAAGAAGATGCTTTACGCCACATGAGTCAGTCTCAGTTTAGTTTTCGCCAATGCTGTTCAAGGAGCTTTGAGCCTTTTTGGATTGCAGTCGATTGCTGTATGTTAATGCTCTGATACACTCTGTATTGTGAATTTGCTGTTAACAGCTGTTATTTAAGCTGTGTTTACTGGTGAACAGGAAGTTGATATTTGGTTTGTAGACCTGTATTCTTCTCTACCTTTCTCTAAATAAAGTTTCCAGCCTCTGCAAGATTCGCCTTTCATTTTCGGACAGCTTACGAACCCCCAAGTACGCAACACTGTCTTATGTAGATTTTGAATATAACGTCATATTTGTTCTAATTCTTCTGGTCTAAAATTTCAAAAAATAGTTTTTTCTTTTTAATTTTTCTTTTGTTTTGTTTTCGCATATTCTTAAAGTTTAGATTATGAGGAATCGCACAACAGCAAAATGTAAGTAAAATGTCCCATTCTGTGATTTATTAGACTACTACCGCTGCTTAAAGTTTTGCTCAAAATTTTAAACTCAACTCCCTCAAAACTACTTTTTTCAACATGATTGATATGATGTCTCAAGTTCTATATAGCAAATCTACTTTAAATACTGTACCAACCTTCAATATATAAAATACTATAACCCTTACCACTTTTGCATCAAAATTATTTCTTATTATTTATAAAATAATAATAAAAATTATTTTTAAAAAAGTTGGAGAATGCTTTTTTTTTTTCTTTCCCTCTGAGGTAGGGGCTATGACGATATTCTTACTAATTAAATTATTTTTTTTTTTTTTTTAATTCAGATGATCAGGAAGGTTGCAATCGTGTGAATAAGGGCTCCTTAATTTTTTTACTTCCCCCCGCCCCCAACAAAAAGCTTACCAGAATATCTTTTTTTAAATTTCTTTACTGAATTTTTTTTGTAAATTTGTAAAATATCAATTGATATCTTGTAAAAATATGAATAGTAATATATACCGGGTGTCCCATAAGTCTGTAGGTATTTTAAAAATTCATAACTTTTGAAGAAATTGTTAAGTTTGAACGCGGTTTGCAAAAAAGTTATTGTCATAAAAGATTTTTTTTTTTTTTTTTTTCTTTTTAGAACAGTAATTTAGTTAAAATTTTTGTCGATAGGTGGCGATGTACGTGACCAAAGCACGGATGTCTACGAAAAAAGTATATTTATTTCCATGCAAATATTTTCAGGCACATAAATCCTATTCTATGTGTTCGCTATCACTACAAATTACAGTTTGCTAACGAGTTACAACACCGCAAATTATAACTTCAGTCGGCGATTCTTAGCTTACGGAGAACGTCTTCATCAATAATCCACTAAGTCACCACCAAGTCAGCATGGCAATTAAAATTTCATGTATGCATAAGTAGGAAGTAAAATAAGTAATAATATGTGTTAACCATAAATCCGTGCAATTTATAGGACTCTGATTTACATATTTCTAGTTTCTCGTCTGTGCAGCGCCTTTTTTTGACGAAATTTTTTTTTCCTTAAAAAAAAAAACAAAAAAAAAATATTTTACGAGAATAATTTTCTCACAAACAGCTACCAATTCCTTCAATTTTTAGGAACTTTTAAAATGTCTATAGACTTACGAGACCCCCAGTACATACATAATAACTCATGTGATGAACTCGTTTAGTGTGAAAGAAGGATAAAATAGATAGATTTGGCCTTTTCACTCTTCACAAATGAGGTAAAGCTAGTAGAGTTTGCGCACAAGTCAATAGAACAATATAAAAAGTTCAAATAATTTTTTGCTAAACTATTGGAGCATAATTTTGAACTGATCCTTCTTCTATGCATTTCCATTACAATTTTGATGTTTTTTTTTTTTTTTTTTTTTTTTTTTTTTTTTGTAATTTAAAACAACAGCTGTAATAAAACCAAGAGAGTTATCTCTCCTTATAAGGTAGGTGTGATTGCGTACATGGGCAGGAAAGATTGCGCTTAATTATAACTACAATGTCATTGTTAATAATAATTATTGAACTTAATTGACATTTTTTTAAGGTATCTGTAAACAAATATTTTGTATTGAGAGAGGATATTTGAATTCAATAATTGAAATATCAGAAAAAAAATGATTTAAAAATAATTACAAAAATTTATTAAAAGGAGGCATATTAAAGAATTAGAAAAAGAACAATATTAGATAAATATTGCAAAATACCATTAAGTTCCTAGATAACACGTTTAAATTGAAATTAGTACGTTTCCTTTTCAGCTTAACCCTTTGCGGCGCAAGACAATTCGGATCATTTAAATTATACTGCCACCGGAATTCATGAACTAAATTAAACGTAAAGAAATTTTAAATTTTAAGGTTTAAAAACCGGCTTTTTCTGGTATGGTATAAACCTAAGGTTTTGCTAAAAAATTTCCGGGATGAATTTTTACAGCTGAATCTTAAATTTTGCGTCCTCGCAGCGAGATCAGCGCGCGTTAAGGGGTTAAGTGGTTTCTTGTTTGCTGACCGAATCTCTCGTTGTCCACAACTGTGCCCTTATTTTTTGTAAATGATGAAACTATCGTGAAACTACCTCCATAAGTTAACCCGTTCGAGACGGATTGCACAACAATCATAGCACGTTCGAGACGGAGTGCAATGATAAATGGCTAGTGCCGCCTACTTTTAAGCCCAGAAATCACTCAACGTTTATTATTTAATAAACTCCTTTTTTTCTCAAAATCTTCTGCACAAAAATGTTCAAAACGTAAAACCCACATTTCACTTGGTTTGCAGTCTTCTCTCATTTCCATTTTAAAATCTTTTACGTTAATTTTATTTATTTTATTGAAATTTAGACGATTACAATCTTAAAGAAAAAAAATGTTTGAGGACACTAAAATTATTTGCTTGCATTTACTTTTATCGCTTCTATTTAAGCACAAAAGATGCACAAAACTTGAGCATCATACTTCAAAATATTGCAAAACTAATCAGATACACAATAACATTTAAATACTACTTTGTGATGAATTTTTCACAGGTTAACATTAACATGCGGGAGGTAAATTCCACCAGAGGCGTGGCTTTTGTTAATTGTGCCATTCCTGAATAATGTTCACTTTCAGAGTCTGAGGGCAGTCTGCAAAAAGATGTGCCATCTCGAATGGGTTGAACTAGTCCTAGTCGAAGTTATTTTCTGATACAGTTCCAGACATTAAACAAGCGCATCCTCATTATCTTGTCATTACTAAAACCTGCGAAATCTCTTTTAGTATAGAATTTTATAAAACCAATGCGCAATCTCTCCTAAATAGCGAAAGCGCAGACTCTCCAATTTTGGTAGGAAAGAGATTGCACAGTCTTTTATTCAATGGCTATTCGCTTTTAGAGAGAATCGTTGTGCTCGTACCGTTAGTCTAGGTTATTCTCTTATGAGAAATTGTTTAATCTAAATATATTTTGTAGTACTGTCGTTCTATAGTAATTCATAGGAAGGGCAGTACAAATTCACGCATTTATTTTTCAAAACAAGACAAAGTAACCCCGTTTTATTTTTGATTCTTGAAGCAATCAACATGCACATTCAAATCGGCACTTCACTATTGATGTTGTGCAAGAACCTGAAGTCGCAACTCGCCCGCTCTACTCTTTCCCGCCGATACCCCTATATGTGTACACTCTCCTACCGCGCGATCTCTCCTACGCGTGATATGCCTTATATGTATAATGAGTCGCTTTTGCAATGAGGACGTTAAATTAACGCTATGAAAACCAGTTTGTGTTAGGACCTTCTCTTTTTATTCCAAGGAAGCGAAAATGATTCTTTAGCGACAAAGTAAACGGAAACGAGCATACTTTTCTCAGATTTTCTTACTTTTTTTCATTTTTATACGTTTTCCTAAAATTACTGATAAGTTATCAATAACTTATAAACATATATAAATAAATATTTTAAGTTTATATTTATGTATTTATATATCTTTATCATTTATATAATTTATGAATACGTGGTATAAGTTGCAGGTTGGTCCACAACTGGATTTGGCGATTTTTATTTGGCGCTGTTTTGATCGAAAACGATGTCGTTCTGGATTCTTTGCAATATGATATGGCAACCTACTTGCTGTTTATTTTTTATGCCCATAGCCACGGAGTAATATTAATAGGAGTTGAAGGTCCAATGGGAGAAAGCTACGAAACTGTGATCTAAATTTTTGGTAAATACTGAGGGCGCCACTTGTCATTCCTCCCTACCTCGGCGCGGATATACTGTTGTTTTCAATAGAATTTTGCAGGAGTACATTTAAAATTTTTTATTTTAAGCAATTTAATTTCTTTGTAAGTTCTTAAAACTGCATAATTCAGATGTTTCAAATAAATGCTTCGTTCCTAGTTATAAAACAGGCTATGATAGTGATAAGAAAAGAAAAAAAAGCCCTAGGAGAAAAATAAAGTCCGAGTTCGTGTTTTCTGCACCTAAAGTAAGTTTATTTTTTCTCTTTACAAAATTTCATCCATTCTCCTTCCTCCCAATTGTCTGTTTTAGCTAGCTTCGGTTCATAAGAATCGTCATTTTTAAAAAGCTTTCTTTCTAAAAGTAAAATTAGTATAAAATGGCTCTTAAAAAAAAAACATGTTGGTTAGAATCCGCGATTGTAATGAAATGCTCGCCCTCTGGTGGGCTAAGGTAAATTACAATAAACATGGTTTAATTCGAATTCCATACAGCCGCCATTGCTTACCGATATTTAGTTTCACATATATTTATTGAATAAAAATGAATAAATACGGTAAAAAAGATAACACATACTTTTGTGTGCCACAGTGTAACTCCAAAGGATCAAGAAATCCAGAATTGAGCTTCCATTTATTTCCAAATGACAAATTTAAAATTTCAGTTGCTTCGTCTAATGGAAGTAAAGAATTAATCAGATGATTTGAAATTAATATTTGTTCAACTTCAGTTAAAAATCTACTTCCGATCGAACTTTGAATAAACTGAAGTATTTTTTCCAAAAGCAATCAATTTTCCATAATGTAATGGCGGAGAAATTATAGTACGAATATTAAGTAGAATAACAAAGGAACACTAATGGAACACACGTGGCTATGTTTACTAACAACTGCAGTGTTCACAAAGCGCCGTCTATCGATCATTACAAACGCGGATACTGTATTTAATGAAATTTGCTTTCAGTCGAAATTTTTTCAGCTTGATATTATTTTTAAAAAAATAATTAAAACGAGACATTTCCCCATTGAATAACATTGCGGAAGCTGGAGAGAAGGAAGGATTGCACGCTGGCGCCATCTGTAAACATTAGAAAACAACATCACAAAATTTCAGCGTTACCTTCTTCTCCTGTCTTATTACTCCGTGCCCATAGCAATCAGCGTTCTTTTATTTTTTATTACCATGGCAACCAGCCTTGAAATTAATTATAAAGATAACTTTAATTATTAATTCTTCTTTTTTTTTTTTTTTTTTTTTTTCAGTTGGTGAACTACAATTATATAAAACGGTTGTAATTTTATTTTTGTTATTAATTTATTTTGTTTATTTAATTTATTATTATTTTATTTTGTTTAAGTAGATTGGTTGTGACGAAAGATAGGCCTATTTTTCCAAGAGAAGGTGAATGTATTAGCATTTTTTTGAATGAATTGTTTAGAGAGATAGAAATGTATTTTGAATTTTTGAAAAAAATTTGAATTATTTAAAAGTAGTATGATTTGGGAAAAGTGTGGTTTTCATGTACGCGAAGCATATAGTATCATACAAGTAACTACATACGTATTACCGATCAATAAAATACAGAATTTCATGCATTCTTTCTTTTATGCTACGTAAAGTAGCTTATTTTTAAAAGTATATTCGAAAAATCATTAAAAGAAATGGTGAACGAAGTTCTAATTTATATAATCGTATTCTACCGGCAAATGTAGAATATTTAAATTGTATAAATGTAGAAGAAGCACACACACACACACACACACACATATATATATATATATATATATATATATATATATGCATATTGATCGCCCTTGAAGTATCGAAATTTATGAAGATGTTTTATCATTCATAGTGAGGTAAGTTAATTTTAAATATTACTTTTATTAACATTAAAAATAGGCTTAATTGATTTTGTACATTACAAATGATGCCATTTTGAAGAACGCGTTTTGCTTTTTTTTGCACTTGGAATCCATGGCAACCACTTCCGAAAATGGCATTTCGCTATAATCACCAAAGAAAAATCGCCAAATCCAGTTGTGGACCAACTTGCAATTTGTTCCAAATACGTTTAAATTGTACAAAAAACAGTGTCGTACATTATAACTGCTTAATCTGAAAGAAATCAATACAGCTATTTTATATGACCTACAAGTTACAGAAAAAAAAAAAAAAAAAAAAAAAAAAGAAAGAAAGAAAGAAAGAAACTATACAAACCGATACAAAGGAAAAGTAGTTGAAAGGTTTTCGCGTATCGAACAGTTTTAATCGAGAAATAAATTTTATTACCAATCTTAGTGACTAGTTAAAAGTTAATTTAACTTTATAATATATTCCAGAAAATATCTGGTTGAAATATTTTACTAAATTTTTTTCACGCACATTCACAAAATAATGTAAAAAAATAAATGAATACAAAAATAAAAAGAGAGAGAGAGAGAAAGAAAGAAAATAAAAAAAAGAAATTTGTAATAACAGAAAAGAAGAGGACTAGAGTTACAGCATTCCTTAAAGTAAAATTGCAACTGCTTCGAAAAATATTCGATAAATTTTCCCGCAAGTAAGATAATATATCGTGAAAAGAATTTAAAATAAAAAGTCCAAAAAGTTTACGTTATTCATATGTTCAGTGAAATAAAGACAGAAAATTTTGGAATGCAATGAATTTCAGAATGACTAAAATATATTGAAAAGTGGATAAGATATCACGCCGAAAAGAAAATATTAGTTTTCGCTTACCCTGAAAAGAAATATTTTTAAACATATTTTTCCTTTGTAAATATATCTGAGTCTTATTTAATCATATTTTGCAGCTTGTATGAATCTTTTAATCATGATTTGTAAAATTTAATAAATTTCTTTGAATTTTGGAAATCGAATAGCGCAAGAAATATATTCTACAAATAGCGCAAGAAACATATTATGTCATGCATACATATATATATATATATGTATATATATATATATATATATATATATATATATATATATATATATATATATATATATATATATATATATATATACTAGCAGACCCGGCCACGCGTTGCTGTGACTAAGTTATACGTTGAATTATACGGCTGTAAACTATTTAGTACAGTCAAATTATTATTTACGAACAAAGACGAAAACGTTGTAGCCGATGTAAAAACCCACAGGGTTGAGATTTGAAATTTAGGTCAAAATTTGGAAGCGATTGATAAAAATTTTCGTAGTGTTGATATTAAGCACAAACTAATTTTATTGTAGGGTCCTATAAATTTTAATGGAGAAGTGATATATATTATTTCTAATGCTACTTTGGATAAAATTGCTAAAATGACTAATATATAAATTAAACTCTATTAAAATTCTATTAAAATAAAAGTATAAAAGAAACAGACGATTTTAAAATCAATTTTTATGGAGGAGTGAAATATAATATATGCTATAATGGATAATTTTACTATAAAATGACCTCATCATTTTAAATATTTTAAAGAGGGCAACAGCTGTAGTTATAAAAAGGAAAACAATAAGGCTAAACCAGAAAAATAAGTAAATTTGATAAATATTTTAAAACTTTAAAATTGGAAATCTTAAGAAATATTGGACATTTAAAGTAAATACATGTATCATTTTAAATAGAAAAAGATTTTGGAAAAGTTTAGTGTATTTTAACGAAGTGATAAAATTTTTTTGAGTATGTTAAAATTTTAATAGTAAATTCAAGTTAATAAAGATGGGAAACATTGAGGATTAAGATAAGAATAATTATAAGATAAAAAAAAAAAAAAAAAAAAAAAAAAACTTTTTATATACCATGCTTTTAAATTTTAATATACTAATAATATACTAATTAAAAGGAAAATGATAAATATTCTATCACAGTTTGAAGTCAAATTTGTTTTCAAACGTCTAAATAAAATATCTGATGTAAGATACTAATATTTTGCAGCGGAATAGATTTCATTTCTGTCATCCTTGGCGAAAAAAAAAAGAATATCGCCAAATTATCTGGCGAAAATATTTAATTCCTTTAAAAAATCATGGTTATTTTAACAACTTATATTAAAAGAGTAATGAATAATATGAAACAATATTTCGTACAATACATATTACATGTCATACATACGTACAATGAATAATACATATTACATTTCGTACAATGTATACATCTGGCATGTATATTTTCGTGTTACGCTTTTGATCGCCAAATAATAATAATAATAATAATAATAAAAGCCAAGGGCGACAGAGTTTTGAAATTTAAAATTAAAATTTTATCAATTTGACAGCAAAATAATTCAATCTAACACCCGCGATAACTAATACATATCAATACCCAAATATAAGGATTAAAATCGGGAAATAAATTTCCTCGATTTTTAATAATTTCTTACAAAAAATCCAGTGGGCAGTTAACATAGGAAATCTTTTTCTTGGCTCCACAGACGGTCAGTGAGTCGCACTTCGCTTGCGTATAGAACTCATAGATATATATAGCATATATAGAATAGAGTGATCATTGGGGAGAAAAAAGTTATTCCTTTTCATTTGGGAAAAGACGACGTTTTTACCAAAATATGGCCGTCTTTCCCCGAGTGAATACACACGGGAATACATACTAATATTTTAGCAAATAAAATTTATGAATAATTTATTTGATAAAGGGGAATGGAAGACTCCAGATACAGTTTCAAATTCATATTTCTTTCTTTCTTTCCTTTTTTTTTTTTTTTTTCAATACCACTTAATGGCTGTTTCCAAAGCTTTTATTTATTTTTTTTTTTCGGCATCAAAAATCTTTGTACGATAACATGGGGATGAGAGATCTATATATATTACTATATCTATGATAGAACTACATTAGCACCACGGAGATTAGCACTTTATCAATGTGTATAAAATCTTTAAATTGATTATGACGTCAATTTTCGTGAGATGCATAATTTAACTTTTTATAATTTTTTAACGTTCACGTTTGATTAAATGTATTTATTTTTATGTCGAAAGAAAATGAACTCGTATTTTTTTTTTTTTTTTTTTTTTTTTTTTTTTTTGGCAACAATTAAATTAATGGAACTCACAGATATTTTGGAGCAACTTTAATAAAGGTCTATAATTAAGAAATAATTGCAATAAAACAATATTGTGACAATAAATTGAGATAAAAACTATCCTATCTCTCAAGTTGGACCAAACTGCACACAGTGCGCAAAATTTCATAAAAATCGGTTCCTTAGTTTAGGAGTTTACCCCGGACAAACATCGTGACACGTAATTTATATATATATACAGATATATATATATAATGGGTGCGCCAAAAGTTCGTTAAAACTTTAAAAAATTCATAAAAAAAGAACAAATGATGATAAAAATTGCGGTTTGCACGAATGGCATCAGAAAGAGGGCGGATTTTTTTTTACGAACAAAAAAATTTTAGTTAAAAAATGACCGATAGGTGGCACTGTGGTGCATACACGAAGCTGACTTATGCATTTCAGGTTTGAACAGGGAGCAGCCCCCGCTCACCGCTCGAAGAGCGGTGTTGAGCGCTTCCAGGAAAATCCACGTGAGCTGCTCCGACATTTATTGAGAAAAAAAAAATACATCATGCATCGCCTGGCTTAGCCAGCCCGCGACAAGGGGCGATGCAAATGGGCATGGGTATTTACAAGAGCGGCGCCAGACACAAGTCTACCCGCGACACGGGGCGCCGCTTGATTATAGGAGAGAGGGTGCGAGTCTGTGTGGCCTTCCACGACAAGCGGCACGCTACCAGTTTAGACCTTGCATTTATGAGGGCTACTGCAGCATTACAGGCACACGGGAAGATAACAGGGAGATAGAAGAATAATGTGTTTAGGAGAAAGAATTTTTCTTTGTGATTTTAGGTTAGTTTGTTAGATTACATAAATCCATTAGGAATGAGAAAATTTTATTTAATTTATTAATTAAGGGTTTCCTTGTTAAAATGTTGTCCAGCCAATTGATTGGTCTGGGAGAGGGATTTCTAATATGATATAGTGCTGTTAAGGGGCAGTGGAAATAATAGTGTTGCGGAGTTCCCTCCTCGCCGCAGGAACACAGGGGAGAGCGTCGGCAATGAAATTTGTAAAGGTAAGATGGGAAGGGGCCATGACCTGTTAAAAATGCCGTGATAGGTGGAGTTAGGGTCCAGGAATTAATACGAGCCTGTGGGATCAGCGAAAAGGTGTGCCTACCCTTCTCTGAACTATCCCACAGGTTTTGCCATTTGAGATTAATAATTTCTTTGATTCTATTTTTGACATAGGAGGGTGGGGCAGGGATTGTGGAACACTTGGTGGGGAAATCAGTTGCTTCTTTTGCAAGGGAGTCAGCGAGTTCATTGCCGATCACGCCCCTGTGGGCAGAAACGTGTGCCAGGGAGCAAGTTAAGTTAGGATTCGTTAAGAGTTTTTTTATCTGTTGAATTTGTGGGTGTCTGCACCGATGCCGAGCTATTGCCTGAAGTCCCGAGAGACTATGCATTTCAGGTTGTCAATAAAACACCTGAATGCACATGGACTTCTCATTCGATGCCGGCGTTATGCTATCGTTTCAGGATCAAGCATTGATTATCAAGCTCTTTTATAAGAATGACGAATCAGTAACAGACGCACTGAGGAAATTTCACACTGCAAAAGGACTAAAGAAGAAAGAAGGACCCATTTCACTATCAGGGATACTGAAACAAAGAATATATTCTTTGACTGAAACTTGCCAAGCGCTTCGAAGAAACGGGTCGTTTGGAAGATCGTTCACGAAGTGGTAGACCTTCCTTGAGAGAAGTGCTTGTTGACTCGTCATTCTTATAAAAGAGCTTGATGATCAACGCTTGAACCTGCAACGATAGCATAACGCCGGCATCGAATGAAGAGTCCATGCGCATTTAGATGTTTTATTGACAACCTGATATGCATAAATCAGCTTTGTGTATGCACCACAGCGCCACCTATCGGTCATTTTCTGAACTAATTTATTTATTTATTTTTTGTACTTAAAAAAAAAAAAAAAAACCCGCCCTCTTTCTGATGCCATTCGTGCAAATCGCACCTTTTTATCATCATTTGTTCTTTTTTAATGAATGTTTAAAGTTTTAACGAACTTTTGGCGCACCCGGTATATTTATACATATATGCATGATAATACCAGCAGCACTCAAATAAAAGTTATTTTAATTCAATTTTAATGTTAGCTCTCATTTTTTCTATGATTCGTTTACAGTATATCAATTAATAGATAAATTCATGCTGAAAAAAAAAAAAAAAAAAAAAAAACGTGTTTTCCGTTGGTATAGGTATATTTTTAATATTTTTATTCGTTACGGATGGATGTCAGTTTGAAAAACGGCCGTATTTCCCCCCACCCCACCCCCGTGACTTCTTATTTCTTCGGAAATATTTTGAGGGAGAAAAATTCAGTTCAGCCCAATTTTAATTACGGTTCCATTGATGCTTCAATAAATATGTCTGCAACTAATTGATTTTTTTTCCCCACTACAACCTGCCGCACTATATTTTACCCATATGTCTGCCAATTTCTGTAATTCTGCGACACGCATTCATTAAATGCATAGCTGTACAGACACACACACACACAATTATCTTTTACCATAGCTGCCAACATTTTAATTAGTATCGTTAGGAATCGCCCCTTTTTCCAAACTGGTTTATTTTTAGAGTGATTTTCTCCAAATCTTATTACGATTAAACAACAAAAAACACGTTCTATAAAGGTCTGGTGTAGAAAAAGGCGAATAATAACAGTTTTCCGGAATAATAATTAGAATGTTGGCAGGTATGTTTTATTATTATAGATTCTATTTAGTAAATTCATGATATCGTTACGAAGCCCCTTTCTAAAGATCATTAAGAAAATTGTTTTAAAATGCAATCTCAAGAATATTATCCAAAGAAAAAAAAAGTGTTGTTATTTCTATTTATTTTAACAGTTACGTTAGCTAGATAAATGTTGGAAATTAGTTGGAGCATATTCGTTGTATTACGAAATGCAGCTATTCCACTAGATTTGATGTTTTATCACTTTTTTTTTTCGTCTGTTAACCATAACTCGTAAAGAAGGCATTTCGCACTCTGCAAAGCTATGTGATTCTGATTCGGCTTTGTGAACCTTGCACCTCCTGCAAATTTATCACACTGATTGTAAAACCCGCTGTATGACATTTAAAAGTAGGAATTAAGTATATTCCAATTAATTTAGAAATTTATGTAGGGATAAGTACCTATACTTGTTTTGTTAAACTTATTTATACTTAAAATTGCGTCCTATACGTATTGGGAGTGGGGATGAATGGGACGTAGAATGAATGGGCCAATAGCAAAATTTTATGTTTTGCAAGCACTAGAAACTTGACAATTTTTCTGGTATATTGCAGTACTGAGATCATTCATCAGGTGCAGTTTCAGAATTGTGCTGTCTATTGAAGGGCAGAAAAAAATTAAAGTGTCTTTTTCTGGTGCCAGAGTAAGTTTTTACTGATTCAATTAGATAGTAGTTAAAAATTAACTATTTGCTTAAAGTTAATATAACTCATATATGCTGAAAAGGTAATCTTTCATTGTGTTTATGATATTCAAGAAGAATATTGACAATTGTTCTTTACGCCTATTTCATGTTTTATGTGATCATGTGGTGGAGGCGATGAATGGGACATTCTCCTCTATGTGCTAATTTAAAATTGTACACAAGAATTATATTAAAACAAATCGTAAATAGATTTTCAATATTTTTATAACCTGTAGCTCAATTGTTATAACATGGAATTATAAAAGTAACACGAATTTAGAGAAAAATAGATTGAAATTAATTGTTCTGACTTTTGTTTATAATAATTATGATTAAAAAAATTATACGTTAAAATATTCAATACAATTTAAATCAATAATATCAATAATTAAAAAAAATAAATAAACTAATAATAATTGGATTAAAATCACAATTTCAATCAAGCTAATTAAATAAATCCTGCTAATTATTAATGTAATACGGAACAGAATGCTTATTTTTCCCGATCAGTCGGAAACAAAAATTTATCTGGATAATTTGTACTCTATTATAATGATTTATATCTTTCTAGTGTCTTATTTATTTATTTATTTTTGGATTAGATCTTATTAGATTAAATTACCAAAGCACAGAGCACTAGGAACTGTGCGGACCAAAGGACTTTTGCCTTTTGATGTTAATTTGAGTCAATACATCAGTTTATGTTAATTTCAATAACTTCATAGTGTGTAATAAAATCACATAAACGAATTTAACTTAAAAAATTATATACTTTCCATTTTCTTTTCTTTTCTTTGTTAATTCCAGTCTTGTCCCATTCATCCCCACCTATGGGGATGAATGGGACAATGCACGTGCATGTATATATATATATATATATATATATATATATATACAAAATAAAATAAAATAATTAAAAATAGCTTTTTATTAAAGTTGGTATGTTTATATGTAACTTGTTACTGAAGTGTACTTATGAGCAATTTTATAAAATTCTGAATTACATATGGTGAACGTTATTAATAAAAACATGAAAAATGTCCCATTCATCCCCACATAAAGCTCTAAGGTCAAACTTTTCTATTCATATCGTTTCGTTATGTTTAAGTCCCTGTATGTACAAAAAGAATTAGTGCAAATATTTCTCATAAATTAAAGGTTATTATCGTACCTATAACAAGATTAAAATGTACTGAAATATGAGCACATTTTGTTTAAGTATCAAGTGTAAAAAAATTTCATATATTGTATATATCAACTAAGTTTCAGTTACTTAAAAAACTGGTTTTAACTGCGATTTCATTCCTTCTGTTATAAAATCTATCGTTTCTCTTGTTAATCAATTTATTTCTTCTATTAAAAAACTAAATTTTTGAGTCTCATGACAATGGAAACGCAAAGATAAAACATATAATGTTTTAGTAATTTAAAATAAAATCATACTCTTGTAGACTTCATCAATTAAATTCCATTTATCCATTTATTTATTCTTCTATTGTACTTAAAGAAAATTTTTTGCTTTAATGTTCTTGAGAAATAATGCAGCAGCTGGTGTATTTTATTTATTTATTTCATATTTTCGTTGAGGAAAAAATTTCCAAAATTGTTCAAAGTGTAAAAGGTAAGAGTATTTCTACGAAAAGTTTAATAACAGATTAAACATTTTAATAATATTAAGAAGAGTAAATTATCGAAGTTAAGTTTTATTACATAAAAAAAAAAAAAAAAAAAGTTCTTGTTTTTAAATTCTTATTTATATTTATTCTCTTAAATTTTTAAATATTCCATTTAAAAATATTTTATGTGAATTATTTTTGTTTATTAATTCAGTGTATGGAGATAATAATTCTACGAATTTATTTTATGTTTTATTATTTATATACTTACATATCGTTACATAACAGAAATCTTGAGATTCAAAATCATAATGTTTCGTTAATCAGTTAAAATATTTACAATATCTGAATTAAATTAATAAAACCTCTTTGCGTAATTCTCTTCATATAGGATTATTTTGTTATTAATTTTAACACGTTCATTGCTGTGCTGAAAATTAGAATTTCGTACAAATAGAAAAAAATAAAAGCCTTGCCCTAGTGGTCAACATAAATATTACGCGCCGTTTCGCTGTGGCCAGAAACTTGATAGGGACGCGTCCATAGGATAACACGTGATTGGCCGTTCGGTGAGAACTCGCATCATGCGGTATCGCGTGATTGGCAGTTAATGTGTTAAGAAAGTTATATACTCGTTCTGCTTTAAATGAATCATGCATTTTACGATTATTAGCAAGAATTTCAACTATAGAATGAATGCACGAAATATCCCCTCTCTCTCTCTCTCTCTTTTTTTTTTTTTTTTTTTTTTTTTTGTGTGTGTGTGTGGGGGGGTTAAATATATATGTCAGATACCATAATATATATATATATATATATATATATATATATATATATATATATATATATATTTAATTATGGTGTTCTTTTCAACGCGCGGTGGTATAAGTCAAAGCGAGTACAATATTGTAAGGCTACGTCCTTTCGAAACCGGTTGTGCTGATTTAAATTTTATGGTGTGTGAAGAAGTTTTATTTTCTTGCTAAAATAATACGTCAATCTTACTACAAATATCGTTTACTATTGTACGTGCTTTGGTATAAGTGTGAAACCACCTCCCAGCTGCAAAAACTCATCACATAAATTTTTTAGCAAAAATTTACGTTTATAACGTAGCAGGAAAGGCCGTTTTTTTTAAACTTAAAATTTAAAATTTCTTTTAATTTAATTTTGTTCGTGAATTCCGGTGGCAGTATAATTTAAATGATCCGAATTACCTTGCGCCGCAAAGGGTTAAGAAACGAGAAAAATTTTGTAACAGTTATTTATGGAAAGGAAACAAAAGTTTCAACAGTAATAAAATTATACTTTTAAAAAATTAAAGAACACGCTTTTATTGAAATGTGAACTAAAATCACAAAATATTTACCTTTACAATATTAAAATGCAGGTTAAGCGAAAATCGTGTGAGTGACACACCATAATATTTACATACTTTTATATCTTTAATTAAAAATATTTAGAAATAAACAAAAGCCATTTTTAAAAAATCTCCCCTGACTGGGCTCGAACGTTAGACCTTTAGGCTCGTAGCCCGGAGCTTTACATCACAGCCACAGCGTTCACGTAGGGAAAGTCTTTTTTTTTTTACAATATAGATTTTCTGTTTGCTCCCAGAGCGGTTACAAACATACATACAAACATAGTACATACAGGTGAAGCTAATAGAAGCGTGTTAAAAAAAAAAAAAAAAAAAAAAAAAAAAATCACATTTATATAATGCAAAGTGTAAGTATTTTCCCCATTATTAAATTTATCTTGCACAATTCTTTAAATATTGAATTTATTTTACACGAGTTATCTATAGTTTAATTTAATTTGATTTTTTTTTTAATTGTTACACCTTAATTCCATTTTTACTTATTTAGTGGAATAGTTTTCATTTCGAAGTAGTTTCGAACAGTGTTGTGCCAATGATTTCAGTTATCGGAGTTTTAAATTTTAGATTAACACGTAAATGGCCGCATTTTTTATATTTTTGAGAGTAAGCTCTGCCTGTGGGGGTTATTTTTACAAGTTGTATATTTTTGAAACATGTTTTTATTTATTTATTTATATTTTTATTAAAAATGAGTATATATTATACTTACAACTCTTTCTAATCAAATTGTTTATATGTATAGTACATTGATTGAATAAATGTAAATATCGAGCATATAATTTTTAGACATAAAGTAACATACACATTGCAAAAGAAATACGAGGGTGGTCAGAAAAAAAGGTTACAAGTCGAATAAAGAAATATTTATTAACAATAGACAGAAAATACAAAAGAGAATTAAGAGACATATGTAACTATCACTTTTTGGCATAATCACCAAGTCTATTTAGGCATTTATCAGAACGCAGAACCAACTTGTTTAACCTGTCTTGGTAGAAATCAGGTCCCTGTCCATTGAGCCAGGTCTCGGCGGATGTTTTCACAACACTGTCTGATAAGAACTGTGTGCCGGATAAATGCACCTTCAACCTCGGAAACAGGAAATAGTCACTGGGTGCCAAATATGGGCTGTATGGGGGTGACTCCAGATTTCCCACCTGAACCGTCGCAACAATTCCTGCGTTGCTTAAGCAGTATGGGGCCTAGCATTGTCATGCAGGAGGATGACACCTTCATTCAATATGCCCGGCTGTTTGCGTCAGATGCTTCGCGGACACATTCTTTGCCCATAAAAATCGAATCTCGGCTCGCACTTCCAGACGAGACAAATTTTCTAAGCGTCTTGCTATTTCAATCGTCCTGAACCATCTGGGAACTTTCACTACCTACCCTCACACCAGCTGTATGACAAGTAGCACCATCTGTCTCCACTCTGGGGAAACAAAAGTTCTCCACAATATGTAGTTTTCAAGTGCTGCAGCTTGTAACCTTTTTTTCTGATCACCCCTCGTATCTACTGTTGGAGTTACAGATTTCCAAATAGCGAGAACACTCGTTAGCGTCGTTTAAGTGTTAAAAAACAAATAATACAAATGTATTACTTCGCTTTAATAATTATAGAAAATAATTACTGAAATAATTTTTTCTTTTTTTAGAATACTATTAAATAAACAAACAAATAAATATTTTACAAGTTTCTTTAGCACACATTTTTTAAATTCAATGAATTCTTATATTATTTGAAACAAAATGAAACAGTTGGTATTTTACTTATTATGCCTTTAATTCTAAACTTTAAAATGAATATCTATTCTAATTAAAACCTTGAAGAAGAATTATTAATTAATTTGCATATCTAATGAGTTTAATTAAAATTTCTAAACCAACTCCAAAACTTTATAAATTTCAAATTATACTTAATCCCAGTTTAGATATTTTATTAAAACATTAAATTTAGTGACAATTCCAGACACAAATGTGTCAAGGATTAGTCTTAGACTAATTATTTCTGAGTAAGTTAATTATGTCGTATTTAACGAAATTGTATAAGAATTTTCCTTAAGATGATTAATAATTTCTTGAAAGGAATTCCACTAAGAATGTGTATTTGTGGATCAGAGGAAATATAAAACGAAAAACAATCAATTTTAAAGTCACTGATATTTTACTTAAAGAAAACTGAGTGGTTAAGGGATTATTGGTGGTACAATGCAATTAAGAAAATGAATCATTGTATCAATAATAGTAAAATGATTTATGGGAGAAACGAAGTTTTATATGCACCAAAAATAAAGCATTTTTAATTTTCTCTTTTTAAATTATTTTATTCTTTTAATAAAACCTTTTTCAGGACTAGAACAACTGATTTAAACTGCGATGTAGTATTGTAGTTTTTTACCCTTTTCAACTGCATATTTACCCTCTGTATATTTACTTTTTTCCTTGTTTATTTATTACTTCCATTACCCGACTATCTTAAGTAATGGAAGTATTGTATTCGGTCTAAAAATTCGATATCGAGATTTTACCTGATTTACACGTTTTAAGGTCTTCGAGTCCAAAAATGTAGTTTTTGGCAACTGCCCAGTGTGTGTGAGTACGTATGTATGTGGGGGATCTTCTGGCTATCATTTCTCCAAAACTAATAAAGATAGAACTACGAAACTTCAGAATCGTTACAGGTCTGGTGCACAGATAACTTTTCCAAATTTTGGTGAAAAATGGAAAACCGGAATTGGGACAGTAAGTCTGTATCTCAAAACGACTGCAACGATTTTCTTCAAAGCTGCTATAAAAACACTCTATTAGATATCCTTTCGAATGATATAGTTGGTTAGTTCAAATAAATTGATAGGCGTCCTGTATAAATAGCTAATTTTCAGGTCTCGCAAGTACGTTCCTTTATAAATGGCTGTTCGGATTTTTTTCAAACTCGCCATATTAACTCCTTTTTAAATATCCTTTTAAATGCAATTATTGGTTTTTGGCCAATAATTAAGTATGCCAAGTTTTGGTAAATGTTGGTATCTCAAAAACGGCTCTGACGATTTTCTTGAAAACTGTTATATAAATTCATTTTACATATCTTTTCACATGTATTGCGTGGTTATTACAAGAAAATTAACAGTCATACAGTCTAGGTAGGTCTGTTTTAGATCTCGGAAATTAATACTTCAAAAAATAACTCTACCATTTTTTTTTCTTCTTTTTTAACTCACTATGTAAATTTTGTTTTATATGTCTTTAAAGTGTATCAAATTTCTCTTACCGGAAAAATTTTAGGTTTCTCCTTCGCTAGGTCAATTTTATATCTTCTTATTATATGCATATTATATCCAAAAAATGCATATAATACGTGCAAGAGTGGGTAACGGAAGTCGTGTGTTTGTTTTACATCAGTTTTTTTTTTTTTTTTTGATTATTTTGATGTTTTTAATAAAACCTGTTTCTGAACTAGAATTTCTGATTTAAGCTCTGATGTAGCATTATATATTTACTAGTATATAACCCCGTCAAAAATGACGGAATGTGAACGATATAGCCGATATAGCTTGTAAACAATGTTTAGATCATGATGGTTACCACGTGATCATTTAAATGTATTTTCAATTTCTGTTTATAAATCAAATGTGTTTCGATATTTTATAATTTTCGTTCTGAAATTAAAAAAAATTCTACCCGATCAATAAATATGAATGACAATAAAAAAACTGCTGGTTGACAAAAAATATAGGCCCGACAACACAACAGCAACAACACATCCCAGTGTTCCATTAAGTGCTCTATACGCAAGCGAAGTGTGACGCCACTGACCGTCCGTGGATGCAAGAAAATGATTTCCTATGTTATTCGCCCATTGGATTTTTTGTAAAAAATTATTAAAAATCGAGGAAAATTATTTCCCGATTTTAATCCCCATATTTGGGTATATATATGTATTAGTTATCATGTGCATGTGTTAGATTGAGTTATTTTGCTGTCAAATTGACAAAATTTTAATTTTAAATTCCAAAACTCTGTTGTCCTTGGCGTTTTTGTATTTGGCGATCAAAAACGTACTACGAAAATATACATGCCAGATGTATATTTTTGTAATATGTATTGCGAAATATTGTTTCATATTATTCATTACTCTCTTAATATAAGTTTTTAAAATAACCATGATTTTTGAAAGGAATTAAATTATATTCGCCAGATAATTTGGCGATATATATATATATATATATATATATATATATATATATATATATTTTTTTTTTCTGCCAAGGATGACCGATATCAAATCTATTCCGCTGCAACATATTAGTATCTTTTATCAGATACTTTATTTAGACATTTGAAAACAAATTTCACTTCAAATTATGATAGAATATTTATCATTTTCCTTTTAATTAGTATATTAGTTGGATATTTATTGTGTAAATATCATCCTTTGAAATGAAATGTTTATGTTTTCAATGGAATATGGAAGTTTTTTTTTATTTTATCTAGAGTTTTGAAATTTAAAATTCAAATTTTATCAATTTTAGAACAAAATCAACTTAATCTAACGCATGCACATGATAACTAATACATATCTAAACCTAAATATGGGGATTAAAATCGGGAAATAATTTTCCTCGATTTTTAATAATTTTTTACGAAAAATCCATTGGGCATTTAACATAGGAAATATTTTTCTTGTATCCACGAACGGCAAGTGACGTCATCACTTCGCTTGCGTATTTAAAGTCCTCATAATAAGAAAAAACGATTCACTTCATTTTACCAAAATACTCTTTTTTAAGACTATCGTAGATCCTGTTTTCAAATTTTCTAACTAACTATCCAATAACTACAGACTCTCCATGCTAACCCAAATTCACCTCTACTCGATACCTCCAACCAGCTATCTCACCCACAACATCGCCAAAATATCCAGGATCCAGCTAGGGACTTTCTCATTCTGAACCGAACATTTTACCTTGACTCGACATTATCACCTTAGACTACTCTACTTTCAATACTCATTTCAACTGGTGACTTTTACTTGCCCAACCAAACATTCTATCCCAACTATCATTTTACACTAATTTCAAAACTAAAATCAACTGGCGGCATTTACGTACTAAACTCGATGCCAATCATATCTTACAATGTAAACAAACAATGAAGTTTGATAAAAATATTTAAAGGCTTTAATGCGTTTTTACAAATATTTTAAGATTTTTAAGGCTTTAATATGTTTTAGTAATATTTTAAGCGTTTTTTTTTAATGAAACAGTCAAAGAGTCGTTCATTCGGAATTAAAAAGTTGTCCATTTGGAATTTGTATTTTCTGAATGGCAAAAGTTTTGGTTTGTTTTTATTTGGTATTGCATTGTTTATAATCATGAAGTTACATAATTCTATTTATAGGTTCATGTTTATAATAGCCAGTGATCCGTTATACTTAATTTAGACGTTTAAACATTACAATTGAATAGTTTTTCAAGGTTTTATAGGAAATAAATTAGAATATGTGCGATACAAAACATGTATGAAAATGATATATATGTTTCCTAAGTTGAATTAAACAAACGGAAAAAAAAATGGCTGCCAAAAGTTTCTGTTTTGAAGCGGTACTAACCGGATTCGTTCATGACAGATAAGGGTCATTATATATATTAATTTTTCAGAAATGTGGCTTTGCGTATTTAAATTCTATGAATACTTTTGTATTTTTTAATGCAACTTGTTTCGGAACTCGAACTGTTTTAACCCTTTGAGGACAAACGTAATTACGATTATTTAATACAGAAAACTATCAGAATTCACAAACAAAGCTTAAAGTAAAGAAAAAATGATTTTTTTCCACTAAATTATAAAAGTAAAATTCTTATTAATAATTCCAGGAGGAATTTTTTGCATTTGGAAATTGGTAATTTCGCTCTCGTGGCGTGGACGTTGCGCGTTCAAGGTGTTGGTGTTAGGGTTAAGGCTAACTGACTAGGCGAAGGTCCTAAATCTAAAGGCAATGCCTTCTGTAGGGTGTCTAGGGATATTAGCTCGTATTTACGCAAGTCCGATAAAGGATTAAGCTGTGATGACGTTATTACAGTGACCATACTGTCCATGCATTTTCTTAATTTTTTCTACTACTTATTTTGTATAGCAAATTTGCTTATGAAAAAGAACTATAAATTACTAAAAAGTTATTTCTAGAAAATACTGGTAGATGAGCCTTCAAAACGGTGGGTCTTTATGAATCCTGTATTACAATCACGTTATCTAAGCCATTTCGGGCAATATTTATAATTTATTCGGGAATATTGTTTGTGCCCACCATTTTTTTTCCGCACCATTTTGCTTTTAGAGAAATTTTCTTCAATAATTATAGTGAAATAAGAAGAAAATTGCTCCTCAAAAATAGTGGCGCAAAAAAGGCGGGTATTAACAAAACTCCGGTGTAAATTATAAAAATTACTAGGTACAGTAAGACCCTGCTTAACGCGAGGGATACGTTCCATCAAAGTAGAGCGTAATGCGAAACAGCGCTAAACGAGGCGTCCGTAAAAATGCGTCCGTATAAAAATAAAAATGCGTCCGTACAGCACCGTACTAAACAAGAAACACAACTACACTGTTTCGGATATGTTATTTGGAAACCTAGCGCTGCGCGCGCACAATATCGGAATTCCCGGGTTGAAATAAAAGAGCGCTAAACCGAAACAGCGCTAAATGAAACAGCGTTAAGCGGGGTCTTACTGTACGTCTAAACATGTATAATTGATTAGTTTTTTAAAGACAAATATTGTTCTGTCGTTATTTTTTTATTGAGTTTTCCGGGTGAATATTTTACATGATTTCAAAAAATTAAGCATTACACAGTACTATTCATCTGTTTGACTTTGCAAATAACTCATCAAATACCATATTTTGCGTGTATGGCCTTATAAGTAATGTTTAATGATAAATGTATGTCAATATTTCTTTTTGAAATATGTCCACATAATAAAGCTGACAGATCCATATGTTTTCTATCAATAAGTTAGATAGAACATGTGTTTCTATTCATTGTAGGAGATTTACAGATATATCCTTTGTTTTTATCTGCTTGCACAGCAATAAGAAAGAGTAAAATTATGAAAATCAATTGAATCTGTTACCCATGCACTTCAATTTATGTATTCTTAAATGCTGAAAATAATATAGCTGGTATTATTTCTACTAAATGCATAATATCAGAGTTATGAACAAATTTCCTTGTAGCAGCTTTTAATGGTGAAATGTAGTAACTAAGGGTATTATTTCTTTAATAGTTAATTAAAAATATTTTCCGTTAGCATTCAAAACGTTAGAGTGTATTAATTTTTTTAATCCGTAAAGTATAATTTATTATTTCACAGCAGTAAAAACAATAAATTAAATTTGATCTTTAATTTTTAAAGCTTATAATTTTAGTGATCAAATCAAAACTATTAAAATAATAATAATAATAATCATTTTCACCGATATCTTTTTTCTTCTTTTACAGCAAGAGATCTTTTGTTTTCCTGACAAACTAGAACAAATGGAGAAAAAATATTTTGGCAACAAAATTAAAAAAAAAAACAAAAAAAAAAAAACAACTAAAATTGAGCGAAAACAACCGAAAGAATTTTTAAGAAATTAATATCACAACTCTATATTTTAAGGTAAAGAATAAGTTTTTTTTTTTTTTAATCTTTTAATTAGAAAGGTAACTATAACATTAAGTTTAGATAGAAAAAAAGCCTTGTTACCACGAATATTTTAGATAACGTATGAATTCCCGCAGCATACAGTTAAAATAAATAAAAATACCTTGTCATCCAAAATTAAATTCTTTTTGTAAAATAATGTTTATTTAACTATCTATTGAAACTTCATTATTTTAGAAATACAGTTACATAAAACAATTTAAATTTGGAAATTTGTTTTATGTTTTTTTCTTTTTTTCATTGATTTTACTATTTATTTTAATTAAATAATCAACAAATTTCTTTTTATAAATAGTGGTATTACAATAGAGACTACTGCGCAGCGCGCACGGGAATGCGCTGCCGAAGGCAGTGGGGACCCGGTGCGAGTTTTTACCCGATCAGAAATGATTTTTTTTTTTTAGGGGGCAAGAAGGGTCACGGAAGGAATACGCGCGCGCAGCGCGTGTATCCCTTAAGTTGTGCGCGCGCAGCGCGCACGGTACTGCGCTGCCGAAGGCAGTGGGGACCCGGTGCGAGTTTTTACCCGATCAGAAAAGATTTTTTTAGGGGGCACGTAGGGTCAGGGAAGGAATACGCGCGCGCAGCGCGTGGGGATCCGGCCCGACTTTTTACCCAATCAGAAATGATTTTTTTTTAAATTTCTTTTCTTAACACTAAAAGTTTCTGTTAGTGATTCATTATTTTTAGTGATTCATTTGAAAATACTGACCCGTTAACGGGCGAAGCCAGCTAGTCTATATATTAATACGCGAACGTAAAATTTGTAGTACCTTTTTTAGCATATTATCTATAAGAGTAGAGAGTTGAAAGTGGTATCGTTCGAAAGGCATCCCAGTAATCTCGATTACAGATTTTTCATTGTAAGAGGCAGTAGTCATCAAAGTAGTAGAAATGATCATTCAGAGTGAATGAGTGGTCAATTAAAATTTTATACTATTGAACATATACGCAAATTTTAAAGGATTTAAAAAAGTTCCCGCCCTCTCTTTTTTTTTTTTTTTTTTTTTTTTTAATTTATAGAGAAAATTTCCCTAATTTCCCATTTTGTGATTTACATCAGCTCTAATTTAAGACCTTTTTTTTTTTTTAAAGGTAAGACATAATGCGTTTCCATTAACTGAAACTGACAACTTATTGTTATTACTGTATTCTGCTTATATGAAAGGAAAGTACAGTGTGTCCTAAAAGTTCCAGTACTCCAACTTAAAGAACTCATTGTGTCTATGACTTTTTTTAAATATTAAATTTTATCGTCTGCTTATTATTGCATCAATTCTTTAATTTTTATCGTTTGTTTCTTTTCTCGCTCAAGTTGTGTGAAAATAAAGTTTTATGTTGTTTTGTTTTTCATAATGAAATGAGTTTATCACGCATTCAGAGAATTACGCTGTTTGAAGCTTGTTTTGAATGTAAATCGTATGAAAGATGCAAAGATGTTTGGCGATATAAATATCCAGATGATGCAATACCGAGTAAAAATATATTATATCAGATCGTTCGACAATTTCGTAATACAGTTTCTGTGCAAGTGTGTACAGGTTTCTCTACAAGAAGTCACTCCCAGCATGTTAAAACGCGTTTCTAAACACATGCGCAAACGAGTTCAGTTTTGCCTCTTAGAAAAGTGTGGACATTTTGAACATTTATTATAAATGTAAGTTCTGTATTTTTTCCTCCGTTATTTTAAATGTGCCTTTTATCATTAGCATAAAAATAATCGTTCTAAGGTTTGTTTTTTTGTAAATAAAAAATACATCAGCGTCAGTACTGGATCTTTTAGGACACTCTGTATAAGATTCGGGAAATCTTTTGATTTCCGCTTTTCGATAAATTTACATGTTTTGAGATTTTTTTTAAACACGATTCTACAATTTTTAGAAAAAGTCTATCTTTTGGAATTTAAAAAATTGTACGAACACTATACTTTATGAACCAATGGACTTAATTTAACCAAACTTGATATCTGGTTGAACCCTGGCTTGAATTAGTGCTGATTAGCTTTTGAGCTACATCATCGATTTCCTCTCATTTCAAGGAAGGCTCAGCAACTACAGTGTACCGAACTAGTATAAGATTTATATTATATATATATAATTCTCTGATTAATTTTGAGTGCATATCAGCCGGCAGGTAGTGCTGCTATGTTGCAATTTAAGTCCATTTTGGGGAATACCATATCTAAATTTCTACCGCATATAAATGTACAAATCACGACATGTGAGATGCATATTAGGTAAAACTATGCTCGTTCACTTTGGATGCATATCGAACGATAGGTGGCGTTGCTATTTTGTATTATTTTCGGTTTATATGAAAGCTATACCTCAGCATATATTCTGTATGAATGCACAAAACTTGTGTATAATATATATTATAAAAAATTATTCTTATTCCTTTTCAGTGTATATAGGCCAAAAAGTGGTCTGGCACTACCTTCTTCGGTGTCTTAGATGACTATATTTCAACATCTGTTGGTGAAAATTGCACAGAATTGCATATGTAAATGTTAATTGTGCGAAGATGTGTTGATTCAAGTTTTGTTCATGTTAGCTACTAGGTGGCGCGATTGATAAAATTATGTAGAATATTA
Organism: Salticus scenicus; assembly: GCA_963930645.1. Lineage (NCBI taxonomy): Eukaryota > Metazoa > Arthropoda > Arachnida > Araneae > Salticidae > Salticus > Salticus scenicus. The sequence continues at coordinate 105,030,758 of OZ005656.1, read as the reverse complement.
TGAATTTACACATTTTGAGATATCCTAAACGGGATTCTACCATTTTTAGAAAATGACTGTCTGTATATGCGTGTATATACTAATAAAATTTTTTATCTCACGAGCTATTAAACAGAATTTAGACAAAATTAATATTTGGTTAGACCTTGACTTAAATTCGTGATAATAAGCTTTTGCAATATATCATACAATATGTAAATTTGCTACTCTGTGATTCTACCTGTTAAAGTGAAGGCTATATCTCAACATCTGTACTGTATAAAGACATTCAAACTTGGTATATGAGATGGATGCTGTGTAAAGTCATGTTGCTTCACCTTGGGTGCAAATGGGCTGACACGTTCCATTTACCAGACGGCAATATTTCGGCTTCTATGATATATAAATGTACCGAGCTTAATATGTGAGATGCATAATTTGTAAAATCATGGTGATTCAATTTGGGTGCATATCGGATGAATAATGGCGTTGCTTTAGTGCAAATTATATTTTATTTACGGCTGGGCTATATGTCAGCTTCTATGTTATATACAGTTAAATGCAAAAGTTTCGAGCCAAATTAATTTTCACCAATAGCTTTTGAATAAATATATATAAAAATACATTATATATTGTACCATAAAAATTATCAAATATACCAGAGCATGATGAAATAAATATACATTCGAAATATATAAGTAGCAAATTTTCAGAATGTAGTGATTTAAATATATAATGAAGTATATACGAGAGTTACTCTGAAATTTTTTAGATACGCACAGACGATAAGCGGTAGAAAAAATAATTGATTAAATTTGAACTATTTTAGCCTGACAGACGTTTTTTCTCTTGCCATTTGCAAGTAGTTTAGCGTAGAATAAATTTTAGACAGAAAAGAAAATGGAGTTGACGCGAGACCATTATCGTGCTATGATTTTCTATGATTTTAAAGTGGGATTAAATAAAGAAAATGCGTTCAATGCCTACAACAAGCTTTTGGAAATGAAAGCCCATCTCGTGCAACTCTATTCAGATGGTTTACACGATTTCATAGAGGTCGTCACTCTCTCCAGGGTGAAAAATACACAGGAAGGCCCTTGTCAGCAGTAATCCCGGATAATGTGTCTGCCATTCGGAAAATGTTAATCGACGACAATCGCTGTACCTACCATATGATACAGAAGGAACTTTACATTGGATCCGCAGCAATACAGAAAATTATTCATGAAGAATTGCGTATGAAAAATTTAGTTTGCCGTTGAGTTCCCCATACCTTAACAGAGCATCAAAAACAAGAGTGTGTCAGAATCAGCAATGAAACCCTTAAATTACTTAATGATGGTGGCCACTGCATTATTTCTAAAATAATAACTGGTGATGAAATGTACAGTCGGTCAAAAAAAAAACGGAACACCCCCACATATTTCAGTACCTAATTATCGCAGAAACATGCAGTAGGCACCAATCGTCAGGAATTTATGTCTACTTTTATTGTATGTAGGAAAAAATGACATTGGGGGTCGTCTGCATATTAAAAATAGGTCCAACTTTGAAAATTCGAATGTTAACCCACTAATTTGACGACAGAAAACGATTCTAGAGCATCAAAATAGCCTAGATATAAATTTGCACGAAGATACCAACATTAGTTCCTGAGATATTTAAAGTTTTTCTTTAGGGGGTTATCTCCAAGTTTATTTTTTTTTTCATTTAGGTCAGATTCAACGAATTTATTATAGCTCTCTTCTATTATTCAATGCGTTTCATTCATCTACAAATCTCTAAATACATCAAAAGGAATATAATTTCAATGAGCATATTAATGTGGAAATTTCGAACTATAAAAAATATTCTGTCCAAAAAGGTTAACACAGGAGGGTCTGATAACACCTGTGTGTCTGAAGAAGGAGGGGGGGGGGGGAGGGGCACTGGGATTCAAAATTGATGTTTTATTATCGCATTTTCAGAAGCTTTTTATTGGAATTAGATTTCTGTTATGCTTTTTTTCCCCTATTTATCAGACTAGAAACCAACGCGTCTCTAGTTTATTGAAGTGTGTGTGTGTGTGCGTACAGAAGTTCGGTTTACTTCAGTTGGGGATTTCATCTTCAGATAAATTAGCGTTTACAGTTAACTCTTCACCGGCCAATTCCAACAAATAGCAGAAGTTGGGTTTACTCGAAAATGATTATAGGGATTTTTATGAAAGTTTGGGTTTAATTGTTTTCGGAATATTAGACTTACCACCATCTTCAGAATTATTTGCGTTGGCTATTAACCCCTTATCGGCCAATGGCAACAAATGAAATAAATTATGTATATTCGGAAACTGATATAAGGATTTTGATGACAGTTTTGCGGTAAGTGCTTTTAAGTATGCTTAAACAAATGGAATTATCCCCATCGTCAAAAAAATTCGCTGTCGATGTTAACCCTTTAAAGGACAATTGCAACGTTTGTCAGAAATCGGCTTTACACGGAAATGGACGAAGCAAATTTTATGAAAGTTCAATGTTAGGGCTTTTTCATGAGAAAAAAACAATTGGATTTCATCTTCAGATAAATTAGCGTTTACAGTTAACCCTTTACCGGCCAATTGCAATACATAGCAGAAGTTGGGTTTACTCGAAAATGGTTCTAGGGATTTTGATGAAAGTTTGGGTTTAAGTGTTTTCGGAATATTAGACTTACCACCATCTTCAGAATTATTTGCGTTGGCTGTTAACCCCTTATCGGCCAATGACAACAAATGAAATAAATTGGTTTTATTCGGAAACTGATATAAGGATTTTGATGAAAGTTTTGAGTTAAGTGCATTTGAGTATGCTTAAACGAAGGGAATTATCCCCATCGTCAAAAAAAATTTGCTGTCGATGTTAACCCTTTAAAGGCCATTGCAACGTATGTCAGAAATTGGCTTTACACGGAAATGGACGAAGAAAATTTTATGAAAGTTCGATGTTAGGGCTTTTTCATGAGAAAATACAATTGGATTTCCCCTTCAGATAAATTAGCGTTTACAGTTAACCCTTTATCGGCCAATTGCAATACATAGCAGAAGTTGGGTTTACTCGAAAATGATTCTAGGAATTTTGATGAAAGTTTGGGGTTCAGTGTTTTCTGAATATTAGACTTACCACCATCTTCAGAATAATTTACTTTGGCTGTTAACCCCTTATCGGCCAATGGCAACAAATGAAATATTGGGTTTATTTGGAAACTGATATAAGTATTTTGATGAAAGTTTTGCGTTAAGTGCTTTTGAGTATACTTAAACGAATGGTATTATCTCCATCGTCATAAAAATTCGTTGTCGCTGTTAACCCTTTAAAGGACAATTGCAACGTATGTCAGAAATCGAATTTACACGGATATGGACTAAGCGATTTTTATGAAAGTTTGAAGTTAGGGCATTTTCATGAGAAAAAACAATTGGATTTCATCTTCAGATAAATTAGCGTTTACAGTTAACCCTTTACCGGCCGATTCCAACAAATAGCAGAAGTTGGGTTTACTCGAAAATGATTATAGGGATTTTTATGAAAGTTTGGGTTTAATTGTTTTCGGAATATTAGACTTACCACCATTTTCAGAATTATTTGCGTTGGCTATTAACCCCTTATCGGCCAATGGCAACAAATGAAATATATTGGGTTTATTTGGAAACTGATATAAGTATTTTGATGAAAGTTTTGCGTTAAGTGCTTTTGAGTATACTTAAACGAATGGAATTATCCTCATCGTCATAAAAATTCGTTGTCGCTGTTAACCCTTTAAAGGACAATTGCAACGTTTGTCAGAAATCGGCTTTACACGGAAATGGACGAAGCAAATTTTATGAAAGTTCAATGTTAGGGCTTTTTGATGAGAAAAAAACAATTATAAATTAGCGTTTACAGTTAACCCTTTACCGGCCAATTGCAATACATAGCAGAAGTTGGGTTTACTCGAAAGTGGTTCTAGGGATTTTGATGAAAGTTTGGGTTTAAGTGTTTTCGGAATATTAGACTTACCACCATCTTCAGAATTATTTGCGTTGGCTGTTAACCCCTTATCGGCCAATGACAACAAATGAAATAAATTGGTTTTATTCGGAAACTGATATAAGGATTTTGATGAAAGTTTTGAGTTAAGTGCATTTGAGTATGCTTAAACGAAGAGAATTATCCCCATCGTCAAAAAAATTTGCTGTCGATGTTAACCCTTTAAAGGCCATTGCAACGTATGTCAGAAATTGGCTTTACACGGAAATGGACGAAGCAAATTTTATGAAAGTTCGATGTTAGGGCTTTGTCATGAGAAAATACAATTGGATTTCCTCTTCAGATAAATTAGCGTTTACAGTTAACCCTTTATCGGCCAATTGCAATACATAGCAGAAGTTGGGTTTACTCGAAAATGATTCTAGGAATTTTGATGAATGTTTGGGGTTCAGTGTTTTCGGAATATTAGACTTACCACCCTCTTCAGAATGATTTGCTTTGGCTGTTAACCCCTTATCGGCCAATGGCAACAAATGAAATATATTGGGTTTATTTGGAAACTGATATAAGTATTTTGATGAAAGTTTTGCGTTAAGTGCTTTTGAGTATACTTAAACGAATGGAATTATCTCCATCGTCATAAAAATTCGTTGTCGCTGTTAACCCTTTAAAGGACAATTGCAACGTATGTCAGAAATCGAATTTACACGGATATGCACTAAGCGATTTTTATGAAAGTTTGAAGTTAGGGCATTTTCATGAGAAAAAACAATTTGATTTCATCTTCAGATAAATTAGCGTTTACAGTTAACCCTTTACCGGCCAATTCCAACAAATAGCAGAAGTTGGGTTTACTCGAAAATGATTATAGGGATTTTTATGAAAGTTTGTGTTTAATTGTTTTCGGAATATTAGACTTACCACCATCTTCAGAATTATTTGCGTTGGCTATTAACCCCTTATCGGCCAATGGCAACAAATGAAATAAATTATGTATATTCGGAAACTGATATAAGGATTTTGATGAAAGTTTTGCGGTAAGTGCTTTTAAGTATGCTTAAACAAATGGAATTATCCCCATCGTCAAAAAAATTCGCTGTCGATATTAACCCTTTAAAGGCCATTGCAACGTATGTCAGAAATTGGCTTTACACGGAAATGGACGAAGCAAATTTTATGAAAGTTCGATGTTAGGGCTTTTTCATAAGAAAATACAATTGGATTTCCTCTTCAGATAAATTAGCGTTTACAGTTAACCTTTTATCGGCCAATTGCAATACATAGCAGAAGTTGGGTTTACTCGAAAATGATTCTTGGAATTTTGATGAAAGTTTGGGGTTAAGTGTTTTCGGAATATTAGACTTACCACCCTCTTCAGAATAATTTGCTTTGGCTGTTAACCCCTTATCGGCCAATGGCAACAAATGAAATATATTGGGTTTATTTGGAAACTGATATAAGGATTTTGATGAAAGTTTTGCGTTAAGTGCTTTTGAGTATACTTAAACGAATGGAATTATCCTCATCGTCATAAAAAATTCGTTGTCGCTGTTAACCCTTTAAAGGACAATTGCAACGTTTGTCAGAAATCGGCTTTACACGGAAATGGACGAAGCAAATTTTATGAAAGTTCGATGTTAGGACTTTTTCATGAGAAAATACAATTGGATTTCCTCTTCAGATAAATTAGCGTTTATAGTTAACCCTTTATCGGCCAATTGCAATACATAGCAGAAGTTGGGTTTACTCGAAAATGATTCTAGGGATTTTGATGAAAGTTTGTGGTTAAGTGTGTTCGGAATATTAGACTTACCGCCATCTTCAGAATAATTTGCGTTGTCTGTTAGCCCCTTATCGGCCAATGGCAACAAATGAAATAAATTGGGTTTATTCGGAAACTGATATAACCAATCAGGCAGAATGATATTTTATAATAAAGGTAGACACTTCTTTAAAAAAAACAAAAAAAAAAAAAAGAAACGTATAAATTTATAGAAAACCGGAAGTCTATTTTTTTTTTTTTAATACAATACATATGTATACAGTCGAGCATCGTTAACGTGAACTCTTTTAACGTGAACTACGTTTAATATTTCCACGATCCCCGTCTAAACGAAGTTTAGTTTAGTTACATGAAGATTAGTTACTGATAGCATGAACTATTGATAACATAAACAAAATTTTTAACCAATTTGTGCTTCACGTTAACAAGGTTCGAATATATATAAGTTTTTTTTTTTTTTTTTTTTTTTTTATTTAAAGAATAGAAGGAAGTAATAAAGAAATAAATTAAAGCTCAAAGCAAGACCAAAAGCGAAAATGCCGTCAATCATGTTCATGATTCCTAATTTATCACAAACGTTTTCTATAGCGCTATATTTGATCTATTAATCATACAGATCACTATAGTTCGTTAAAAAGCAATTTTAAGAAAGAGAAAATGCGTAACAAGCAGAAAATACACTTTATGGTATTAACCACTTTAATGAGTAAACCATTTCAATTATTTTATGCGGTCTACAAAGAAATAAACTATCCTTATTACACCGCTCTCTGAAAAAGCTTAGCTCTCACGCATTTTAATATCATCTAACTCATTATGTTTAATTTAAGATAACATGGCCAAAGAAATAACTTTGAGAGGTCAGAAGGTATCGGAAACTTTTACTTGTTATACATGACCCATCCATAGCAAAAACTACATTGTAAATTTTTGCTATACAAAGTTTTAGTTACAAAAATAATAATTAAATATGTAAGTAAATAACCCTTTGTAAAAATACCCTAAATTTATTAGGTAAAAGAACTTATCGCAATATATATATATATATATATATATATATATATATATACATATATATATATATTTCTCTTTTTTTTTTTTTTTGGTTTCTAAATAAAATCACGATCTTTCGTCAGGGAAAAATAATATTTAACTCAAGTGATTTTTCTCGATCGAAACAAAGAAAAAAAAACATTTTTAGTCACAACGTGTAGGCCTAACGGACGTTTCGGAAATAGTGATACATTTTTAATGTTATTTATAAAAAAAAAAAAAAAAATCTGGAGTGACTCCCCTCGATTTTCTGAACATGAAGTAATGAATAGTTTCGTAAATAAATTAAAATAAGACAAATAGTTACGTAAGCAAAAGTGAAATAATTACAAGATAAAAAAAACTTTTTATATACCATGTTTTTAAATTTTCTGTTGGATCATGTAAACGCTACCAAAGGCAACGGGAACCCGGAACAATTGGCTAAAAGTATTAAAAAAATTCATTGTTATCGTGTTTTGAGCTATTATAAAAGTTTTCAAATGGCTAGCTAGCTAGCCGGGAATTTAGTTAAAAATCGATTGCAAGCATTGTACTGGTAACGCTGCCGATGGCAGCAGGGACTCGAAACAGGTGGCTAAAAGTATTTTAAAATGCATTTTTACCGTATTCTGAACTATTTTGAAAGATTCAAATGTCTAGCTAGTCGGGAAGTTAGTTAATGAAATTTTCTATTGAATCATATTAACGCTGCCGAAGGCAGTACGGACCTAGAACAATTGACTAAAATTGTTTAAAAAAATATATTGTTACCGTGTTCTGAGCTATCCTGAAATTTTCAAATGCCTAGCTAGTCGTTTATTTAGTTAAATAGCGATTGCAAGTTTTGTACTTGTAACGCTGCCGAAGGCAGCAGGAGCCAGGAACAGTTGCTAAAAGAATTAAAAAATGCATTTTCACCGTGTTCTGATCTATTCTGAAAGTTTCAAATGTCTAGCTAGTCGAGAAGTTAGTTAAATAAATTTTCTGTCGAATCATATAATCACAGCCGAAGACAGTTGGGACCTGAAACAGTTGACTAAAAGTATTAAAAAAATGTGTTGTCACCGTTTTCTGAGCTATTCTGAAAGTTTCAAATGTGCTAGTCGGGAAGTTAGTTAAAAATCGATTGCATGCTTTGTACTGATAACGCTGTCGAAGGCAGCAGGAACCCGAAACAGTTGTCTAAAAGTATTTAAAAAATACATTTTCGTCGTGTTCGGAACTATTTTGTAAGTTTCAAATGTCTATCTTGTCGGGAAGTTAGTTAAATAAATTTTCTGTCGAATCATATAAACGCAGCAGAAGGCAGTAGGGACCTGAAACAATTGACTAAAAGTGATAAAAAAATGTATTGTCACCGTGTTCGGAGCTATCCTGAAAGTTTCAAATGTCTAGCTAGTCGGGAAGTTAGTTAAAAATCGATTGCAAGATTTGTACAGGACAAACAAACAAACAAGAATCGAAATTAATAAAAATATGGTAAAATATTACAGGGAGTTCAAATATTTTCTTCCCTTTGCTTAATTTTACGCTACTGCACTTCATACAATTTTAAACCATAAATCGTAATGATATATAATTTTTTGTCGTGTTCCTGTAAAAATCTATAAAGGCTATCTTTACCAAAATATATACAATTCGTGCGACGGTAATGTATAACATGTGCATAAATTTTCAGTTTAATAGAATAAGGTGTTTAGATACTATCGCACTTTAAAACGTTTGGGCCCATGAAAAACTTGGCCCTATAGGCTATAACGATAAAGTATACAGGAACCGCCGCTTAATAAAATCACTGGTTAATAAAATCAGCCGCGTAATCTGATCAAATTGCTAGGACCGGAATCAAATCAATACAAACTACTATTAAAGCCGCCGTTTAATAAAATCAGCATCGCCGGTTAATAAACTCAAAAATATCTCCTCAGCAGCCAAAAATATCATTTATACACACTATTTTTTTTTACATTGTGATTTATTATTATTATTATTATTATTTTTTTTTTTAATAGAAAAAGAAATTAAAGCACAACAAACTCTCCGTTATCGCTCTTTGTTGAAGATTTTACACTTGCAGCACAGTTACAAATTAAACACGCCACATAACTTATCTCCGTAACAATTTCAAGGAACGTATTCTTCAAAGTGCAGTAATAAAATAGAAATTTTATTTGAAATGATTTTTTTTTCTAATTATTAGAAGGTAATTATTAGCTCTTATTTTGAAATTACTATCATTCATGAGGTTTGAACGGAAAGATTTTAAATCTATAGGAAAAGCGTGAACGTTTTGTAAAGTAATGATGATATTCCTCTAACGAAAGTGCACGGGAACTTAGAAAGCATTTAATTTACTTATATCGAAGAAACAATTAGTTAATTATCTACCAAAAATTAATTAATATTGTTTACTAATTCCATTATTCGTTACCTTATAAAGTTTCTTTCCAAATTCAGGGAAGTAATACCTTTTCTTAAAGGGCAAGAACGTTCGCCGGATATAAAAATCAGCCGCTTAATAAAATCACTTTGGCTCAGAACGAATGTGATTTTAATAAGCGGCGGGAACTGTATTTCTTTTTTGTTCCTGTAAAAAGTACTTTGAAGTGCTAGATTCACCAAAATCAACAGTGATCGTGCTACGGTGCCATACAATATACTTACTATATTTCAACTTATTTGAACAGAGGATTTAGGCGCTATCGTATTCACTCACACACATACACCCATTCATAATCAAAAACTAGTAAAAATGAATTCAGTGTAATTCAAAAGTATAGAAATCCCATAATCTCAAAGGTCGGATTTTTTGTCGCGATTACAATACTTCCTTTACATACGTATGTTCGGAAAGTAAAAATATGATCTCTCAGCTATGAAGTTCTGTCTGAAATAATTTATTCTGAAAAATATTATATTATTTTAATTGGTTAACTTATATTTCCAACACTATTAATAATAGCGACTATAGAAATTAGAATTCTCAATTCTTCTAAAAAAAATTACGAAAACATTATATAATATAGTAAGGAAAGAGATAAATAAAAAAAAAAATAAATAAATAAATGTTAAACTACATTTTTAAATTGCATGCAATTCTTCAATGAATGTGCTCTTGTATTTCAATTTACACATGTCTAATATTATAATACAATTTATTTCAGAATTAAATTCCAATTTATTTCAGCTAAAAAAAAAAAAAAAAAAAAAAAAAACCATTGTTGAAATAATTAAAAATATATGAAAGTGAAATGAAACTTTTTTTTCTTAATATCGTCTGCAATAAAATTCAAAATTGATTGTTGTGAATGCTACTTGTAAATACAGTTTGTAATCGTTATATGGCCCCCCAAACTTGATCTTCGATCGTTTTTCTGGAATATCTCGAGATCTATTTGGCCCAATGAGCTGTAAATTTGCATACGCGTATTTTAAGGTGCTAGAAATCAATATCTGTTAGAAAAATTATAGGTCGCAATACATAATTTTTTAAAATATTAATTTAATAATTTTTATTCTATAGATAAAAAATATTAAAATATTAATGAAACTCATAAATATGTTTGGAAAACCTGTTATTAACATCATAAAAAAAACCAGGTTAAAAAAAAAATAAAAATGTAGGAGATATGAATATAAATGTGTAATCAGACTTTAACATTAGAAGCTCGAAAGTTTAGACGTGTATAACTCCTAAACTTATACACCATATGACTTCCAAATTTATACCTGGGGATGAAATTGACTGTAGAATCGATATCCGAAATCAAAATTATATGTTACCATTGAAAAAATTAAAGTTTGACACAATTTCAATATGGAGACGACCCCTTAAGCTATTTTTTTCCAATTAGCTTAAAAGAGAACAAAATTCCCTGACGAATGGTACCTTCGGTGTCTTTCTGCAACAATTTACTGATGAGATAGGTGGGGGTGTTTCGTTTTTTTTTTTGACCGACTGTACATACCATTTTTTGATGTTCCGACACGCTAAGAAAGCAAAGTGTGGGTTTTTGAAGATGATCCCAAACCCACAATGGTGAAAAGACAACGTGCTATGAAAAAAGTAATGTATACCGTTTTCTTTAGAAGTACAGGATTGGTCAAAGCTATCAAGCAGGAAGGACAGAAGACAGTCACAGCTAACTGGTACACTACTAAATGTCTTCTAGGAATTCTTTAAAAAGTGAATGTTAGAGGACTCATTATCCACCATGATAATGCATCTTCGCATTCAGCATGATTAAGAGTTGAATTTTTTCAACAAAAATGCATCAAGGTGCTGGAGCATTCATCCTACTCACCTGATCTAGCTATGTATGACTTTTGGCTATTTTGTAATCAGAAAAAGAACTTGAGTGGGCGTCCTTTTCATTCCGAAGATGAGATTGATGTGGCTATAAATGCATTTTTTTTTCATCGATTCCAAGAAAGGAATGGTTATAGGCTTTTAATCTTTGTAAAATTCGCCTACAGAAGTGCATTGATGCTGGTGGAGACTACTTTGAACACACCTAAAATTTGGTAACTTTAACATTAATTACGTATGTCAAAAATTTCAGAGTGACCCTCGAATAATCCATTCATCAAAAGTTTCGGGCCCAGCAATTACAAGTTCACAGTAACGTCATTGCCCCGAAGTGACTGGTCCATTTAAGACGAAACTCGATTATATAGAAGAAACTCGAGTTTGTTTGCACTTGTATGTCAGTGAAGTCAAGATGCCAAAACGCACTCATTTACAGATCCTTGAAACTATATTAAATTACACCGAGATTAACGAAGTTTCTTGTGATATTGCTTCAACATTATCTATTGAAAAAAACAACTGTTGATATTTTTATTAAAAAATGGAGAGAAATAAACATTTGGCAGACAAATCAGTATCTGAAAGACCCAGAAAAATAACTAAGTTAGTTGATAAAGTTATTAAAAGAAAGGCAGTTGCAGTCCAAAGAAGAGTGCTGCAATTATAGCTCGTAATTAACTGGAGGAAAACTTTGTTGATGTTAGTCGTAGTACTGTTCGGCTTAGATTAAATCACGTTAAACGTTTTAGATGCGTCGGAGCAAAGAAACCTTGCTTAGTACAAAGAATAGGAAAGCAAGATTAGAATTTGCTAAAGCACATGAATATGAGGCAGTCGAAGATTGGAAAAAAGTGTTATTTTACGACGAAAAAAAGATTAATCTTTTTGAAAATGACGAAAAGCGATATGTTCGACGACCAAACAATGCCAGGTATGATTCTAGATATCAAATACTGACTGCACAAAAAGGAGGAGGAAACGTCATGGTGTGGGAGCTTTTTCGTATAAAGGCGTTATTCTTTTAATGACAATAGAAGGCACTATGGGCAAAGTTTTGTATGAAAACATCTTAACGGACTAAATGCTTCCCTATGCACTCCGAAATGTACCAAGAGGGGGGGGGGGGAGATTTTGTAACAAGTCGATGACCCCAAACTTCGATCTGGATTCTTTCAAAACTTTTTAATGGCAAAAATTCCGTATCCTTGAATGGGCAAGTCAATCTCCTGACTTAAATCCCATTAAACATTTATGGTAAGAGCTAAAAGTAAAAGTAGGAGCTATTAATTCTTCAAATAAAAACGATTTATTGGACAAAGTTCAAGAGAAATCGCAAATAAATTGTCACACAAGGATTAAGACTTTATAATAGAATCGACGCCTCTTCGATGGTTTGCTGTGATAGCTTCAAAGGGCATATCAACAATATATTAATATTATTTGACCTTCTGATATGTTAGAAGGTCAAATTATAATATTTTTTGCAGTTGGCTAGTTTGTTTTTCATAAGTTTGTTTGGCCTGAAACTTATGATCACATAAATTTCATATGTTTTGTCATAATTTATTTATTTATTTATTTATTTATTTATTTTTTTTCTTTTTGTTCAAAAAAATTTTAAGTCATTTAGTTCGATATTATAATTGATTTACTTTATATGATAATACGACATATTTAACCTTTATTCATACCACAATTATTAACAAAAAAATGCTTGCTTGGCCCGAAACTTTTGCACGCATCTGTACATATCCAAAAATCTCGCTATGCATTTTATATATTTATTTTTTAGAATAGAGTCTAAGAATATTATTTCCACGAAAATTTTGAATTTCCATGTTATTATTTAAATGTTTACTTAAAAAACTGGTCGAGTTTCGACCACTGTGATATTTGTTAGTCAGTTGCTAAAAAGTACTAGAAATCTATATAAATTATTAATGTTGAAAAATATCCCGAGCATTAATACTCTTGCCGAAATATATATATATATATATATATATATATATATATATATATATATATAATAAAATAAAAGTAAAAATCACAGATGTTGTAAAACAAAATTCATAGTATTACATTGAGAAAAATGAAGCGACAGTTGATATTCAGTGAGATATTTCAGACTGATATTCAATTTCAGTTCCTCTCAAAATAAAAACTAAACTATAAAGGGTTTTACTCACATTTTCATTTTGATCCTATCAATGGTATTACAGTATTTGTTGACTGTAGATAAATATTGCTAAAACATCACCGTCCTTTTTTTTTTTTTTTTTTTTTTTTTTTTTTTTGAGATGAACTGAACTACTGTTCATTCCATTCCTTCTATCCCCCACAACTTTTTTAATTTACACTGTACGCATAAAAAAAGCAGCTTTCTATAGAATGTCGTATGATTAGCATTAAGATTTACTGCCCCACAAAATGTATTCTGTAATATTAATGACTGTAATTGGAAATTGCAGGAATTGCATTTTCGTTTACATTAAGCGTTTCTAACACTTTATAGTGATGTTGAAAAGTAATTATTATATGAATTAGTTTACATGTCTGTCTTTCCAACCATCTGACAGTAAGCTCTCTATTTTTTAAGAATTTCTTGAAATTGATGTACGTTATTCAAGTTTACTATGGTATGTTCCCGATTTAAAATGGGGTACATACACCCAACGGTTTATGTACAGGAACACATACATACACACACACACACACACACAAAAAAAAAAAAAAAAAAAAAAAAAAAATCTAAAACATTACGCTCTATGAGAGTTATTTCTATATATCGCCTTTTAATACTTTTATTTTGTACAAATCATAACTGTGTTAATATTTTGTGAGTAACCATTGTTGTACATATGTATTACATGCGATTGTCTGTGTTTTTTAAGTGATGATCCCCATAGACACCTTAGTTACACTTTGTTCTTAAATGTATTTCCCATTAATGTATTACATTCACGTATGCGATGCGTGCATGTATTAATAAAATAATTTTTGACAAATCTTTCAAAAATTTCTCCATATTATAATTATAATTAAATTATTGCAAAAATTTCTTAATACAGTCTATTGTATCCACGAAATGCACGCTAATATTAAAATTACAAAATTTTTAATGATCTGGAATAACATTACAGATCCTAGAATATACAGTGTGGCAAGTGCTTATAACCGAGTACTTGAAATATTGCCAAAAAAGTTAAGCTTCCCAGATTGCACTGCAATCGAATTTTTTGCTCGAATCGTAAACATTGCAAAAGATTTGATTGTTTTTCCTCAGTTTCGTCTGCTAAGTCACGTGATTTAAGCAGATAAATAACCAATAAATACATTAGTTTCGGTTTTTCAAGTAGTAAACGCGATCGCACTGACCTCTTTGTGAGAGTATTAATCATTAAAGCACTTATTTGCACTCGCTTTACACACTATTTATTCTAGGAGCTGTAATAACATCTCGAAAAGTCTCAGCCCGTCCCAAAAGTTAAGTTCTCGATCCTCTACTGATAAATAGCTCAATACATTGGGCTGTTAAATTATGCAAATGAAACTTTTTTAAAGCTTGCGCATGCGTAATTAAAATTATTTAGTGAAAATTTTCGTAATTCATAAGATATTTAACATTTTTGCATTCTGTCTGCAGTCTGCAGTGTGTAATGCAGTATGCCAAGTTTTCTAAAAATAGATTTGCATTGGATCTTATAAACTACGTGCCATAATTAAAAATGTATCAATTATTTATTATTTATTATTTATTATTATTATTATTATTTTCAATTTTTTAAAGGTACCGTTCTATTTCCTTTAATATATGTGATAGCCTCATAAAATTTTTCACAGATAATTAAAAGAAGACTTATAATCACGTGATAAACCAAAAAGCATTTAATGCATTACTTTTTGCCGGGTGATACAAAATATTTAAATTTTTATTTAATTTTTTACTGGTCCTGTTTTTCTCTTCAAGACAAACATTTTGCTGAAATATAGGTATAACAGGTTATTTATACACCCAGAGATTCAAGAGAATTCTCCAAAAAATTATCGAAATATTTTGTAAAAGATTAAATTCGAAAGTATCCAAATACTTATTGGTAGACAGTGTAATCTTTCCATGAGTATTTCACACCTAGAGCAAAAACTGTTGAACTAGGCCGTTCATATTTAACCAGCCAATTTCTGGAAAATTAAAATTAAAAAATTAATGTTTTAAAATAGATTTTTTTTTATTTTCAGATACATTTACTTCTGCAAACTTTTACGCTTTTTGGATAACGAAAATTATTATGAGACAATTTTTATACATTTTTGTAAGAGTTTTCACCAAATAAGTACAATAAAAATTACTATTAAAAATTTCGAGCAATCAAAAATTGGCATACTTATGTATTTGGGATAGCTAAACTTGAATAATTAATTTCCAACCAAAAGATTGTTGTACGCAGCTTTTTTTTTTTTTTTTTTTTTTTTTTTTTTTTAATATATATATTTATAAAGATATAAAAGATTATGTGTGTAACATAACTGATAACACAATATTTTAAAAATTAAATTAATATTAATATTTAAGAATTATTACAATTATTAATATTGTAAAAGGAAATCTCTAACCTTTTCCCATTATCATTCGTAAGGAAACGCACACACACACACACACACACATTAATTTAAACTCTTTCTGATAATGCAATTGCATAAAAACCATGTAATTGAGAAGTATATACTTTTCTTACACTGTTATTTTTCTTTTTTGTGTTTATTAATTGTGAATGTCATCAGGGAAATATCGATACGACAGAGGATGCACATATTTTTATCATCATATATGATAAAACAACAAACACATAATTGTGATTAATGCTTCAATATGTCATTTCGGTAATATGCCTTTTACTTCATAGGTGCCAGTTCTATTGTAAAAGAAGCTTTTCCGATAAGTATTGGACACATAAACAGACCTTATCTTTACATTAACGTGTTAAATAGCAATTTGCCTGCTTATCAATGTGTTTTAAATAGAAAATGAGTGAGAAAGGTAATATGAAAAAGAATATTTTTCTACGAAGGGTTATCGTAGCGTTTTAATTATTATAAAAATAAGAAAGCGTGTAATTAAAAATTACAGATTGCACTTTTTTCCGAAAATTAAAAAAAAAAAGGTAAAGATAATAATAATAATAATAATAATAATAATAATAATATATATATATTTAAGAATATCATAATTGAAGAGCAAATGTCCAAACCGTGTTTTCTCCTTCAGATACAATTTTTCAGACAACACCAAAACTTATAACTTAAAAAATAACTAATTTTAAAATCTACTTATCGTTTGTTTAGATGGATTACTAGGAAGATATGTCGAGATAGCTAGAAAGATATGTAGATATACTATTTTTATATCAAGTTTAAAGAAAAATTACTATCTCAATTTTTCTATTTTTGTAGAAAACATAGTTTGAATGTTTGCTCCTCACTTATAATTAGAAATTACATATAAAAAGTTTTGTTTAAAAAAAAAAAAAATGAGAGAGAGGGAAAATAAAAATAAAATAGAATAAATAGGTCATTACACACACACACACACGTATATATATATATATATATATATATATATATATATATATATATATATATATATATATATATATATATAATTAAAGAAGAAAAAATATCAAAAGGTTAAAAAAACAAAATTTAATAAAATAAGGATTTTTAAAACAGAATTTACATATTGAAATCACAATTAAATGCAGCAGTTAGAACATATGTAAACCAAATAAAAAATAAAAATCTATAAACAGAAAAATAACGATGGAACCTGAAAGATAATTAATACAAAAATCATTGAGGTTATCATCATAGAGATCCCTCAAATGCAGAGTGAAAAAAGAGCAGTAAAGTTTTTCAAGAGATACCAGCAAAAGCTCAAAGTATCATGGTCCCCTACATCTTATCAAGAGAAAAAATCTTTATACACTGCAGCTGAAAATTCCTGATGAAAAATTAATTAAATACAAAGGAAAAATAAACTTCCTACTTCTGGTCTCCAAAATAAATGTAATAACTACAGTGGAGCCAGATTACATGTTTTATTTTACGATTTCGTTAAGATAAGTGTAATTAATGATTAAGTTATAACGAAAAACAAAAAAAAAAAAAAATCAAAGAAGAAAAAAAAAGAAGAAGAAGAAGAGGATATAAATAAGATATCAGAAATTTGTATATTGTCCTACAGTCCGTTTTAAGGCAAAGTTGCTTACCCTCAAAATTTAGCATTTACTAAGCTACCAGAAACTACTTTTTCTTGCAAGTATGATAAATTAAAATATATCAGTAGCTGATTAATATAATTGCAAAATAATTTTTTTAATGTAACTTAAAATTATTGGTACAATTAAAATTTTTAAAACTTCTTTACTATTTAAATAGAATTACTTATAAATTTTATGCCTCTTAAATATTTAGTGCCCAGTGCGCGGGCCCCTGTTGTCCCTGCGGTAGTTATGGCAAGCTCTGATAATTGTTAAAAGCGTTTTGCTTTCCATACTCTTGAGCTTCAAAGCAACTATTTTTCTTGTAGGCGGTTTATTTTATTTTCAGTACAATTGGTCAAAAAGTAATAGCAATATTTTTATATATTTAGAATTATTAAAATTTATTTATTTATTTAAATGAGATTTAAATAAAAATTATTGAAGCCCAAACTTGTGCTATCATACAAAGAAGAAACAGATTTAGATAACTTTGAATGAAATTTAAAAATTTTAATTTTCAGTATATTCTGAAATACACTTAATATTTTTAATAATGTTTTAATATATGTCATCTTTTTTTAATTCAAGGATATAAATCTGTTCATGGGTGTTGGATTAAAATTTATTGCCGGTTATTTTGAATTCAATTAAATTTTAGGTAAATTTAATTAAATAATTTCAGTTTTTAATCTTGTTATTTTAATTTTTTATTTGAAGTTTCTTAAAAATCCGCTAGAAAATTATTATTTGGAAAACATAGTGAAATTGGCTAGGTATCCAACTTAAATGGCATTAGATTCGTAACATGTACCATTTAAGTTAATGCAATAAGGTTTAATTAAAAACTTCTTAAGAAAATCTTTTATACAGTACAGCATAAATTTGCATTCGGTGAATTAAGTTTGGAAACTGTTAATATATTTGAGGAAGTGGAACGAACGTAATTTCCATATCACTGTGATACATTTTTAACATTAAGCGGTATAAGTTGTTTGTAAGTTTAATTTTAACAAAATACTTTCAGAGAAAATACGGAGCAAACTTAAAACAATGCCCTATTATATATTTCTTCTATTGTCATAAGCTTTCTTCAGTTACAAAAATTTTTCAAAGGAGAAAACCTGCAATTTTTTATCTATCTTTCTGATGGTGCAATAAAATATAAAACGTACTAATAGAATATACATTTAAGATAAATTTATATAAAATTAAATAATTACTCTCAAATTCACTATATTGTGAAAAATAATATTCATAAAAATACGTCAATTTAGAGTGAACTCTCTTGGGATTTTTCTTTTTTTTTTCTTTCTTTTTCTTTTTCTTTTTTTTTTTTTTACTTTCTCTTACCCATAAGGTAGAGAAAGAATTGTTTTTGGGTCAAATTTTCGAAAGTGAGATTTTTTTTTTATATTTACAGGTTTTGAGGTCTCCTGAATACGAATATAATGTTTTAGCGGTTGGTCTGTGTGTATGTCTCTGTGTGTGTCTCTGTGTGTGTCTGTCTCTTATCAGCATATCTCAAAAACAAATTATGGCAGAATGTTCAAACTTGGTATTCTAAATGTGTATCATATAAGGATGCTACACTAAACTTTTTGTTAAGATCAAGCAAATGGTTTGTGTACAGGGACAATCAAGATAATTCTAATACATTATGTCTATGGGGGAAACTGCAGGTTGTGAGGTAAAGTAATGTTAGCGTAACGCTACAAATAAAGTTCGCACTTTACTAATAACACGTGAATGTGTTGAGTTTTAGGATTCAGTTGATGAATAGAGTTAGTTCTTAAGATGAACTAAATGATAATTTGCGATATGTTAATTTTATAAAGTGATGGATATAAAAGGGGAACGATGGTAGTGACTTGAGGCTGCTTAGCGAGCTGCTTAAAGAAGGAAGAGAAGTGAGAGGTGGATAGTGAATGAGAAGTAGAAAGGAGAGTTAGTGGTGAATGAGAAGTGATAGGAGGTTAAAGCAGTTAGTAGCGCGCGGCTATAGTAGAAGACAGTCAAGTAGTATAGTGGTTTAGGGAATCCTCCCACTAACGAAAGACGGATAAAATCGTGAGAGGCAACGACGTTAAGTGAAGCAGTCGAGATTGGTATCTATTGATAGTTAAAGTACTTATGAAGGCTGCCCCTTTAAGTTTATAAAGGTATTAAATGTGAATATAGTCCAACGCCCACCTTTTCATTAAGCTCTAAATAAAAGCTCTTTATTTATTTTATATTCAAGCCTTGTGCTCTATTACTTCCTAATTAAGTTAAGCTTAATCCAAGTTAAATGAGAATAATGACGTCTAGGTCCTCACAGTGGCGCCCATATTCGCTCGACCCCCCCCCCCCGGGCCAGTATTTATTGATGGCACTACTAGTGTGCTTCAATTTTTTGATGATCTTGAATATTTTTTTAATTTTTATAAAATTGATATTGCCGAAAAATATGTTTGGTTAAAATGTTCCTTAAGAGGTGAACCACGACAGTGGCATGATTTAATCGCCTTCCATTCACTTGGCCCAAATCCAACCTATGAGGATTTAAAAAGTAGAGTTATAAGTCTCTTTGCCACTCGGTATGATAGATTAAGAATGGAGCATGAACGTCCCCCCCCCCCAAAAAAAAAAAAAGTCAGTGGAAAGTAGTAATAAGGGCAGTCGAAAAACCGCAACAAGTTATTAAGTCACAGGAAGCAAGCTCGAGTAAATTAGATCAACCTAAAACTGGCGATAAAAACTTTCTCTCCAGCGGCAAAAGTCAAACGCAAGTTGAAGCAACCAAGCAAACTTCGATTTCAAACAGCAAGATAGGCGAATTTAAGTCTGCTATTCAGCCTTTGGATACGGATAAAAAATCCGACAATTTATCTAGTATAGCGACAGAGGTCGTAAAGGAAAATGCAATTAAAATAAATGTGGCCGTTAAACCGTTAAAACCGTTAAACTGAGCGAACGTGACAAAACTTTAAATATTGCGGCTAATCCTTCCGCCAATACCTCAAATTTATGTTTTAAAACTGTTAAACTAACAAGCTTTTCTAGTAGTTTAAATGCATCTCCTGATAATTTACATTTAAAAACAGTCAAGTAGACAGATTCTTTTATTTTCACGGAAACTGTGGTAAAAGAAAGTGAAAAGTTTAACCACTGTGCTTCTAAATATCTCGCAACTACTTTTAAAGAAAATCTAGTCGTTAATGTAAATGAAAGTAATACATTTCTAAATGCAGTGTTAACTAACTTTAGTTCTGCACATCTAGTACATAAATTCAACGATAAAGTCATAAATCGACCGGAAAAGTCAGAAAACGGTGTCGCTAGTTTAAACGACAAAGTAACAGAAAAAGGGATTTTTCCTAATGCATTCCAATATTTTAAAGCTTGTAAGCCCTCCAGGACCTCGACCTCAACGAGTAGAGAGCGAGCAAAACCTCCTCAGAACAGTGACAAGGTTTCGGGTGCGAAACCCCCTCAAGAGAGTGGCCAGGCACCAGGTTCAAAACCCCCTCAACAGTGACCAGATTCTGGGTTCAACACTTCCTCCGAACAGTGACAAGGTTCCGGGTGCGAAACCCCCTCCTGAGAGTGACCAGGCACCAGGTTCGAACCCTCCTCAGGACAGCGACCTTGCAACGTCTGACCTCAAACTGCAAGCTACCAGCGCTGAAATTTCTACAACAACTCCACAGGCCAGTCTGACAAGCATCTCTGATTTTGCTGATATCAAGGATTCAATATGTCAGGTGCTATGGTTCTATATTTTCCTTTATAAAGTGTATTTCTAGCAGAGCAGTCATAAAATCTAGGACATGTAGTGAAGCCTTTTGGACTTTCAAGCATTATCTGAAAGCCATGAACTTTCTTAAATTTCAGAATTCTAAATTTAAACTTGGAGCATGAACTTTCAACTACGGAAATATCATGTTTTGTTGACATGTCATAAAATTTTTTCTGTTATACAATATATTCATGTATGTACTTTTAATGTTTTTTTTTCTTATAGCCATCACCAGCAGTGCTTAGTACGATAAAAAAAAATTTCTTACCTTTGTATATAAATTTTCCCCCCTCTAGTTTATTACATGATCTCTATGTATGAACTCTAATGTTTTTCTATTTTATAGCCATCGACGGCAGTTTTTGGTAAAAACCTTTTTGAACATTTGTATATATTCCCCATCTATGTTTCTCTAAATATCGTATAGATTGTATAAAATGAATATTTCTTATTGTTCAACTTTTGTATTCTAAAAGTTTAATGTATCTATGTATTCTTAGGATGGGGTAAAGAGAAATTTTAGCTATTTTGCATGTAAATTCGTGTTTAACGACAACTTTAATAAACTAACAATTTCGTTTTTTTCCGTTCTGCAAATAGCTAGGTGGGAAATATTGGTTATCTATAAAATTTTATATGTCAAACTCTTATTTATCTATCTACAAGTTGTAGTTTACTTTCTATTTTGATTTATACTGTAAAAAAAGTTTTGCATTTTAGAAATACTGTGATGATTCTGATGTCCAGTCTCTTATTCTGAAGTAAACTCAACAGGACCGCTAATCTGAAAATACCATCTGATTTCTTCAATTGTTAGTTTGAAATTATATCTGAGATTTTTTTTTTTTTTTGGAAGAAAGTAATTCTGGAAGTTTGCATGCACTGTTGGATTTCTGAAGTAGAGTTTTCTTGGACGCATGCCAGTGGACACTTTCAAGAGATAAAACTGATAGAAAACTGGAATTTTTTTTTTCTTTGATGAACTCTGCAAAATAAAAAGACTTTTTTTCTTATCATTTTGCACCAGTTAAATTTGACTTTTATAATTAATGATCGCATTTTTTGTCTAAGCGATCCACCTGTACTAATTTTTTTTTTCCATTTCATGAAATTTTTAGCTTTCCGTTTAACGAAAGATGTACTTGTCATCCCCGCTGTACCGTTGGACTATCTTTCACTAAGTTTTAGCGCTAGGGTTTTCCATCATAAAGCAACTTAGACCGAGCTTACAATTCTTATCATAAATTTTTTCTAAGTGGATGATTTTTCAGCCCGGCGCTCTTCAATTTTTTTTTCACGATTAGATTTTTAAAAAACAAGTTGTTATTGTTGGGCAGTTTAATTTAAAATTTCCCCCCACTTTTTCTCAAGTATTATGCAGTTTAATTTTAAGCAGTAAGTCCCTGCAACTATTTTTCAGTTGTATTGCATAGCAATATTTTAAAATTTTCACGGGTAAAAACCCGCTGTGGATTTTTACGTGAAATTTTTGTCTTTTGGGGAGGAACTGTGAGGTAAAGTAATGTTAGCGTAACGCTACAAATGAAGTTCGCACTTTACGAATAACACGTGAATGTGTAGAGTTTTACGATTCAGTTGATGAATGGAGTTAGTTCTTAAGATGAACTAAATGATAATTTGCGATATGTTAATTTTATAAAGTGATGAATATAAAAGGGGAAGGATGGTAGTGACTTGAGGCTGCTTAGCGAGCTGCCTAAAGGAGGAAGAGAAGTGAGAGGTGGATAGTGAATGAGAAGTAGAAAGGAGAGTTAGTGGTGAATGAGAAGTGGTAGGAGGTTAAAGCAGTTAGTAGCGAGCGGCTATAGTAGAAGATAGTCGAGTAGTATAGTGGTTTAGGGAATCCTCCCACTAACGAAAGACGGATAAAGTCGTGAGAGGCAACGACGTTAAGTGAAGCAGTCGAGATTGGTATCTATAGATAGTTAAAGTATTTATGAAGGCTGCCCCTTTAAGTTTATAAAGGTATTAAATGTGAATATAGTCCAACTCCCAACTTTTCATTAAGCTCTAAATAAAAGCTCTTTATTTATTTTATATTCAAGCCTTGTGCTCTATTACTTCCTAATTAAGTTAACTTAATCTAAGTTAAATGAGATCATGACAACCGTTAGGTCGTCACAAGGTAAGCAGAGTTTAACTTCTATAGACTACACTAAACCAAATGAAACGAATATATATATTGTGTAATAGAGATAGTCAACTGGGGAAAAAAAATGTGTATGTTGGAGCCTCGCTTCCCCCCCTCGGGGGGAAGTCCCCCCTCGAAAAGAGTAAATTTTCATGATGGGTATTTTTCAAAAGAGCTCGCGAATACCTTCAAAACGAATGGTTGAACCATCGATCTGCGATAATTTAAAATAAAGTTATCGATTTTTTTCACAAAAAAAAAAAAATAAAATAAAATAAAAATAAATAAAATAAATAAATAAATAAATGTAATATTGAGAATAAATTCAACTTTTTTCTTTGGATGTTTAGTGTTATACTACTTCTCTAATATGGAAACCGTGTGCATTTTCATAGAAGATGATTTTTTTAAATAATAATTTTATAAATCGTTTTTACTGAGTGAATTTGTATAATAAAATATAGAAGAAAGTCGTGTGGTGACCACAACACACTAGTTATTTGTTGTTAGTGGATGTGCTTTACTAATAATATTTTACGATTTCCAGGAAAGCTGTTTGGGAATTGAAGTAAATTCCTCATAGAGATATGGTAAATGAAGTATGTTTTAAGCTAAATATTCATCGCTTGTTTCTTGTATATTAATGAAACGGGGGGTTGAGGGGGGCGGTAGCTTCCCTCACGCAGAACTAATTATCATACAAAACTCTTCGTAAGTCTAATTTGAATTGTTTAACATAGGTGTACATAACAGTACTCGTTATCTTACCTCTTAATCTCCAACCTGTATTTATGGTATTAAATTTCAGAGTACGAGAAAGTAGTGTGAGTGACACACCAGATTGTTATTATTATTATTTTATTTTATTTTTATTTTTATTTTTTTTGTCCCTTATAATGATTAAGATTGATGTAAAATATTAGACATGATAATGGAATTAAATACTGAGCATTTAACTTTTTAATTAAATACAGGTGATTCAATTAAAAACTTCAAGTAAATACTTTATACAATTTAAATTTGCATTAATTAAATTAAATATGACTGATAATTAATAAATTATTTTATTTATAGAAGTATAAAGAACGTGATTTCAGCTTCACTGTTATATATTAATAACATCAAGCAATATAACTCGCTGAGAAGTTTTTCTCTTATAAAATATTTTAAGGGAAAATACGTAAGTAGTATGTTATTAAGAACAATGTTATATTTATATAGTTCTACTATATACCTAAGGAAAAATCCAAATAAATAAATAAATAAGTAAGTAATAACATATTAAAAACAATATGTTATTTATGTATGGGCAATATACATTCATGGTATTCTTTTAAGCTTGCCGTAATTGTATCAGGATCATAAAAGAAACCACATCCGTTTTAATTTAGTCTTCTAT
This sequence comes from Salticus scenicus, assembly GCA_963930645.1. Lineage (NCBI taxonomy): Eukaryota > Metazoa > Arthropoda > Arachnida > Araneae > Salticidae > Salticus > Salticus scenicus. The sequence goes on along the minus strand of OZ005656.1, from coordinate 105,006,083 downwards.
GACGGTATAATAAAATACAATATGCACTAATAGAATATTTTTCTCACGCGTTTTTATAGCTATTATTTTTTCCACACAATTAGAGATAGGTTTCGTAATTTTAGAATTGGAACTTTAATAAATCTAATCTAAGCTTTTGACAAAATGGAAAAAAAGAAAAAATAAAGAAGAAAAACTAATGGAGAAAAGTAAACTTTGTTTATCTAAACCACTAAAGTGTGAAAATATTGATTGACGGGAATATTAAATAGTCAAAGCATTAAATCAAATATAAAGACAATCAATAGAAAAGTAAATACTTAATGGAATCCTTTTAACTCAAATATCAACAAGGAAGACGGAAAATAAATGAAGTGGATTATTCCATACCCAGAAGCGGTAATGATTATTTCCGCATAACAAATGTGGCATGGTGATAATTCGGATAAATTCTTATTTCATTAATTCATATCTGATTACATAAAGTTAGAACAGTGCTTGATAAAAATTAAAATGCGTAAAAATAAGATTCATATTAATTATAGAGTTTTTTTTTTTTCAGATATTTAACTTATAATTAACTTATAATTTTATTTATGAAGTTTCTTAAAAAATATCCAGCAATATGCTTAATTAGGTTCGTAAGTTTACAAATATTTATCACATACTATGACTAATTAAATCATGAATACAGCTAGTACGTCGGCTAATTAAAGCATGGCTAGGCATGACTACTTCGTCACATATCCTTGGCCGAATCGGGACGGGAATAGGGCAACTGATGATTGAAGGCAGAAGCGCTAATCACTGAGTTATCGTCGCACGAAATACATAGATTTTGATGAATCTAGCACTTGCAATTTTTTTTATAGACACACAAGAAAAATTCTTTATTATTATGGTCTATACGGGTTGAAATTATTTAAAGTGCGGTAACGTCTAAATGCACTATCCGATTAAGCTGAAAATTTACATCCATGTTATAGGTCACTGATAATTTTCCAGAACAGTCTGTGTTCGATAGAATAGTATAAAAGGAGCAGTTTTTTAGCGAAGGCTTCCAATCTCAGATCTGTGTCGGTTTCGTCAAATGCTTGCTTTGCTTTGAGCCTCTTTGAATGAGACTTGCTTTATGTGTTATTGCTAAACAGTTTGTACTGTTGTTTTGCTGTTAACGGCTGTTGTTTAAGCTATGTTTACTGGTTGAATTGAAGCTGATACTTGGTTTATAGACCTGTATTCTTCTGGAACTTTCTGTGAATAAATCACTGAATTTTTGCAAGTTTCGCCTTTCATTCTCGGACAACTTCCAAACCCCCAAGTACGCAACAATATGCATTCTTATTAAACGACGGTCTTGTATTATTTCCCGGAAATTCATAAATACCGAATTTCATACAAAAAAAAAATACATAGTATATCGGAAATATTTTGCGTAACTTTTAAACTAATTATCAATTCTATGCCCACAATTTTCAACATGAAAACAGGCTTTTAAAATTCTAATAAAATTTCATTATATTTGATGGGGTGTAACCATGTTAAAATACACTTTTAAGAAATACCGACTATACACCATAAAAAAACGACATTCCTTTATGTATCGCGGAAAAGTAGCCACAGTCATTATAAACGCCAATAATAAGAATAAATCTAATTAATTATAACTCATTAATCTTTCAAACTAATTTGACATCATTTGGATGATTACAGTACATACTCGGAATTATTTTGTGTGGTCCCATAAATCATTTAGTCTATACATAACCTTTTTTTAGAGTAAACATGATTTTAAGCATCTTTATAATTTATGTTAACTTTATTAAGTTTAATTCAGCATAAACGCATTAAAGTGCGCGCTTAAATTAAAAATTCGTCCATAGGCTCTAATGTTACGAAATTCTTTCGTGTGTCTTGTAAACGAACCATACAAATTGTATACACCAGTAAAAACTATTCAGCTTATTTTGCGTTTAAAATTAATAATTGTTCCAAATTTAACATCGTTTGGATGACTAAGTGGCATTGTCAGAACACTTTTGTAAGGTCGTGTACATTAATTAGAAAGCTTAAGAGCACATATTTTCTTCAAGCAACATAAGTTTAAGCATCTTACTCACGTACTCTAGTTTCATTTTCTTCATTGCAAAGTAATGATATTAAAATGCGTTTAAACGAAATTCACCCCATACGCCGTAATGTTAAGAATTTTGGCGTGTCCCTGTATACAGTTTATAAAAAATATAGCAATAAAAATTATACAGCTACTTATATGGAAAGCTGGAATGTGTGCGCCAATTTGCAAGTCAATCGAAGGATTTTTGCGGCCGCTATTGCGGTACATACAAATTCTTCCCATAGGCCGTAAGGATAAGAAAAATTTTGGCGTGTCCCTGTACACGAACAACAAAGGAAATACACACCTAACACTATACAGCTAATTTCGTTGGGCTCGTGAATATCTGTACCAAATTGCAAGTCTATAGCGTTATTTTTGGGGCCGCTATCGCGGTACATACAAATTCTTCACATAGGCCGTAATGATAAAAAAAAACTTTGGCGTGTCCCTGTACACGAACTACAAATGGAATGCACACCCAAAACTATACAGCTAATTTCGTGGGGATCATGAACACGTGTACAAAGTTTCAAGTCAATAGCGTGGTTTTTACGGCCGCTATCGCACGACAGACAGACAGACAGACGGACGGACCGACATAACCCAAAATCCTTTTGAGTCTCAACAGAGGGCCCCATCGTTCGTATTATGCTCGCAGATTTAGCAGGACAAGGTGGATTCTTTTTTTTTGGGGGGTGCACCAGGTGGAACTGACAAAACATTCCTTATTTCGCTAATTCTCGCCGAAATACGATCAAATAATGGCATCGCATTGGCTGTTGCATCATCTGGCATTGCGGCAATTTTACTGGATGGAGGCAGAACAGCTCATTCATTATTTTAACTGCTACTAAATATTCAAAATAACCCAGACGCAGTGTGCAACATAAAAAAACAATCGTCCATGGCCACAGTGCTGAAATAGTATTCTTATTTGGGATGAATGCACTATGGCACACAAACATTCGATTGAGGCGTCGAACAGGACATTGAAAGATATAAAAAAACAACGACAAACTATTTGGCGGCACACTGTTACTCTTTTCAGGTGATTTCAGACAAGCACTTCCCGTTATTCCGCGTTCAACATACGCTGATGAGATCAACGCGTGCTTAAAATCATCGTCATTGTGGCGTAATGTTGAAAAAGTACAACTGAAAGTAAATTTGTTCGTTCAAAAGCTTCAAGATCCATCCGATGAAACATTCTCAAAACAATTGTTAGATATCGGCGATGGAAAAGTTACTACAGATGAAACTGGATGCATAAAATTACCGACCGATTTCTGCACAATCATTGATTCTCAAGATGCTCTTATTGACTAGATATTCCCCGATATACACAGACGATACACAAATCATAAGTGGCTGGCAGAAAGAGCAATTTTAGCAGCAAAAAATGTGGACGTCAACGAATTGAATCTCAAGATACAACATTTGTTACCAGGAGACTTGGTGTCATGCAAATCTAATGATACAGTTTGCGATGCCACCGAAGCTGTAAATTATCCATCAAAGTTTTTAAACTCATTGGATTTACCAGGCATGCCATCATTTTAAATGACAAATTCCGAGGTGAAAATATATTACTACTGCGAATCCCTATTATATCCACAGATGTGCCAATTCAATTTAAACGCCCTCAATTTCCAATTAGATTGGCATTTGCAATGACTATCAATAAGTCTCAGGGCCAAACGATGTCTGTCTGGGGCGATTTGAGCACATCATGTTTTTCACACGGACAATTATACGTGGCTCTCGAGTGGGCAAACCATCCAGTTTGTTTGTATTGGCGAAAGATGGGGTAACAAAAAATATTGTACACTCTGTTGCATTAAGGGATTGATATTGTTTTTTAGTAATATTGTTATAAGTAGCGATATGTATATAATTTTAAAGAATCAATTTTAATAAATTAAAAAAATAAATGATTGGTGTTTTGTTATTTTTATATTCTTTAACCGTTCACAGCGCTCCATACATCTTTCACTTATATACCACATCCTTACACACTTACAATAAGTTAGTTATTTTTTTCTAGCAAAATATTCTCTAGAAATAATTTATATGACAAAACAACGTTTGTCGGGTCAGCTAGTATATATACAAAACTGTAAATTCTCTGCCCTAAGTGTTTTTTTTTTAAGTATAATAAATATTGTATCATCTGAACTGAAGCATTTGATTTGTCTGTCCTTCATTTTTAACTTTTCTTATTTCTAATTCTGATCACTATGTTTTTGAACGGGTCAAGGCATTTTTAAGCAATTTTTCCTTTTTTACTTAGGCTTTTATAAAATTAGAAATGAAATAGTAATGGCCTAGCTAGCTGTTTCAGTTTTCTTAATTTTTTAAAACTTTAATCTTTTGAAAATATCTTAGAATTTATATGTATTTTATTGGTAATAAACTGCACAAACTAATGTGTGTATTTTATATATATATTATATACACATTGGATTTCCTTTAATTCAATAATTATTCTTCAAAAAGTTTCTCTTCAAAAAATTTCATAATGTGATATTTAAGATGTTTCAATATGCACATTTTAATGACAATAATAGTAAAAACATTAAACAAAAATATTGATCTTATATGCTTTTAAGCTATTTACATTTAATCATTTATTTTATTTTTATTTATTATTATTACTTTTTTTTCCTTTAAAGGGGGGGAGGGAGCAGAATGTACCTATGTTGGCTAATATTACATTTTTTTTTTACTTACTTTTATTTTTTAATATCATCATATATATATTTTTATTTAGTTTATTTATATTTATTGCTTCTTATATGTTTTCACATTTAAATTAAAAAAAGAGTTTTCCTGCTTAACTTCTTAACATTTATTTTTAGTCGAATAATGTTAATAAAACAAAAAAAAATCTGATTTTTTTTTTTTTTTTTTCCTTTTAAATCATTATTTTTTCACACCCATGCTTTGAAATAGTGTAGCACAACATTAACTTCCATAACTTTCTTCTCTATGGCTAAAATGTATTTATTACTAAATACAACATTTTTATTTAAAAATAAAGTGATTATATAATATTTGAGTTAGTTTACCATCCTACTTCATTTATTGAGTTTTCACACCCTTACCTCACAGCATCATCAATTATTCTTATGTGTTTTCTAAATTTGGTATCTTCTCTTTACTTCTTCATTGAAACTCAGCATGTCATGTTATCTAGCACCAATAAGGCTTCGATCGGGCAAATTACAAATGTTCATGTTGATCAAGATTTTCACTGTCTCACGGCACAACGAATATGAGACTGATTTATGAAATTTTCCATGAAAAAAAACCAAATTAATCCACTTGAAACCACAAGAATATACAAAAATAATTATATTAATGATAACAAATCTGAAGCTTATATAAGAATGAGGAGGAGGAAAATCTAAATGAATGAGATCACCAAAACGATAATAAATTCAGTAAAATTACCACCGCTTTAACTAAAACTAATCACTTGAAAATCCTAAAAAGTTAGCAAATCAGTCATGTATACATTACAACATGTAAGACGGTGAAAATCTTGACTAATGTGAACTTCTGAAATTTGCCTGATCGAAGCTTATCACATACTGAGTTTCGAGGAAGAAGCTAAGAGAAAATGACAAATTTCAAAAGTAGATCAGAAATCTGATGATGCCCCAGAGCATGGGTGTGAAAGCTCTCAATAAATTAAATAAAAGTAGACTAACTTAAATATCAACTGAGTATTTCTGAAATGCCTTGCTACTATGAACTATAAATGCTATATGCTTTATTTTTAATAGCGATCATGCTATAGTAAATATAAATATGGGCAGGCAATCTGCATATAATTTACAAGATTTCAACACAAATACACAGCCAGACAATCTGAAGTCAAAAATATTTTCTTTTAAATATGGTTACTATTCTTCCATTATTGTTATATACCAACAAACCAATTTGGCACTTTTTAGGACTTTCCAACAAAGATAAGTATTTATGACTCTTATTTATCTATCTGCCCTCTAACTTCTCACTCTCGTAAATATTCATAAAATTCTTTAAAACTGATATTAATATATATTGACATAAATGGTATTAAGCATTGTATTTTATTATATGCTGTAAAAAATATCCATGCAAAATCACAGGTAAAGACCTGCAGTAGAAATTCCAGGCCCTTAAAAAATATCTAGTGTGCAAATCTATAAACTTACATAATTGTGACATATCTAAAACCAGCCTGTAAAAACACAGTTTTTTATAAAATACCACATTGAACACACTAGGAACAGCTATAAAATAATGGATATTTCCAATAAAATTAGAAGAGAGCTAAGGATGTTCAGGAGTGGGAAAGTAAGTAATGTACTATATTATAAGTATTTAAAACTGTTAACTGCTGTCTTACACTTGATAGTGGTAGCATGTCTATCATTTCACCGCCTGTCTTTTATTATATGACTCTACTCGAGTCTCCTTGAAATTACAATGGAAAAATTACGTACACGATCTTGGTCATTTGCCCTCTTGTACAGTAAAATTATAATTAGCAGCCAATTGCAATCTACATCTGAAATTAATTGACGAGCTGTTGTATGACCATTTGTAGCCATTAAATTTTCCCCTTCATTTTCAAAAAGTGCACAGGCTTTAGTTATTAAAAATCTGATCAATACATTTAAACAATTTTAATATTGATAAAAATTAAGCAAAACATTTATGATTTTAATAGCAAAGGAATTAATTATTATTCATTTATTAATGATTGTATTATAAAAAAAAAAAAATAAAAATAAATAACATTTGTGTTTTAAAACACAGTTCAAAAAATGTCTCAAATAATGAGACATATAATTGTAGTTATACATTTCTGTTACATACCATTATTAAATTTATGCTAAAAATTCTTTAATTTCATAATGAATGGATAGTTTTTATAGCTTTTTTGAATTTATTACAGGTGTTTAATCTGTATTTCTATAAATTCTGTTGAAAAATAAATCAAAACTTAGAGAAATTATAACTTCCTGTACATTGCAGCTAATATTAACACATTGAGTCCTCAATAGTCAAATACCCTTCATTGTCCTTCCTCGTGTAATCCAATGGGATTTTTGTTTTCTATTATCAGGATATCTCAATGAAAAAATAAATTTTTTGAATTTTTTTTTTTTTTTTTTTTTTTAACTCCACTCTTTGAATTGGTTGCCCTCCCCCCCCCCCCTCCTTAGGAAACTTTTTTTTTTTTTTTTTTAATTTTACTTCATAAAGCAAACTTCAGGGTCTAAATTTCAATCCTGAAAAGAAATATTTATCTTTTTAAACTGCTTCCTAAGATAAAAGGCAACTTGTTCAAAGAGAGGAATTTACAAAACAGAATTTGAAAACTTTTTTGAATGAGATATACTGATAATGCAAAGCAACAAAAATCCCATTGGATTACATAAGAATGGAAAGTATCTGGTTATGTTGAGGTTTTCGTTCAGGCTGCTTCAAGCTGGTGCACTGAAATTTGTATAGGGCATGACAGTTTTACCAGTGACTGACAGAGTAAAATATATATAGTAAAAGATCTTTATAATGCAAAACTTTTCGTACATAAACTTAAACAATGAATTTTGCAGTTAAGAAGCACTTGCATATTTCCGTATTGTAAAAAGCTGTTACTCTCTTAAAGGATTAAATGGGATACGTAAGATTTCTTTATCTCATTGATTCTGAGCTTTTTAATTTAAAAAAAAAGAAAAAAAAAAAAAAAAAAAAAAAAAAAAAAAAGATATTATTACTGTATTTACATATATATGTATATATATCTTTTTTTCATGAGTCACAAAATGAATGATTTGGTCCAGGCACATTTGGATTACGCTTAAAAAGTAAATTTAACAAGAAAACTTATAATCTGCCCAACTTCTGTTTATCAGTAAAAAAGGGTATACTTATTATTAGAATCTTTCATATTGATTTATAAAATATTAAAAAAGTCATACTATGAAATTTTTCGTGTTTAAGTTTTTGTGCTCAGGGCACACAACTTGAGTGCCTGTGCCATAAATAGGTTCTGCATAATTCAAAGCTTTACACACAAATATGAGTTTTGCAGCTTTATTAACACCTATTTTCTGTACATAGCCAAAAGTGGAGAGCATTCTTTAAGTGCCAATAGATGTTTTTGTTGTAGATAACATTTCTATGATATTGGCGATTCTATTATATCTATAATAGTTTTAAAAACAATTCTAAATATTGATTTTAATCAATTAAAATGAAAAATAAATAAATAAATGCAAGGTGAGCCAAAAGTTCTTTAAAACTAAAAATTTATAAAAAAGGAAGGAATAATGATAAAATTGTGCGGTTTGCAAAAAAGAGTAAAAAAGTAGTTTTTTTTTTTTTTTTTTTTTTTTTATGAAAATATGTTAGCTGAAAAAGTCACCAGCAGACGACGCTGACATGCAAGAAATTCAGCCAATTTATGCAAATTAGTCTTGCAGTAGAAGACCATGATACAAGGGGATTTCTCGTTCAGTTTCAGAATGTTATCATTGCCAGATCGAGCACCCTAGGTGAAGTTGCTCTATTTGAATGAAGGGTTAGCAAGTATTGCATTGCACAAATTTCGAAGGGTGAAAGGACTGAAAACAAAGAATAGCCCTATACCATGTCTTGGGTGTATTGAAGCTTTGAACAAAAATGGTTCGAAGAAACTGGTTTTTTGAAGAATCATTCATGAAGTGGAACAATCGTGGACAATCCATTTCATAGATTGTTCATGTTATCATTTATTTATTTTTTTCTGCCAAAAAATGTTAGTAGAGGGCAGTATAATCATCCATGGGGGTAGCAGTTCTTGGAAAGCTTCCAGGGTATTGGATACCTCATTCACCGAATTGATGGATCCTCCACTGGATAATGCATCCTTTACAAATTGCAGTCATTGCAGGAGTTATAGCTGGGAGACTCATCTATGAGGGAATCACATGTCAAGTGGGCTTTGGCATGAATGAAAAGCGACCCTCAGTGGTTGTTCAACATTTTCTGGATGGGTGAGGCATACTTCTCACTCTTGGAGATGTCAACACCCAGAATATTCAGACATGAGCAATGTTGAATCCTTGTGCATATATAATGTAGTGAGACTTAATAATACACAAAAATGTGCAAACAACATTCAAAGAAAAATTTTCTTTTCCTCGGAAATTTTTTTGCATTATTCATTAAAAAAAAAAAAAAAAAGAAAGAAAGAAAGAAAGACTATCCCCCCTTACAGTTTCTCTTTATTTTTTTAGAATACTTTCACATTTGTTTAAATAACATGAAACAAACTTCTTTACATGTTTAACTTGTCAATTCTATAAAAGAAACATTCCACTAGTTCAAATTGAAATTTCATTGACTGTGGATGAATGAAGTCATAAGAAAAGCTATGATGCCAGAAGAGGAGCAAAAGATGCTGTGATTTGGAATTCCAAATGAACTGAGAAGGTGAAATCACTGTTACAGAGGTTTTTTTTTTTTTTCTGAAGATTTATTTTCACTCTGAAAAACTGATTTTTTTTTTTTCCCTAGCATAAAATAACGTATTCAGAAATTTATAATATTTACATTCTGATTTTTTTTCCCCTTGAAATATTTTTTCATATTAAGTAGCTCACATGAAAACACTAACTTTGACAATGTTCATATTTCAAAAATACTTTTGTCTTTTTTCTTGAATACATATTCTTAGACTTGTCTAACTGTATTATTTTAATGTGTGTTTGTATATATTATACACATACACACACATGTATAAATTCATGTAACAGTAAAAAAAAAAAAAAATAATAATAATAAAATTAAAAAATTATGCGACTTTTTGTCAAAAAAAAAAAAAAAAAAAAATTCACAATTTACAAAAATTATATGTGCAAAAATCTACTTGACTTTACATTTGAGTTAATAATTTTTATATTAAAAATAATAATACAACTCATATTCAAAATATTAGAATAATTGAGAAAAAGTAATAAGAAAGATATTTATTTTTGATATTAAGTTAATGCAATTGAATTTCTTAGTTCACACCGAGGTATGTGGTGACGCTAAATCTTGTTGAAAGATGAAATCATCTTCAAATAAATCTTCTGATGATGGAATCATGTAATATTACAAAATGTCTTGATACATCTGAGAGTCAACCTTTTCATAGACGATGCATAACTTTCCAGGTCCTTCTGCACTCATGGAACCCCAAACCATGATACTAGCAGCAAATTTTACAGAACGTTTAAGGCTTTTCTTATCAAATGCTTCTTGCTCCATTCTCCAAACTCCAGTACCTTGATTACCATATGAAGAACAAAACATACTTTCATCGCTAAATAATATTTTTTTCCAATCTTCTTCGCTCCATAAACGTCTTGATTTACATCAATTCAATCTTATACGCTTTTGTTTTGCAGTCAAGAGAGGTTTTGTTTTCAGTACACAAGATTCAAACTTAAATTTATGGAGACATCTCAGTGTTGTCGATGTAGAAACTTCAACTTGTGTTAATGTTTTACTAACGCTTGATTGCGAACAATGTAAGTAATTTGCTATATAACACTGATTTTTACCCTGCCAATACAAATCAATTATGCGAAGTTTAACAGATTCAGGAATATCACTCAGATGACCCTTTTTAAGGCGAAAAAGCAAACAAACTGCAAAAATAATACTGATTTTAAATAAAATTGTCTGAATTTAATCAATGATGTCACCAGTTATGAATTGGTGATAATTAAAGGAGAATTAATGTGAAATATTCTAATATTTTGAACCACTTGAATAAATATTCTAATAATTTGACTTTTCAAAATAATTTTTTTTCAATTAATCTTTTCAAAAATGTTATTAATTTTAAAATACTAAATAAGTTTAATCAACAATAAGACCTTGATAAAAATATCATTTGCATATTTGCATTAAAAGACATTAAATTACCAAACAATATTTTCAATTTGTAAAAAAATGTAATTCTAATTTTCATTTTAAAGTAAATTGGAGTGTAAAGGTTGATATTTTTATTTACCAAATATGTGAAAAATACCAGAGCCGGGAATCGATTCCTGGCTCTGGTATTTTTTACATAGTTGGTAAATACAAAATATCAACCTTTACACTCCAATTTACTTAAAAATGAATATTCACGGTTGATAAATTCATGAATAAATATTTCTAAATTGTAATTCTAATATTTTGAATATCAGCTGTAAATCAATAATAAAATGTTGCTTTAAATTTCTGTGAGTGAGGTTGACTAAATTTTTTTTCTTGTGTGTGAGGTTCGGTTCAGGTTGCCTGATTTATTTTTCTTATGTACGTCAGTCAAACCTTTCTCCAAATCAAGGTTGAGTAACTGGGCCACCGTAAATGACCTTTCAATAAAGAAAAAAAAAATACATATTAAATAGAAAATATATTTATCAAATATACAAAACAGATATTAATCAACTCACAGAATTAATATCAAACAATATAATTCATACAATCATATAGTTTCATACAGTCAGTTTGCTTTGTATTTTACTGTTTTTTAAAACTAAAATTACAAATTATTTTAAATAATTTTTGTAATTTATGAGTTCAGTTTGAGTAAAGTTTGGGTTTTTTTCCCCCTCCCACATGGCTAAATTGGAAATTAATCTATGAACATAAACAGAAAAAAAAAAAAAAAAAAAAAAAGAAGCAAACGCAAATAGCATACTTATGAATAATAGTGGATTTACAAAGACGTAAGGCTTTGTTCTTGGGTGTTTGGATCTAGCTATTAAACATAAGATATAGCATGTAATACTCCCATGTGCAGTTTTCCCTTTAAAAATTTAAGCATTATCATACAGTTCAGGGCTCGAAAATTACATTGCTTGACATGCCTGGGGCATGTAAAAATTTAGATTGGGCATGTACTTTCTCCCTTCTACACGCGCGTCCAGGCATGCAAATATTTAATAAAAAATAACCTTAAAATATACTATCCTGCATAAGACTTTTACTTAAACTGAAATAATGTCACTATAGATATAATGTTGTTAAACTCTTTTCATCAGATACATGCCCGACAAAGCACGTAAAAATTTTAAGATTTTTCAAGCCCTGATATAGTCAATTCGATTATGCATGAAATTATTTTAAATAACTTAAGTATGAAATATTTGATAAAAAGCACTTAATTAACAATAACCTTATGGGTAAATATTTTCCAAAATCATAGATAAAACAATAACTTAGTAAATAAACAAATACAATTAAAGTGAATAAAAATCAGAACTAGGACTGGGTTTAATATTGATGTAAAATAAAATTATATCGATTCAATAATACTATCACTTATTCAATTTAAATATTTCATCTACCATGAAATATTGATGCAGAATCATGAAAAAATGCGAACATCTGAATCTTGGCTAAACCAATTAAATAACAAAATAAAGTAAACCTTACTTCCTCGTGCATGCCTGAGTACTTGCGGGAGCCCCCCCCCCCTCCCCTCCTTCATCAGAGGCACAAAGCAAGCAAACTGCCGCGAAGCTGCCTCTGATGAAGAGGGGACGGGGGGGGGGGGGGGGCTCCTGCAAGTACTCAGGCGTACACGAGGAATAAAAGTAAGATTTACTTTAATTATTTTGTAATTGTATGCTTCTTGCTTCAATGATACAAATCAACTAAATAACGTTGGAATAATGCCAGATCTCTAATCATTCAATGGTGATACTGGTTTAGTCTAAAGCATGCACAGTTATACATAACTAAATCATGAAAACGTTCATTACGGTCTAAAGCAGGACAAAGAATTGGTGCCGTTTCGATTTACTGTTGCACAGGCATACTGGTAAAGTGTTATCGGTTTAGACTGGCAGAAAAATTTCCTTTCAAGCCGTGATTGCGGTTTTACATTATGCATCATGTGCAGTAGGAAAAGAAAAATCTATTCTGATACAAGCATTCAAAGGAGATCTATTCATTCATTCAAAATTCTTTGTTTATTTTATAATATCAGTATTTTTATTTAGTTCCTATAAACTGAAAATAAAAAATTCTAGTTTGTGTTTACTAGAGAAGTGAACTAACTATTCTTTACTAAAAATTACATAATGTAAAAACTTTTTTACATAGGTACTTCATGATTTATTGGCCATAATGCATTTTTGCTGGGGTCCCCTAGCATGGTCACTGGCACTTGCGGTGTCTGAAGTTCTGTACGTGTGGTGTTTCTCGTTGTTTACGTCTCTTTTAAATATGTGGAGCCATCGCTTGTTGAGCCCTGCTGCATCGTTGCCATTGTAAGAATTATTAAAATTAATGATTTTGACTGCTTCGCAATATGCAGCATATTTATCGTTTTGGTAATTCGCAATTTTTATGACGTTATCGAAATGGATATTTATATTATCTTCCTGGATAGCTTTTGTTAATGAGGTAGTAATTTTGACTGTAGCTATATCATGGCTGTTTCTTTAATTCTGGTTATGATTTTTCTCTTTAATTTACCTATATAACATTTGCTATTGACTTGGCTGTCAGTGTACGGAATTTAAAAAATACTGGCGATTTCTAAAGGGTGAATAGGATCTTTGTCATTTCTGGTAATTTAGAAAATGTTAGGATTGGGTTTAATGGGGATATTGATGTTATTTTCGGCAGGATATTTTTAATTTTACATGACGCTCCGCGATCATATGGGATCAAAGTTGTAAAACTGAGGGGAAGGGGGGGGGATAAACAGGGGGTAATTTAAATCTCCAGGTTCTTTGCAGAGTATTACAGCTCTATTGATATATGATTGTATAGCACTAATCATGTATCTGTAGAAAGTAAAATTCTGTACACTGACAGCCAAAGCAATAACAAATGTTATATAGGTAAATCAAAGAGAAAAATTTAAACCAGAATTAAAGAACACAGTCATGATATAGCTACCGGCAAAATTACTAGCGCAAACATTAGCGTTAACAAAAGCTAACCAGGAAGATAATATAAATAACGTCATAAAAATTGCAAATTACCAAAATCATAAATACGCTGCATATCGCGAAACAGTCGAAATCATAAATTTTAATAATTCTTGCAATGACAACGATGTGGCAGGGCAAGCAATGCAGGAATGAAACTACCCAGCATGCAAAAACCCTGAAAACTGATATTTGCATGCAGATAGGGAAGATTTAATAATGAAATATATGGCTACCTGTATTAAATGATATTTGGAGAGTTCTTAACACATTATAAAGCAAATTAGACATTCAAAATAAGAAATTTCTGTAAAAACAAAATAATTTACATGGAAATCAGAGACAGCAAAAATTTCAAAAACCCTGAATTCAGGGTTAGCCCCTGAAAAGTTTCACCCCTGGCAATGTCACCACATACTTAAAAGAGATGTAAACAATGAGAAACGCCACATGTACAGAACTTCAGACACTGCAAGTGCCGGTAACCATGCTGGAGATTCCAGCGAAAACGCGTTACGGCTAATGAAGCATGAAGTATGTAAAAAGGTTTTTATATTGCGTACTTTTTAGTATTGAACTTCATGTAATGAAAAGAATTACTAACTATTCTTTATTAATATTTTATGTAATTAATAATATTTTTTCATTAAATTCATAATTTCTGTACAGAATATAAGTATGATGTCGTCATATGTAAAAAATAAATTCATTCAAACAATAGCGTCATCTTAGATATGATTATTTTCTAATTTTTATTTATTTTGAAGTCAATTACTTAATAGTACACAGTATGGATATTTAAAAATAATTTTGAATATGATAAGAGTTGATATATATATATATATATATATATATATTTTAAGTGTAATTCAAATTATTCATTTTCCTAGTAATTTTCTTTCTATATACTGAACTAGTTATTTGCTTTGTAATATGTAATATCTGATGTAATTTAATCAAAAATAAGTAAAAACTTTAAATTTCAATTTAAAAAAAAATTCTTGTTAATTTTTTTAAGAAATTGTATTTTAGAAAATTTTCATTAAGTATTATATTGATTGGAAGATTCAAGGTACCGTAGAAATTTATTATCATGTATGAAGCTCTTCCTCAAATTGGCGATTTTCTGTTGATAGCCATTTTGATATACGTTCGCATGAAATCATATCTCATCTTGTAACTGGAGGTTTAGTTGAAAGAACTCAATATTTCTTTATTTGCTTAAAATATCTGAAATTGAATTGTACTTGAAAAATCTCATAAAGGTGTTACATTTAAAGTTGAATAATAATAATAACAATAACAATTAAAAAATCTCAAACTTCCAGATTAATTTTTTTGAACAGAGGATTACATCCATTATCCAATACCACCAACTATTAAAAATATGATTTTGTGTTCGCAAACTATGCTTAAAAATTGTGCTGCACCGAGTAGCACTTTGGCCGAGTAACAGAGTACCGAGTACTCGGCCAAGTATCGAGTAGTTGTAAGAAAGAATAATTGATGTACATATGAAGAATTTTGCACATCTTGAAATTAAAAAAAAGGCTTTTTGAACTCAAAATTAAGTTAAATCGCAAACAGCATGTTTTCATGAAATGTTTCAGAACTTTTGTAGTGTATATACACAATTAGGTTCATTATTATATTTGATAGTTCCAGCTTAGTGGATTATTAAAACCATAATAACTGATAACTTCATTCTTTAAGTCTTTCTCAGATGCGAACCATTCTCAGATAATATAAAAGTACTTAGACACTCAGACAAAAGTTCCTATACACTCAGGCTTAATTTAAGATGCATAACATTTACATATGAAATGAGAACATTAAAATAAATATTTTATCATTTCAAACATGATAAACGAAGTTTAATGGCAATCTACTTGAACGTTTTTACTGCAGAAAGCTGTTTGCAGCAAAAGTTTAATTACTCTATATTTATATTTTCATAATTTTTTACTTTAGTTATCAATAAACAACTCTTATGAATACATTTCTTTTAATGATACATAAAAATAATGAAATTCTTACAACTACTCGGCATTAGCCGAATACTTAGTCCAAATTTGGCAGAGTACCGAGTACTCGGTGCAGCTCTACTTAAAAATAGAACAAATCGAAAAAAGTAAAAATCAAAAGAATTTTGATGAAATGAACCCTTGCATGGTCTGAGTCATACCTTACTAATTACACTGTACAGTCAGCAGCAAAATTATTGATGTGCTAGCAATAATTTCTATTTAAAACATGTACACCTAATACTATTTTGTTAAGTAAATATTTATCGAGTCATGATCTTAGTCTTATACTGTTTATAAAACAGTAAGTTCATGATAAAAATTAGCGATCAAACTAAAGAATGAAAAAAAGAAAGAAAGAAAGAAAAAGAAAAATATGGATGTGGGTTTCAATAATTTTGCTGCCACTAGCAACCAAACCCCATGTTATTTTAAACAGAAATTCGTTTTGATAATTACCTCTGTTTTTTTTTTTTTTTTTTTTTTTTTTTCTTTTGTTCTGTTTAGTTTCAGAATATTCACAATTGTTAAATTTTTTCTTGTTTTTCAAAAACAGTTTTTTTTTTTTTTTTTATGTTTTATTTCGAAATTATAAAGTTCAAAAAAGAACTTTGATAATTTTTTTCCACTTTGTAAATTCAGTATGAAGTATTAAAAATTAAACACATAAATTTTGGGAATTTTTAAATTTTTCCAGATTTTTTTTTTAATATATATATATAATAAAAACAGAATAATAATAAAAAAAATATTATTAATTCTCATAAAAATTTTCCTTATATAATAATAATAAAATGAAAAATGGGGTTCAGCTATTGGCAGCAATATGTGAGGGTCTCTGACGGCTACGGAACGTTCACAGACACCTTTTTTATACAGATTATTCAACCATTATACATGCAAAATAGTCATTAAAAATTATAACTTTCTAGCTTTATAAATGTTTAAAAAACCATTAAATCATAATTTCTGTGTTTTGCTTATTAATTTCTTTTTGAATTGAATAATTATTCATATTTTTCTTTGAACAGTTTTGTTTACTTGTAGCTTTTAATGTATTTAGTTTTATTTTACATTTTACAAAACCTTCGTAATTTAGCGATTGAAAATTTTCTGGAAAACCCACATCTCTACAAATATATACATTCTCAGTGCATTAAATATTTAAAAGTTGTTTTAGTTGGTTTCTGAAAGGTTTTTAAGGGGCTCAAATGTTTTTGAGACGTTAACATTAACTTTGCTGTCAAAGCTGATAGACGGGAGATATGAAGTTTGATAACAGTTAGTGCTCATCGGGCTAGCCTTTCGAAATTTTCTGCAGTTTTCTCTGAAACTAGCATAAATAGGAGCTAGGACCCCGGAAAAAGACCACCCCTTACAGAGTTTATTCAATCCATACTTCGGCCTTTCCTGTAGGCAACTGGCACATTAGCAGAAACATGTTTTTCTTAAAATAATTCAGTTTAGTAAAATGGAATTAGTTTAATATTTAAAAGCATACCAATATTTTATAATTAAAAGCATAATCATTAATAATCTGAATATTTGAAAAATATTTATTAAATTTTATACATCTTTTTTTGTTCATGTCAAACGTCAACCCAATGCTCGTGTTGCAAACGAGCGTTTTATTATCGTACCACCAGTCAATGCTAAAGAATTTACTGATTAGTAAAATCGTATAATATTTAACGTTTTTTAAACATGTATATTAAAAGGAATTTAATTCTGTTAATGTCTTGATTTCTTCAGAAAATAAATAAATAAATTTTATGTTTTTTTTTAAATTAATAAATTTAAAAAAAATAAGCATTTGAATATTTTAAACCTCATGTGTGTTCCCTTTTTTTTTTTTTTTTTGTAATATTTTGTACCTTTGAATGAATATGACAAAAAAATATGACACCTAATAAATAAATAAATAAATAAATAAACAAAGAAATAAAATAAAGATATAAGCCTTTTTCACAACATAAAATTCTAACAATTTAGATACCAGTGATTTTTAATGCAAATTTACAAATTTTTGAAAATGTCTAAAAGAGAATCGAACCCTTAATGTCAGTGTTGCAAACGAGCGTTTTATTATCATACCACCAGTCAATGTTAAGTAATTTTCCGATTAGTAAAATCGTATGACATTTAACTTTTTTAAAACTTGCATCATAAAAGGAATTTAGTTCTGTTAATGTGTCTCGATTTCTTCAGAAAATAAATAAATTTTATGTTTTTTAATTTAATAATAAAAAAATTATAAATAAAAATAAAAATAAGTATTTTAATATTTTAAATCTTATATGTGTTCCTAGGCCTACAGGAGGAATGCTTTCCGTGGGGGGTGGGTGTTCTAAGTGGATCTAGCCCGTATTTATGCAAGTTTGGGGAAAAACCACAGTAAACTCTTAACAAATAAGGAGAAAAATTCCCTGAGTTTTCCTTGTCTTCTTTGAAAACAAAATAGATGGCACATAATCATGCAGCATTAGAATCTTGAGCTCGCGATCCTTGAAAAATTTGACTTCATGAAACTCCTGCTCGTTGGCGGTTACGGCACCTTCTTCCCATTTCAGGTCCTACAACAGTTTATTGACATATAGTGCAAATAGATGTATTGAAAAATTTAACCGTAGTAAATTCCTGCTTGGTAGCGCCTGCTATGCTCTCTTCCTGTTTCAATATCTGAAACATCCTGTTCGCTCACCGTGTTATGATTATTGAAAATGCTAACTTTATCAAAGTCCCGCTCGGTGGCGCCAGGCCTTATCCCCCTTTTAGGACTTTATGGTTAGTTAAGAGTGGTTGGTTTATAAAAATAATAATAATAAATCTATAATAAACATCATGATACTCTTATTATAGCTCCCCTTGGTGACATTTTAATCTATATATATAAAAGAGCAGAGTCTGTCTGTGTGTGTGTGTGTGTGTTCGCTATAGAATACTAGGCCGTTTCACCGAGCGGGACCAAATTTGGCACGGTTAATGTTTACGACCCGAGAAAGACAACGCCGCAAGCGATTTTACAAAATTCGCCCCCCAAGGGGGGGAGGGGGGGCAAAACGTAATTTCACAAAATCCTCCATATCTCAAACAAAAAAACAGATATCCGTAAAATTTTTGCTTTTAAATATAGCCAATACAAATGTCTAAAAATCGGTTTCTGGAATTTTTGAAATTCGGTCCCCAAGGGGGGCGGGGGGGGGCAAAACGTGATTTCACATGCGTAAGGGGGGGCTATGGGGCATAAACAAATAGAAATACAGTTAGGCCGTAAAAAATTGGTACAGATAGGTTTAAGAGGCCTGCAAGTCGAATGGGGATATTTTCGATTGTGTAAAGTTATTAGGAGGGGCCAGTAGGGGGGGAGAGGAGGGGGGGGGGCACAAAAATAAAAATAGTGTCAGATCGTTCAAAATTGGTACATAGAGGTTTTCGATACCTACAAATCGATTGCGGATATTTTTGAATTTGTAAAATTATTAAGAGGGGCGGGTAAGGGGGTGGGGCAATAAGGGGGGCTATGGGGCAAAAACAAATAGAAATACAGTTAGGCCGTTCAAAATTGGTACAGATAGGTTTAAGAGGCCTGCAAGTCAAATGGGGATATTTTCGATTGTGTAAAGTTATTAGGAGGGGCGAGAAGGGGGGAGGGGAGGGGGGGACAAAAAAATAAAAATAGTGTCAGATCGTTGAAAATTGGTACATAGAGGTTTCCGATACTTACAAATCGATTGCGGATGATTTTAAATTTGTAAAATTATTAGGAGGGGCGGGTAGGGGGTGGGGCGGTAAGGGGGGGCTATGGGGCAAAAACAAATAGAAATACAGTTAGGCCGTTCAAAATTGGTACAGATAGGTTTAAGAGGCCTGCAAGTCGAATGGGGATATTTTCGATTGTGTAAAGTTATTAGGAGGGGCGAGTAGAGGGGGAGGGGAGGGGGGGCAAAAAAATAAAAATAGTGTCAGATCGTTCAAAATTGGTACATAGAGGTTTTCGATACTTACAAATCGATTGCGGATATTTTTGAATTTGTAAATTTATTAGGAGGGGCGGGTAAGGGGGTGGGGCAGTAAGGGGGCTATGGGGCAAAAACAAATAGAAATACAGTTAGGCCGTTCAAAATTGGTACAGATAGGTTTAAGAGGCCTGCAAGTCAAATGGGGATATTTTCGATTGTGTAAAGTTATTAGGAGCGGCGAGAAGGGGGGAGGGGAGGGGGGGCAAAAAAATAAAAATAGTGTCAGATCGTTCAAAATTGGTACATAGAGGTTTTCGATACTTACAAATCGATTGCGGATGATTTTGAATTTGTAAAATTATTAGGAGGGGCGGGTAGGGGGGTGGGGCGGTAAGTAGGGCTATGGGGCAAAAACAAATAGAAATACAGCTAGGCCATTCAAAATTGGTACAGATAGGTTAAAGAGGCCTGCATGTCGAATGGGGATATTTTCGAAAGTGTGAAGTTATTAGGAGGGGCGAGAAGGGGGAGGGGAGAGGGGGGACAAAAAAATAAAAATACAGTTAGATCGTTCAAAATTGGTATATAGAGGTTTTCGATACTTACAAATCGATTGCGGATATATTCGAATTTGTAAAATTATTAGGGCGCTCATATATATGCATTCGCGCGTGCGCATCGCGCACGGGTCTACGCTGCCGAAGGCAGTGGGGACCCGGTGTGACATTTTTCCCGATCAGAGTTTTTTTTTCTTTTTTTTTTTCACATGATAAAAAATTCATTAATTATAATGATTCATTTAAAAATAGTGACCAGCGAAGCGGGCGTAGCCTGCTAGTTATTAATAAAATAAAAGGGGTCTTATCAACATGGTGGCAAAAATTTAAAAGTCGTCATTGGAGTCCTTTATTAAAGCTGTCTTGCGAGGGGAAATATGGAAATTAAGTCGTCAAACATGAATTTTACTTTGAAACTTTTCTTTGAATGATTTAGTTTAAGTATCATTAGCTTTTCATTCCACAAAAACTAATAATAATTTGGCTCTGGTGAATTAAAATTTTAATTAGATAGATAGTGAAATTGGTGAAACTTAAAAGTTTTAAATTTTAAAGGTTAAAAAAAAAGAAAACTGAAAATTTTGTATGGGTTTGCTAGTCTAAAAGTATATTAATTATTTTTATTTAAATTTTAATATCATAATAACAATTTTTTCATGTGCATAAACAAATCTAGTTTTTGATAATTTTTTAATTATCATGTGAAAATAATGCCCCCCCCCCCCCCATAAAAAAAACTTTTCTGGCAACAATTAAATTTAAAACAAATATTTAAATGGCTAATTAATGGTTAACATTTTAATTAATATATCTGCAACTAATTAAAATTTTTTAATTCTGTTTTCATGAGCCCCGCAGGAAGGGCCAGACCATATAACTTGAACTCATAATTTAAACTTACAGGGGTTGATCCAGGTTTTAATTTTGGGGTCCCTTTTTTGTGAAAAACAGAATATTTTTTGTGAAATTTTTATGCATTTTTGTGAAAAATAAAATATTTTTGTGAAAAAGTAAAATATTGTGTAAAATCTCATTTTTATAATTGCTGTATACAATGTTTAATATCAAGTTAATAGAGCTTCTTTGAGTCAAATTAAAGCTTTAATTAAAAATAATACTGAAAGCATCAAAGCATTTAATAAAAGGATCAGTTTTATAAAAGAAAAACTTGTGAAAGGTCTCATTTTAAAAATTTGAATTTTGTGAAGGGTCCCTTTTTATGAATTTGAATTTTGTGAAGGGTCCCTTTTTATGAATTTGAATTTTGTGAAGGGGCCGCAAAATGGACCCAAATTTTGCCTGAATCGACCCCTGACTTATAACTTGAGTTCATACACATACATTAACTGTATACTTGTTATATTATACATTTTACTTTTGAATATATTGAAAAGTAAAATTTAGTATAAGTTCACAAAGATTAAATTATTTCTCATCTACTTTAATTATTATTCCTAATGCTTAATTCCCTCTTTTAAAAAAGGTCAAGGTGTCAAGGAGTATTTTTACTCCTAGTAAAAAAATCCTAGAAATGCCTTTGCATTCAATAATTAATAACATTTTGTTTAATTTGAAAGTTTCTGACAAATTCACCCTACATTAAATAAAATACATTAAGAATGTCTAGATAACAACGAAATAAATTATGAAACCGTATTGCAAATAATGAAACATGCTTTATATTACTTATTTGGAAAAAAAAATAGAAATATCGGTTTGCTCGTACTATCAGTGAAAAGCAAATATAAATACCTTAATTGATGATATTAATTTTAAAAACACACAGTAAGCTGGAAGTATTATCATTAAACTATTGTATGTGTATAAAATTATGATATGGGGAGCAATAAAAATATTTAATTAAAAATAAATAAGAAATTTTAACTTACCTTGACAATCGAAACCTTATTGAAATATTTACGGAAATCACGTTTTCACAACATCGAATCAACCGTCCGGCATCCATCTTGGAATTAGTAAATAAAAGTGTTGTGTTGCCATCGTTGTTTTTCAAATGCTACAAACTATGCCGCGGGAATTCTTTGAATTAAATTAGAAAAAACAATAGCTTGAACGAACAATCAATATTTGTATGAGAACATTTAACCAATATTAGTAATAATCATACCTTTCATCTTGAAAATGAAGGGCTCTCTTATGATAGCACTGAAAGACATGCATCAAACTATTCTTTTTTTTTTCTTTCACAGAAACATGTAAAACGGAATTTTTTAAAAAAAAGATCTATTGTTTTTTCTTTTCAAAGTAAAGGGCCCATATAACAGAAATTCAATTTTGATACCGAATTTTATAGGTTATTTGAATGCATGAAACTTCTAAAATTAATGAGATCAGTGATATTGCTTTCCAGTTAAGATAATTCGGGATTTCCAGATTTATTTATAGTTAAACAAATTAATCGGGTCCTGGACCCATAGTTTGGAAAATGAAAAAAAAAAAAACCGTGATTTTAAACAGATTTTTTCCTCTTAAGAGAATTCTGTGAAGAAAAAGTATGGTTCCTATTCGAAAAAAAATCAGTTTAAGTTACATAAGCCCCTAGGGGTCCCGATAGCCCATCTGTAATTCCGAATCCGGTAGATTATTTGAATCACGGAATGTTTGAAAACAATGTCATCAGTAAAAACTGCTTTCCTTTTAACATAATTCTGGGCTTCCAGATCTTCAGTTGCACATAGAAATCGGGCCCCTGGCCCCCTTAGTTTAAGAAATAAGAAAAAGGAATTATATATTTTAGAACAGATTTTTCCGCTTAAAACGATTCTGTGAAGAAAAAGTATGGTTTCCATTTGAAAAAATCGTATCTATGTTAAATGGGGCCCTAGTGTCCCCGGGGCCCCACCTGTTATACCAAATCGGATAGATTATTTGAATGCTCGAAATTTTCGAAATCAATGACATTACTGAAATTGCTTTCCTTTTAACATAATTCTCGGTTTCCAGATCTTTGTTGCGCATAAAATCGGGCCCTGACCCCCTTAGTTTAAGAAATAAAAAAAGGCATTATATGTTTTAGAACAGATTTTTCCGCTTAAAATGATTCTGTGAAGAAAAAGTATGGTTTCCATTTGAAAAAATCGAGTTTATGTTAGACCCTAGTGGCCCCGGGTACCCCACCTGTGATACCAATTATGATAGATCATTTGAATGCTCGAAACTTTTGAAATCAATATGACATCACTGAGATTGCTTTCCTTTTAACATAATTCTGGGTTTTCAGACCTTTAGCTGTCCGTAAAATCGGGCCCCTTTGGCCCCCTTAGTTTAAGAAATAAAAAAAAAGGCATATGTTTTAGAACAGATTTTTCCGCTTAAAACGATTCTGTGAAGAAAAAGTATGGTTTCCATTTGAAAAAATCAAGTTTATGTAACATAAACTCGATTTTGGGGCTGATTGTTGGGCCCCCTAGTGGCCCCAGGGGCCCCACCTGTGATACCAATTATGATATTTGAATGCTCGAAACTTTTGAAATCAATGACATCACTGAAATTGCTTTCCTTTTAACATAATTCTGGGTTTCCAGACCTTTAGTTGCACATAAAATTGGGTCCCTGATCCCCTTAGTTTAAGAAGTAAAAAAAGGCATTATTTGTTTTAAAACAGATTTTTCCGCTTAAAACGATTCTGTGAAGAAAAAGTATGGTTTCCATTTGAAAAAACCCTGCTTATGTTACATGGGGCCTCTAGTGTCCCCGGGGGCCCCACCTGTGATACCAAATCGGATAGGTTATACCCATATTGAAAAACTCCCCTCCTGGGGGGAAGGCCCCCAGGAGGGGGAACGATGCTTCTATATGCACAAACTTTTTTCCAAGTTAGTTTACTACTATTATTATCAGTAATTCACGTTAATTTTAAACTCGCACATTAAAAATAACTTTCATTACGTATATTTTTACACGAAATTTTGTCCTATAGTCATATGGGTGTTTGTTGTTCAGGTAATTTACCTGATTTCAGGTATATTTTTTCATTTTCAGTGCCAGAGAATTTCAGTTTTTCTAGTTGTTAAATTCATATAATTAGATTAAAATATCAAATTCATATGACTGCTAAACCTAATTAAAATTCATATTTTTCAATAACGTTGAGAGGATATGGACCGCCACCCTGCAACAAATTAGATGTTCTCTACCCATACAAAAAAAATTTTCTCACTAAAATTTCAAGTATTTTTTTCATGGATTCACAATCACCCCTGCCTATACTGCCATGTTAAAAAAAAAAAAAAAAAAAAAAAAGGTTTCACAGCGCCACCTGTTGAGCGAATGATCTCCAAATCTAATCAGCACCAGTTTATGTCATATGGGTCCAACTAAATATACCAAGTTTGGTTAAATTTCGTTCAATTTGGTTTGTGAGATACAGCTTCCACAAAATTTGGGATACAAACGCACAGACATCTTTTTATACATACAGTAGAAAGTAAAAAAGTATGATTTTCTGTTAGAAAATATGAGTTTGTGTGTCACTTGGGGCCCAACTTATAATACCTCATCTGTTAGATCATTTAAATCCACGAAACTTTTCAAATCAATGTGTTCAGCGAAATTGCTTTCCTTTTGAGATACTTTGGTATATTCCTGACTTTCGAAAAACACTCTTAAAAGAAAGTAAAAATATTGCAAATTGAAATGTGCACATATTTTTGTGCATAAAAAATGTACAAATTTTGTAACGAGAATATATGCACTGATTTTATGCAAAAAATTTGCACAGTTTCTGTAACATATAATATGCACTTTTTTTCCATGTATAGAAAATGCAGATAATTTGCACAGTTTCTGTAACATATAATATGCACTTTTTTGCATGTATAAAAAATGCAGATAATTTGCACAGTTTCTGTAACATATAATTTGCACTTTTTTGCGTGTATAAAAAATGCAGATAATTTGCACAAAAAGTGCATTTTTTTCGAAGTATTAAAAAATTATGCACAAATTGTGCACAATCTACACTTTTTTGCACAAAAAGTGCAAACAATTTCTAGCTGGGTGTACACGGATTACAAATGGAATACACACCCAAAACTATACAGCTGATTTCGTGGGGCACATGAACACGTGTACCAAATTGCAAGTCAATAGCTTGATTTTTGTGGCCGCTATCGTGATACATACAAATTCCTCCCATAGGCCGTAATGATAAGAAAAACTTTGGCGTGTCCCTGTATACGAACTACAAATGGAGTACATACCAAAAACTATACAGCTGATTTCGTGGGGCTCATGAACACGTGTACCAAATTTCAAGTCAATAGCGCTATTTTTGCGGCCGCTATCGCGATACATACAAATTCCTCCCATAGGCCGTAATGATAAGAAAAACTTTGGCGTGTCCCTGTATACGAACTACAAATGGAGTACATACCAAAAACTATACAGCTGATTTCGTGGGGCTCATGAACACGTGTACCAAATTTCAAGTCAATAGCGCTATTTTTGCGGCCGCTATCGCGATACATACAAATTCCTCCCATAGGCCGTAATGATAAGAAAAACTTTGGCGTGTCCCTGTATACGAACTACAAATGGAGTACATACCAAAAACTATACATCTGATTTCGTGGAGCTCATGAACACGTGTACCAAATTTCAAGTCAATAGCGCTATTTTTGCGGCCGCTATCGCGCGACAGACAAACAGACAGACAGACAGACACAGCCCAAAACCGTTTTGAGTCTCAACAGAGGGCCTCCACTGACGTTTCGGCAATTAAAAAAATGAAAAATAAAAAGTTGCTATACTATAAATATTATTCATAAACATATATGTATATATATATATATATATATATATATTTTTTTTTTCATTACCATTTGATTTTCAACAAATATAATAAATTAAAAATTAAATAAATTAAATAAATTAAATTTCGTCTTCAAACGAATGCATGAATAAAAAATAAATAAATAAATAAATAAAATAACGTAATAGTCGTTCCTAAAATATGCAGACGATTGAAATGAATGTATAAATTTTAGAAAAATGAAACATTGAAGCCAATATTTAAAATCGAAAAAAAAATTTTTTTTTTAATTCAAATTCGAAATTCGAAAAATCTCGATGAGATAGGGGGCCCCAGTTATCCAACTGCCAAGTTTTGTAGCCCTGCGACCGGTAATTTGAGCACCAAAGACAGACAGTCACACTGACGCACACACAGACATTTCTCTTTATTTATATTGATTATTAATATATAAACACACACACATATGTATGATTGACTCGCTATATAGCCGTAATGATTTATGAAGAGAGGGGGAGTTATCCCCCGTCTCCACCCCCATTTTATTCATAATTAGATATCTGTCTGTTAATTAATGCATATAAATTTCCTTATCACTCATAGGCCTTGTGTTACTTCCTTGTAATTTATAAGTACTAGTACTAAATTTGACGCCAAACGATTGCATGATATATCGGAATTATTTTGTGTAATCTTGTAAACTAATACAATTACCAATTCTGTGCCGGCCATTTTTTACAGAAATCATACTTTTAAACTTTCTAATAATATATGTTTATTTTTGTGTGTTTAATGGAGTCTAACCATGTTAAAATGTACTTATAAGAAATTCCGTCTACAGACCGTAATTTTACGAAATTCTTTTATGAGTCCCTGCAAAGAGCCGTTACACATTAATATTTGCAACTCATTAATATTTTTACCATATGTGACATCATTTAGATGGTTATAAAATGTTATTGGAAGTCTTTTATGAGGTTCCTTGGATAAATTATTTAGTCTATAACATACAATTTCCATAGAGAAAACATGTTTTTGAACATCCTTAAAATGTTTGGTAATTCAATTATGTTGAATGCAGCATAAACACGTCAATAAGCACGTAAATAAAAGTATATCCATAGGCTCCAATGTTACAACATTCTTTTGTGTCCCCCCTTTAAACGAGTCACAATCCTTATCTACATCAATAAGACTATTCAACTTATTCTATGTAGCTCATAAAAATTTGTTCGAAATTTCACATAATTTGGATGATTATGCGACATTGTCGGAACACTTTTGTAAGGTCATGTACATTAATTATTAAGTCTAAGCACACATTTTTCAGCAGAAATTATGCTTTTAAGCATCCCAATAATGCACGTTAATTTTATTTTGTTGAATGCAGTGGAACTACGTTAAAATACGTTTAAACAAAATTCTGCCCATCGGCTGTAATGATAAGAAATATTTTAGTGCGTCCCTGTACACGAATCATATTCAATACAGGTACTAAAAATTATACAGCTATTTCTATTTAGCGAGTACATATGTGATATTAGTGGCTGCTTTCACAGTACAGAAAATTCTGTCTGTAGTCCATCATGATAAATTAAACGAAATATACACAAAATAACTGTACAGCTAATGCCGTGTGGCTTATAAATATGTGATCAGTTTGCAAGCCAGCCGGGTGCATTTTGCGGCTGCTATCGTGTACACACAGACAAACAGACAGGTAGACTCATAGAACTCAAAAATTTCTTGAGTCTCTACGTAGAAGCCTTCACCGACGTTTTGGCAAGTAAATGAAAATCACAGAAATTGAATATGAAATAACACAAAAAAAGTGCAATAAAACGAATAATTATGTTGAAAGTCAACTCATAAAATTTGCAAAGTCGTTTAACGTAACTGTAAAAATTATTGTTGATCGGGTGATTTTTTGCGGCTACTGTCGCAGTACAAATTCTGTCTATAAGCCGTAATACTGAGAAAAACTTTGTTGTCCCAGTACATGAACTACAAACAGAATACACACCCAAAATTATACAGCAAATACTACGTAGTTCATGAACATGTACCAATTTTCAAGTCAATAGAGGGAAATTTGAGGCCGCTATCACGGTATACACAATCACACTGACACACTGAATCCCAAACTTTTTGAGTCTCCACATGGAGGGCTCCACTGATATTTCAGCAATAATAATTTATGTAACTAATGTTGATTAATAATTCATTTTCCTATTTTTTTTTTCTTGTTTGTTTGATAAATTACTTGAAGATAATTCTGGACAGCCCTAATTATAAAATACTTTTTCTCTTAATTGATATCTGCAGAATTAGATGAGGAATTGAGAAGAAAGAAGTTAATTATAACCTGATAAAATATAAACAAAAATAATTCATAAAAATTTTAAATAAGCAAATATCACCATACTAAAATCATGAATATTTAATGCAATTCATTTAGCTCAAACATCATCCAAAAACAAAGAAATAAATTCTGTTATGGTGTTAATTTCCCTTTAAAAACGAAATAGAATTGTAATTAGTAAATATCATAAATTTAATGTAATTGCTTTATAATAATTTTACAAAGATCATATATATATTATATATATATATATATATATATATATATTGGTCTAAAATTTGTTTAACTATATTATCCAACTACACTGTAAAAAATTTGCCTTTCTTGCCAGAAATTTTTTGTAATTTGAGAAAATACGCAAAATTGCGTTGTCAGAACGTATTTTCTCAAATTACAGAAAATTCCTGGCAGCAAAAAAGGCAAATTTTTTACAGTGAAATAAAGTCGATGAATAACAATATTTGTTTGAAATGTAGAATGAAGCGTAGCCTATTTTTATTTTCTAAGTAATAGATGTAAAATTCTGCAAAAAAAAAAATAATTTAATTATGAACGAAGGACTTACATCAATCTATTCTTACATGTAAAAGCATGCAGTAACTCTGTTTCATTCTTTAATTTTTAAACATTATCAAAATCGATTTTTAACTTTACTTCCTGATTAACTTTAGTTAACGCGGTGGCCATTCTTTTTAATTTATTAGCAGTAACATATTATTTTTATGCAACTTATAATTTTGCATTTCGTCACGCCCACATAACACCGAGTTTTTGTGGGCATAAAAAAACTCAAAATTAAAATAAATATGTTCAATAACAAGATGTTCAGGAAACCATATGCAAATACTGGGCACGCGAATTATGTCTATTCTGGTAAAACCATAGAATAATAATAGAGGAAGAAGGAGCACGCCAATAGTCTTAATGCTTACAAACCCCTTCTAGTGAAATGCCAGCGAAAGCTACTTTTGCTCCTCTTAATATTGAAGTTTGTTAATAAAGGCTTGTTAAAAATCGCTGTTTTTTGTGGCAACACAACAGCTTATGTAGAAACCTTATGCTCCTTCTTCCTTTATTATTATTCTATGGGTAAAACGGTATTTTATGTTTGTCTTTTTGGTGATGAAAACTATATCCACCGAAAAGTAATTTGTAATTTCATAACTGTATTATGGGATGTTGTGTGAAAAACATTTCCTTTAGACTATAATGTATTTTCGTTCATTTGAAATAAACTTTAAGATTTGATAAAATTTTGAACATTCCCATAATTTCCATGCTATCAGAATATTAACCAATTGACGTTGGCTAACTTATCCCGGAATAGGGGCAGATTGGCCCAAGTCATTTGGTATTAGTTTGAGCTTCTTCTTTAATACTGATAGCTAATATTTTGAAGTTTTACCACGCTGGCTTCTTCCTGAAGCTATATCGAGAGTCTTAACATAAAAATAAATCTAAAATGACGAATTATAATTTTAAAAAATTCTTAGAAGAAAATGGGGCCAACTAACATTTCCCACATTTCTGGTCAACTTGTACTATCAACAATTTTTTATGGTTAAGAGGCAGAAACTTCACAACTATTAAACAATTTATCTCTTTCTAAAAATTATTTTTTTTAAATTTTTAACATTTTATTTTGAGGTTGTAAAATTCGAATTTTCACAATGTTAAATTTTTCATTTTTGAGCTTAAAAATGAAATCTTAAAAATATTTAATTTTTAGAGAGCGATAAATTGTTTAATAGTTGTGAAGTTCATGAATGTGAAAACGGAATTTAAAAACATACATTAGTTAAAAAGTTATAATGGGGCGAAATTCTCCATAGAATAACATTGGCTCTGGCTTCTGGGGGCGATAAGAGGAGAGGCCTCTTAAATCCTTTCGATCCTTTTTGAATAAAGTTTGCCAACTAAAACCATTTTAACACGAAAATATAAATGAACCATGTGTTCGTATCAGACTTGTTTAAACAAAATAACAAAACATTAAAATGCTTTTAATGGGATTGCTTTTGTTGGATTAATGTCATCGAAACATTTGAAACTTCATTTGTTAAGTTTTACTCTCTGCTTCAGTGTATTCAGTAAATTACTGATCTTTGGTTTAATTATTTGCACGTCGTTGAAAATAAGGGTTTCTAATTAGAAATAGCATTACGAAGTTTCGTTTTAACTTTCCGGCGAAATATATTTTATTTTTAATCTTAAATTACGCGAACAGTTCGTAATACTTTGTAAAAACAGTAATCGAAAAAATTAGTTACTGCATTGGAGGAAAAACTGCTCCATTAAAAAACAAAACAAAAAAAAAAAAAAAAAAAAAAAAAAAAAAAAAGAAAGAAAGAAATTTGGAGTGATTCTACTCGACATTCCGAATATTAAGTTATTAATGGCTGCATAAATAAATTCAAGTAAGAGAAGTCGCTAAATACATAAAATTGAAAATTACAATAAGGTGGTTGAGCATTTATTTTCCATTTAGTACCTTGTTTAATTTTACGTTATTAAACTTAATATAATTTGAGCCCGTACATCATTAAAACAAAGAATTTTCTGTTGTGTCCCTGTAAAAAATTATAAGTGTTAGATCCATGAAAATCTATTGAATCGTGCAACGATGACCTATAAAATGAATATACATTTTCCGTTCAATCGGATAAGGCATTTAGACGATCTTGGACTTTAAATAATTTGAGCCCGTAAGCCATAATGATAAAGAAATTTTCGTTCTGTTCCTTAAAAAAAAAAAAAAAAAAAAGAAAAGAAAAGAAAAGAAAAAAGATTACACAAACTATATAGATTCACTAAAATTTATACAGTTTGTGTAACGGTGATCTACAATATGTATATGAATTTTCAGTTCATTAGAATTAGGAGTTTAGACGCTATGGCACTTTAAATAATTTCAGACCATAGGCCATACTTATAAAGAATTTTTCGTTCTGTCCCTCTAGAAAAAAGTATAAGTGCCAGATTAACCAAAACCTGTGCAGTTTGTGCCTCGGCGACTTATAATATGTGCATAAATTTTCATATCAATCGAATAAATCATTTAGATACTATCGCACTTTAAATAGTTTGAGCCCTTAGGCCATAATGCTAAAGGAATTTTTTTGCAATCCCTGTAAAAAAAATCAATAATTGCTAGATTCACCAAACTCTATACAGTTCCTATGCGATAGGGACCTAAAACATGTGTTTAAAGAATTAGAATGACTTTGATTAATAAACTAGAATATCAGTTTGGATGAATAATAAATCTATCAAATACGAAACTTTATTTTTGCATGCATAAGATTAAATTAAATCGTACTCACCTTCGCCCGCATTTCTGGCGATAAGTGAAACACAAGAAGAAACACATCAAAAAAGACTAATCCGAATTAATGCTGAATTGTTGAATTTAATGACAAACTTTCGCTCAGAATATTTGGTAAAACCAACAGAATCTACGGGTGTCTCTGAATTCATTAGCCAAAATTTAAGGGGAAATAGGGCACTTTATAAGGATTCAGAATTGCATAGGAATCCATGTCCCCAAACGTCACTTTAACCCTTTAAGAACTGGATGTTTTTCGTAACTTTGTACTACTAACTCCGCCTACTCTGTAAATTTACATCTAAGACTGCATGCATCATTCAGAATGTTCATATTATTGTACAATGTACGTACTATTGCAATCATTGCTATAAAATACATCGATAAAAGCAGAATTTATTTATTTATGTAAATATTAGCATGTAAAAACTCTTTTAAAAATGTGATATTCGAGAGCCACGCCCATATCCACGCATAATTATCCGGTTCTCAAAGGGTTAAAATGACGTTTGAGGACATGGGTTCTCATGCAAGTCTGAATCCTTATAAAGCGCCCTATTTCCCCTTAAAGTTTTGCCCATGAGTTCAGGGACCCCTTGTATAATCATTTTCACAGAACTGTTATATCGATTAATTTTTTAAGAAGAGTTTCGAATAAGTATTATTGCACACCTTTTTATGACTTGAATGAATTATAACAAAACAAAAGAACAAAAAAAGTTCCCTTTCTTTCAATCACGTGATAGTCTGCGAGTAAGTGGCTGTCGCTGGCAGATCTGCCGCTTTCAATTTAACGACATATGTATAAATTTTCAGGTCAATCGAAAAAGGCGCTACCACACTTTAAGAAATTTGGGCCCATAGGCCATAATGATAAAGAATTTTACTTTGTATTCCTGTAAAAAACTATAAGTACTAGATTCATCAAAATCTATATAGTTCGTGCGACTGTGACCTATAATATGTGTATAAGTTTAAGCTCAATAGAATAAGGTTTTTAGACACTATGATACTTAGAAAAATTTCGGCCCATAGGCCGTAACGATGAAGAATTTGTCTTTGGGTCCCTGTAAAAAAAAACTTTTATTGTTGGATTCACCAAAATCAATAGGGGTCCCTGCTACTGAGATCAACTTTCAGCTCATTCGAACAAAGCATGTAGATTCTATCGTGTTTACTGATGTACATACACCCACAAACACACATACACACATACATGCAAACATCACCGTTAAATTAGCAAAATTGAACTCAGGGGCGTCTCAAAACGTGTAGAAGCACCAAATTCCCAAAGTTGGCTTTTTGTCACGCTGACAATACTTCCCTTACATATGTATGTTCGGTATAAGTCAAAATCTTTCACTTTGGCTGACAGATTTTTCTTTCTGTTTATGTCGCAGAAAAGAAAAAGAAAACTGTTACTTATTAATGGATTTTCTGTTTTTACACAGTTAATAGTGACGAATAGTTTATTCGGATCCCTGTATAAAAGTCTAATTTTTTCCGAGGAAATCTGAGCTACAACAATGTATTGGAATAAAGCAAATAAAATAATATTCATGGTTTCCACGTGTTTATTTCAAATGAAAAGCATAATGGAAAAAGAATAATTTAATGGAAAAACTTTCATCACAATTGCAATAATGTTTTGAGATACAAAATAAAAAATATAATTTGCATGTTTTAGGAAGATTCGTTCATTAGTTCAAATAATACATTAAACATACAAAATTCATTGGTCCATTTACAGAGATATCTTATTAAAAAAATTATTTCAATATAGTGTATATATATTAGTTCTTACCATCGCGGAAAACAAAGCTTGAATAACTTGATAACTTTGCAGAGTTTATTCATGCATAAAACAAATCTTGAATAATAATAATAGTAATAATAATAATAATAATAAATACTATTTTTAAAAGAAACACTTTTTGTTGCTTTGAGGATATTTTACAAGCGAGATTAAAATAATAATAATTATACAGACATGACATTATTTCATTATTTAAAACATGAAAATCTGACATTGACAGATTTTAATTTAGTGACAGAGGCCTACTGCTAAACTTGTTAATATCGACAAATTCTTCTTTAGTTAATTCGTGACGATCTAAATTCCATGATAAAGTTTTCATTAAATCAAACCAATGTGTTTCAGCTGCAGATACTGTAACAAATAACGTTGGAAGTCCAAACTGTCTTATAGCCGCAAAACAACGTTTTTTCTCTTTTTCCCAATGAGGGGGAGGTGTGCCTTGGGGGGAACTCATGTCAAAGGTGTGCCTTGGGGGGGGACTCATGTCAAAGTTGTACCTTGTGGGGGACTCATGTCAAAGTTGTACCTTCGGGGGGGGGACTCATGTCAAAGTTGTTCCTGGGGGGACTCATGTCAAAGTTGTGCCTTGGGGGGACTCATGTCAAAGTTGTACCTTGGGGGGGGGGGGGGGTTATATTTTTTAAAAACTTGTAACCTTCGTTATGAATAATCAAATTATCTACAAAATCTTCATTCAATAAATCCCCATTCAATAAACCGACTGAAATAGGCCCTTAGCACTATTAAGAGTGACGTATAAAAATTCGACAACGCTGTACCAACTGAAATAGGCCTCTAGCACTAATAATGACAAATAGAAACAATAAAACTAAGCTGCCCCTTCCCCCCCTCCCCCAAGTAATGTATATAAAATTTTGCACAAAACAGAATTTAATTTAGAACGACAGTACTTATTTTAATCTATTCCTTCATATAAAAACATTAAGTATAATTGGGTTTTGTTTCCTGGCATCAGTTACTATATGCATTTCTTTAAAATTTTTTCGAATAGCTTTAGTATAGGATCCTCTAGGCGACTTTTAAATTGTCATTGTCATTTTCGTGATGAATCAAAATCGCTATTGCAATTGCACGAGTAAAGATCTTGAGGAGAAACGTTCGAACTACTATGGTGCCAAATTCCAAATTTCCACAATGGGTTCTATACTGAAACTGTTCCACCATTATAACACGATTTTTCTCAATTTTATATTAATTATTTAAAAAAAAATGTTTTGAACATTCATTTTCCTTTTCGATATAAAAAGAAATGTATTTATTTATTTATTTAGGTAACAATTTGATTTTATCTTTTAATAATTTTAAATGTAAAATGGGGTTTTTCTTTAACATCTTTTGAACCACTTATTCGATTGAACTAAAAAATACGGCATTAGCTAGATTTTGTCCTGGTTAATAAGTGAGCCAAGTTTTGATAAAATATAATAATCCAAACTAAAAATCCGGACAGATATAATGACAAACTTTCAGCTTTTATATATTTAGATTTAAAAAAAAATGCATTATACGTTTATTTCGAATTAAATAACAAAAGAACAAATTTACATTCGATTTTACTTAAAAAAAGAAAAAAAGTGGACTCACTATTTTTTTAAATTAATATGTTAGATTAATATCTAATGTGATTTTGTTTGTTTCTAATTTTCTTTTATCCGTGATTTCCTGGAAGTTAAACGCGTGACCTAAAGCAATTCGATTAAGTCTTTCTTGGATCTGGTTTGTAATCGTGAAAATATATCGGAAACTTCCTTATTCTGAGAAGGTTGAAGATACAACTCATAATTCTTACTAAGGATTTTTTAATATTTATTTGTCTTTAGACAAAATCTTTTTAATTTTTTAGAAAAAAAAAAAAATCTATTAAAAAGGCTTTCTCTACGAATAATTAATACAGGGCAAAATGTCCTTATGTATTATAGGAAAGGTACTACGTTTTTTAATATAATATCATATTTAATTCTTAATTTAACTGAAAAATTATTTAAAAAATGGATACGTTTGTATTTACAAAAAATACAGTTATTTTAATGACTTGCCTTAAGCCCAAAATAATTTACCATGTATAAATAAAAGTCAATGTATGTGGGTGGGTGGATATATCTTTCATGACCAATATTGCTAAAAGTTTTCATACAAATTCATAATTGATTGAAATAAAATATACAATCGTTTTTCATGGACCTATTTCGCCAATGGCATGTAACAGGAGCAAAAATATGTAATCCTCACGGCTTGTATGAACCTGCTCATTTGTAAAGACTTTTACACCACAATCTTTAAACAATAAAATTTTATTTAAAATTATAAGCTTGTTTTATGATTAAAAATTTTTACAACATTTTACCGGTACCAATAAATAAGGACAGTACAAACCCTGATCCTGTGTCAAATTCATTTTTAATTTATTTCTTGCAAATCGATTTAGCATAAATTTCATACGTGAGTTCTTAATCGATAATAACACGGTGTGAAAGTAATTTCCTAGTCCTAGACTATCAGGGGCAGGTTCTAGAAAAAAAAAAATATCTGATGCACAATAGAGGGAAAATATAATACCTACAATCTTACACTTCTAATAAATAGGCAATATAAAGCACAGGCAATAAAAAATGGGTAAAAACAATAGGAATTTAACAAACAAAAATTTCACAAATTCAAAAATTATCTCGATTTTGACCCAATTA
The DNA here is from genome assembly GCA_963930645.1 of Salticus scenicus. Lineage (NCBI taxonomy): Eukaryota > Metazoa > Arthropoda > Arachnida > Araneae > Salticidae > Salticus > Salticus scenicus. The sequence continues at coordinate 104,969,498 of OZ005656.1, read as the reverse complement.
CATGCGGATAATTTTTATTTAAGAAAAAATAAAATGTCGGTACAGGTAAAAACGTATTAAAAAATATTAGCAATTTTGGGGGCCATCAAATCAAGGGCCATCGGGGAAATTCCTGATTTTCATTATCAGTTTTATTATTATTTATTATTACTATTATTATTATTATTATTATTATTATTATTATTATTATTATTATTATTTTCTAATTATATGGATTCTGGTGATTAAAATTTAAGACATGTGAAAGTATTAGTAAAGTATTTTATCAGCTAAATTAACTTTCTGTGCACCAAATGCTATCCAAAGAATATATATATAGGGGAGAGTCGGGAGGGATGGGACACTTAAAATTATTCTTAAAATAAACACTGTTTCTAATTTTTGACGCTTCCACCAGGTGAAGTAACTACAACCCCATATTTGTTGCTATGTATCATTTTAGTTGGAGAACTCTGTAAGTTTATGTAGCAAAGAAACTATTTTATAGCACCAAAAGTAAACAATTGCTTAATTTTCAAGGCAAGTTTTCAACGTCATTCACTGATGTTAGCATAATTACTTTTCGTATTTCATATACCTAATAATATAACTTTTATGAATTAGTAGCTAAATTAAGCCTAAAAGTAGCATGTGTCTAATAATAAATTACTTTTTTGAAAAATAATGAAAAGGGAGGGATGGGACATGTATGAAAAGGAAGAAGAATGAAGATTCTGATACTCCTTAAACAGAAAATATCAAGAGGCAAATGAATAGGCTAATAGAGGTAATAGATGGAAGAAAGGATGCTCGAAACAAATTCAAAATCATGGAAAATAATTGGTGTGGCACTCACATGACTTTTGTTTACCCTTTTAACTTTTAAAAATACTTTATTTACTATACATGTATGAGGAATTAATTTTTATTCCTGAGCAGTTTTCCTGGACGTGGTAAAATATTCAAAAGAAATTACATTCACCAATTACAGTCAGGGTTTCTTGGTAATATTCTTTCTTGGGATATGCTGATAATACACACATATTAACCACTAAAAACCTTATTAATATTCAGGGAACTACAAAACATGTTAATATAACAAAAACTTTATTTTGAATATTTGAACTAAAAATAGTACTTTCTCTGCTAGAAGTGAAAAAAAAAAAAGGATGAACTTATCGAGCCTTATATTATAACGTTGGATAAAATAGATGTTATTAGTAATTAATTAACCTTACATACGTAAGTGACCCACTGTTTTTGTCATTTTTCATAGTATGACTGTATATTATGTATTTTTTTTTAACTTTAAAAACGTGTCTCACCCTTCCCTCATATAAGAGAGGGATGGGACATTTTTATAACTATGATAATTGGCTTGTAAAACTAATATTTTAATAATTACCATCAAATTTGTATTTTTAAAAGATGTTATAATGTTTCAGTTTGTTTTTCTGAAACTTGCAGTGTTGTACCAGTAAATGTAAATTTATAAAAAATATTTTTGTTAAAACTGTCCCATCACTCCATACTCTCCCCTATATATATAATTTGCTTTATTTCTGTAAGGAATTTTCGGTCTTTCGTTATCATAACAAATCATATTCTGTATAAAGTAGAATGGTTTTAATACAATTATATACAATATCATTTTTACCTGGAAGGACAATTGTAATTCTGAACCATTATTATTTTTTTCTTTCTATACTGCTCTACAGACCAACTAAAGTTAGATATTAGGTATACTGAAAAGATTTATCGTATTAAATTAAAAGACTGACACTGGAAAATTTTCCTTGGTAACATTTACATAACTTTTAAGAAAATTAAAAGATTTTAAAGTTTTGTAATGCTATTCCAGAGGTGCCAAGTAATTACGGATTGTCCGTAACCTTAATAGCGGAAAAATTTTTAATGTATTCTTTTGTAATAACTATCTGCAATTTAATAGGATACGTTTTACTTTTTCTTTATTGTGGTATGAAACTGATTTTTCGTTAGTAGTAACCTGGCACTTCTGTTATTCTTAAACATTCTTACTATAATACAGGGTAAGTCAAAATGAATATAGAAATTACAAACGGCTACAACTATTTAATGGAAAAGGATTTATCGATAAGATTAACACAGAATGTAGATGGAACTTCAAAATTTTGTATACATACGTCATAGATGTTCTATGTGACTTCCCTTGGTCTCCCGGATAACATCTAAGCGGTAGTCCATTTCACGCCATTCATTCTGAAGCATTTGTTCAGTCACCGACGCAAGCGCATTACAAATGCGTACTTTGAGTTCTTCAATTGTTTTGGGCATGGAAAGCACATACACCCTGTCTTTCACATAAACCCATAGATAAAAATCGCAGGGTTTCAAAGTACGCATTTGTAATGCGCTTGCGTCGGTGACTGCAGACATGCTTCAGAATGTATGACGTGAAATGGACAACCGTCTAAATGTTGTCCGTGGAACCAAGGGAAGTCACATAGAACATCTATGACGTATGTATACAAAATTTTGGAGTTCCGTCTACATTCTGTGTTAATCTTATCGATAAATTATTTTCCATTAAATATAGTTATAGCCGTTTGTAATCGCTATATTCATTTTGACGTACCCTGTATTTTAGGCTTCCTATTTCTGTTTTAGCTTCAGAACCGTCTTTGTATTTCTTATTCTTTTATGCTGTCTGTTCTCCTTTGTCAGTGAAAATGATTTTCAAGAAATCCTACCCGTTTAACCTTCACCTTTATGCGGAGGAAGATGTGTGAACTAGATCACAGGTGCTTCCGTCCCTCAATTTTTTTTTTTTTTTTTTTTTGTAATAAAAATGTCCTGTGACATTTTACTGATTTAAAACGACGAGACTTACTGGTATACCTAATATATGAATATAACTATTCGTATAGTATCAAAATATCCTGGATAAAACAAGTTTTTAAAAAATTCACACAGTCAAATTATACACAGAAAAATCTGAGGGTCTATTATGTAATGATCCACTTATTATTAAATTCTTATTGTGACTGTGACACAAGTATGATTTACTGTTATATATTTTTAGTCTACAATTAATGGGATTAATTTGGTTCCAGTATTTTTATTCATTTGTATAATATCGTATGACATGATGTCTTATGTCTAGATTTTTAAGCTACTTTTTTATATAATAATTGAATTTACTGATTCAAAGATTCAAAGATGGAAGAAGGCTGCTCACCATTATGCAGCAGCTTTGAGCGATTTTAACCTCCAAAAAGGGGCTCTGACGACAAATGTCACAATAGAATGTGAAATTCTGAAAGAGCCCGTCTCTAGAGATTAAGCCTCCCCCGTTGTTTATTGTACAAACAACATAAAAGTACAAATGCTGCCGGATAAAGAATCCCACGCGACAGAGGGCAGCAGTTTTTTGTTTAGAGAAGAGTTTTTCTGTTTAAAACCTTTTGAAAGGGGCTGTGACAGCATCTGTCACGTTTCACCATAGGATTTTGTAAGAGCCCCTTTTAAGTGTTCTTAAAGTTATTTACACAGTTTTGTGCTATTTACAAAGTCTCTTCTATTTACAACGTTCTGATCAAAAGCATTTGGAAAAATATATAAGCTGTCAGAATGTACCTTTCACAGTTCTGGTTTGTGAAGAGTTAAAATATGCAGAAACTTGTGACTACTGTTGATGGTCAGATGAGGAACACAACTCGGAGGGAAGAACACTATTCTTGCACTGGTTGATCTTTAGCTGCAGCTTGTAAGTAACTTTAGTTGCTGACAGAACCAGTTACAGCCAAGTGGGAAGAGTAGTGAAGAAATTAGGAGAAAGTAAAATTTATTTAGTCTGTGGTATTTGAAACACTCATGAGCAGATTGTAAATTTGTTTTAATTTGCTACGCAGAGGGGGTCTTCGTGAAATATTATCCAGCCATGTGGTTGGACGTGGAAAAGGGTTTCTTAAATGATAGCTACAGTTAAGTGACAGTTGTGATAGTTGTAAGGTGCGGTACCCTCCTCACCACATGGGCATAGGGAAGATCGTCGTCCATGAAACTTGTGGAAATATTTTGGGAAGGGTCCATGACCCGATAGGAAAGCGGTAATTTCAGGGAAGAGAAGCCAATCGTTTACTGTAGCTGTGGGGATTAGTTCAAACGTGTGCTTTCCATTCGTGGAAAAACTACATAGTTCTTGCCATTCGTCCATTAGAGTTTGAGATAGTTGGCGTTTTATGTAAAATGGGGGCGCGGGGAGAGGGAAATCAGTAACGGATGATTCCGTTGCTGATTTGGCGAGTGTATCTGCTAGCTCATTGCCGACAATTCTCCTATGGGCAGATAATCTTAAACATCACCAAATCAAAAACAACACCTCAAAATTTATGTCCTATTCCGTTGTTGTTTATACATTCCTCTGTCTCATCAATGGCTAAGCGGTTCTTTCCTCAGATCTGGTTATCTGGAAGTCTCAGCCCTGAACCGAGGTTACACCTGTAAACCTATCATTTCGGAGTTTTCTGTATTTTTTGCAGAAATTTGCGTAAATGAAGACAGACTCCTTTGAAAGACTGACCATGGAGAACAATTTAACAAGGTCTAATACCCTGGGGTAGTTTATCGGTATTTTAATCATCACCATCACCTTACTAAATGTTCTTCTATGTAGAAAAAGAGTGTGAAAATAAAGCCTTATTTTCGTATGAAACAGAAATGTTTTTAATTATTAATAAATGTTTTAAAAATATATTTTTTAATTTATTGCTCAAAATATAATAATAATAATGATAACAATTCCCATCATAGTAATAACGAAAAAAAAAAAAAAAAAAATCCCAGATTTTATTTTATTTTTTCACATTTATAAAAATTTCTCGATAAGCTTTGAAATAAAAACAACCTGTATTAAGTGAATAAATAAAAATGCTTGATATCAATTAAAATAACTTGCATAATTGTTTTCTAAAAACCTTATATTCAAAGACAATACAAATTTTAAAGAAATATTTTCCTTACAAACAAATTAATGTGCTTACACAGCCGTAAAAAATCGTAACTGGGTCAAAAAAGTTAAAATAAATTGCAAATTCGGTAAATTCAGCTCGTTATTAAAAACGTAATCCCACTAAGCTTCATAAAACATTTTTAATCGAATCAGACATTTCCATTTGTTTCGATTATCGAATTGAAAATAAACTGTCTTTCTATATTTAAAAAAAAAAAAAACAATGTCGCTTTAAGAAAAATATAATTTCTTTCATTATTTAAAATGCAATTTTTATCGGTTATCTGCAAAATAATGATTATACTTTAAATTCTATTCAAAACAATTGTTAGACGATTCCATGATAGAAAATGAAAGGGGTACAAAATGGGCAGTTATATTCTACCTGAATGTTCCTGGATGGCATCCAACTATCGATTCAACATACTTTGATGTTATGGAAATGTTTTATTTCCATTTAAGCTCCTTTAAACAATGTGAGACTTTAATGTTTTTGACATAATATAAGGATGCATTGTGTTGCCATTTCCATGCAAAACAATCGTATCTATTTCTGGAATTACAATGGATTTTTTTTTCTTGTTTTGTTCTGAAAATACTTTCGAAAAAAGTGTTTTGAGAATATTTTTTGGTGTAAATTTCTTGTTTACAATAATGGCTTTTCGGAAACATTCTTTTGTAAGCCATTTAAAATATTTTTCTGCAAATTGTTTTAAAAGAAGAAAAAAGAATATAAAAAAGTTTTTATTATTATTATTAGGAAGAAACTATCGAATAACACAAATATTGATCCATTTCTAAATTTCTCTAAACCATATTTTTTTTTTTTTTTTTTAATCTTATTTATTTATTTATTTATTTATTTTAACATTGTCGTGTTATTGATAAATGACAATGTATATTTAAGTAATTCTCCAATGAGAAAATTATTTGCGTCCACTGAGTTTTATATATTGTATTTTGTCATTTATATAGTATTTTGTGTGTATAAAATATATTCGATAACGTATTTCTAGTGTCAAATTGCAGACATGCCAACATTTTAATTTTTTCGGAAACGCTGTTAGTTCCTGCCTTTTCTTGACACCACTTTATTTGTAGTGAAGTTTTTCCATACGTAATTAGGTACGAAGAAAAATATCCTTCAAAAAGAATGGTGTGAAAAAAGGGTGGGTACTAACAATTCTCCGGAATAAAGTAAAATGTTGGCATGTCTAAAATAGTATTTCTAATAGCGCAAAATATTTTCTTTAAATAATAATTTTTAATCCTTTTTAAATTTCTTTTATTTTTCTGATTTTTTTAATTAGAATATCCCCTAATTGAAATATCCACTTGTAATCCAAAAACATTCGCTTGCAAAAACTTCACAATAATGTCATTTAAGTGCAACTATTATTGTTAAAACAATTTAATTATAGTTATATTTAAGCGCATTCTCTCTTATCCAGCACGTGTGCAATCACGTATACCCTGTAAGGAGAGATTGTAGAGGTCTGCATGGGCCGGGTTAGGGCCGAAATTTTCAATTTGCTCTCGGGCCGGGCTCGGGCTTAAAAATTTTTTTTAGGCTCGGGCCGGGCCGAGCTCGGGCTCAATATCTTTGTGTGTACTCGGGCCGGGCCGGGCCTGGAGGAAATTTTAAGCCCGAGCCCGGCCCGGCCCAAATCTTTTTCTAGATTCCTCGTTAATCAACGATAAATGAAAATCATAAAATACTTTTTCAGTCATTTATTTTACATAATTTTACAGTCTGGTATGTCACATAAAATTTTATTTTGTTAAAAGATGTCTGTAACTCCAATTTAATTTTCTATCAGCTTGTCTGTTCGTGATCTGATTTTCCGCAAATATTTTAAACGTGTCTCGAAATTATTTAAAGTAATGTTAGATGGTTTCCATTTCAAAATAATATGCATGTTACTACCAGTTTGCGTACATGTAACAAACAAAAGAAATTAGTTACGTTAATGTATATAAGGCTTTGTTTTCTATGGTCTGTAGTGTTTAGGTGGTATGAAGGCTATAAAAATCCTTCCGCTGTAACTTTTCCTCTAAGGCTTCTTTTTCTTTTCTCCAGGGCACTGGATGAAAGTAGTATCATTTCTAGCATGTGCAAAAGCATCTTTTCTATTGAATATGGTTGGATTAGCATTAAAGTTTTTTTTTTTTTTTTTTTTTTTTGCCGGATCACAGGAAAGATTTGGATACATTATGGTATATAACAGGAAGTGGTTGAAAGTGTATTTTAGTACTATTAACCATTTTAAATATCTTCCTATATTGTTTGAGAATGCTAATATTTTCGATTTGACTTTCTGTCTGTCTTTGTGCCTTCTGTACGTCTATAATAATGGAATACTGTTTATATATAAATATCTTGTAAACATTCAGCAGTTTTGTTAAAGAACATTCTATTGCTTAGCTATATAAAACCTCTGCAAAACACATACTAAAAAACTTTTTCGTAGAAAGGTTTTTTTTTTTTTGTAATTTTACATATTTTTGAATCGGGCCGGGCCGGGTCGGACCTGATCTTATCGCTTTTTGTCCGGGCCGGGCCGGGCCGTACACTAGTAAAAAAGAAACGGGTCGGACCGGGTAAGCAAACCTTTCCAACGGGGCGGGCCGGGCCCGGACATGAAAATTTCGGCCCGTGCAGACCACTGAGAGATTGCGCAATATAATTTTCTTGATTTTATTACAGCTATTGTTTTTACCCTTTGCAGGTCCTGTTTAATATTACTTTTCGGGTTATGGTGCCAAATTTAGGTATTTTTTATTCAATAACCACCACTAAATTTTAACTTTACCGGTTAGCTAATTACTTCGAAGACTATTCGTCCAATATCTAATTTAAATATCACTCCTCAAAATTATTGATGGTAATTGAATAAAAGAATCCCTAAATTTGGCAAAACTGTCTAGAGCGCTTTAGTTTTAAGGACGTAAAGGGTTAATTTATAGCATAATAACAAAATAGTAATGGAAATGCATTGAAAATGAATAAATTCAAAATTATTCATCAATAGTTCAGAAAAATTAATATTTGGAATTTTTTATATTATTCTTTTGATTTGTCCGCAAGCTCTCCTATCTTTACCTTATAATGAGCAATCACTGAGAAAAAAAAAATATACCGCCTTCATCTAGAATGAATAAATGGTCCTTTTCTAAATCCTTAAACTAGAAATATAGATTTCCGTGCTATGCGCATAAGGCATGCCAAAAACTTAATAAATGAAATGGTCCAGAATTTCTAGTCTACACATTTCTAGATGGTGAAACAATATTTTGAATATTCTGAATCTTTTGTATTACGAGAAATTCTCGCTCAATTTTCTAGAATTGGGTCATAAACCAAGATTATAGCTGCTGAAACCCGCCTCTTGTATTCACATTTATTTGGAGATATTTTCAAATAGGTTTGTCTTCGATAGTATCGGCAAACGCTCAAGAATTCTAATAGAGGTCTCTAGAATTCGCTTTCGAAGAGGACTAGAAATTTTTTTTTAAGAAATTTATAAGGATGACTTGGAACTATTTTTTTCTAGAGCCCCAATTTAGATTCTAGATGTCAGTTATAGAATTTTTTCTCAGTGTGTTGGCGTGCCTTATACTCATAGCTCGGAAATCTATATTTCTAGTTTAGGGATTTAGAAAAGGACCACCTATTCGTTCTAGATGAAAACGGTATATTTTGTTTCTCAGCGATAGTGAAACTAATGACACTAAATATTACAGTAGGTGATCAAATTATTAGATTTTTTTTTTTTTTTATACCGTTTCCTATTTTCAAAAGAATTATTAGACAAAATGGCTTTGAGTTGCAGGTATGCAAAGATCGTTCATGCAATCACAATTTCTAATAACTATCTAGCCACGAATGCAATAAGGGAACTGCCACAAAATAAAGAATAACATAAATACTTTCATTACCTTGTTTCAGGAAAAGTTACAAACGACTCGTAACTTTAACACCTGATTTCACTTAAGTTTTTGTGTAATGTGTAAGTACAATAAGTTTTTGTGCTTTTTTTGTTGATAAAATATAAGGAATAGTTAGACAGGTATAAAAATTTCCTCTGAAATATTGATCATTTGGAAATTCTTTTCTTTATATAAAAAATGTATTTCAACAAAACTTTATAAATTTTCGAAAAAAATAACAAAATATCTGAAAACATTATTCTAACATAATATGCATAAACTTAATTTTCGGTGAAATATGAGCATTCGTATTAAATAAATTTTATGAGTGTACGCGCTAAAGATAATACATATTTTATTATATAGTTTGAAACCTAAGTATATATGGTGCTTATGTAAAATGTTTGATTGAAATGCACACAAAAATTGAAGCAAACTGCTGCTGGCAGTGGGGATCCTGATCCAACATAGCGTAGGAGTGGAAGTCGTTGCCAAAAGCTTCTAGGACCCAGAGCGGGGATTTGAACAATTTAAATGGAATTTTTCATATATGTTTTATTAATAAAGTGATACATAAATCTCCAATATTAATATAATTTGAAAAATTATATGAATAATATGACTAACAAAGCTGGCAAAGATTGCAACTAAATAAAATAGTAAATTGTCTGCCGATTTTCCGCAAAGTAGTGTGGCTCGAGAAACGTAGATAAGTAAATTCCACGGATAAGCCGAAAAATTACTCAAAATTATAACCAACAGGAAATTTATTTCAGGCAATATTTATTTGCAAAAGATTGGCCTATAAATACAGTTATAAAATGGAACAGTTTTCTTATTTATACGTTTGTTGCTTTATTTATTCAAAAATAAATCTGTCAAAGTTTAATTTCCGTGTTAAAATACTTTCTTTATTTGTGATTGAAGTATTTTTATAAATATTTTATCCCCAGAAAACGCAATCATGTTTCTTCACACATTGAATGTATCAACACATTAATGCGTGTGAGAGATGCTTACTCCTGCATCTCATCCTCTGATTTTCCTCATTTTTCTACAAAACAATATTTGATGTCCCATCTACCATTTGTTCAGCAGGGAGATTTTCAATGATTGCATTCTTCACACGACAATTAATCTTCTTAACAATGTTAGTTTCATCGACATTATCTCTTCCAATACAGAATTTTATGTATTAGCCAAATCATAAGAAGAAACTTATTTTTCTGAAGACTACGCAAATTAGCATTTTTCACATTTGAGTTAAATATTTGATAATATAGACTTAATTTATTTCAAAACAATTATGTGTTTTAATTATTTTCTATATTCAATACAGGAAAGTAATGGATTCTTACAAATTTTTGACCTCCGGTTTTCGAAAGATTTGCATTTTAAGAGAATTAAATATTTTATCCCCAAAAAACGCAATCATGTTTCTTCACATATTGAATGCATCAACACATTAATGCGTGTCAGAGATGCTCACTTCTGCATCTCATCCTCTTCTTTTTCCTCATTTTTCTACAAAACAATGTTTGATGTCCCATCTACCATTTGTTCAGCAGGGAGATTTTCAATGATTGCATTCTTCACACGACAATTAATCTTCTCAACAATGTTAGTTTCATCGACATTATCTCCTCCAATACAGAATTTTATGTATTAGCCAAATCATAAGAAGAAACTTATTTTTCTGAAGACTACGCAAATTAGCATTTTTCACATTTGAGTTAAATATTTGATAATATAGACTTAATTTATTTCAAAACAATTATGTGTTTTAATTATTTTCTATATTCAATACAGGAAAGTAATGGAGACTTACAAATTTTTGACCTCCGGTTTTCGAAAGATTTGCATTTTAAGAGAATTAAATATTTTATCCCCAAAAAACGCAATCATGTTTCTTCACACATTGAATGTATCAACACATTAATGCGTGTCAGAGATGCTCACTTCTGCATCTCATCCTCTTCTTTTTCCTCATTTTTCTACAAAACAATGTTTGATGTCCCATCTACCATTTGTTCAGCAGGGAGATTTTCAATGATTGCATTCTTCACACGACAATTAATCTTCTCAACAATGTTAGTTTCATCGACATTATCTCCTCCAATACAGAATTTTATGTATTAGCCAAATCATAAGAAGAAACTTATTTTTCTGAAGACTACGCAAATTAGCATTTTTCACATTTGAGTTAAATATTTGATAATATAGACTTAATTTATTTCAAAACAATTATGTGTTTTAATTATTTTCTATATTCAATACAGGAAAGTAATGGAGACTTACAAATTTTTGACCTCCGGTTTTCGAAAGATTTGCATTTTAAGAGAATTAAATATTTTATCCCCAAAAAACGCAATCATGTTTCTTCACATATTGAATGTATCAACACATTAATGCGTGTCAGAGATGCTCACTCCTGCATCTCATCCTCTTCTTTTTCCTCATTTTTCTACAAAACAATGTTTGATGTTCCATCTACCATTTGTTCAGCAGGGAGATTTTCAATGATTGCATTCTTCACACGACAATTAATCTTCTCAACAATGTTAGTTTCATCGACATTATATCCTCCAATACAGAATTTGATGTATTAGCCAAATCATAAGAAGAAACTTATTTTTCTGAAGACTACGCAAATTAGCATTTTTCACATTTGGGTTAAATATTTGATGACATAGACTTTTTAATTTATTCCCAAACAATTATGTCTTTTAATTATTTTCTATATTCAATACAGGAAAGTAATGGATTCTTACAAATTTTTGACCTCCGGTTTTCGAGAGATTTGCATTTTAAGAGAATTCGAGAATACCATTTGATCCTTCAGAGAAAAGGTATATCTGTCTGTGTAAAAAAATTTTGGAAGCTGTAAATCAAGAATTAAGGCACAACATTGTATGAAAATATATTTACACCTTGACATAAATTATTATTTAGCAATTTTTAGTGCAAATAGCTCCAAATATTGTTTTGATTCTACTTTTATGAAACACTATGCTGATTCAATTTAGGTACATATCGGCCGACAGGGTGGACAGGTATAAGTGAGCTGCTTTGTTGCAATTTTCCCTTGGATGGGTAGGTTATATCTCAGCTTCTATGGCGTACAAATATGTCAAAATTCATATGTGATATAACTATTATGAGAACGAATACTGATTTAATATTTATGTATATCATCCGACAGATGGCACTGCTAATACTCACCTTCAGTTATCTTATACTTCATAACATCTTAGCATCTATTGATTGAAATTGCACTAAACTACACATACAAAATAATTTTGTGAGAAACTATGATTAATATATTGTGTATGTCAATCAGCAGATCTCGTTGTTATATAAAATAATATACAAGAAAATCTTGAGAGGGCCACAACACACTAGTTTTTTCTATAATGTCCAAACGTTGGCCTAGATCTGTAACTTATCATACCATTACATATATATATATATATATATATGTATATATATATATATATATATATATATTAAGTATGCACCATAATTTATTGTCCCAAAAAAGGGGAGGGGGACAAGAAGACTGCAGATTATCAGCTAACAGATAATCGAGATTTACTGTGTAATTAAGAAGTAATTATTTATATTACAATTAATAATATAATTGTATTGTAAATCATATTATAGTTTTTATTTATTAATTCTGGAAAGTGAGACATTTGAATTAATGCACTTTATGTGGTACAATGAATTGAAAGTGAAAAGGATTAAGTTAATGTGCGTTTCAAAGCAAAGAAAAAAATTTAATGTTAGGTAATGCACTTCTTAAAATCTTCAGACCATAAAATTGTCAGTGAAAAAAAAACATTTCTAATGCTTTCAGATTATATTTAAAGCTTATGTGCAATTTAGCTTTAAATTATAAAAAGTACTTTTTCTTTGAAAATTAATCAAATTATTATTTTTCGCTTTAAATACCTAATCTTATTATACAAAACCATTTAAATATTTTTTATAAAGATAAAGGATTTTTACCGTATCTTTTCAATTTAGACTCTTTTATATAAGCTTTTATAGGTACTTAATATATTTCTTTAACTAAGGAAACTAATAATAAACATATAAGCCGAAGCCTCTACTGTTTAAATTTTTATGCCTTCTCAATGGCGTTAAAAAATTATTTTTTTCATATTATGTTATATTTTAGTTATATATTTGTTATGTAATATTATATTGTATATGTTATACATTTATTGTGTTTATATATTTGTTATGTTATGTTAAAAATTTCTTAAAATACACTCTATAACAAAAAAAAACGGCTCACCAGAGCAGTTGAATAATTTGTTTTAGAGTTACTCTTACAAAGAGAGGAAAATCAATAAGGCGTTGGTACACCTTTGGCCTGGATGCAAGCTGTCACCCAGCGTGGCATAAATTGATGAAGTTCCTGGGTGCTATTTTGCGGAATTTCTTGCCAAATTGTCTAGAATTGTCGCTCTAAATCATCAACAATCCAAGATGGCTGTATTCGCCTTCCCATAACATACCAAATTTTCTATGTGAGTTAAAAATCGGGGAACCAAGATGGCCAAAAAGGTATTCAGAAAGCTCGAGTATAATTCATTGGAATAAATGGCGAGATCGGCCGGACTTGTTTTGTTGGAAAGTAAATCTAGGGTGTCGCAAAAGAAAGGGTAACACAACCGGTCATAAAATGTGGTCTATGTACCGCTGTACTGTGTGTTCGAAATGACCACAAAAGTGGTCCGGCTGTCAAAGGAAATGGTACCCCATATCATAATGCTATGTTTTTGGCATGTGTGATGTATGAAAGTAAAGAGAGAGCAACATCTCTCCTGGACGTCTCCACAAACGCTTGCGGTGTTCGTCATCACACAGTTGGAAAGGCACTCATTACTAAAGTCTGTACATACGAAGTCAGCGAAGTTCCAAGTTGATCGAGCTCAGCACCACTGTAATCAGACTTAACGGTGTACGAGCTTGAAAGATAAGCGTCATAACGGTCAGCGAGTGTGTAAATTCTGCTTTCTCAGTCGTTTGTTAAGGGTCAAGTTGGACACATGTATGCGGGTGAATTCAGAATACATCTAACTAAATGAAATATTCAAAGTATATAAAATATTCAAAGAAATATTTAAAGCATTTCGATAGTTAGTCAAGCTTACCAAAATAAATACATTAGCGTTGACAGTTAAAGCAACAACCTGTTTTCTCGTTTCCCTCCTTTGCGAATAATTTTTGAACATATTAATATATAAACATAAAATACATGTGCCTTATCCACTTATCAAAACATTAATCGAATTTTATCTAACTTTATTATAAGCAATAATTTTTAAATTGATAAGTTAACTCAAATTTTCTCAAAAGTAAACTTTGTAAAAAAAGAAAAATTTAATAATTTTTGAAAAAATGAAAAAAAAAAAAAAAAAACTAAATGAGAAGTGGTGTCAAGAATACATTACTCCCCGATGAATATAGTCTCCAAATGATAAATTAAAAGTGGACATTTCATTTTGTATTTACTTTTCTTTTTCTTTCGAAGCAGAATTAAAACATATCTGTATAGTTATTAATCTATGAACTCTTAACATCAACAGAATAGTAAAAAATAATCTCTATATATTATAAAAATTTTATTGTCATTGGCGTTAATTTTTTTTTTTTTTTTTTTTTTTTTTTTTTGTCTGAGGCCGCATCTCCTCGAGGAGAGCAGGGTTCTCCGCGTCATGAAAAGTATCAATGTGTGCCGAATACTCCAAGAAAGACATCTCAGTCAGAAATTTTTGTCATCTTAATTAACGAAGTTATTAATTTAAAATGTGGGGTTTATAAATATACTCTATTTGCCATCTTACAAATAATTTCTGCTATTACATCATTTTCCACAGGAAAATTAAAATGTGATCATTGGTGTAAAAAAATAAATTAATAAATTTCATGGTTGCTGTCGTCGTTTACAAACTTTTTTTTTTCTACTTTTAGAAAATTAATTTTCTTACTGGCAATTTCTTATATTCTTTATTGGTTTATAAACAATTTTAAGGTTTTTTTTTTTTTTTTTTTTTTTTTTTTGTGTGTGTGTGTGAATAAGGAAATATGTCGTGTCTGTACTGAGTTTCATTTTGTCTTTAAAGTGTATTTATCTTTTTTATTTAAAAACATATTTTAAAATGCTTCGAATATATTTTTGCATAAAAAAGTATTTTAGATTCAAATTCAAACTCATTTATAAATGGCAGATTCATATAATTTCGCATTGATAATTTTTTAACATCACAGAATTAGACATTTCCGTGATACATTTCATATTTTTAATTCTGGCAAGAAAAAATGCATCAACTTAAATTCTTATAATCAATTGAAGATGTAGGTTTTTCAAAATTAAAATAATAATAATATTAAACTTTTTTTCTTTTTAGATATTTTCGAATGCGTAAAATTATTATCTAGCTGTACATTAAAAACATACAGAGAGTATTATATACTTTTATGTATATAATATATACTTTTCCATTTCGCCGGATCAGGGGATAAAATCATCAAAAATGATATGACCGTCGCCAAATATTAAGCACCTAAGAAAAAATAATTGATTCAAAACACCTGGAATAATAATAGTAAGAAAATTAAAGAAACACAATTGTTTGCTTATTTTTTTTATTATTATTTATCTTTTTCTAAGAAGCAAATTTTCTGAAAATTTGCTTAAAGCTAGCTTTTGAATGTGTTGTCCCATAAGAAATATAACATATATTTTATGAAATTCATAATAACAGATATAAATTAACTTTAAATTTGAAAAAAAAAAAAAAAAAAAAAAAAAATCTTAGTTACGTATTAACTTTTAATCTACTAGTTGTATTGTTCTCGCCTTATTTGGCGAGTTTTGCGCCGGCGAAATGGAGAAGTACCTAATAAATTTCATTTCCGTTATTTTGAATGTGTAAAATTATCATCTAGCTATAAATTAAAATATATATTGAGAATATTATATTCTTCTCTAAATTAAACAGAATTCGATGGTAAAAAGTGTAGGCATTATAAAAAAGAGATACTAGATTTTTTTTATTTTATTTATTTATTTATTTTTTTTTTTTTAACAAGCCATTATACCAAAAAATCCATTGCCAAATAGCGACAAAAATTAAAAAATTGCTAAGGGTTTCATTTACTAAAGCTAAGCTATAATGAAAAACGGTCTGGACATTATAAATTTCTTTCTATTCTAAAAAAAGAAAAAAAAACTAGTTATTTTTAGCATATATTTCATTAAAAAAAATATTAAATATTATATATTATATATTTCAACTTGACATTGAATGTGGGTATTTGTATAACATTTTTCTTTCTTTTGTTTCTTGTTTCTTGTTTCTTGTTTCTTGTTTCTTTTTTTTTTTTTTTGTGTGTGTGTGTGTGTGTTATGCAATGATGATTTTCCTATTCAGTGAAAGGAAAAGAAATGAATAGTCGGCCAGAGCGCGGCAGGAATTAATAAAAGAAGCGAGACGGGGGAAGGCGAAACCTTCTTCGGGGTTTGGTAACCCCTAATTATAAGCAATATTATAAAGAACATATCATCCGATTTTCTTTTTTGTATTTATGTTTTGTAAAAAATTATATAAACAAACAAGAAAAAAAAAAAAAAAAAAGGGGGGGGGGGAAGAAAGGAAAGGAAAGGAAAAGTGATTACAGGAAAAAATAATTAGATTTTAATTTAACATTTCGTGGCATAATGTATCATCACTTATCTATAAGACATCCTTAACACTACTTCTCATTTCGTTTTTCTTTTCTAAAATTGTTTCACTTTTTCTTTTCATACAAAGCTTACTTTGAAAAAAAAAAAAATTGTTAGTTATCAGTTTAAAAGTTATTGCTTATGTTAAAGTTATATAAATTCGATAACTGATTTGATAATGAACAACCCATCTAAATTCCATATTCATATGTTCACTTGATTAAAAACTATTTGCAAAAGAAAAAAAAAAAAGAGAAAACTGTTTGTTGATTTAACTTTCAACGCCAGTGTACATCTTAATTTATGAAGTAAGCAGGAGCAACCAGTCATGTCCTTTTTCAAATCTTATCGAGTAAATAATGCTAAGATGTATATATATAGAAAATGCTGTTACAAAAAAATTGTTGACTTATGTCCAAAAAAAAAAAAAAAAGTAAAAGAATAGGCAGGTTCTAGTTGATGAGTGCTCTATATTCAGCATAACTTCTCGAAACATTAGAACAAAAATTATGATTTCAAGGAATATTCACGAAATAGTCCAATAGTGCTGTCAATTCAATGAATATTCTAAGAAGCAGCCCAATAAAACTGTCGCACATATCACAAAAGTCACGAATCGTCGAATGTCCTGCAAACAAACCAAGAAAACAGTCGGTTGGTCTGCAAGAGTAAAGAAAACAGTGCTAAATACACCTGAGAGCATGAATCTTGCTGATCCACAAAAAATTTCAGTCGCTTGGAAAACAGTTTCAGAAGTAAAATCGTTCAAATTAGCGCTCTGAATAACACTCACTCCCGGACATCAATTTGATTCTGTATATACTTTTTAGCGATTGAGTTTGCAGACGGTTCTGCGCTAGAACCTAACAAAAAGTTTCAAATGTCGGCTCCTGTTCAACGTAGAGTTTCGAAACTTCAGGAACAACCATTTTTCGCCAAGTTGCTGAGTTTTTCGCTAAGGTCGCCGTTGCTGAAAATGAATGGAAATGCAATTTATTTTTACTTTGTCTGTAAAACTAATTTCAGTGCAACAGCACGATCGATGCAGGAAAAATGATTTACTGCGTCTCAATCTAAAAATGAGTGTAGTAAGTTTTTTCTGGACTACTGTTTTTTTTTTCCTCGCTAAAAATAAAATATATAGTTAAACTGTATCATCCTGTAATATCTAAGAAATGAAAGTGTTTTGCGAATACTCATTGAAGTATGTAAATTCTTTAACCCCTTAACGCGCGGCGTCCTCGCTGCGAGGACGGAAAATTTAAGATACAGCCTCAAAAATTCATCCCGGAAAATTTTTAGCAAAAATTTACGTTTATAACATATCAGAAAAGGCCGTTTTTTTTTAACCTTAAATTTTAAAATTTCTTTTATTTTAATTTAGTTCATGAATTCCGGTGGCAGTATAATTTAAATGATCTGAATTATCTTGCGCCGCAAAGGGTTAAAGCCTAGCGAATCAAGTATTTAGTTTTAACAATGAATCTAAGTTTTAATTTTATATTTTCTTAGTAAACCTTTTTTAACAATATCGTTTAGGCGCAATTAGTGTAATCAATGTAGTTTATAGAAACCTAACGAAAAAAAAATTATCAAACTGATGTAAAATTTATGAAACACAGTCAAAATACATTGTTTGATAACTTCTACGTAAAATTACAGAATATTTTTGGGATAATTATTTTGTTCATTTACTTTGGAGATGCAGTTTTAAAAGCCATAAGTATAGCAAAAATTCCCAATTATTTAACTTTATCATTAACGTATACATTCTATTTGTTATTCAAAATAATTAAATCACTGCAAATCGTAAAACAAAAAAAAAAAAATTAAAAAATAAATTTCTTAAAACCGATTTAGACTTTTTTTTTTTAAACTAGTAAAAGGAAATCAATTTTACAAAAGTTTTGGAATCCAATTCAAGAACTTATCAAACCATGAAATTAACTGTGAAAAGCGGTTTTGTTCTCTGTTACTTATATAATAAGAAAAAATAAATAAATAAACAGGTAGATATCTTACTTTTTAATTAATGGAAAGATAAAAAAGAATGAAAAGTTTTATTTCAGAGAATGTTAAATATTAATTAATGATTTTTAATTTGTCGAATAATTTTATCTATCTATTATAAAGAAACCAAATTTTACAATTTAATAATATTATCATTATTTTGATTACAATTTGTATTTAGCATAAAAGTCAACAAAATATGTAAAATATCGTATATATTGATTTTTTTTTTTTTTTTTTTTTTAATCTGAATTTAATAAATATTCGTTTCACGCAGTGTTAGTGTGATATATTTACTTTCTTCTATATGTAATATAGAGAAAGTATTGGATTCGCGAAAATTTTCGACCTCCGTTTTTTGACGGATCTACACGTTTTGGGATGTCCTGAACACGAATTGATAGTTTTTAGAAAATGTCTGTCTGTGTGTCTGTCTGTCTGTCTGTCTGTCTGTCTGTCTGTCTGTATCATTTTTTTGTGGACGCTGTATCTCACGAACCAATGAATGAAATTTAACCAAACTTGGTATTTAGTTGCACCCTGACATGAACTGGTGCCCATTAGATTTGGGGATCAATAGCTCAACAGGTGGCGCTGTGATCGCATTTTATAGGACAAAATTCCGTATAAATGGGCATAATGAGAGTTATTTTAAACTTGTGATTGTAAAATTAATATGAATTATTGATAATAGTAGTAGTTAACTAGGAAAAAAAAATTGTGCATGGGGGGGCATCGGTTCCCCCCCTGGGGGGGAAGTACCCCCCCAGGGGGGTTAAATTTTGAAGATGGGTATCATTCGAAAGATCTCGTCAATACCTTTAAAACGAATGGTTGAACCATAAATCTGTGATAATTTAAAACAAAGTAATCGATTTTTTTTTTTTTTTTTTTTTTTTTTTTTTTTACTTTTAACGAAAAAAAAAAAAAAAAAAAAAAACAGAAAAAAATCGTAACTTTTAATTTTTTTTAATTTTTTTTACTTTTAACAAAAAAAAAAATTAGAAAAAAAAATCGTATTTTTTTTTTTTTTTTTTTTTTTTTTTTTTTTAATATTGTTACTGATTGAATATGTATAGGAAAATATAGAAGAAAGTCTTGTGGTGGCCACAACATACTAGTTTTATTTGTTTTTGAATACAAATATTCTATATTTCAAATATTAATTGCATTTAATGAAGCATAATTATGTTTTTAAAATAATATATGGAACTAAAGCTTATATGAAATGGATCTGTGTACATGTTTGTAAGATATAATCTATATATATGTATATACATATACATATACAGGGCTCGCGCCGTTCCTAAGATTTTGCTCCTATTTTTCTATACTATCCCCATTATTTCCAATAAAAAAAAAATTTTCAACATTTCTAAGCTAGCTAAATCATGCGTAAGCATTGTGTAAAAAAGTATTGATTTAGGAAAGTAGTGAGAAAGTAAAGAAATGTGCTTAAAATTTTAAGAACGCTGCGAGGCCTGGTATACCGGGTGCAAAAGTCACAGAAAAAATATAAAATATTTATTATTTAAGAAGTACGGACTGTAGCACTATGCAGTTTTCACTGAAATGTACAGAAAACCATGGGATTTTTTTTTTTTTATATGTTTAAGAAAAAAGTATTAGTTAAATTTTTTCACCAACAAATCGCGATGTATTTGCAGTAGCCTCTCACATTTTAAACAGATTCTCCACATCAAAGTACGCCATATTTCGAATACTGAAGTTTTTTTTTTAAAGAGAATTTCCAATGCACAACGTCTGATGGTCAGTCTAATGAATGATGGCCGTTACACTGAGCATTTGCTGCCCTAGTTACATTGTTAAACGTACTGTGATACTCTAAAAAAGTAAGTTTACAATTTAAGCGCCACCTGATGAAGAACATTTAAACTAATTTTCTAATAAATCTTTTGTTACCTAAACATATCCCACGTTTTTCTGTGCATTTCAGCGAAAACCGCATAGGTCTGTGTTCAATACATTTTTTATAATAATAACTTATTTTTTGTGTGACTTTTGGATCACCTTGTATTATTATATATATATATATATATATTTAATTTGGATTTGTAAAAAAATGAAACATCAATATATATCAACAAATTGCCAATAAAAAAATAATAATATTTGATTTTTTTTTTTATTGGGTTTTAATTGTAATGTCTGCATTTGTATTTCATATTTGAAACACACTTCTTTGTCATAGTTTTAGAAAATGCCGTTTTGAAGATACCACACCTAAATAATTTATTTGCTGCAATTACTGGCAAGAATGCAATATACGTGGTGCATTCATATTTGTATCCACCTTTCTTTCGACAAATGAAAAATTGTACATCATAATTTTCACTTTTCTGTCACTTTATAGCACTTTTACATAAGATTAAAAATTACATTCCTTTATATTATTTACAATGCAATGTATTACTTTCGTTATGCAAAATAACGAAACTAAAATTAAAATATTTCATGTGTGCTGCTTATTTTATTTTTGGTCCAAACGCTATTAGACCAAAAATAAAATAAGCAGCGTACAAGAATGCAGTTTGCACTACAAGTATAGTTGTCAACTAAATACTTTTTGGCTATCGGAAAACTTTAATAGAATTTTTTATTTTACTTAATTAGGGAAAAACTTTACAGTTCACTGATTAAATAAAATAAATATTTCGATTAAATTTTTTCGGTAGCCAAAACGTGCTAAGTTGGCAATTATAACTTCAAGTTTTTCACGGCGAATTAAGCAAATAAAAATAAATTTCAAATATTTTCTATCATATGACACTATTTATTTTTGTGATATATTCAGTATAACGTTTCTTTGAGTCTTGGAGTAGTAGCATCAATCTTCAGATTTAACTGCCTTTTGATTTCTTCTTGTGGAACAGCATGAAGAAAAAAAATATGTCGTGAAACAACCATACGACTTCCACTACACGATATTACACGCATTTTATGCATTTTTTTTTTTTTTTTTTAATAATGTGATCAGCAAACATAAAATTAACCTAACGAAGTAGACACCCAAAATATTTTTTGTGAGAGAAAGCTGATACAAGGATATGTAAAACAGAGTTTACATAGTTAAATTTACAGAGTTTAAATCACAAGTTAAAGAGAGTTTAGTGAGTTAAAAAAAATAAG
The DNA here is from genome assembly GCA_963930645.1 of Salticus scenicus. NCBI lineage: Eukaryota > Metazoa > Arthropoda > Arachnida > Araneae > Salticidae > Salticus > Salticus scenicus. The sequence continues at coordinate 104,947,695 of OZ005656.1, read as the reverse complement.
GGAAAAAAATAACAGTTATTTTTTGAAACACAAATTTCCAAGATCTAAGACTTACCTATCTAAGCGAATCATTGTTAATTTTCCTGTAGTAACCATGTAATACACAAGAAAGGATATCTAAATTGGATTTATGTGACAGTTTTCAAGAAAATCTTTAGAGCCGTTTTTGAGATACTAACTTTTACCAAAACTTCGTGTACGCAATTATTGACCGGAAAACAATAATTAGATGCAAAAGGATATTTAATATGTCGAGTTTGAAAAAAATGTCTACAGCCGTTTTAAAGGAACTCGATGGGAGACCTGAAATTGAGCTATTTATACAGTGCGTCTATAAATTTTCCTGAACTAACCAACTATATCATTCGAAAAGACATCTAATAAAGTGTTTACATAGCAAATTTGGAGAAAACCGTTAGAGCCGTTTTTAAGATATGGACTTACGGTCCCACTTCCGGTTTTTCAATTTTCACCAAAATTTGGAAAATTCATCTGTACATCAGTTCTGTCTCAATTCTGAAGTTTCGTAGTTCTATCTTTATTAGTTTCGGATATATGATAGCCAGAAGATTCCACACATACATACATATATACACACTGACCAATCGCCAAAAACTACTTTTTTGGACTCAGGGGACCTTAAAACGTGTAAATCAGGTGCAAACTTGACATCAAATTTTGCACCGAATACAATACTTCCATTACCTACAGCAGTCGGGTAATGGAAGTAAAAATTGAGCATCTCCTGTGACTAACAGCATTACAAGGTTTCTCATGTCGAAAAGTTTCGTTAAGCAAATGAAAAAATATTTAAAAAAATTTCCATCACATGACTCAATTTATTATTATTATATGTTTTGTATAGCGTTTCTTGTAAGTTTGGTAGCCTCTATCCCCAGACATAACTACCTTTTGATTTCTTCTTTAGTAAAAAAAAAAAAAAATCCATTAGTGTGTTTCTCCTCTAACTAACATGAAAGTATTGAAAACATATATAACGCATGCTATCCAATCTCCACAATCAATGCTAGCAAACATGCGGATAGAATTTAATTATTGCTTCAATGCAAATCGTGCTATAAATGTCGAATGTCTTTAAACATTGTAAAGAATGCCTTAAAATAAAGGTTACTTTATTTACTTGCATTCCTTTATTATTATTTATTTATTTATTTTTTACTTGTTCTTCCTGTTTTTAAAGTTTAGAGCCATCTATGAGCAATATAACTTTTTCATTTGCTTAAACAAAACTTTTCATCGTAAGCAACATCGCATTACAAACCACTCTCTCTTATGTCATTTGCTTTTGTTTATATTAAAATTTAAAATGTGGAGGTTTTGGCCCCCTTTCTGTTTTGTATAGAGAAATGGAGAGAAATATAGAACAGTCGGATAAAATGGAATACCGTTTTATCGTACCTGTACGTTTTTGCAACCTAGCGAAAGCACGTCAAATGTCTGAACCTCAGATATTAATGGTAGTTCAGCTCGTGTTAGTGAGAAGATCAGTTTCTATGTCATAAAACTTGTTTGGATTCTCAAGATTCAAACTTTTTTTAATGCGTGTGTTATGAATTCTCTAACTTACCGTAAAATCCCGAAAGTAACCTCCCCCCCTTTTTGAAAAGCAAAACGGATAAATTTCAGGTGGGGGGGGGGGGGTTATAATCAAGATTCTTTTAAAAAATGAAGAAAAGGGAGGGGAGGTTATATTCAATGGAGGGGGTACTTTCGGGATTTTACGGTAGTTACTTAAAAGGAAATATTAAAGGTAATTTCTTACATTAAAGGTAAAAAAAAAGTGTGTAATGATTCCATTGATAACATGCATCCGACAATTTATGAAAAATTAGTTAAATTAGAAATAATATATAAATATTAAAACTTAATTCAATGCCAACCTTAACTTGCAATGCCGACGTACCGTAAGTGCGCCCGAAGATTGCATGTAGCTTTGTTGGATGGAGAAAAAAAAAAGGGGGGGGGTTACTTTCAGGATAACAGAGACATTTCACTTTCAGCGAGAAAAGGGAGGGGGGTTATATTCGATGGGGGGGTTACTTTCGGGATTTTACGGTATTTACAAAACATTAAAATCATGTGAAAAACTAGCGTCATTTTTGATAAGGGATCTGAGTTAGTTAGTACTCTTATTTGCATGAATTTATTTCTACTAACATGTGGTTGAGATTGGTTTATTCTCAAAGATGGTGATTCGGGCAATATAGAATACCAGCTATTCCACATTAATTTCGATTTTCGTAAAACTGGAACGTTGATAATTTCTCAATACTGTTTCAATAATAATTTAAAAATAAAATGTTTATATAGTAATTAATTATTTATTATTTTCTGTAAAAATGACAAATTATTCCATATCATCCCTTAAAAAAAGGCTATTCCATATTTCCCTTCATAACTGCTCCATATTACTCGCTTAGTTCATATTAACCTACTTTTTTTTTTTTTTTTCGTCAATTAAAATATTTTCTTTCAAACTCTTTTTTGTAACATAAAAAATTACTAAAATAGATTAACGGCATTTGCAAGTTTTCTACAGTTCAATCAACAATAATCCAACAAATTTGAGTTTTTTTTTTTTTTTTTTTTTTTTTTTTTTTTAAGAGTAAATTCAAATAGGAATGGTATTCCATATGCCCTCTCCCCCCTTTTCCTCTACATAATAATAAATCCAAATAACAATATAAAGCATGTTTACAAAAATGTGTACAATATATTTTATGCTCCAACATAATAGGCCCATTTGTTTATATCAGTTATATTCATTTAACTGCGACTTTGCTTTTCGTACATACTTACAAACAATTTAAAATATGACATATTAAGAGAAATGTTTGGATTCTCAGTAGAGATAGCGCAAAAAGTTAGTTTATAATATTTGAATTATCTTTCTTCTATGCAAAATATCACTTATTTGAAAAACTTTTGCATCTTTAAGAAACAACACAAAGTTTTCAATAAATTTAAAAATATTGTGATTTCTAGAGGGAAAAACTTATAAAGCTTTAATTAAAATGTATTTGTCCATTTATCATACGGATGTAAAAATATTTAATATGAATTAAAAACGGATGAATTCGTATTATAAAAAGCGTGTTACTGCAGATTATTTATATAGTTACTGATGAATCTAGTCCCATAATATTTACTGAATTATAGTGGAATTTCAACGTGTTAATAATAAGTTATCAAAAAATTTGGGTTTCGAAACTGAAGTCTAGACACACAAAAAGAGCGTCTAGACTCAAATTATTTTTGACAACTACTTTTGAGAGCACAGTTACATACAGCTGTGATAAAGAATGAATGAGTAGAAATAATAAAAACTTTATTTGTACGAATACTTTATTGGATTCTTTTCTTTCATACTTAAATATATACATTTTAATGTTTAATGAGACAGACCATTCATTTTTCACTTATATTTTACTTCCTTGTATAATGTAGGAAAAGAGGTATGAAGTATTTTTAAAGTGACCTAACAATGTTGTATCATTACGAATAATGTATAAAACAGATGTTTTATCTCGTATAACTCAAAATTCACTGATCCTAGAGTATCGAAATTTCTTTTTAAGACTATTATAACACCCAGTTGTGAAATTTCTACTTTCGTCTTAAAATGATATTTACTTATAACATATACGCAATTATAGTTTTTTTTTTATTTTTTTTTTTTTTTGACGTATGTAATAATGTATTTTAATTTAACTCAAAAACTGTTAGACATACACTCAGGTTTGCCAAATTTGGCTTTTTTTTTTCAATAGTCACCAATAATTTTTAGAAGTGACATTTGATATACATAATACACTATCAATCTCCGAAGTGATTAGTCAAACGTTACAAATAAAAATTATTCGTGACTGTTGAATGAAAAAAAGGCCAAATTTGGCAACCCTGCATGCACTATATGCTAATAAATATTTGGACAATTTCGAGTTTAGACATTTGGTCAGACATCTGGAAAAATTCTTCAGGAATTATCTTGAAACTTTGGGAGTATAAAGAAAATGTTACGCCTCACATATTTCACGAAACGTTTTGTCCTGAAGAGGAAAAGTGAACCAGTAAAAAATTAAACAAATATCAAAATGTTTTGGGTTCTCTCAAAGAAAAAAAAGATGATAGGGGTTTTAACATTATTTATTTACAATCAGCAAACATTGTATAACTATTACCCATTGATTGATTCAAAATAAAAATATGAGTAAAACACATTATAGTTTAGCTTTGATTTTAAAAGGAACTGAAATTCTGTTCTTTCTTCCTCTCATAACTTTTTGAATTTACACGACTTTTTTCTGGAGCTTTCATATAAGTTGTTCAATATTTTTAGCTATTAAATTATGGGAATGAAATTTTTTATGAAAGCTTGCGCATGCGTGGTTAAAAATTATTTAGTAAAAATGCTCATATTTCTTAAGAAATTTAACATTTTTGCCTTCTGATTGCAGTATGCTGTGTCTAATATAGTGGACCAAGTTTTCTAAAAGTGGCTTTGCACTGGGTCTAATAGCCTATATGTTATAATTAAAAAAGTGACAATTTCTTTTACAGTTTTTTAAAGAAACCGTTATATCATCAAACCGTTATAACCGTTACCTCTATAAATATCTTAGAGTCTCATACAAAAATATACAGAGAAGTAGAATGATCTTAATAATCACATGCTACAGCTAAAACGACTTTCAAGCATCATTTTTTATTAAAGTGATCCAAAACATTTTAACTTTTTAAAAAATTTTTACTGGTTCCCCTTTCCTTTTAAGGACAATATTTTTATTGAAATATATGAGGTATAACATGTACTTCCAAAATTTCAAGACGATTTCTACAGAATTTTTCTAGATGCTTGACAAACCGTCTAAATTCGAAAGTATCCAAATGCTTATTGATAGATAATGTAGAACACTGTAAATTTATATGTATGTTTGTTATATCACATAGCTGAGCACTTCATTTTTTAGCTACTATAATACATTTGTGTTTGGAGTATCCCCGAAAATTAGAAATTTTCGTCATATTATCCTCCATTTTAGTTATTCCTGCAGAACCATAAACAGGGCTCACAATAATATTGTGGTAAAAGATAAAACCCCTTACTTTTATTAGATCTTGGGTTGGTGTGAATGCATATACAAAAGCGCATAGAAAATAAAAGCAGACTTTTGTCTTGAATAGAGATCGGCTTTAACGACGTCATTGGCATCTCTGCAATATTAGGGACGAATTTCGCAAATTAATAACAGTAGTAATAAGTTTATCGTCAATAAAATCTGAAAGACATTTGTGACTTTAAAACGGAGTTAGCTAGATTTGCGGTATAATGTACCGATTTATCGCTACTCATTTTCACCAAAAAGTATAAAAGCGGGCCACCTGCATTCGAATGATGAGTTGTTCATTTGATAAAATACATTTGGCTGGAACTGGCTGGATGATGTACCTGACTGGATTATACAACTGACTGGAATCTATTTATTTATGTATGTGTGCAGAAAATGCCAATGTTTTGTAACACAAAATATGTGTACAAGGAAAGCATGTGATTTCTTCATTAGGTGATTATAGATTGATAATTACATGATGTCAGCCATTTTAAAAGGATATGAATGATATTACTTACCATGTTACAATTATGTTACAATTACTTAAACATGTTACAATTATTTCAAAATTTTGCAATTAACTGGATACCCATTTAAAAAATTTACAAAATAACGTTAAATTTTTTCTTTTTACTCTATTTGTTTATCCAAAATCACCAATATTTGTTTAACACAGACTTAAATATAAAGACTAATGCATAAATCATTATTTATGATACTCGACGGTCAAAAGAGCGCAAGAGATGTTAAGCAAGCGAGAAAACAAGCAAGCATGTAAGCAAGTGAAAAACGCTGTGATTTTGGAGTTTAATGCCTGGAAATCGTACTTACAAAACGATTTTGCCTTTTTTTCATCCGGTAAAATTACAGCTTTTTTTAGGTGTGAACATAGTTGGAAAAATATGTGGCATGATTACTTCATTCCTTTTGTTTTGTAATATCCACGAAAAATGAAATCCAAAATTGCAATATAGCCAAGTTACGAAGTTTTTTTTTTTTTTTTTTTTTACCGATTTGCCTAATTAAATCAATAAAATGTGTGAGGTATAGCACAGTTAGCGTAATGCTACAATTGAAATTCGCACTTTACGAATAACACGTGAATGTGCAGAATTTAGGATTCAGTTGATTAATGGAGTTAGTTCCTATAATAAACGAAAATGTAACATGCTAATATTTTGGAAAGTGATTTAGATAAAAGGAAAAGGTAGAGAAGAGAAAGGGGTTAGTTGCGTGCGGCTTAGAAGAGGTAGCCGAGAGAGAATGTTAGCTGCTTAGGGGGAAGCAGTAAAAGGCTGCTTGGAAAAAGGTTAGTTGTTAGCGGCTAGGGAGTTAGCTGTTTGCGGCTTAGAGAGAAGTAGTAGCGAGCGGCTATAGTAGGAGATAGTAAGTCGAGTAGTATAGTGGCGTAAGGGAATCCTCCCACTTACGAAAGACGAGTATAGTCGGAAGAGTTAACGAAGTTAAACGAAGTAGTTGAGATTATGTGTGGTTATCTATTTAAAGTTAAAAGTATTTATGAAGGCTGGCCCCTTAAGTTTATAAAGATATTACAGGTGATTATAGTCCAACGCCCACCTTTTCATTAAGCTCAAAATAAAAGCTCTATATTTATTTTATATATCTGACTTTGTCATTACTTCATAATTTCATTAAGTAATTAAGCTAAAATCCTAAGTTAAAGGATCATGACGACCTCTTATTCGTCACAAATGTTTGCTGATAAAAATCAATACTTTGCTTAACACATTAAAAGATCCTTCAAATTTTCGAAAACAAAACTTAACTCTGAATTATAATTTCATTTCCCGTATTTAAATGTGTATAATATTCTTTCATAAGACAACGTTATTTCAGCTAAAAAATATACATATATATATATATTTCAGGTGTTATAAGAAACTCCACAACCTTTCATGGAGAAGATATGTTGGAAACATTATTTCCACAGTCTTGTAAAAGCTCATTTTAATGGTATTTTGTAGTGATAATGATAATTAGAACAATTATTATTTCTTTACAAGGGGCCATAAATGCAAATAAACATTGATTTAACAATGACAAGTGTATGCAAAATGTATTTTAAATCCATAGAGACGATAACTATTGCATGTGATTGAATAATACGTCCAATAATGCGTAATTTATGCCTTAATGCTTAATTCACATTAATGATTAATTCCTACATATAAGTATATATTGTAGTAGGCACATTTTTGTATTTGTTTTCAAATTTATCCGTACATTTAAACGCAGAAAAACTCCAATTAAGCAAAAAATGGAAAATAATTCAAGAAACCCGAATTGATCATTTAAAAGAAATTATTCCAATTAGATAAATATATATATATATATATATATATATTAAAAACCATATAATTATTTTAAAATTATAAATGTTTAATTTTAAGCTGATACCAATAAAAACAAATTGTTTGCGCGTTTATTTATTTATTTTTTCCCCTAGCATATTTTAGCTTGTTATAAATACAATTATGTTTATTTTTTATTTTTTATTTTTTTCAACATTTTAAATTTCATAATTCTCTAATCCGTACTACTTGTCACAGAGTTTGAAATTACATGTTTGAAATATATCCAAAATAAGCCACTTTATACTACAACGTTTAAAATTACGTACGTAATAATAACAATTTAACTACATATTAAGAAGTTTCTTGGCAAGTGGTTATACTTATCTTTAATGAAAAATTTATCCTGTTTCATGTGCATCAGTATTTATCAGGCTACAATCCTGTATATCAAATCTAACAGCAGATTTCAGCATTCCATGCTCATTAAGACTCTCCTCTAACAAGTAGCTGAAACTCATGCCTTGAAACCTTAAGATTTATACTAAGCAAAATTTATTTCTCAATATATTTATTTTATGTAAGTATAGTTTAGAATTGCTGTTTCATTGTTTATGTAAAATTGTAATAATTTTTCCATTGTAAATTTGCAAGTCATTCTATTAAATTAGTGTCTATGTTTACCAAACAATAATTGAATCTTAAATAAAAGCTTGCATTACATATTGATGTAGCCTATGAATGTGTTTTATTAATGAAGTTTCTTAACAGGACAAGTCAATATTATAATTTATTTCACGTGCGTCGTATATTTAATTACGTCTGGCTACAGAGTTAAGTGTGTAAGGTATCCGTCGCTCATAACTGTTATAATTAAAGACATGTAACTAGAGTTCCTATGTTTGGGTATAGTTTAAGGAAATTTGAGGTACGTCATTTCTGAAATATTATGAGCATAGTAATGTTGCATAAAATTAATTGAATATTTATTCATTTATTTTAAGTATGATTGTGTAACAACAGTATTGTGTATGTTCATATATATACAGAGTGACCTATAAGTTTATAGACTTTTTAAAAATTCATAACTATTGAGTGAATTGATGGAATTGAACGCGGTTTGAGAAAAAATCATTCTCGTAAACGAGGATTTATTTTATTTTTTTTTTCGTAAAGAAAAAAAATATATATAGTTGAATTTTTTGTCGACGATAGTTAGACAAACAGTTAAAAGAAACAACAATTAAAAAGAAATGCAATCACTTATACAGACATGAAATTATTTCATTATTCGCAAAGGGGGGAAAAAAAGCATACATATATATTTTAATTATAAGCAACATAAGAAATATATAGATTTTAAAACTTCTTTACACACCATAAATTTTAAACCAGCACAACCGGTTTCGAAAGGACATAGCCTTTCTTCATCAGGTGCAAAAAGAGACGCGTGCTACTGCCTTGGAGGCAAAAGAAAGCCTCCAAGCCTCTTCTTGCACCTGATGAAGAAAGACTACGTCCTTTCGAACCCGGTTGTGCTGGTTTAAAATTTATGGTGTGTAAAGAAGTTTTAAAATCTATATATTGATTGTACACCAGTTTTGAATTTAGTTTTAACATAAGAAATGCTAGTATAAAAATTAATTTTCTAAAAGTAGAAAGAAAAAGATATCTGCAAACGACAAATTACAATCCTAATTTTTTTTTTTTTTTTTTTTTTTTTTTTAGTGAAAATATCTAAGGTAACGTGTTCCATTTATTTGCAGATGACAAATTTCTTTGTTGCCAATAGCAAAATTGACTCTTTTTTTTTTTTTTTTTTTTTTTTTTTTTTTTTTTTTACCAAAGAAAATAAAATGTCATACACCATGAATGACATTTTATATTCTTTGGTAATTCTGACGTCATAAAACTGAAAGAACAACGATTTGGAGAAACATTTAGCATGTTGGCAAATAGAGTACCTTTATTAACTCGACCTTTTTAATTTATAACTTCGTTAATTATGATGATAGAAATTTCTGACAAACTGAAATGTCTTCCTTGGAGAATTCGGCACCCATTGATACTTCTCATGACGCGGAGGACACTGCTGTTCACGTGGAGATATGATCGCAGAAAAAAACATTTGACGTAAGCGATATTAACCTATTTTTAATATATAAGGATTTATAACATTTATGGCACTTTTCTTTAATAAAATTCCACATATGAAAGTCGCTATTCAAGAAAAGTACCAAATGTGTTTATGGTACACGCTTAACTATTCATTTTTTTTATTCACGCGCAAAGAAATTTTTCTTCACGTGTTAAAAGAATAAAGTTAAAAGTTTCAAGCATTTTTTTTTTATTTTTTTATTGGCATCATCTTGAAATTATAATTCAAAGAAAAATATCGGAAAAAACGCAAAAGTGTGCATAGAACATATTTTTTTAAAGAATCTAATAAGAATATGCAAAACCTAAAGGTATGCTTCAAAACAGCACGCAATTCTCTGTCTAAAAAAAAAAAAAAAAAAAAAATCAGAACTGTGCGTGTCATAGTTTTATTTATCTATTTATTTATTTATTTGTCCGTTAAAAGCAGACAGACAGAGAAACACTTTCCATAGATTTTACTAAAAATTACGAAAAATTAAATCATTTATAATGTGACATTCTTAGAGAGCCACACTTTAGAAAAATCACAAATGAACTATTCTTGAACTCAGGAAAAACAAAAATAAACTATACTTCAAAGAAAAAAATGTATGTAAGGAATTTATTAGTCTTAACTGAAAAAATCTTAAATTAAGAAAATGAATAACAAAAATGATAAGATAAAATGCGCACATATCATGAAAATTTCATGGTTCAGTTATACACTTTTAATTCCTAGAGGCCTATTTCAGTCGGTACAGCGTTGTCGAATTTTTATACGTCACTCTTAATAGTGCTAAGGGCCTATTTCAGTCGGTTTATTAAATGGGGATTTATTGAATGAAGTCCCCCCAAGGCCCAACTCTGACATGAGTCCCCCCCCCCAGGCCCAACTTTGACATGAGTCCCCCCAAGGCCCAACTTTGACATGAGTCCCCCCCGAGGTACAACTTTGACATGAGTCCCCCCCCCAAGGCACACCTTTGACATGAGTCCCCCCCAAGGCACACCTCCCCCTCATTGGGAAAAAGAGAAAAAACGTTGTTTTGCGGCTATAAGACAGTTTGGACTTCCAACGTTTTTTGTTACAGTATCTGCAGCTGAAACACATTGGTTTGATTTAATGAAAACTTTATCATGGAATTTAGATCGTCACGAATTAACTAAAGAAGAATTTGTCGATATTAACAAGTTTAGCAGTAGGCCTCTAGCACTAAATTAAAATCTGTCAATGTCAGATTTTCATGTTTTAAATAATGAAATAATGTCGTGTCTGTATAATTTTGTTTTATTTTTTTATCAGACGTCTTTAAGTATAAAAAATAATAATCCTGAATCTAAAAGGTGATGACAAATCCAGATTTTTGACTTCCTAGAAAATTATTTTTAGAATTAAGTTCTGATCAAAATTATAAAGATTTCAGAGATGATCTCCCATTATATTTTTAGATATATAAATGTAATCTTGAAAACGTTATTTATTTTCAGAGCTTAGATATTTTTCTACTTCCTGGAGATTTATTTTTCGAATTAAGCTTTGACCAAATTTTAGGAGAGGATAATCAATTTTATTACCATATTTATTTATACTGGCTTTCTTGTTTGTTTGTTTGTCCAGAACAAATCTTGCAATCGATTTTTAACTAACTTCTCAACTATGTAGACATTTGAAACTTTTAGAATAGCTCAAAACACGAAGACAACGACACACCACGAAGCCTGATTTTCAAATTTTTGATTAGTTTTCTTGCAATTAATTAAAATATGAAATTAATGACCTCCTAATAGTTTTAAAATTAGCCATTTAAATAATAGCTATAATTTAATTGCCCCCCCCCCCCCAAAAAAAAAAAATAAATAAATAAATAAATAAATAAATAAATACCAGTTCTTTTTTATTCGACATGAAAGTGAATATTAAAAAATTATAAAAAGTTAAATTATGCATCTCATAAAAATTGACTTCATTATCACTTTAAAATTTTTATACACATTAAGTGCAAATATTGTACTATAGCTATGATTCAACAGAAATTTTAAAAACATTGTATATAAAAAGTTTTTTTTTTTTTTATCTTATAATTATTTTTAGCGATATATATGATTATTAAAATATTATTTATTTCTTATTTAGTGTAGAAATGGCTTTTGATTCCAAATAGTTTCTTTTTGATATACTCATCATTTACTTAGAATAAGAAAGGTATACAGAAAAATATATAGTTTCCGATTTCGAACTCAGTTGCTCTCGTCGGCTTAGCCTTTCAGATTTTTGCGTGGTTTACTTTAAAACTCGTGTGAATATGAGTTAAAAATCCCTAGAAATAATCTCATTCGAAGAAGATGCACTAGGCTGCACTAGGTCCCTTGTGCAACCAATTGGCCCTGTAGTAAAATCAATTCCCTTTAGACGGCGCTGCGTCGCCAGTGAAAGAAAAAAGAACCTATATTTTGTTAAAAGATTTTGGCAACAGCCAATAAGTTTAGTTTTAGATTTTTGGATGCTTCGGCTGTGTTCGAAGACAGAATTTTCGAACTCTCACTATGAGAGCTTATTAGATATGGGAATTATGTTCCTTTAAGTATTCCTTTTTGTAAATAATGTATTTAACTTGTAAATAGAATTTTTATTTTATTATAATCATTAAACCATCAGAAAAAGTATGCATCGTTCTATTTTATTCATTCTCTTGTTTCAAAGCAATCCGGCATACTAATTTTGATTCTTTATGTTCTTAAAATGTTAATACCACTGAACCGCAAATTATTTTTCAGCTCTTTTACTCTAAAAAACAACAACGCCAAGACCAACCCCAAATGATTTTTCTCTGGGTTTCCATTCCTGTAATTCAGATTCTGATAGAAACAACGCTAACTTTAAACACGACTTAAATATTACACGATATCGATAATCGATTCGATTAATATCAATAACCTTAAACATTATACGATATCGTACCAAAAGTTACATTTTAAAGTAAATACAATTTTATATATAGAAATGTTTAACTACCAACTGCCTGTAAATACTAGAATCCAGAGATTTTTATGTATTATTTGTTGAACATAGCCTATTTTATGAAAATAGTTTTAAAAAATATCTAAAAGTCATTCTTAAAATCTAGACTTATTGAATTTAAAGAAAATAGTACTTTTTATAAGACCTTTCAAACCTTTGAACTAAAGCTGACATTTAAGGTTAAAGAAATTTTATAAGAAACGTGATTTTCGATGCTTTTAGAGTGACATTTTTCGAGACAAGAAAAAAGCAAGTTGAACAAAATTCAAACAAAGATTGTGAAAGAATTTTTTGAGAGGAAAATGTTGAAAAAAGTTAGCTTTTTAGGGAAATGTTTACATGTATTCATTCATATGCACGAATAAATACCGATAAATATATTTGGTTCTAATCACTTGAAAATGTATGTTTGTTTTAATAAAACCAATTTATTCGTGCGTATTTTTTTTTATATTAGACTAATGGAAATATACAAAGTGCTTCAAAGAGTTTCTAATTACTTCCAATTTTAGATTTTATCGTAAAATATAGTATAAAACTAAATAAAACACAATAGTCGAAAGTTTACAACTTTTTTTTTTTTTGTAAAATGTTAACAAACTCAGATAGTAAATAAATTATATATATTTATATAACTTATTTGATTAAAAAGAAAAGGATGAGAACGAAATATATATATATATATATATATATATATATATATACATAAATATTATTTTAGTGCCGAGTACAGGAAGCTGGATTTGATCTGAGGACGGATATCAGGTGTTGGAATTAAGGCCAACTGTCTGCTCTAGAAACCTGGGCCAAAGATAGAATGCCCTCCTTGGGAGTCTTTCTAAAGAGTGTTAGTCCATATTCATGCAAGTTTCGGAGAAAACTACGGAAAACTCTGAATGGCTAGGTCGATGAGCGAGACTTGGTATCGAACTTGGCACTTCCCGTCTACCACCTTCGAACACAGAACTACTCAATGGATCTCAGGATTAGAAATAACAGGATATACCCTTGAACAAATGAAGTTACATAACGCCGTAGATTACATACTAATATCCTAAGATCATGCTACACTCTTCAGCCAATCATGTTAAACCATTGTTACAGATGAACGGAAATAAGAATTCTGAAGACAATACTTTTAGTTTTAGTTTCGTTTCATTTTAGTTTTACTTTAGAATTTATAACATCATAAGGGGCTTTATACAAATTGTACATGCAAATTATAATTTTCTGTATGTATATATATATATATATATATATATATATATATACATTTATATAAAGTAACTAAATTAAGTAGAATGAAACAATTAAACAGATTATTAAATTGCTACGATAATCCTTAAGAGCCTAAAGGGATTATTAAATAACTATTATAAAAATAACTATTAATATTTCTTTTAAAAGAGATGAATAATTTGATCAGTATAAGTTTAATATAGATATTAAAACTAGAATAATACTCATTTTAACATGATTTCTTTGAAAAAGACAACTATATTGTATATTAAGAAAATGAGCTTGTAAAGAATATAATTAAAAGTATTCTTAACGAATAAACAACAAAAAAACTTAACCATAAATATTAATTGAAAGCTTAATTATATATATATGTACCAAGTGCCCCATATGTCTGTAGACATTTTAAAAATTCATAAAAGTTGAAAGAATTGTTAGAATTCAACGTGTTTTGTGAAAAAGTTATTCTCGTGATAGGGGATTTATCTTTTTTTTTTTTTTTTCTATAAAGAAAAAAATGCAGTTAAAAATCTCATCAATAAAGAACGCTGCACAGACGCGTAACCAGAAATATGCAAATCAGAGTTCTATAAATTGCCCGGTTTTACAATTAACAGCTCATTTCTTATTTTTTTTCCTCCTACTTATGCATATATACAAATTTTAATTGCGATGCTGACTTACGGCCGTATTCACCATTAACTTCAACTCCCGGTTCAACTCAAAAACTTGAAAAGCGTCTAAAAGCAGAGTGCAGCTTTCTAAAAAAAATTTGACCGTCTCCTTCTGCCATCTAGCGACGAATATTTCGAATAATCTTTGATTGGTTAATTCCTACTAAAATATGTGAAAATAGCAATGCTTCTAGATGGCTTAAGCAACGCATCAAATTTTGCTGAAAAGTTGTACCCTGACTTTATGCGATTTTCAAGTTTTCGTGTTCAACTGGGAGTTGAAGTTGCTGGTGAATACAGCCGTTAGAAGATTGGAGCTGCAGTTAGCGGTGTTGTAACTAGTCTGCCAACTGCAACTTGTAGTGGTGATGGACACATAGAGTAGGAGTTATATGCTTCATGAAAATGCGTGACTTGTTCACGTAAAGCGCCTTTATCGACGAAAATTTTAACTATTCCCTTTTTCTGTACAAAAAAAAAAAAAAAAAAAAAAAAAAAAAAAGCTAAATAAATAAACTAAATTATTATTAATAATAATCCCTTGCATGAGAACGACTTTTTCGCAAACCGTGATGAATTCCACAATTCCTGCATTTTTTATGAATTTGTAAAATATCTAGACTTAGTGAACACCCGGAATATTCATATTTCCTATTTTTTGTCCGCTATAATGAATAAATATTGTTACACACATACACATAAGTATATGTTACTTGTGTGTGCAATGATAATAAAATGGAATAACAATATAAAATTTTGTCAGATTAAAAATAATGATTAAAAATAAAAAAAACAAAACCGTGCACAAACAATTTAAAGAGGATTTCTACAGTATAATGGCCAACATCGTGTTTTCTTTTTCTTTCTTTTTTAGTTATTTACAGATAACTGCATTTTCATTGTAATATTATTTAATTATGATACACATATTAAACGATTCACTTATACAACTATTAATTTGTTTCTACCGTAGTATATGTATCATTCATAATATACCCGTCTAACATCGTCACATCTATTCCGACACATTTTAATAATAATATTATTATTAAATTAACAAAATAAATTGGCATTGTCAACGTGATATGTTCGCTTTGTAACTCTCGTCAAGATAAGCTATGTTGGTCAGAAAATTAATGCCTTTATATCTTGATTCTGTATTAAATTTAATACATAGCTTATTCTGCTTGAATAAGTTATAATCTGCAGGGCTGAAATTAGTTTCAACTACATAAAAAAACTATTAAGAAAATTCACTTTATAAATATTAAATGTTTTTGTCTAAATATTTTTTCCAAAATTTCTGCACATTTAAATTTATAAAAAAAATTTTATACAGTGGGTAACCAAATTTTTAGAAAATTTTTATTTTAATATTTTTTTGATTATCTAAAAAAATACTAGACGAAATGGCCTGAAACTTCATGCATGCAAAGAACATTTAAAAACTCATATTTTTCACTAACGATTTAGTCCATAGTGCAATTAGGGGACCAACCACAAATTGAAGAAGAGAGAAAATACTTTGGATCACCCTGTATCACAAAAAGCTGCAAATGACTTGTAAATTTAATACATTGTTGCACATATTATGTACAATCAGAAAAAAATAAAACTAAAAAGCCATTCCCCGATTAATTTTGCCGTAAATTATCGTAGCGATTGGTACCAATCAATTTCTAATAACGTCTTGTTTATAACGGAATGGTTACATTTTGCTTAGGAGGTAGTCTACATATTAAAACTGGTATCAACTTCATTTTTTTCAATTGTAACTTTTTTATAATTTGATTTTAATTTTTCGGATCAAATCATTGCGGAAAATGGCATAGTTTAAATATTTCGCTAAATTTTCCATAGAGTTAAAAGCTGTCAAAATATGGAGATGCTAATATTAAATGATTATGACAAACATTAATTCATATCTTCCCGAAAAATTTATATTCAAATTTTCTTTTTCTGTATGTTAGAATGACGTGATCCAAATTCCATGCATACTTTTAATAAAGAAATATTTTTTTTATTATGAAAATTATTAATAAATTCATATTCGAAAAAAATATGAATTATGACCTATGTTAATTTTGCACGAATAGAACAGGCATGGGTTTCCAAAAACATGAGTTTCCAAATTTACAACTCGTTCCTAGCGTTGTTTTTCGAGTTGCAGTGATATTTCTTTTTTTATTGCTGTTAGGATGGGGCATCGCATCATCTGTAAGTAAATATATGTATATAATCTGACGAAAAACTATTTTAATTTAGTTTTATATGTCATTCTTAATATTTTCTAAGCAACATTTCGATATTTATTATACAAATTGACTTATTTTTGTGAAACTGCAGCAATGCAGGCGAGAGATTGTGAAAGAAATGCGAAAGAAAACAAGCGCCGCCTTCTGAATTGCTAAAACAAAAAAACAACAACAAAAAATCTATTTTGTATATTTGTATTTGACACTATATGTGATGCTGGCATGCATAAACAAACACACACATCAACGGATTTTACTACATCGGTTGCTGAAGACAAAATTTAAATGATTTATTCTGGAGTATGTAAAATCATATTGTTTTTAATGTAAAGTTTTAGAAAAATGTGTAAAGGCGTGGCCTACTTTACAAGATTGGAACATATCCGATCTTGATATATTGAGTCTTTCTTTTTAAATATTAAATAACTTTTCCTAGTTTTTCAACGGTAAATTTTTGTTTTAACCCTTTTTTTCCTTTTTTTTTTGTATTTGAGTATTGTAGGGCTCGTACATCTCTAATTAAATGTAGTGTTTTATAAAATGAAGTAAGGAGAGGCTAATTGTTTGAAATAGCATTATATATTCGATAGTCTGTTCTTTTTTTTTTTAAATTAATATTTAATAATTTTTATAAGATTTTTTACCGCAAATTTTCTGTTTTAATCTTGTTGCCATATTTTTGCAATTGTTTGCTGTACGGTTTGTAAGTTTTATGTTATTTAAATTTTATCGCATGATGTATTATGATAAAACATTTAAATTCTATTAAATGTTTTTAATACAGAATCATGTGCTGGATTTTTTTTCTTTTGCTTATAGAATTTATTATTGAAACAAAAGAGCAATATTCTTTTTTTTCAATGAATTCTAATCACGACATAAAATTTGCATTTATTGCGGAAAACGAATTTAAAACAAAATAATATGTCTTATCACTTTTAAAGATATGGATACTAATCTTACACTTTTCATATATAAGAATTCAAATACAGGAGACCCCTGTATAACGCGGAAGATCCGTTTTGTGTAACAGGAAATCACGTTATGTGAGCCATACACTATCGGATCAATTTATGCAAGTTCAATACAATATTAAAATCATTATTTTATTATTATTATTATTATTATTATTTTATTGTTTTCTAAGTAAGCTTTCCATATTTACTATACAAATTAACTTATTTTTGTAAAATTAACGCATTGCAGACAGGAAATTTTGATGGCATTCCAAAAGAATAATAAATCCCACCCTCTGGCGTCTTCTGAAACAATACTTTACTTTAAAAAATGTTATTTTCTTTCTTTCTTTTTTTCTTAATTTTATTTTGTTTGACATTTATAGGACGCTAGCATGTATAAACGTATGAAATTTACCGTTTCGATTGTTGATGACAAAATTTCAGTTATTTAATCATGAATTTGTTGAATAACTTTAGAGAAACGTATAAAGGGTGAATTGTCACTCAAAATAGGAATGTTTTTGAACAATATCTCTTTTTCTTGAATATTAAATATCCTTTCTCAGTTTTTTAACATTAATTTTTTGTTTAAATCTTGTTATCTGTATTTTTGCATTTTGTAGTTGTAGGTTTGTACGCCTCAAATTAAATGTAATACTTTATAGAAACACTTTCATGCGGGGCTTACTGTGCAACATAAAAATATATCCAACAGAAATAAATAAATAAAAAAAAATATTTTTTCTTAAATATTAAATATTTTTTTTTTAATTTTTACCACTTTGAATATTATAGGGTTCATATTCCTCAAGCTATTTAAGTTTTAACGCATAGAGCGACGTAATAAACTGTTTTTTTTTTTTTTTTTTTTTTAATTAATGAATAAATTGTATTTAAGAAGAAAAAATATAAGTAATTTGAGCCTTAGAGGAATAAAAAATTTAAGGAACTGTCTGAAAATGGTAATTTATCTTACGCGTGAAACAGGATTGTTTATTGCGTTGTATAAATACTAATAGCTATTTTTTTTTTTTTTTTTTTTAACGTGTTTTGCGGTAATTTAAGATCTATGAAATTCAAATTACTATAAAAGACTAAAATCCAACATGCGATGTCTCTTCTTTTTTAAATATTCACACTTATAATTTAACTTTTTCTGTAGTGACATGTCAATAATATTTTTGCAATATACTTGAATAAAACTCAATAAAATAATATGTATTCTTTTATAGTAATTTGACTCTCATGGATTTTAAATAAATGGATTTATTTCTTGTTGAATATGTATCTCAAACTTATATATATATTAGTGGAATTTATATCATAGCATAACTCTGATGAAGACACAATGAAGTAAGTCGACAGCTAAGGATGAATAAGTAACTAATTAGGATGTTTTACTGTATGTATAACAGAATGTTTTTATAATTTTTTTTATACTTGATAAAGGCTTTTTTAGCAGTTATATTGTGAAATATTTGAATTGTTTGCATTAAAATTGATACAATGCTTAGTGTATATACTATAATTAAAATTGCATTTTGTTTTTAACACTTGGCTCAATTCTGAATTGTACGGGGAGGACAACGCTATAAAAATACTGTCGGTAACAAAAGTGTCCGAACACTACCAAAAATTCCTATGTAAAAAAAGTACACTTCCTACGGTTTTGTTTAATAAATTCTTGTCGAATCCTGTCTTAGTCAGTGTAAGAACATGTTTCGATAAGGATTTATTTTTAAAAAAACGTATGAAGTGTACTTTTTTTACATAGGAAGTTTTGCTAGTGTTCGGACACTTTTCTTACCGACTGTATGTTCGAAAATTTGCTTTTCAAACAATAGAATTGGCGGTTGCAGAAATAGAAATGGAAAATATCCAATTGCGGCACCTTTTTTTGTCCCAAACTGTATATATTATTATCGACAAAAGGTAGGAGCTGAGATGAGATCACTGAACAGTTTCACGACGGCCAAGCTACAAGGCCAAGTAAATTTATCACTATTAAATATGATGGCAAGCAATCAGCGATGTCATTTAGAATTTTTCCGCAAAAAAAAAAAAAAATAATAATAATAATAAAATAAATAAAATAAAATAAAATAAAAACATGTTTAGTGACTCCCTTCGACTTTCCGAACATTAAATAATTAACGGTTGTATAAGTAAATTAAACTAAGACAAGTTGTTAACAAAACAAAAGTGATAATTACAATATGTCGTTTGAGACAATTGCACTTTTCTCTATATAGTATGCTGTTTAAATTAACACTATTGCCCTTCAAATAATTTGAGCCGATAGATCACAAAGCTAAAGAGATTTTCGTTGTGTCCTTGTACAAAGCTATAAAATCTAGACTCACTAAAATCTATTCACTTCGTGCGACAATGACCTATAACAATTACATAAATTTTCAGCTTAATCGGATAAGGTGTTTAGACGCTATTGCACTTTAAATAATTTGAGCCCACATATGATAGTGATAAAGAACTTTTCGTTTCGTCCTTGTAAAAGTCTATAAGGTCTAGATTCACCAAAATCTATACAATTAGTGCGACTGTGACCTATAATATATGTATAAATATTTAATTCAACCGAATACATCGTCCAGACGCTATCGCCCTGTTAAAAAGTTGGGCCCGTAGAACATAATGATAAAGAATCTTACTTTGTGTCCCTGTAAAAAAAGCTATAACTCTAGATTTACAAAATCTGTATGATTTTGACTATAAACTGTATAGATTTACCAAAATGTATACAGTTCGTGCAACAGTGACTTATAACATGCATATAAATTTTCAGCTTAGTTCAATAAGGCGTTTAGATGCTATCGTATTCATTCTCACACATACATACAGTCGGTAACAAAAGTGTCCGAACACTAGCAAAAATTCCTATATAAAAAAATAGAGTTAATACTGTTTTGTTAAATAAGTCCTTGTCGAATCCTGTTCTTAGTCAGTCTAAGAACACTTCGGACACTTTTGTTACCGACTGTACACACACACTCACATACACACATCACCGTAAAAATAGCAAAAACCAATTGAGGGGACCTGAAAACGTATAAAACACCAAAATCTCAATGTCGAATTTTTGACAGGATTACAATATTTTCCTTACATATGCACGTTCGGAAAGTAAAAAAAAAAAAAAAAAAAAAAAAAAAAAAAGAGGTCGACAAAATCTATTGCACCAAATGGATTTGCGCTAAAATGTATAATTTTCAATAGATAAATCCACAACAAAATGTTCATAATACTTATTCACTAAATGTTTTAAAAAGCTATCTATTTTTATCCAGGCAATATCCGTCATACTAATTTTTGACAATATTGATTTTCATCTCATCAAAATGTTTATATTGCTACGTTATCTTTGTTTTACAACTTTTTCGTTAAGAAACAAAGTAAGGTGCATGGAGTAGGGTAAGAAACAATTCAATATCCTGCTTGATTTGGTTTAATAACGAATCCGCTCGGTTGCTGAACCTATACTTTTAAAGCCGGACGGAAAATCATTTTTTATTTCTGTTATGAATAATTTACTTTAATTACAGACACAAAACGAAATTTGGCAAATTTATAAATAAATAAATAAATAAATAAAATCAATGAATAAGAAAGTAAATTAATACAGTAGTTTTCTCTGATGGACAGTCCAAAAAAAATGAAATAACGGTTTAAATATATAGATAGGTAGAAGTCTACGCGCGCGCCCGCATCACTGGTTACTACGCTTAAATGAGTCACTTATAAAAACGAAATCAGAAAAAATATAATTCGAAAATGAAACTCCAATGAATTCGGTCCAATCCTGTTGCCTTCAATAATGTTTCCTCCTCCTCCCTTACCTGCAATACGGGGTTCGAATCACCAATGCCTGTATCAATGCTTATCCCAAGTTCGCTGCGTGTACAGAAGGAAAAAAGAAAATCGCACATGAGCCACAATTGGTGTGTCCCCCTGACTACGACAGCGTCTTTTCCTCTTGCATTATCCCGGGTATGTTGATTAAAGAAAATTGTAGTTAAAGGAAGAAGTTACTATGTTAAATCATACCTGCAAACATCCTAATTAATATTCCGTAATACTGTACCCGCCTCCTTTTTCACATGAGTCTTTTTTTAGAGAGTCTTTTTCTTCTTATTTAATCGTAATTATATATGGAGGAAAATACTTTAAAACTAAAGTGGTGTAGAAAAAGTGTCGGGTACTAAGAGGACTACGGAATATTAATTAAGATGTTGGTAGGCATGTGTTAAATGAGCAGAGTAAAATTTCAAAGCGATAGGTTCAGAATGAAATGTAGGCATAGGGAATAAAATAAGCAATAAGCAAAGACGTCATCTCTATTAATAAATTCAGAATTTTGACTGTAAATTTCTCAGAGTCAAAAATTTTTGCATTATCTTCGCGTTTCAGGCATCATGAAAGCCAAAAATGACTTTAGAAACTACTTTGTGTGGGGTGGTGGGGAGGGGATGGGGCGTCCTTTTGTCTGCATGTCTGTAACGCTATTTTTGTCTGAATATGTGAGAACGACTGGATGGAATTCAGTGAAACTTAAAAATGTATCTATAAACTTTTGCGAAATTCCCTACCGCCCCCCTCCTGCGATTAAGAAATTGTACATCAGAAGACTAGACTCGAGTACAAAAAAAATTCTAATTTTTCGATTTTCAAGGGGTAGGTTGAAAATTGATTTTCGGCGGGGGGGGGGGGATTATAGAAATTCCTGAGTCTTTTATTAGAACTCAACCCAAAGTGGTACAAAGATATTGAAAACAGCCATGCGTTTTATTTAGAATATTTCCTAAAACCCATTTTTTGTGATTTTTCTGTTACGAGGCGGGAAAATCGAGATCCCGCTTTTAGCTCTAAATTTGACCTGTGAAATCTATGGGAGCTGCGGTCCCGAATTTTGGTTTTTTGTGTATGAATTGGTTATGCATACCCAACGCGCACTATAAGGAGATTTTGTCAAATTTCTCCTTTCCCACCCTTCCTTCTCGGTCCCGTGATATTCAAGGGCAGTAAACACGCCCCACGTGTATTTTTCCTTTAATATTTTAGAGTACATGAAAGCACCAGCCAGTACCAAACTATATATAATGTATTTAAAAATGTGTACAGATTAAATATATAATATTCATATATTTATTTTCATTTTTTTTTTTTTTAATTGGACAAAAATGTGGATTTTATGGGCATGTTTTTGAAAAATATGCGAATAATGTAAATAATGTAAAAAGTAATAATACACATTGTATAAGCGCCTTTGCAGATGGAAACAAAGTGCATAAAATATATAAATATGTAATTTGCCTGAAACTGGCAAACCTTAATATATGAAATTCATATATTTTATTATTGTGAAAAACAAAAAGGCATTGATGTGTATTAATTATATTACGAACATTATTTTACTAAGATGCATCACTATATATAAGAAACATATTTGTTGTTGTTTTTGTATTCTTATGACAAATATTCTCAGAATAAGCAAAATAATAATAAATTATATATATTTTTAATTATTATTATAGTGTCATGATGTTTAATTTTTCATCTATTATATTTCTGTTAAAAATACCAATAAAACGCTATTTTCCATCTTTAGTAAACTTTAGTTTAGAAACTTCAAGCATTTTATTATTATTATTATTATTATTATCATAGTGCCAGTAAGTCTTATTTTTAAATTTATTATATATCTGTTCAAAATTCAAATAGTATGTTTTTCTCAATAAATGTTTCCAAACAAACATGATGCAAAAGAACACGTTGCATGTATTTATTATTATTATTATTGTGCCATATTTTAATTTTTTTATATCTCTGTTAATAATATAAGTAATACACTTTTCTGCTGCACTTTTAATAAACTTTTCTAAAGAAACATGGTGAATGTCTTTATACTTTTTTTTTCTGTTATGATAGCGTTATGTTATAGTTTTCATATATTGTTTCTCTGTTAATAATACTAACTATACACTTTTTTGCATTTTTAATGAACTTGTCTAGAGAGAAATGTTGCATACTTATCTTATATTGCCGTTATATTTATTATTATTAATATATATTTGTTGTTAATTCAAATAATACACTTTTCTGCATCTTTGTAAACTTTTCTAAAGAAACATGATGCGTGAGATCAATATAGAAATGTAATTCATGCACAGTAGGTAGTGATAAAATAGATTTTTGCGACTCCCGCGAAAAAAGGGAGAGTGACATCATCTGATCTTCACCATCCCACCCACCCATTACGAGCTAGCTCCAACATGGAACCTCCCAGCTTCTCTGCTATTATTTTGCTTCCCCCGCTTCAGACGGGCTGCAGAATTCGCAAAGGATGGATGAACTCTTTACATGGAAAAAGCTTTAGCAGCGCTGTTTGGTAAATAGTTCAATGCGATAAAGAGAGATTACTTTAACAAGAATAATATATCGTAATCCTTGTGCTAGGAATATTATTTCGATATTTTTAAGAATTGTGTGAATCAAAGAAATATGTTCCTTTACTTTAAGGATATGCCAAAGTTTGTTTCGCCAGTTTCAAATAAGACACTGCATGCAAGTTGTGATGTGTAGCATGTAACTTTTAAAACACTGGTAAGTACAAAGTTCAGAATGCATTTTAATTCACAGTTTATGTTTTAAGATGACTAAAAGTAATTTGTTTTTGCTAATGGAGATTTATAATCATGCAGAATATGAAAAAGAAAACATTTTATTTATTTTACTATAAAATTTCAAACGTAATATAAAATTTTTATATTTACATCTAAATTAATTAAATAAATTCATTAATTAAATATATCACTTCAGCAGTAGAAAAATATAAATATGTGTATGTTTATTTATATATATGTATGTGTTTTCATCAAAAGATGATTGGTTATTGAAATTATCCTATAAAAAAATAATTGGAATATACATAAACTAAATGAAATTATATGCTATTACAAGTACATGCATTTAAATAATAATAATAATAAAATTGCTCAATTTCTCGATATGTCAAATAATTTCTCATTCTTTAATTAAAAGGTTTTCTAGGAAAACGTAATCTACAAGCTATCGCTTTTAAACGAGGACAAATACAAATCTTACGAGCTGATAAACATAAATCTTAGGTTTTTAAAGTTCTTAGAAAGGCAATACAATTGTGTATATATCTATGAATGAGTTATATATCTATGAATTTCTTATTTTCATTTAACATAACATACCTTTAAATAACTTTAATAAGCAAAATCAATATGTATAAAAAAATATCTCTGTATGTGAATTTTTTTTTATATTAAATAAATGTTAATTATAATAATGTATAATAATATTCGCAGAAAATATAAATGAAATTTTTAACGTCAAGTTTATATAATATTATAAAGTAAATCTCTAGAAGAATAAATTTTCAGGCAAAAAGAAAATCTTTTTTTTTTTTTTTTTTACTCAAGAATTGTTAGAAGATCTCACATAATTTTTAAGAGTATATCATCGATAATTTTATTTTAGTTTAATCATTTGCTATAGTTTAAACAGTTAAAAAAAATTATTTGCACTATATTAAAGTTAATTGGAAGAGGGTCAATATAATAATAATAATAAACCCTAAGCTATTTTTTGTTTTCTAAGTAAGAGATATAAACTTCTGACAAAACCGAACTTAATTTAGTACGACAAGTCTTAATTTACTCTATTCCTCCATATAAAGACATGTAGTAACAATGTTTCATTCCCTAACATCGGTTACTATATTCTTTTATTAAGATTCGTTTGGTATAAAATTAGCATAGCAGCCTCTTGGCGGCTGTTAAAGTTTTGTTGCCATTTTGGCGATGAATTAAAATGGCTATTGTAATCGCGTACGTAAAGATCTTGGCGAGAAACGCTCGAGCTACTTCTGTGCCAAATTTCAAATTTCTCCAAGGAGTTCTACACTGAAGCTATTCCTTCTCATTAAAACGATTTTCTCAAATATATTTGAATTATTTTTAACAAATGCTTGCACGTTCTTTTTTTTTTTTTTTTTTCCGACATAAAAAGAAAGATATTTATTTATTTATTTACTTATTTTTGGCTCATAAATAATGGAATCTTTCAATATATAGTTTTTATAGTTTTAATACATTTTTAATAGCCAAATTTATATCAGAAAGTTTGTTTACTTTCAGAAATTTCAATTTCCTTTATTAAATTTAAGCCTTTTCCAGCATTTTGAATTTATTTGAATTTATTAGAAATTTTGATCATTAATATAGAAACTCTGCATTTATTTTCAGTAATTTTTTAAATGTTAATTACAAATATTTTAATTTAAAAACTGTTTGACATTCATGTTTTCCCGACATAAAAATATAAAATTCAAGGTGTAATACTACAAACGGTGATGAAGCATTGAAAAATTGAAAGAACAATCAGATTAAAAGAACAAGTACGACTTGTCATACAAAAATAGTACTTAGCATATTTAATTTAATTAGTAATTAATTATTTTTTTCTTTCAATCTGATAAATAAATGTGTGCTGTTTTGTAATTTTGGGGTGTTGAAATACGGGGAAAAATCAGAATTTTTATTTTTTTAATAATTTTTAAATATAAAGGGTACATTAAAATATTTAATCTTACAATTCCATTTTATTTCAACATTTTATAACAATAAAAACAATTTAACAGCAACATTAAAATAAACAGTAACAATTTTAATAAATAAAACTTCACAAGTCAATAAATTGATTTCATATTAAACATTAGTAAATTCAAAGCATTAAACCTTTGCGGCGCAAAGTAGTTGTTCTCATTTAAATTACACTGCCACCGGAATTTACGAACAAAATTAAAAGAAAAGAAATAAATTATTTTTATTGTTGTGACATAAAAGTAAATTTTGCTAAATAATTTCCGTGGTGAGTTTTTGCAAATGAAACTTACAAAGTGGTGTCAGAGTTGCTCCTCAAATGGTTAAACATTTAATTTCATTAACTGGAAAAAGGATTTAAACGTTTATAAGTGAAATAGTGACCATCATTATAAACTTTAACGAGGAAAGTTTTATACGAGAAACATTTTAACAAACTAATCAAACATAATTGGAAACACTGCCCAAAACATTAGCGGAGAAAATTAGAACAACAAAGGAAGTTCAGAGTAACAGTACTTGTAAGTGCCTATTGCAATGACGATAAAACACAAATTTCATTTGCTGTAACCTAAAAGTAATTTAACAATAAAAATAAAAATAATTCGTTTGAGAAGAACTTCAGTTAACACTTTTGGCATACTTCCTTTACTAATGATTTATATATACATATATGGTTGTGTGTGTGTGTTATGGTCAATTTGATTAATTGGTAATTATTAACACTTTTGCTACCGCTGACGTAGATTCACGTCATTTCGAAATCTGTAACTCCACCAGTGGGCATTTTTTTGCAATTTGTACGTTGATATATTTCTTAAGAATCATCCCTATATTCATATTTGTGCAATCAAAATAATATGAATACAAATACTTTCATTTGGAAGAGCACAATTATTGAGTATATTTATATGTAATATAAATATGGATACAGAAAACCTTGTTTTGAAATAATTTAACGTGAAAGAATAACGCCCACAGGAGGAACATACAATGAAAAAAACAAAAAGTGTTAATAATAACCAAACAAACCGTTTAAAAACAATAATTTATGACAGTGACGATTATTTTTAACAATTGCCAAAGACGTTTGTTCAATGTAACAATTTTCAACGCGTTTAACTAGAGATTTCCATTACTAAAGTATGACTAATTGATCAAATTGAACAAACATGCGTGGTAATTATTAGTAATAACCGGTTAATGTGATTAATGTTCATTATTTAATCACATTTACCATATTCCTTTAGTAATTATTAACAATAACCGGTTAAACTGCTTAATGTCCTATAATTAATTTAATCACATTCACGAAAAGAGGTTATGATTATTAATAATCGCCGGTTATTGTTTATAATAACTGCAATTACTACTTTAACCGTAACATATATATATATATATACAATAAGATAATTCAATTCATCCCCTGATGAGTGTTGAATTTTGTATGCTTCCATTTTTTGAATTTTGGTTATCTTTTCTTTTCTTTTCTTCCTTAATTAAATCTTAAATTTCTTCCAGTGATAGAAAAGCTTTATATATACAGGGTGACCATAATTAAACTTGGCCTAATTAGAGCATCCTGAAGCTCTAACGAAAATGAATATTGAGTCAAAAAACATCATTTCAAAAGATGCACTCTAGGAATCTTAAAAAAAAAAAAGTTTAAATGAAATTTTAAAAAATTGCCCTCTGAGGGCACATGCACCAAAATACTAACATGCTACAAATTTTAACACAGACTACTTTTTTCATTACAAATTTTATTGTTATTTGTTACAATTTATGGATTTTTTATCGATGGAGATCATATTGTTCAATGTGGGCCCAATTATTAACTTGTAAAATCTGCAGCCGACGAATAGTGCGTTCAGCAGCGGATTGTAGCGATCCTATGCACATGCAACGTTATATGGTCCTTCAAGTTAGCCGAAGTTACAACATTTCTTCTAAAATCCAAACTTTTTAAATGGTCCCATAACCAAAATGTCACAGATTAAGATAGGGGAACGGGCCTGGCCATTGAGTAGAAAATGAACAGGTAATCACTCTGTCAACTGTAAAATTTTGCAAAAATTTTTTTTTTGCAAAATGTCAGTTTTAAATGTCAGTTTTAAATGACAGTTTAAAATGTCAATATGGCTTGAAATGTACCACACTTAAGTTATGGACACGTTATTTTAATCTGATTTCTATTGTTTTATGGATATTTCATGCATACAATTTTCCAAAAGTAAGGTGGGGTCTCCCCCCTCCCCCCTCCCCTTTATTCATTTGCACATAACTTTTAAACAAATAAGCACATAATCATTTAATTTGGATACGACATTTGTTACAGAATTGTTATTTTCATTTTATATTACTTTAATGTAGGAAATAATTTATAAAATTATCTTTCCCCCCTGAAGTGTACGTTTTTGTATGAGGAAAAACTAAATGATTTTAGAAAATAACCATGGAAAACGGTTGATGCACATACATTCAAATATTAATTTAAAAATTTTCTTTTTCTTTTCTTTTTTTTTCTTTTTGTTCTCTTTATATATATATATATTTATTTATTTACTTTTTAATACCTTTTTAAGAAAAGAAAGGTATAATAACAAGGAATTTGAAAACAATGTTAGTTATGAAGGTATTTACTGTAAGTTTTATTTTTCTTGCGTTGTTTATAATTTACAAACAAATAATTATATTATTTTTTCAAAACGTCTGTTGTGGAAGCATAAAATAAATTAATAAAACAAAAAAATCATGTAGTAAATGAAAATTTTGAAGTATGCTAAAGTTGCTTAACTATAATGCATTCTTAGTATCACCTTTAATTCAGTTTCCATTTCTAATATTATTAACTTGTTTTCCCTTTCTTTAAAATCGCACTTTTAATAGCATAGATAAAAAATTAATAATAGTTTGCAATTTATGCTTAGCTGTAATGCATTCACAATATCGTGTTTAATTTAATTTTCATTTCTAAACTCGTTCACTTGTTTTCCTTTCTTTAAAAACGCCTTTTAAAAGTAGAGATAAAGAGTTAATTTTACAATTTATGCATAGCTATATTGCATTCTCGTTATCGCCTTTAACTAAGTTTTCAATCATTCATTTGTTTTACTTTTCTTTAAAAGCACATTCAAAAAATAGAGATAAGGAGTTATTATATAGAGTTATATAGAGTTTTATTATTTAGAGTTATTATTAATTTATGCTTATCTATAATACATTCTAAATACTTTCATTAAATTTTAATTTCTAAAATCATTCATTTGTTTTCCTTTTCTTTAAAACGTGCATTCAAAAAATAGAGATAAAGAGTTAATATCAGTTTACAATTTATGCTCATCTATAATATCGCACATTCTCAATATCACCTTTCATTTAGTTTTCATTTCTAAACTTTCTCTCTCTCTCTCTCTCTCTCTTATTTTATCCCCTTTGCTTTAAAAACACACTTTCAAAAAAGGGAGATAAAGAGTCAATATTAATTTATAATTTATTTCTGATTGTAAAGTTATAAAAAATAATCTGATGTGTCTTACCTTGAAATTTAATACTATAAATACATGTTGGAGATTAAGAGGTAATAACGAGTACTGTTATGTAAACCTATGTTAAAACAATTCAAATTAGGCTTCGGAAGAGTTTTATATGGTAATCAGTTCTGTGTGAGGGGGGCTACCGCCCCCCTCAACCCCCCGTTTCATTAATGAAATACATTTATATAGAATTTAAATCTGTTATTAAAATTAAAGTTCAATAAAAATTATTCAGACAACTTACACACGCAACATTTCTTGAAACTTATCAATCTTGATCAAACTTTTCCAGCAACAAACTTACATTAACTTCAAAATACAACATTTGGATTTCCTAAAATTATTCGTTTTTATATCACACTGAGAGACACAGACAAAGATCAAACGTTAAAAAACTTGACTATGGTAATCTGGAAGCCACAAAACGTGTAAATATACAAAAAACAAGCAATGAATATTTAGCTTAAAATCATATATTATTTATCATATCTCTATGAGGAATCCCTCAATTTCCGAACAGCTTTCCTGGAAATGGTAAAATATAATTAGTAAAGCACATCCACTAACAACAAAAAAGAATGTTATCGCTTAAATATTTGCAGCCTTGTATATCTTTCGAAGATTATATGCGGACCGCATTGTGCATCTAAATATAATCCTATAGTAATAATAAAGCCTAGCCTGAAATACACTTTCGTCAATTTGCAACTATTGTCGCACTTTTATCTAGTTTTTTTTTTTTTTTTTTTTTTTTTTTTTTTTTGTGTAGCCCTGTAAACGAGCAGTGAATGATTTACCTACCATATTCTACATAATGCATGTTTTTACGCGTATAAAAAATATATATTCATTTCATTTGGTTTAGTGCAATGCAGCGTATAGATGTTAAACTCTACTTATCAGCATTTCCCCCCATAGACGTAATGTATTTGATTTCTCTTGGGCGTCCCTGTACACGAACCATTTGCTTCATCTCAACGAAAAGCTTATTGTAGCATCCTTATGCCAAACACATTTAGAATGCCAAGTTTGGACTTTCTGCTACTATTTGTTCTGGAGCTATGATGATAACACACACACAGACACAGAGGTCATTCGCTAAAAACATGATATTCGTATTCAGGGGACTTCAAAACGTGTAAAAATAACAAAAACTCACGTTCGAAAATTTGACCCAAAAAACAATACTTTCTTTACCTTATGGGTAAGAGAAAGTAATAAACATATTTTTTGACGTAAAAATAATAAATTATTTTTTTAATAATAAAAAGTGGAAGTCTCTACAGTCGGTAACAAAAGTGTCCGAACACTAGCAAAAATTTCTATGTAAAAAAAGTACATTTAATACAGTTTTGTTAAATAAATCCTTGTCGAATCCTATTTTTAGACGGACTAAGAACAGGATTCGACAAGGATTTATTTAACAAAACTGTATTAAGTGTAATTTTTTTACATAGGACATTTTGCTAATGTTCGGAGGCTTTTGTTACCGACTGTACCACAGTATAATACATTATATTTAAAATATTTTACTTCTCATCAAATCGTTTACTTAAACACCTTTAAAGTGATAAATATTTAATAAATATTCCCTAAGTTACTTTATAATTAAAGAAAACATATTTACGTATAATAATTAGTAAAATATCTGAGTATTACATATATATGTATATATATTAAAATGGATTTCTGAATTTTTTTTTAATCGATTGTAAAATTTTATTTTTGTATAAATGTAAAAGCACATTTTTATTTATTTATTTATTTTTATTTATTTATTTATTTATTTATTTTTTGTTGTTGTTGAGTTTATTAAAATTATTATAAAGTAAAATTATTAATTCATTACTGAGAAATTATTCTTAAAATGTTGAGTTTAAAAAATATCAAAATTATGAATTCATTATTGTGAAATTATTCTTAAAATGCGCTATCTGCCGATAAGTATTTGGACACTTTCGAATTTAGATGTTTTGTCAAATTTCAAAAATGTTCTCTAGGGATCATCTTAAAAAATTGGTAGGGTAAAGAACCTGTTATGCCACATTTATCCTCATATATTTCAGCAAATGTTGTGTTCTCGAGAGAAAAAGGGGACCACTAAAAAAATTTAAAAAAAAAAAAAGTATTATTATTATTATTATTATTATTTTTTTTTTTTTTTTTTTTTTTTTTTCGCAACAACATTTACGTGGGGTGAAATGTACCAAATATTTTTACTGTTTATCCATACAACTCTGCTAAAAATACAAAATTCAAATTTTTAATTTGTTTTAGAAATATGTTTATATATATATATATATACACACTAAGCGACAAAAAAAAAAAAAAAAAAAAAAAAAAAAAAGGCCGCACTGCTGAAAAATTTGACTTATACCTTTTGGGTTTGTAATAATTTAAAAACTTAATGATTGCAACAGATAAAATTGTTATGTTTGTATAAAACGGAATTCATAATATGATACCAATGTACATTTTCGATTTAATAATTCGTTTTATTACACTCTATTAAGTATTTAATAAAAATCTACATAAAATTTTCCTTTTAAACATAATATAATAAACGTATAATTTGTATTCTATCATGATTTATTACATGAAATAAACAAGTGCTATTTTAATATATGAAATAAAACTAATTATTTGTTAGATAGAAGCAATTATTTAATAAAAATATGCATTCTGGATTAGTAATTCCTCCTTTATATTGAATTACTGCTTTAATGCGCAATGGCATAGTATTTTACAGTTTTTTAACATGAAGCTCAGAAATATCACTTTGCCAAATACGTATCATAAATATTTTTTTCTAGTTCTTTGAAAGTTGTAGGATACAAATTTCTAATCCCCACACTCTTTTATAGACTAAACATTTTCGAGCGGATTGAGATTAGGACAATTTTCAGGTCTAATAAAGAAGAAATCCTGCGATATTCTTTGTGGGATTTAATTTTATGTAAAAAAAGTTATGATAAGTTACAAAATTATACATGCTCATGAGAATGGATAAGTAATTTTAACAACTTGAATTAGATAAAAGTATCACAAGCGCCATATAACAAGGTGCATTAATCATCTTGAAATGCTGATTATGGAAGAGTCTGAAATACCCCCAAAGTAGTCGGTCAGGAATCAATTTTTTAATGACCAAGTTTTACTTCAGGTTAATCGATCCCTTGAACATGAAAATTTGCCATAATCACCGAAAAATTATGCATTTTCATATCGTAATGTACGGGGGAAATGTCATTGTTTTAAAAGTGCGATTTTCATTAACAGTTTCGTGATCATATCTGCTCTTTTCCGTCAGTTCAAAATAAGTTAAACTTGACTCATCAGAGAGAACAACTTAAGCTCACTAATTAATTGATATTTTTAAAATTTTTTAACCCTCTAATGTCTTGGGTTTCTAATTCTTTTCGTTAAGAATGAATATTTTTTTAGATTTTCTGGCAGATAAACCTGCTTTGTTTAATTGTTATTTTACTGTATTTAGATAAATTATGTTACTAAACTTTTTTTCTGAATACCTGCTAAGTTCTAAATGTAATACAAACTGATTTTTCAAGCACTGGCTTTTTAACTTGCGGTCAGCTCGACTGGATGAGTAACGTGGCCGCCTAAGGACAAATGTGCAGTTTAAACAGCCAAAAAATATTATATCTTGCTAAAAACCAGATCGCTAATATTTTGTTAACATTTAATCATTTTGACATCCCACGTACTAAAATATTTTTTAGATTTTCGCTGTAAAATTAATATTCTTTGTGGTATCGGTAATTGCCTTATTCTTGCCATTTTTTAAATACATTCTAAAATTACAATTTTCCGAACAATTGCATCTAGTTTTTAACGCTTGGCTCAATCCTAAATTGTACGCAGAACACAACGTAATAAAATCTGTTCAAAAATTTACTTTTGAAACAATAAAATTAGCGATTACAGAAAGAAAAATGGAAAATATCCAAGAGCGTTTTTTTTTTTTTCTTTTTTCTTTTTTTTTTTTTTTTTTTTTTTGTCGCTTCCCCACTAAAAATAATCTCAAAATTTTCTTTAAAAAAAATCTGCAGAATATCTTAAGTTATTTGGCCCACTTCTTAAGCCTATATGTTCTGAAGAAAATCTACAGAATATAATCTTCATATTTTTTTCAAAATATATAGGCCTAAGAAATGGGCCAAATAACTTAAGATATTCTGCAGATTATAGTTTTTTTAAGTTAATCTTAAAATTATTTTCAATGTGATCTACAGAAAAGTTTTGCATTCAAATCAGATGGAAGATAATTATAAATGAAATAAAGTATAAAGTCTTTTCAAATTTAATATTTTATTCATTTAGATTATTTTAAATACTTATTCAAGACTTAAAGAGAAGGTTTAGAAGAAATTATATATTACTAAATTATGACATTTTGCATAAGACAGATCTGTTCACACACACACACACACACACATATATATATATATATATATATATATATATTGTATCTCAGCTACTAATTAAAATAATTTCATAAGTAATACATCATTTGAAAGATTTGTTAATCTGAAACGGAAGAGCAGATTGCAGAAATTTCTACCGCAAGATGGAGCTGTAATATTTTAAAATTTCAATATTTCAAATTCTAATTATGATTAAATTATTTTTAATGCATCATTCGAAAGATATTTTAAAGTTCTTTTATATTATCGAAAGTGGAATTCGAGATTTCACCTGATTTACACGTTTTAAGGTCTCCTGATTAGGTCTTCTTCTGCATCTGAGCTAATTGAGTTAGACCGTTCAAAAATGGTATATGTAGGTGAATTAGGGGGGCTGGAAAGGTGAAGAAGGAACAGGCACACACAGCGCGCAAAGAACTGCGCTGACGAAAGCAGTGGAGACCCGGTAGAACTTTTTACCCGATGAGAAATGATTTTTTAAATTTTCTTTTCTTAAGAATAAAAGTTTGATTTCAGAAGGAATATGTGCATACACCGCACGTATATCTTCACACATACAAGTAAAGCGTGCATGGGTTGCGACCCGATGAAAAATGATTTTTATTTTATTTTCTTAATAATAAAAGTGTGAATTGAGAAGGAATATGCGTACACAGCGCATGCATTATTAAGGTTATGTATACAATAATACAGTAATTTTTATGAAAATTTTTTTAAATGACACTTCGTTTTAATCGACAATACAGTCGAACCTCGTTAACGTGAATCTCAAGGGTGGTAACTGATCGCTTCATGTTATCAGTAGTTCATACTATCAGTAACTCGAAAACTAATCTTCCTGTTGACAGGGATTGTGGAAACAGTTCACATGAAAAGTAATTCACGTTAAGCGTATTCCCGTTAACGAGGTTCGACTATATTCGGTAGCTTGCAAAAAGGGATTTGAGCCATTAATGAGAATTTTTTTAGTTAAAAGTAGATTTTGTTACTCATTTTTGAAATAAATAACATATAAAAGTTGTATAAACTATTGAAATTCAGTATTATTGATGAATTTTTAGTTTTTTGTGAAAAAAAGTAAACAGATATTTTACGATATTTATGTTTTGCATAATTTTGAACGTTGAGCAATTTTCTTACAAAAATTTATTTACAATATTCATAAAAGGTTTATTTGAAGTATGAATCATTATTGTTTTACCTTATCGAGGTCAAATATGCAATAATATTGGTATTTCCTTGGAAATTTCTAAAAAATAACACTTGGTTTTCATCGCCAACATTCGGTAGTTTACAAATATTGATTTTTAACCATTACTAAGAAATATTTTTGATAAAGAGGAATTCTAATGCTCAATTTTGAAATAAATAGTACATAACTGTATTTTCAAGGTCTAAAATTTAGTTTTATTCATGAATTTTCAGTATACTTTCAAAAAATGCAAAACAAACACTTGAAAAATTTTCTGTTTGTAAAAATTTGTAATGCTGAGCAAATTATTTGTTAACATATGGTAAAAATGTTCATATAGGCATAATTGAAGTGTAATTCATGATTATTTTGCCTTATTCAGATGAAATATAGAATAACGAAGGGATTTTCATGGAAATTTTAAAAAATAACACTTAATTTTCATCGTCTTTATTCGCTTCGTCCCAGAAATTAATTTAAGCCATTAGTAAAAAATCTTTTAGTTAAAAATGGACTTTGTTATTCACCTTTGAAGTAAAAATAACATGTACAAGTTTTATAAACAACTGAACTTAGTTTTATTGCTGAATTTTCAGTATTTTGTGAAAAAAAAGTGAACAGATATTTTACGATTTTTATGTTTTGCACAATTTTGAATGTTGATCAAATTTCTTGTAAAAATATATTTAAAATATTCATAAATGGTTTAATTGAAGTGTAAATCATGATTGCTCTTTGCCTCATTAAGATTACATATGCAATATAATACAGTAATTTTCATGGAAATTTTAAAAACTGACACTTCGTTTTTATCATCAATATTGTCGAACCTCGTTAGCATGAATCTCAAGGGTGGTAACAGATCTCTTCATGTTACCAGTAGTTAATACTATCAGTAACTCGAAAACTAATCTTCCTGTTGACAGGGATTGTGGAAACAGTTCACGTTAAAAGTAATTCACGTTAAGCGTGTTCACGTTAACGAGGTTCGACTGTATTCGGTAGCTTGCAAAAAAGGATTTGAGCCATTAGTGAGAATTTTTTTAGTTAAAAATAGATTTTGTTACTTATTTTTGAAATAAATAACATATAAAAGTTGTATGAACTAT
This sequence comes from Salticus scenicus, assembly GCA_963930645.1. Taxonomy (NCBI): domain Eukaryota; kingdom Metazoa; phylum Arthropoda; class Arachnida; order Araneae; family Salticidae; genus Salticus; species Salticus scenicus. The sequence continues at coordinate 104,911,036 of OZ005656.1, read as the reverse complement.
TCAAATTCAGTATTATTGATGAATTTTTAGTTTTTTGTGAAAAAAAGTAAACAGATATTTTACGATATTTATGTTTTGCATAATTTTTAACGTTGAGCAATTTTCTTGCAAAAATTTATTTACAATATTCATAAAAGGTTTATTTGAAGTATGAATCATTATTGTTTTACCTTATCGAGGTCAAATATGCAATAATATTGGTATTTCCTTGGAAATTTCTAAAAAATAACACTTGGTTTTCATCGCCAACATTCGGTAGTTTACAAATATTGATTTTTAACCATTACTAAGAAATATTTTTGATAAAGAGGAATTCTAATGCTCAATTTTGAAATAAATAGTACATAACTGTATTTTCAAGGTCTAAAATTTAGTTTTATTCATGAATTTTCAGTATACTTTCAAAAAATGCAAAACAAACACTTGAAAAATTTTCTGTTTGTAAAAATTTGTAATGCTGAGCAAATTATTTGTTAACATATGGTAAAAATGTTCATATAGGCATAATTGAAGTGTAATTCACGATTTTTTTGCCTTATTCAGATGAAATATAGAATAACGAAGGGATTTTCATGGAAATTTTAAAAAATAACACTTAATTTTCATCGTCTTTATTCGCTCCGTCCCAGAAATTAATTTAAGCCATTAGTAAGAAATCTTTTAGTTAAAAATGGACTTTGTTATTCACTTTTGAAGTAAAAATAACATGTACAAGTTTTATAAACAACTGAACTTAGTTTTATTGCTGAATTTTCAGTATTTTGTGAAAAAAAAGTGAACAGATATTTTACGATTTTTATGTTTTGCACAATTTGGAATGTTGATCAAATTTCTTGTAAAAATATATTTAAAATATTCATAAATGGTTTAATTGAAGTATAAATCATGATTGCTCTTTGCCTCATTAAGATTACGTATGCAATATAATACAGTAATTTTCATGGAAATTTAAAAAACTGACACTTCGTTTTCATCGTCAATATTGTCGAACCTCGTTAACATGAATCTCAAGGGTGGTAACAGATCTCTTCATGTTACCAGTAGTTAATACTATCAGTAACTCGAAAACTAATCTTCCTGTTGACAGGGATTGTGGAAACAGTTCACGTTAAAAGTAATTCATGTTAAGCGTGTTCACGTTAACGAGGTTCGACTGTATTCGGTAGCTTGCAAAAATGGATTTGAGCCATTAGTGAGAATTTTTTTAGTTAAAAATAGATTTTGTTACTTATTTTTGAAATAAATAACATATAAAAGTTGTATGAACTATTCAAATTCAGTATTATTGATGAATTTTTAGTTTTTTGTGAAAAAAAGTAAACAGATATTTTACGATATTTATGTTTTGCATAATTTTTAACGTTGAGCAATTTTCTTGCAAAAATTTATTTACAATATTCATAAAAGGTTTATTTGAAGTATGAATCATTATTGTTTTACCTTATCGAGGTCAAATATGCAATAATATTGGTATTTCCTTGGAAATTTCTAAAAAATAACACTTGGTTTTCATCGCCAACATTCGGTAGTTTACAAATATTGATTTTTAACCATTACTAAGAAATATTTTTGATAAAGAGGAATTCTAATGCTCAATTTTGAAATAAATAGTACATAACTGTATTTTCAAGGTCTAAAATTTAGTTTTATTCATGAATTTTCAGTATACTTTCAAAACATGCAAAACAAACACTTGAAAAATTTTCTGTTTGTAAAAATTTGTAATGCTGAGCAAATTATTTGTTAACATATGATAAAAATGCTCATATAGGCATAATTGAAGTGTAATTCATGATTTTTTTGCCTTATTCAGATGAAATATAGAATAACGAAGGGATTTTCATGGAAATTTTAAAAAATAACACTTAATTTTCATCGTCTTTATTCGCTCCGTCCCAGAAATTAATTTAAGCCATTAGTCAGAAATCTTTTAGTTAAAAATGGACTTTGTTATTCACTTTTGAAGTAAAAATAACATGTACAAGTTTTATAAACAACTGAACTTAGTTTTATTGCTGAATTTTCAGTATTTTGTGAAAAAAAAGTGAACAGATATTTTACGATTTTTATGTTTTGCACAATTTTGAATGTTGATCAAATTTCTTGTAAAAATATATTTAAAATATTCATAAATGGTTTAATTGAAGTATAAATCATGATTGCTCTTTGCCTCATTAAGATTACGTATGCAATATAATACAGTAATTTTCATGGAAATTTAAAAAACTGACACTTCGTTTTCATCGTCAATATTGTCGAACCTCGTTAACATGAATCTCAAGGGTGGTAACAGATCTCTTCATGTTACCAGTAGTTAATACTATCAGTAACTCGAAAACTAATCTTCCTGTTGACAGGGATTGTGGAAACAGTTCACGTTAAAAGTAATTCACGTCAAGCGTGTTCACGTTAACGAGGTTCGACTGTATTCGGTAGCTTGCAAAAAAGGATTTGAGCCATTAGTGAGAATTTTTTTAGTTAAAAATAGATTTTGTTACTTATTTTTGAAATAAATAACATATAAAAGTTGTATGAACTATTCAAATTCAGTATTATTGATGAATTTTTAGTTTTTTGTGAAAAAAAGTAAACAGATATTTTACGATATTTATGTTTTGCATAATTTTTAACGTTGAGCAATTTTCTTGCAAAAATTTATTTACAATATTCATAAAAGGTTTATTTGAAGTATGAATCATTATTGTTTTACCTTATCGAGGTCAAATATGCAATAATATTGGTATTTCCTTGGAAATTTCTAAAAAATAACACTTGGTTTTCATCGCCAACATTCGGTAGTTTACAAATATTGATTTTTAACCATTACTAAGAAATATTTTTGATAAAGAGGAATTCTAATGCTCAATTTTGAAATAAATAGTACATAACTGTATTTTCAAGGTCTAAAATTTAGTTTTATTCATGAATTTTCAGTATACTTTCAAAAAATGCAAAACAAACACTTGAAAAATTTTCTACTTGTAAAAATTTGTAATGCTGAGCAAATTATTTGTTAACATATGGTAAAAATGTTCATATAGGCATAATTGAAGTGTAATTCATGATTTTTTTGCCTTATTCAGATGAAATATAGAATAACGAAGGGATTTTCATGGAAATTTTAAAAAATAACACTTAATTTTCATCGTCTTTATTCGCTCCGTCCCAGAAATTAATTTAAGCCATTAGTAAGAAATCTTTTAGTTAAAAATGGACTTTGTTATTCACTTTTGAAGTAAAAATAACATGTACAAGTTTTATAAACAACTGAACTTAGTTTTATTGCTGAATTTTCAGTATTTTGTGAAAAAAAAGTGAACAGATATTTTACGATTTTTATGTTTTGCACAATTTTGAATGTTGATCAAATTTCTTGTAAAAATATATTTAAAATATTCATAAATGGTTTAATTGAAGTATAAATCATGATTGCTCTTTGCCTCATTAAGATTACGTATGCAATATAATACAGTAATTTTCATGGAAATTTAAAAAACTGACACTTCGTTTTCATCGTCAATATTGTCGAACCTCGTTAACATGAATCTCAAGGGTGGTAACAGATCTCTTCATGTTACCAGTAGTTAATACTATCAGTAACTCGAAAACTAATCTTCCTGTTGACAGGGATTGTGGAAACAGTTCACGTTAAAAGTAATTCATGTTAAGCGTGTTCACGTTAACGAGGTTCGACTGTATTCGGTAGCTTGCAAAAATGGATTTGAGCCATTAGTGAGAATTTTTTTAGTTAAAAATAGATTTTGTTACTTATTTTTGAAATAAATAACATATAAAAGTTGTATGAACTATTCAAATTCAGTATTATTGATGAATTTTTAGTTTTTTGTGAAAAAAAGTAAACAGATATTTTACGATATTTATGTTTTGCATAATTTTTAACGTTGAGCAATTTTCTTGCAAAAATTTATTTACAATATTCATAAAAGGTTTATTTGAAGTATGAATCATTATTGTTTTACCTTATCGAGGTCAAATATGCAATAATATTGGTATTTCCTTGGAAATTTCTAAAAAATAACACTTGGTTTTCATCGCCAACATTCGGTAGTTTACAAATATTGATTTTTAACCATTACTAAGAAATATTTTTGATAAAGAGGAATTCTAATGCTCAATTTTGAAATAAATAGTACATAACTGTATTTTCAAGGTCTAAAATTTAGTTTTATTCATGAATTTTCAGTATACTTTCAAAAAATGCAAAACAAACACTTGAAAAATTTTCTGTTTGTAAAAATTTGTAATGTTGAGCAAATTATTTGTTAACATATGGTAAAAATGTTCATATAGGCATAATTGAAGTGTAATTCATGATTATTTTGCCTTATTCAGATGAAATATAGAATAACAAAGGGATTTTCATGGAAATTTAAAAAAATAACACTTAATTTTCTTCGTCTTTATTCGCTCCGTACCAGAAATTAATTTAAGCCATTAGTAAGAAATATTTTAGTTAAAAATGGACTTTGTTATTCACTTTTGAAGTAAAAATAACATGTACAAGTTTTATAAACAACTGAACTTAGTTTTATTGCTGAATTTTCAGTATTTTGTGAAAAAAAAGTGAACAGATATTTTACGATTTTTATGTTTTGCACAATTTTGAATGTTGATCAAATTTCTTGTAAAAATAAATTAAAAATATTCATAAATGGTTTAATTGAAGTATAAACCATGATTGCTCTTTGCCTCATTAAGATTACGTATGCAATAATACAGTAAATTTCATGGAAGTTTTAAAAAATGACACTTTGTAATTACACTTCTAATACAGGGGTTTTCATAGGAATTTCAAATGAAATTTACTTACACAACACATAAACACAAAATATTTTTTAAAAAATGAAATCGAGCAACGATGAATCCCATTTTAGCTACCGCTGGTTAATTGAAGTATAAATCATTATTGCTCTTTGCCTCATTAAGATTACGTATGCAATAACACAGTAAATTTCATGGAAGTTTTAAAAAATGACACTTTGTAATTACACTTCTAATACAGGGGTTTTCATAGGAATTTCAAATGAAATTTACTTACACAACACATAAACAAAAAATATTTTTTAAAAAATGAAATCGAGCAACAACGAATCCCATTTTAGCTACCGCTGGTTAATTGAAGTATAAATCATTATTGCTCTTTGCCTCATTAAGATTACGTATGCAATAACACAGTAAATTTCATGGAAGTTTTAAAAAATGACACTTTGTAACTACACTTCTAATACAGGGGCTTTCATAGGAATTTCAAATGAAATTTACTTACACAACACATAAACACAAAATATTTTTTAAAAAATGAAATCGAGCAACAACGATCGCCATTTTAGCTACCGCTAGTGCTAGCACGCCGGCGTCTTTTTACTCCGTGACGCCGGCTGAATATAGTAAACAAACATTTTTTATTTTTACCTGGTCACATCTTCGAGTTGAGTTGTAATTCTCTAAACTTGAATGAATTCCATTGCAGGAAGTAAAACGTATGGTCGTTGTTTTATATTTATCTAAATTTTAATAAAAGCAAAGAAATGGATTATCATTATTCACACACGCACACCACACTCCATGCACAAACATGCGTACGTACTAAAAGCTGTATGATTCAAAATGCCCACAAAAGTTCTACAAATATTTTTCAGATTTAATTTTAACTTTTTGCTTAACCTAAAATAATAAAAGTGTTCGTGTTAAAACTTAAAAAAATCTGAAGTTCTTTTAATGATGAAACTGGAATCTTTATAATGCCTATAAAACGTCGTAAAAAAATCTGTGGTTATTTTGGTGATAAATCTAAATCTGAAAAATTTATTCAGATATTTTTAATATATCTGTAGAAAGTCGAAATTTTTTAAGATTATCTCAAGATATTTTTTAGTGGGGTTAGTGTATATATATATCTTTGAAACCCATTTTACACCTTAATACCTCCATTTCAATAGAAGAAGTATGCTTTGACTGAAGTTCTACAATTAAATATGATACAAATACTTATTTTCAAATAGTTAAAACGAAAGAATACTACGTAAATATAATAGTTAAAATGAAAGAGCACTTACGTAAATGTAATAGTTTTCTACTTTCTTTAAAATTGTTAATTTTTACGCAGTCCAAAAACCTTAAAAAAAAAATAATAAATAAATAAATAAATAAAACCTTCCCTGTTTATATTAAAATAACAAATCTACCTAAAATCTTTTTTTTTTTTTTTTCCCCCAGAAAAATAAAGCAAACGTATATAGTAGAAAATATATATTGCGATAGAAACATTGTTTAAATTTGAAATTTTAAGCGATGCTGTAATATATTAAAAATAATTATAATAAGGTAGAATAACTGGCAATAATTATCTATATATATATATATATATCTGTATGTAACCTGAAATTTTTGACATAAATAACAAAAACAAAAGAAACTAGTAATAATAATAATCCCACACACTTCTAACAAGATACTTTAAAACTTGAAATATTGTACAGTTTATAAAATGTCATGGTCTAGTTTAATTAATTATTAATATTTCGGTTTTCTTTTTCTTATTCGTAAATCAACCTGTCAAGCAGCTTTAACGAATTATGCGCATACGTTAATTTAAAGAAAATATTAATAAAATTTCCTTTAACATAAGCCAGAGTAATTGTTTTGGAAGAAAATTTTTCTTTAAATTTTAAACTTTGTTTTCAAAGTTGTTATGGTTTAGGAAATGTTTTTCTGTTTTTCCAAAAGAAATGATTGATGAGACGGTTATACAAGATTATTAATTACGTTTTTGATAAATTAACTAAAATAAATATGTTTATAATATTTCAAGCACTTGTTTAAACTTAACGTATTATAATGTATGCAAATTACTGCCCAGGTAATGAAATAGATCATTTTTTTTTTTTTTCAGATTTTAATCTTTTAAAGAACGAAAAAATAATATTTGAGGCTAAAATGTTAAGTTTTTGTTGAATTTTATGTTTGCATAGCAAATTAAGAGGGAAAAAAAGTTAGTTTTTTGCAATTATTTATCTCAAATTTCTTTAAAGAGTTAATTTTATTTATGAATGTATGAAATAACAGTAAGTATACGCAAAAAATGTTTATATATTACATACTATGAAGTAATTTTTTTTTTTAATGTTTTATTGCGTGGTTTTTATTTGTAAGCGTGGTTGCTTGTTCTCTTTGCTTGAGATAGCTGTATGTGTTTTAATTAGTTGTATTAAGTAATAATTAACAATATAAAACTCATAATTTTAACTTATAAGGCATAATGTTTACTATTTACCCTTATGTTTTTTGTATTTTTGTTGAAATTAGTGCATACTAATTTTGTGTGCATTGTTTGCGTCTCGTATGAGGATGATGTGTTAATACGAAATGTTTATTACTTATACTATTGCATGATGTATCTTGCAAAACGTGGAACGGGGAGTATTGATACTCACTCTTCAAAGCATTTTTTCTGGTCTTAATTTACCGCATATTTTTAATGGTGCTACTAGTTTAAAGCTTTTTTTTTCTTGCAAATATATGCTTTAATTTACCACCGTTAATAAACAATAAAATATAAAATATAGAACAAATTATCAGTGAAATATTTATTTTGTAATTTTAGTATATTATATTATTGCTATTCTATGCAATGAATATGATTATGTTATTGCCCATATTATATGGATAAAGTATTGGTATTCTGTGTAATTTCTTATTTAAAAAAATGAGGAAGCGCATTGAATAGCATAAAAAAAGGAACAAAATAGCAAGTGTAAAAACTAGGGCTGTGCCGATTAATCGATTAATCGGTTCGGTTAATCGATCAATGCTTAAACCCGATCAATTTTTTTAATCGAGTTAATCGGATCGATTAATTCGATTAAAATTTTTCAAAATCTGATTAAAATTTTAAAACTACGAACTAAAGCAAAAATGTTGTTCTGCCTACAAAATATTTTTTCACATATTTTGCTAACAAACATTCTAAGAAACATCCATCAAATAATGAAAAAGCAAAAAATAAATAAATATATAAATAAAAATAAAACCTCTCAAAAGAAGTTGTTGCCCTTTTGTTGATAGAGAAAAGGGGGAGGACAGTTATTTTTAAAAAATGCCGCTCCATGTGCATGCTGGAGCAATACCAACTGTCTGTAGCCTTCTACAGAATGTATTGGCTAGGGTAATAGATACAACAGGATATACAACAGGATACAACAGGATACAACAGATACAACAAGCTTTCAAAAAATGGAAATGCTAAAGTTTAAAAAAAAAAAGGATTGAGATTTCTACTATCCCTCTGATGGGGGAAATGTCAACAGAGTTTCACAGTATCTTCAACGTTTATTATCTGTTCTTTATTGCTGATAGTAACTATTGAAGTAGAAACAGAAAATAACATTCTGTGTTCTAGTCCGAAGTGACAAAGAAGAACTAAAATATAAGAATTTGAGATTGTTATGATAATGATATGGAATTTTGAGAATTCATTTAAAAATGGTGACAAGCGAGATGCACAAGGTCTGCAAATATAAAACTAAAGTATGTGTAAATTCATTCAATGTTTCTTTCAAAATGAATCGAAAAATTAATTTATTTTAAAATATATAAATATATATATATATAAAATTATAAAAAAATAAGTGAAAATATTTATATAAAATTAACACTTAAAGTCACCAATTATTACTCTGAAAATTTATTTAAATTTCAGTTATGAAACAGATATAATTGATTAGACAAAAATTTTTGAAAAAAAAAAAAAAAAAATTCAGTCAAACTTATGAATAATATCTATACTCAATATGAGAGTTTTATTCATCATTGAAATAAAATTATATGAAGAAAAATGAAAAACGATTAAAAATCCGATTAATCGATTAATGAACTACGATTAACCCAGTTAAAACTCTTAATCGATTCTCACCCCTAGTAAAAACACATTAAAAAACTGACAACATTAAAAAAAAATACCTAGAAATTTATAATAGGTTAAATGCATAGAAATGTGTGGAAAATGTTCTCAGCAAATGAGCCTTAAAATTGTCGGATTGGTTTTGCAACTTCTCAACTATTATGTAAGAGTACAAAAGTAATGAATTAAATTACCTTTCTTGATATTTCTCAATAAATTTAATTTTATCTTCTTGCCTAGGCTGCTAAAAAACTTCTTATATCACTGATAAATAGTAGAAAATAGAAGACGTCTAAAAGGGTTTAAAATTCTTTTTCGATAAAAAATAATAATAATAATAATAATAATAACAAATAAAGGGCACTTACATACATAAATCATCTTAAAAATAGCAAAAATAAACTCAGGCAATCTCAAAACGTATAGATATGCCAAAATTGCAAAATTGAATTTTTGTCAGGATTACAAAACTTTCCTTACATATGTATGTTTGGAAAGTAAAAAGACTTTCAGGAAAATAGGCATTAAAGCTTAGAAAGCAATAAAATTCGGTTTTGACACCAGTTACAATTTTTTGGATAAATTTTATACCAATGCACGTGAAAACAGACAAAAAAAATAAAAGGATAATTTTTTTTTTTCAGAATTGTCTTAACACAAATAATATTTTTAAAAATCGATTTTTTCTTTCTTCCTTTTTTTTTTTTTTTTTTTTTTTTTTTTTTTAAGTTTAAAAACTTTTTAAACTCAAAAATGAAGTACAAGATTTGCATGAAATATTTATATTTCAAAAGGTTCCAAGGCATGCAAATGATACATATGTCATAATATTATTAGGAAAATTATTATTATTATTATTATTATTATTATTATTATTATTATTATTATTATTATTACTGCTTTTTAAGTATAAATAAAAACCAAATACTTTTTCGGCAAAAATTTGTATTCTGTTAAGGAAAAAAAAAAAAAAAAAAAAAAAAACTACTTACACACACATTTTAGATAGAAATATATAACATGCATTTTATATTCTGTATAATGAGAAAAGTAAAAAATATAATATTTTTTCCTTATTTCTACATATAAAATTGACATATGGAATAGATGAAAAGTTAAAATACGGTTATTTAGATTATAAAACAGATGCAATCAGATGTAGTTTAATCCTTTTACCAAGCTTTCTACTGATCCGCTTCCTGCCCCCCCCCCCTTTTTTTTTCTTCCATGACTTTTCTTATAGCAAATGTTCGTTTAATGAATCGGGAAAACAGAAAATTACTGTAATCATGGGAAGGGGGGGGGGAAGAGTCACGAAAAATACGAAAAATAGACCTGTTTAAATGTATACCACAAAAGTATTTAATTTTACATAACTAAATAAGATATATTAAAAAAAATTTTAAACATTTAAAATGAATGCTCCATGCCTAATATACGAAGATATGACTTTAACTCGTGGACTAGTTTTAGTTCAAAGATTTTTCAGCTTCGATAGTAATAATTCAGATGAAATATAATCGAGTACGCTTATAAGAAAATTTACAAATTCTGTTGACAATCAATTTAAAGTAATTCAATTTATTTTTTATTTATTTCTTATTTCTTATTTATTTTTATTTTTATTTATTTATTATAAAGATGACAAATTTATGTTACAAATTTTAAATTAAAGATAATGTTAGATTATTAATCTGTACTGTTAAAAAAAATGTAATTAATTAAATTATTAATGTGTGTAATAGAGTTGTTATATATAATATTCAGCGCTAAGGATAATAGAAAAACTTTCGAGTAATAAAATATGAAATACGATAATTCGTAATCATTAAAATTAATATTATGATATTAATATCAAAAGTTTCACTCCTAAAACATGCATGACTATTCATCTTGTAAATCAGTTTTACACTTGAATTACCACCGTTTCCATTATGATGCTCTCGAATATCGTAATCTATAACAATTCTCCCGACAACATAGCAATTGGAAATGAACTTAAATGTCTATCCTTAATGGAAAGGTGATAATGAATTTCTGGATTGCGCTGCCTGTTACACATTTTACAGTCAAACAAGCATTTTATCTTTAAGAATAAAATTTTAAATAGATTTTAATAAATTACATTATATCAGTGGTTTTTAATACGTATGATAAAAAGATATATTATTCAGAGAAAGATAATATATTGCCCCAGTCGTTAATTTCTTTTTTGGTATACGGTAGATGAAAAATTTGTTTTTCAAATTTAAAATATATGAAGAATATTTTTAATTATCTTGCTACTGTAAAAATCTGTAAGTGCTAGATTCACCAAAATCTATAAAGCTCGTGCGATGGTGACCTATAACATCTATATAAGTTTTCAGTCAGCTAACTGCCTTTCAAACTTGATATAAACTTGCTTAATAGGAAGTAAATTTTTGATCGAGCCATGCATTATATGTTTCAGAGTTTTTTCTTTTCTTTCCTTTTTTTTTTTTTTTTTTTAACTGGTTGAGATTAAGGTTGAGTGGGTGAAATGTCGCCCTAGAGCTAGGCAGTTGGGAATTTCTTGAAAAGAGAATTACAGAATTACACACATGTGTCTCGAAATCTTACAAAAGTTGTTATTTAAATATAGAAACTTCGCTGTCATCGCTTGGTAAACACCTGTCGGAGGCAGCGGTGTCTCTCCATATTTCATGCATTAATCCTTTTCGAGTTGCAAGCAGCGGCAAGATCGTAACCGGAGGATTACGAATGAGATACTTGAGCCTGCTGAATACCATCAGCAGATATAATTGGTTGCCGGTGCACATAAAACCCACCGTGGCTGATAGCCTAAATACTGCATTTGCCAGTAAAAAAAAATCGCGAATTACGAAACCATCTTTTGTCAGAGAGCGAAAAAATGATATAAGCATACGCTAATGGAGTAAACAGTAAAATAAAAAACAAAATATAAATATATTTATACTTATATTCATAAATATATATAATGTATAAATATAAATTAATTAATTAATTTCGTTTTCCCAGTTTGCATTTTTTCAAGAATTCATGATCTTCAAAATGCTAAAACGTCTGCAGCTATTTAAGAAAACACTTAAAAAATATTAATTTATAACACTTAATTTATAAATATATTTATAAAACAATTTGAAAACGTCAATGCTTCTTAAGTATAATCATTAGTTTTAATTGTTTCAATAAAATGATTCTGAATGAACTTACAAATAGCGCAATAAATGGCAGTGTTTTAATGTGTCGCCTAGGCCTGATCAAATAATTTTAAACTGGCGCTAAATAAAGACTTTGTTAAAACCAAAAATTAATTTTTCATTAAATTGTTTAATATTAAAAACACATTTCAATAAGCCTTTTTTTTTTTTTTTTTTTTTTTTAATTTATTTGCACTTTGCCATAATTTTCAACACTTTAAGGAAACCTGGCACCAATAACATGGTACCACTAAAGTAGGTTTTATATAAAAGCTTTAATATATATAAATTAAAATACAGATCAGGTTTTTGTAATAAAATGTGAACTTAGTCAACAATTCTAATGGTTTTGGTATATTTTTTACAGATTTAAAATTTTTAAATTGGGTTTTCTCAGTTTGCATTTTTTCGTGAATTCGTAATCTTCCGAAAGCAAACACACCCAAATATTTAAGGAAAGACTTAATATATTTGTTTAAATGTTTAATAGAGCCTAAATAAAAGAATTAGAAATGCATTTTCAAAAGTTTTTAATTACTTGTGAAGAAAAAAATTAAAAAGTGAATGTTTATGTAAAAATCCGCAAAAAATATGATTTTTGTTATATTTTTTTGTTTTAAAGTTATTGTAAAACTTATCACAAATTCTTTTAAATAGGTTCTATTACACATCTAAACTAGTTGGCATAGGTGGACTCTGCTCAGTTCCCCATCATATATATGTTTTCATAAATTTCTAGTACAGAACACTCTCTTAACATGGTTATCATGTTAAAAGAAATGATTTTGACCAAACGCTTGACACGCAGTGACAGAAAGAAATCCCCGCCTAATAAGCTATCACACAGCGCCTACAAACACATGACACAGTGATGGAATGAACTCCCCGCCTAATTGGCTAACCACCGTTTACTTCGATATACTTATCTTATTCTAGTCTATTAATTTATTTTATCGGGGTGAATTCCGTTGTTTAGTTTTCATGCTACTATTTCCAATGCAATAATCCTCGAAATTCATATTTATATGAAAAAATTACAATTTCGCTATGTTGATAAAATCGTAAATTACGAATAATTTACGAAATTTTCCTATTAGAATATTTGTATAAAATCATGTTCAAACAAATATCATAAACGTAATTTTGAAGTTGTCTAATGTATTTAGGATCCTCAAAATGGAAGTTTATGCTCAATTTTGCCTTATTCTGACACGTTAAGTAAATCGTAAATTCCAAATAACTTACAAATTTTTTAAATTGGAAAAACCATAGACTATGATATTCATGCCAGCATCCTAAATAATATTTAGAAAGTGGTTTGACATCTTTACGATGAAAATATCTCTCAAGATTGACGTTTATGTGAAATTTTGCTCTATTCTGCCATGTTAAGAAAATCGTAAATTTCCAATAACTTACGAAATTTTTATATTGGAAAATTCATAGTCATTAATATTCATGCCAGTGTCCTAAATAATATTTCAAAAGTAGTCTGACATCTTTACGATGAAAATATCTCTCAAAATTGACGTTTATGCGAAATTTTGCCCCATGTTAAGAAATTCGTAAATTTCCAATAACTTGCGAAATTTTCAAAGTAGCATATTTATAGTTACTGATGTTCATTCCGGCATCAAAACTGATATTTTAAAACTGGTCTGATATTTTTACAGTAAAAAGTTTTCATTTAATGTACGTTTAGGTGAATTTTTGTCCTATTCTCCCATGTTAAGAAAATCGCAAATTTCTAAAAACTTACGAAGTTTTTTAGTTCGATTGCTGCAAATAAATAGGTTTCTTGTCAGTGTCGAAAGTAATATTTTAAAACTGATTTGACCTCTCTGCGACAAATTGTTCTTGAGATATCGTGTACACAGATTAACAAACTAACGGACTAACGGACTGACGGACTAACACACTAACAAACTAACACACTAACACACTAACAGACACCCTACAGACAGACACCATACAAATTTTGTCATTTTCGGATTCCTTACACCTGAAAACGTGTAAAAAAGTCAAAAAACCGAGGTCGAAAATTTTCACGATTACCCAAGTTCCCCATACCTATAGTATGATGGGGAACTAAAAAATATTAAGTGTTTTCTTAAATAACTATAGACGTTTTAGTATTTTGAAGATCACGAATTCTTGAAGAGATGCAAACTGGGAAAACGAAATTTAAAGATTTCAAACCCGTATAAAATATATTAAAATCCATAAGATATGTTGCCTCAATTGCAGTTTATTAAACAATTCTAATGTAGTTGAATTTATATATATTCAGGCATGAAAGTTTTCAGACTTTAGTCTGAAATCCTCCCTTTTGAAGGTCATGTTGGCTGTTTCTGAGATCAATGTGAATCCAAAGAGAAACCATAACAAAATTTATGAGGGGGGGGGGGGTTGTCAAATTATGTTAACTTGCCAAAGTATGTGAATTTTTTGTTGAAAAATCAACAAAATTACTGCTTTTATTTTTTTTATTTTGCTGTTAATTATAACAAAATTTTGTACTATTTTCAAAGTGGATTCCAGAAACAAAAGATTAATTTAGTGTAAAATAAAATTTTTGCTTTTTTTTGGTAGCAAATTTCTGAAATATGCAATATTTTCCCAGTTGAGATTGGGAATTAGGGGTTTATTTCACTACTGTTAAAAAAAGAAAGGAAATAAAAATATTTACAGCTAAATGCTGAAATTAGGTAATTTTTACTGCCAATTTCCAAAATAACGACCATTTTGGCACTATCTGGTATAAAACATTTTTTTTTTTCTATGTGTGTGTCTGAAATATGTAATTTTTTCATTAATATTTCTGCTTTTTTAAAATCTATGATTAACAAATATGCAAAAATTGCTGATTCTTTTTTTTTTTTTTTTTTTTTTTGCATTTTTCTGCCGTTAAAGAATTTACTAATTAACCGATTAATTTACTGTAAATTAACATTTGTACATTTTTGTTTCTTAGTTCCAAAAATACAAATTTTTGCATTTTATTGTGATAAATCTCTATTGTGCGGAAGTTCAGACTTTTACACGAATTCACACTTTCATGTCTGTTATAATAAATGGAAATATAAGGTTTCATATGTAGCTTAATTCACTGGTGCCGATTTGAAGGTGTCAGGTCCTCTTAACAAGTATATGCGTTTACTTAGTATGTCGCAACTTCATATTTTCTTATTAATATTGCATTAATATGTTTTGAGAAAGACAAAAAATTTTTAATTTTAGTTTAAATATAATGAAAAACACGAACGAAAAATCATGCGGTACGCATTGATTATTAACACTTTCCAAATGTACGTAATTGTTGCATCGTATAACTTTCAATGACCTTTGCCTACGTAATATCCCACAACGGACAGACAGTAGTTCTAAAAGGTATACACATAGACTAATTGAATTTCAAATCATTCTTAAACATTGTTAGAAAGTGTTAAAGATGCTTAACACAAAAGAAAGCGTAGCCCTTATATTCTAATTGCAGCCCTTAATGTATCTGAATATTGTACGAGTATTGTATCCCTGCAAATCTGAAGATTAACAAAACCATATTCTATACAAAATATTATTTTAGCATATTAACAAAAAATATCAATTTCTTTAAGATTTTTACAACAGAAAATTCTTTACATTTAAAGAATTTTTAAATGTAATTTATAAAAATGTCTGTCCTAAAATGTAATTCATCGGTATTTTTTTGAGTGTTCCTGTACAAAAACCAGTTGCACAGCACAGGATCTATTAATGCGGGGCCCATAGGTTAAAATAGGGAACATTCCATAGTGAATTTGAATAACAATATAATTTAAAAAAAAATTCTGAAAATATTTACGGACGCTGGGGCGGGAAATCGGACAGATAGACAGATGAACAGTCGGACCGAACCGATAAATACATAAATTGAAATCATATTCAAACTTAAAAAAAAAAAATGTCAAAAAGTGTTAAATCGCTTAATGTAAAAGAAATTGCAGTTTACAGCAAATTTCCAATAAAAACCCTCAGTGTAACTGAATATTTTTCTGTGGCCCTGTAAATCTAATGCTAATTGTACTACATTCTGTAGAAAGCATTCTTTTGTGCATACGAATAACATATTTTAATTTTATTAATATTTGTTCAAAGTAAAGTTATTAAAATTTGGTTTATAGAAATACTTCTCATAGAACGAATATTTTGGAATACTTTCGGGTGTCTCTGTACACAGGCCAGTAGAGATATATTAATTCCATTTTCAATAGGGAACACCTGATAGTGAACTTGAATATCACATATCAGTTTCAAAAAATTTCATGAATATTTACGGGAGTTAGAGCGTGGATAGACAGACAGACAAAACGAAGTCATTACCACTTTTCAACCTTATTAGGAAGCGTTAAAAACATTTAGAAAGTGATTAAAACGATAATGTAATTCCAGCAAATTTCTAATAATACCCATTGATGTAACTGAATATTTTTGTGTGCCCCTGTAAATCTAATGCTAATCATACTGTATTTTAGGGAAAGCATTTTTCTATGCAAATGAGTAATATGTTTTAATTTTATTAAGATTTGTACAAAATAATATTCATAAAATTTGGTTTATATAAATACCTCTCACAGAACGCAGTATTTTGGGATACTTTCGGGTGTTCCTGTATACAAACTATTGATGGTATTTATTCCATTTTCAATGGGGAACATCCGATAGTGGACTTGAATAACATATTTCAATTTCATTAAGGTTTGTGTAAATTAACGGTATTAAAATGTGGTTTATAGAAATACCTCTTATAGAACACAATGCTTTGGAATACTTTCGGGTGAAGGCATTCACTCTCTTTTCAGTAGGGAACATCCGATAGTGAACTTGAATAACATATATAAATTTCAAAAATTCCATTAGCATTTACGGGAGTAAGAACGCGGACAGGCAGACAAACCGAAGTCATTAACACTTTGCAACCATGTTGGAAAGTGTTAACTAGGGTTGAATGGTAATAAGTAAAAAACTTGATAAAGAAACACCAAACAGTTTGCATTTTAAAAATAGTCAACTAAAATTAACGAAAAAAGAAAAAGATTTTTCTTCATTAATGATTACTAATTTATTTTCTACAAAAGTATTATTTTCAAAAGAATTTCAAAATAAAAAGAATTTTTCGCTAATTGAAGAAAAAAGTATTTTTTTTTTCTTTATAAGTGAACAACATAAAATGTGCATTCCTTGTGTTCACTTTGCGATATATATATATATATTCATTAATTTAAGTTGACTATTTCTAACTTCCTTTAATTATATGGCTTTTCTCGATAATTTTTTTTATAATAATTAATGAAAACTTCTAAAATTTAATTCGTATTATATAGGTTTTAAACACACGCACTTTCTAGTAAATTTTCTATAAAAATTAAAGAAAATTTCAGAACTTAAATCGTAACTTATACAGATTTTTGTCAGTTTTCTTGGAATTATTATTACTCTATTATTTCTCTTCAATAAGTGTACATTGTAAAATATGTGGAGAGTAGGGTTAAATTATAATATAAAATAGTTGATTCTCATCGGAGAACTAAAAATTTCAGAACACTCTATATTTATTTCCACAAAGAGTTTTATTCAGTAGTATCTATTAGAGAAAACGCTTTGTATAGGGTTGTTCAGACAGTATTATATTTCTTTATACTTATAGGAACTGAACCTCCTGAGAGACTATTTACAAATAAATAGGTAAGAATTTCTGTTCTCACCAAAGGAAAGTACTATAATATTTATATAATTTCTTCGCTAGAGACACATAAAGTTAATATGTGTAATAAGTACGTAACTGCTTTAAAAAGAATATCATACGTTACCTCGCCATTAACAATGTGTTTAAATAATATCTAATTCAGAAAGAAAATTGCAGAAATTTAATAGATGAGAAAAGCAGATTCAATTTTGTTTAAGATTTGAATGTAATATAAGACTGAACAGCTAATATTATATTTATTATAATTACTTCGAAATCAGATTATACTCCAACCTTAACAAGAATTCAATATTCTAACAGAGTGTATAATCTTACATTTATTAGAGGAAAGGATGTAATAGAAAAAATTATATCATTCAGTTATTACGAAATAATTTTTAACAAAAATTCTCCACTTGTCACACAGTGCTTTCTATTATTAAAAATATTCCATGTATTGGAAGTATTTTGCATGGTACAACATGTATTTAATTATGGAATATACCTGGATTTTTAAAATCGCATGCTGAACTATGTACGTTTCGTGTATTAAAAGTCTTTGATATCATAATACATGGTTATTCTACATGCAGTAAACAATTGAACGTATTTAAAGTTGTATGTTTAAACGTATTTAATATATATATGTATCTATCTATATATATATATATATATATATATTATTTAATGTATGTGAGGGAAATTTTTATGTGTAACTCTGAATAAACAGAAAATGTAATTAAATGCTGAAGTTATTAATAAAAATTGAAAAGAATAATTAAAAAAGTTATTATCACCGAATAATTGACATAAAATCTGCAAATAAATTATATTGTAATATATTTCTGTAAAAATAAAACATTTTTTGTATGTAAATGCAGCACAGATTGGGTGAATTTTACTACTAGTTCTGCAAAAACAATTGATGATAGAATACTGCACATTGTGCTGTAAATCAGTAACGAAATTTCCCAAAAGTTTTTTTGCGGCGTATCACATTATACGATCATGAACTTATCTGTTTTTCTAATGCAATGAACGAGCGAATCCTGTGACCCTACTAAATCAGCAGGCAGGGTATTTCTTTATAGAACAGAAGATTGTGAGTTCGAACCCTGCACATAAAAAAAACTTTTTCTCAACTTATCTGTAGCAGTTTGATATAACACTCACATAATTTTCTTTCAGCCTACATTTTAATACTATAAAGACAGTTTTCAGATTAAGGGTAAAATGACAAGTACTGTACATAAACCTATGTTAAAAATAATTTAAATTAGGTTTAGAAACAGTTTTATTTTTCACAAATAAATCTGTCTGCAAAGGGTTACCACTTCTCTCAACCTTTTAGAATATAATAGCTACATTTATTTAGACTTCAAGGCTGTTCTTAAACTTAAAAGTTTATTCCAAATTACTTAGACAAATTTCACCCCATCATTCTTTAAAAATTTTCAATTTCGATCAAACTTTTTAAGTAACAATCTCATATGAACTTCAAAATATGATATTTGAATTATTTACTATTATTCGTTTTCAAGTTACGCTGATAATAGACATATACAACGATCAACACTTAAGAACTTTACTTTAGTATTCAGGGAACCTCCAAGCGAAAACTCAAGCACATGCAAACACATACAAAACACAAGCATTGAAAATTTAACTTAAATGTTAATTTATGTACTGTGCGGAAACGAGGAATTAAATTTATTTCCTGAGTAGTTTTCTTTTACATGTTAAAATTCATTAAAGCACTTCCAGCATCAAAATTTAATAAAAAAGAATGTTTTCGCTTAACCCTACGTGTACGGGTAGGTTATTTTGTATTTACTGTGTTTATATACACAGGTTGCAGATAGTCTTTTTTTTAAATACCACTATTTTTGAATAAAAACATATTTCATTAGTTTTCAGGAATTATAAATATCAAGCATTGCATTTTACAATTAGTGGTGGAAATGTAATTTAGTGGGAAAATAATTTGCAATAATTTATCTGTTAAAAATAGTATTTTAGAAATTGTGGTGTAAATGAAATTTAATGTAAACGAAATTTAAAGTTATTTTGCCCGTCAAAATCATAGGCACGGTTAATTGGTAGCGCTGTTTGTCTTCTATACGTTATGTACAAAAAATATTATGCACCTAAATGTAGTCATATAAGAATAACACACAGAACAATCTAAATGCACTTTCACCAGTTTTCAAATATAGTCCCATTATATTGCAACTCGTTTAGGTTGTTCTTTAAACGAATAGTGAATGATTTTCATATCATATTCACTACGAAACATGTTTTTATGGATAGAAAAAATAAATATTCATTACATTTTATATAGCGCAACCTATTGATGCTAAACTGTACCTATCAAAAATGTCGCCCATACACGTAACGTATTTGAATTCTCTTAGATGCTCCTGTGCACGGACCGTTCGCGTCATAACGAAACATTCATTGCAGCATCTTTAACTTTATATATACAATATATAAGGCAATGTTTGTGTGTCTGTGTGTCTGTGTATCTGTATGTGGACAGCGTAGGGCAAAGACGGTAGCTCGGACAGTCACGTGTTTCGACACGATGGTCCCTCCGAAGGGTCCTTGTGCACCTCGAAGCCCGATTTTCGAATTTTTGATTTGTTTTCTTTTAATTAATAAACATATGAAAATAATGACTTCATGATATATGTAAATATAGCCATTAAAATTTTATCCTTAATTTAATTGTTGCCAAGAAAATTTACGAGTTCATTTCCTTTTTTTTTTTTTTTTTTTTTTTCGACAGGAAAATAAATACGTTTACTTAAACGTGAACAATAGAAAAAATAATAATTAAAAAAATTAAATTATGCATGTAGATTTTTACTGTCAAGTTGTTATTAAAAAAAGAAAGAAAGAAAAAGAAAGAAAAGAAAACTCCCCATGACGTTACATTTGACTGTTTCTTTACTACAATAAACTCAATGAACTATAAATTTATTTTATCAGTTTTATTTATAGATCCTACTGGGCGATTTTTTAAATTTTGGCGTTGAAAAAAACCGAACGTTTTTTCCCCAAGAAGTTTAATTTAGCAACAGCCATTTTAATCCATTTTAATTTAGCAATAGCCATATAAAGAAATTAAACCAAAATAGTTGTCACATAAATGATCTATTTTTATCTGAATAGATAATTTTATAGGGAAAAAAAACATGTAGTTTTAAAAATAGAAAAATTATTTCAAGCACTATTTTAAGCCTAAAAACCATTAAAAATAAACAGAATATGAAGAATTCTTACAAATTAACGAAAAGGTGTCCGATAAAAGTATCACCAAAATATGATTCTCCCTTTTATACAAGAAATTATATTAAAGAAAAAAAAATATCATCACTAATATGGTGACAAAAATTCAAAAGCTGCCAAGGGAGAGATTTAATAAAGTTGTGTAGCACGGTAATGTTTGCATATTTATTTATTTATTTTACATACAAATCACTAAACTAACTTATAATACAAATATACGAGCTGCTGTGTGTGACTGTACTTGCACGCTGTCCGGTAGAAATATTTGATTAATTTAAATTAATATTTAAATAAGTAAATAAAAATAAGAATACGTTTAATGGGAAATATCTAAAACCGTAAAAATATTAGTTGTCTAAAATGCGGCAGAAATAGTGCTCATAGCATATTGTTATAAGGGATTAATTCTTTGCCCCAGATGATTAGCACTGTTGCAATGAAAGCAGTTTTATAGACGAAGTAAAAATAAAAAGGCAGTTCATCCACTGACTTGCAGTAGCGTCAACCTTTGCGACAAACTTGGTGAGTGAGCGACCAAATTTAGTGATAGGGCAACCAAATTTGATGAAAAAGGGTACTTTAGACTTCCTCAAGTTTCGAAGATCTCCGACACACGGGAGCACAGATCTCGAGCTTTCCATGGGATTCTCGGTGGAATCATCGCAAAAAGTTATAAATAGGAGTGAGTTGAATTATGCTAGAGAGTCGATTCTCTGATAACTCTGATTCACTGCGAATCAGAGTTATTCAGGGACCTATTCTGATTGATTGCACTTTAAGGATTGAGCTCTAAGCGAATGAACATTTTCTTGAGCTTGCGAAGATTTATGCTCCGGAGTATTTGATGTTATTTGCTTTACTCCTGTGGAATAAGCGACTGTTTTTCAGAATGTTCCTGAACATTCATCTAATAGTGACTTTTGTTATATGAGTAACAGTTTCAACTGTTTCCAGAATAGTCGAAGAATAAGCTTTACTATTGGATTGTTTCGAAAATATTCGTTTTAATAATAGTTTTGTTGTATAGATTCGAGAAGCTTAAAAAAATATTTAATATCACTGCGGAGATCCAATACTAAAGCTGTGTCGAAAATAGTCGCCAATCGAAATATATTTATTTAAACGTTTCAATTATTCAATTAAAAAGAAATCATTTTAATATAGTGTCCAGCGAAGCGGGCAAAGCCTGCTAGTATGATATAAATTTAACATATCGAGTTTAGACTTCTTGCTACTCTTTATTCTTGCGATATGTTGATAAGACACACACGCATAGACACTATATACTCTATGAAATTTCAGTAAATTTTGGAGAGTTGACCGTTTAATTATACGGCCAACGCCCTTTTTTGAAGAAAAAAGTCCAATGCACTCTAAAAAAAGTTCAGTAAAATTCAGAGAGTTGACCGTTAACTTATACGGCGAGCTCACTTATTCGAGAAAAAATGTAAAATTCTCGTATTTGTAAGAAATTTCTGCAAAATCGAAATTGTTGACCATTTAAAAAAGACCACTTCCCTTTTTCGAGAAAAAATAATCATTACAGCTTTATGGACGGTACTTTAATTTTACGGTCAGTGACTGGAACACTTTTTGCCGGTCAGTGACCGCAATTTGGAGTACGAATATATTTACAATGTGCAAGTGTTTAAAATAAAGTTCTGTAAAATTCAGGGTGTTGACCATTTATTAAAAGTCAATCTCCTTTTACATGAAAAAGTCATAACATTCTTATGGGCATGACTTTATTTTTACGGTCAGTGACTGTAAAATCTTTAACGGTCACTAACCGGCAAAATACGTCCAAATTTTTTACAGTGTAGTTTCCTTTTACGTTTTTTGGCTACCACTAAATTTAAGCAGGAGTGTTTATTTTATTTAATCGACGAAAACTGTCACAGAAATATGTGAAAAAAAATTTCCTTTGTAGCAAAAAAGCGTGCAATTTGCCAGATTTAAGACACACACGCAGAAAGAGAGAAACACACGTAGATAGACAAACAGACCAACCGCTAAAAACACGATTTGAGGGCTCTAGTGAACTGAAAAAGTGTAAATAAAGCGAAAATTCAATTTTAGAAATTTGGCCTAAAAACATTTTGCTGCACTCTAAAAATGCAACACATTGATTCAAAAATAATTTTCTAACACTCTGTGCTATTATCTTCCACATAAAAGTTTTATAGTATAATATTGTTAGAGTATTTATGTGCATTAATTTATTTATAAGAATTGGGTCATTGGAAAACAAATGGATATAAAATAATAAGTATTAAGATAGTTGTTAAACAATCCTTCTACATGTTTCTCGTTCTTCCAAAACATTCTATTTATTCTCCCATTGTGAAATCTCGGATGATTCTTAATATTTATTTAGCAATAAGTTCCTTCATTAAACTTTTAATGATGCAATAGCTAGTTTAACTATTAAAACTGCTTCATTTCTTATCTGTTCGTTTAGAAAAAAGTTATATGTTTGTAATTGTAAATATTAATTTATATATCATGTCATTTAAAATGTTTAATATTGCATTATAATGTCATCCAAAAAAATATGCAAGAGCCGACTTTTAAAAGCCAAGGTACTGTTTTCTTAAGTTATATATTTTATTATTTAAAGCAAAGATTTGCATTTGGACCTGTATCTGTTATTAATGTTTAATCAAGAAATAAGAGTTTACTCGGATTCAGTTAAATAGAAATAAGTGAAATATTAAAATAAGGCTATGTAAAATATAAAGAAAACGAAATAAAACTAAATGAAATATAAAATAAGTGAAATAAAACTAAGTAAATGAATGACTTCAAAAATTGAATATTTTTTTCATTCGATATTATTACATACACTGACGCTCAAAATTAAAGGAACAGCTAGCTTTCCCATTTTTTTTCCTTTTGCGCATAATTGTTAAACAAATAAACATATGTACATAAAATTTGGATAGCGAGTTCATTATCATATCATTAATTGAATTTTATATAAAATTAACATAAGTAAAAATTTTTAAATAAATATTTAATCATTTTTTCTCAAAAGTAAACTTTGGAAAAAATGAAAAATTTCAGCAGTTTTAGAGATGGAAACTTAATGAAAAATGTTGTTAAAGATGCATTACAGATAAGTGAAGACGCACACACCTTCAGATGTCTAAATCCTGTTTTTCTTTTGGTATTCACTTTCCCTTTACTTTTATAACAGACATTTTTTTTTTTTTAATATAAAAATAAGTCTCACCGCAATAATAAAAATATCGATAAATAATTTTATAATGAACATCTTATCTGATGTTCATGTTTGTATTTTTTTTTTTTTTTTTTTTTTAAGTTATTTACATGCGAAAAAAAGAAGAAGAAAGAAGAAACAGAAAAGTAAATACAGGAAAAATAAATCCCGTCTTAATATAACATATGGATGCATGTGCATCTTCACTTATCTGTAATGTATCTTTATGAAAATTTTTATTAATTTTATATATATATATATAAAATTAGACTAAAGATGTGATAACAAACATGCCATCCAAATTTTATGTTTCTACGTTCATTTGTTTAAAAATTACGCGTAAAAGAAGAAAACGAGAAAACAGATTGTTGCTTTAATTTTGCGAACCAGTGTATAAGAATTAAAAGTCTTTAAAAATTACAAAATACAATACATTCATATCTGTACATGGAAGCTATTTAAATTATTTTTAGATACTTAACATAAGATTTTAAATGCAGTAAAGCAATTTAAATAATCTGGTAAACAAATAAATAAAGAAAGAAAGAACGTTTACTGTCACGGTTATGTACATGAAATGCCGATACCAATCTAGATTTCTATGAATATCTGTTTTAATAGTATTTTTAATAATTATTTTAATTGCTAAATATATTAAAACTAGATAAACTCAGTTAATATTTTCAACAAATAACACTATAATAATATTTTAACAAATTTAAAGCACAACATATGAAACCATACAAGAAAATTTCTTTACACAGATCTGCGAACTTTCTTAATTTATTCCGTAATAGTGTTAGTACCCATCTCTTTTTAATAACATATTTTTTTAAGTAATTTTACAGTGTATAATTAGGATTAAAAACAAGAGAAATCACTGTTGAAAAATAGTAGCATGAACAAAAAAAGCGAATACTAACGATTTTGTACAATAAATTACATAGAAATACTGTCAACTTTATGTGTGATTTCAGTTAGAAAAAGCTCAGAAAATGTTTAGCTAAGTTTGACGTACTTGTTACCTATAATCACACTGTAATTTATACGCAAGAAAAATATAAAAAGGGAAGTAACACGTAAAACCCCATTTTTCCTGTCATTCCAACACATACTTATTTTAATAAAACTGCATAGTAATCCTATAGCAAAGATATAAAAATTTATAAGTACTTTTGTTCATGAAAATGTTGTCTCTTTATTTCCGGAAATTCTCTAAAACTGATAGCGTTACTGCAGCGACAGTAATTTAATTTCTATGCAATCGTAATCTGACAAGAAGGTTTTCAGGGGATCCGAAAAGTAAACGTTTAAAGTATAAACATCTGTATTGTGGAAAATTCATTCATTTCCATTATACATAATGTCCCATAAGTCTGTAGACATAAAAAAAAAAAAAAAAAAATTATTATTATTATAATTATAATGAAGGATTTGGAAGAATTGAACACGGTTTGCGAAAAAGTTATTCTGGTGAAAAAAAAAAAAAGGTTGATTTTTTTGTCGGTAGAGGGCGCTGCACGGATGCGTATCGAGAAATATACAAATCAGAGTCCCATAAATTGCACGGTTTTACGATAAACAGAGGTTATTTCTTCTTTGGCCTCCTACTTGTGCATACAGGAAGTTTTAATTGAAATGTTGATTTACAAGGAAACATTCAAAAGATGTCGTCTTCAAAAAATAGTGAAAAACAATATGCGATTCTACTCTTCATAAAACACCAGAAAGTGAAAAAGTATCAGCTGAAATGAATTACAGGGACTACAAAAAATTATCAAAATTACGCATTTTTGGCGATTTAGCGCTGTTAGGTGATAAGTTCGCTAGCACCGAGATTGCCGTGTTCGAACTGAGCCTTGTTTTGGTTCTCCGCCAAGTACTCAAAATCAATCGCCTAACAGTGTGAAATCGCCAAATATTCTTAATTTTGATAATTTTTTGTTGTTGCTGTAATTCATTTCAGCCGATAATTTTTTCACTTTCTAGTGTTTTATGAAGAGTAGAATCACATATAAATTTTTTCAATATTTTTTGAAGATGACACCTTTTGAATGTTTCCTTGTTAGTGAATAAAGCGTTATTGGTAAAGATATTGTCCCTCATGCAAGAACAGCCGACAGAAGCTGCTGTTAGCGGTGTTGTAAATCGTTTGAAAACCGTAATTTCTAGTGATGAAGGGCATGCAGAGTAGAATTATTATGCCTGCAAACATTTGAATGCAAAGATGTATTCATATACAGCGCCCTCTATCGACGAAAATTTTAACTATTATTTTTTTATTTATCAAAAAAATCCCCTCTCCATGACACTAACATTTTCGCAGACCGCGTTCATTTCTATTATTTCCTTCAATTTTTATGAATTTTTAAAATGTCTACAGACTTATGAGACACCCAGTATTTTATTTATCAAATGTTGGCAACGTATTTTGTATGATTAGAGAGCATGAAACGCACCATGTATATATGTGTGTGTGCTTATGCATCAATAGGAAAGTATATGTTTTAAGCATATAAAAATACATATTTTAAGCATTTTTGTAATTAAAATTATTACCTAGTTCTTATATTCTACAAAAAATAACTTAAAGTTATTGTTTTTAAATAATAGCTATTAAAGTACTGATTCGTTCATTCTTCTACGTGCTTTTTGTTCTTCGAAAAACGTTTGACTATTCTTCTATTGGGCAGTCTAGAATAATTCTTAATGTATATTTTAAAATAATCCTGTTTACTGCTACAAGTAGTTTGATTATTATAATTATTTTTATTTCTTATTAGTTAGTTTAGAATATATAAAATATTTGTGTGTGGAATCTTTAATTTATCATGCCATGTAATAAGTCTTAAAATTACATTATAAAGTCATTCAAAAAAAGTTTAAAGAAAGTACATTAATAAGCAAGATTATTACTTTTTTAAGTTATACAAAGTGTATTAAAAATAACTATTCAAAACTAGTATGATGTAAGCACGACGAAACTTCTTTCTATATTTTCCCATTGAAATTCACTCAATGCAAATTATTTATTAAAATGATTATATATTAACATTATTTTCCATGATGAATGTCGGCGAGTTTTATTTCGGAGGGACATAATAAAAAATGTCCAAAGAAAAATCATTTCCGCGCCAACACCTGAAAATATGAATTATTTTTCTTACGAAAGAAATCAATAATTTTTTTTTTTTTAATTATCACAGATATTTAATTCAAATATTCGTTTTAAATGTATTGACGAGATCTTTTGAAAAATACCCAAATTAATGATTAACATCCGCCGGGAGTTACTTCCTTCGATGGGACGGGTAGAACAATGACCTTACATACTTTTTTCCCTGGTTGTCTATTACTATCAAAAATATAATTTTTGAATTTCACATTGAAAAGTTAAAAACAATTCTCCTTATACAAGTTTATACGAAATTTTATTTCATACCACCCTGTTAAAAGTTAAAAATATATGTCAGATGACAGTACCATCTACTGAGCGATTGATCCCCAGATGAATCAGTACCAAATTATGTTAAGGTCCAACTATATATCAAATTTTGTTAATTTTCGTTTAGTGATTCGAGGGGTACAGCGGTCAGAATTTTTTTTTATACATACACAAACAGACAGATAAATATTTTCTTGAAATGGTAAAATCGTCTAAGGACACACGAAAACATTTGAATCAGTTGAAAATCGGAAGTAAAAAATTTCGCAAATCCCATGATTTCGTATTATATCTATATAAAAGAAAGTACTGTGTATAGCATCACCTGGAATTTACGTATCTCGTGTTTAATATATGATACTTATTTATTTACAACATGATAGATGCACATGTCTTAATTGACAGCCACAGATCTGATCAGCATGCTGTCATGTATGTTATCATCCATACATGACACATCATGTACGGATGTTAACCATATTTCTCTTTGGTTACCAAAATAAGATAATATAGCATGCTTAATATACCACATACACTCTGTCCTTAACATGACCTACAGGAAAAAATCATGCAGATAGTGATTAGGCAAATAAGTTGACCAATTAAATCCTATATTATAAAATTTTTAGTGATTTCGTTCAATAACCATGTTAAGCAAAAACCGTTACTGATTTATGATTGTTTTTAGTCATTATTTTGTTATCTTAAAAAAGAAAAAAAAAAAAAAAAAAAAAACATTGAGATATGCATCTGAAATTAAAGTTTACATATAAATTAGAAATTACTCTGTTTAAGTTAAGTTATTAAAATAAACGAGGCAGATAGTTGACTGCAAAACTGATTCTTTTTTATTTTTTCACGTAAAAAAAATTATAAGACTTTAAAAACAAAAACCACTATATATTTATAATTATACATGGAAACTATCGAATACATTTTTAATACTTAAGACTCGATTTTCAATAACCAATAACGTAAGTTAATTTTGATATTCTACTATAAAAACATAAAGTGTTACCGCAATCATGGAAATATATATATTGTGTCGACACTACTCCAGATTTCTAAAAAATCTGTTTTAATAGTATCTCAATAATTAATTGAATTGTTTAATATATTCAAACTGGATAAATTCAGAGTTAATTACTTGACGCATAGTAATATGTATTATATACAGTCTAGATTTTATTCCCTACTGCTCAGACAGTGTTGCCAACTGTAGAGATTTGTCCCTACGTGTAGGGACTTTTAGCAGTTTTCTTCAACATGCAGGGGCAGAGTAGGGATTTTTTAGGAGGTAACACTTCAAACACACTTATCCACAGTTTATCCAAATCATTCCTTTCATCCACATTATATCCTAAAGTTGTCTATTTTATCCTCAAGATGCCCTATAAATGTCCTGGAAAAAAGATGTGTTTGTAGGGAAATATTTCCAGAGGATATTTTGAGGATGAAAATATATCCTACAGATATCCCCAACGCTAAACTAGTGACTTTCATTATCAGTGGAGGGACGTAGGGATAGGGCTAAATTTTAGTTGGCCGAACTGTGTTAAGATACATCCCGAATTTTTCACAATTTTTTCCTACTAAATCTTAACGCGGGAGGAAGTGGGAGGGGGCATTTATTTGTTTTCTTCTTCGATAGTAATTTCTAGTTGCGGTCGATATTAAATGAGAATAATTACCTTATGCCTCAAATGGTTAATGTATCTTAAAATCAATGCTGTAATAATAATCTAACAAATTTAAAATATGAATTAACAAATCATACAACGAAAGTTCTCTATGTGGATTTCATGTTTTATTTTAATTTGAGAAGTTGAGATAATATTCATCGATTTTCAATGCAATATTCATTTATAATCACACCGTTATTTGTTAGTAAGAATAACTAAAAAAATCTGGTGTGAAACAAGCACACGACTTCCATTACACGTATATATGCACTTTTGGGGAAAATGTGGTCAGAAGACAAAACCTTCACCTAACAATATAGACACCTAAAAATTTTCTGGTCAGTGAAAGATTATACATGTGTGAAGACATATAAAATAAAGTTTATATAGCGAGTTAACAAATAAGAAAAAAAAATTGGTTCAGTTATTTTTTGAAACTCCAATTTTCGAGATCTAAAACCGACATATCTAAGCAGGATGACTGTTAATTTTCCTGTAATAGCCACGTAATACATAAATCCATTTTATATATTCTTTCTTAAAGAAAGAATATATAAAATGGATTTATGTAACAATTTTCAAGAAAATCGTTAGAGCCGTTTTTAAGATACTCACTATTAGCAAAACTTGGTATACTAATATTATTGACCAGAAAAAAAATAATTACATAAAAAATAATACTTAAAAAGGGGAGTTAATATAGCGAGTTTGAAAAAAATATCCGTACAACTGTTTTTAAAGGAACACGAGACCTGAAATCGAGCTAATTATACAGGACGCCTATCAATTTTCCTGACCTAACCAATTATACCATTCGAAAGGAATATCATTCTAATAGAGTGTATAGATAGCAACTTTGAAGAAAATTGTTAGAGCCGTTTTTGAGATACGGACTTATGGTCCGACTTCCGGTTTCCAATGCCCCACTTCCGTTTTTCTAATTTACACGAAAATTTAAAGGCCGCATTATTATAATCCTTGACATGTTTATTTATCTTGAAAATGCATATGAACACTTAAATGTTAATTCCACTTATGAGCTTTTAAAGTCTCTATCTAAAAATTCCAACGTAAACTTAATTCACTCCTTACCGAACTTGAAAAGTCAAAATCTATTAATCGTTCTCTCTCTTCTAAGTTAAAATGTTACGCTGGTTCTGCCCCTATCTTTTACGGTTTACCGAAAATCCATACACCTAACATTCCTCTTCGTCCCATTGTTGATTATACTAAGTCCCTCCCTTACAACCTTTCACGTTTTCTCTAAGATTTATTAAAACCTCTCATTACTTCTTCTAATTTCAGTTTAAATTCTGCCTTTCAGTTTCTTGATGCTTTAAAGTTAATTCAAGTCCCCTCTAATTGCATTATGCTATCACTGGATGTTGTTTTTCTTTTTACTCCTATTTCTGTATCATTTGCATGTGATGTTATTCAAAATATCTATCCTTATTTCACTGTTGCCACCAATTTAAATTTAAATACTGTACTTGATCTTACCACCTTTTTTTTTATCATCTAATTGCTTTTTAATGATTCTTACTATCGTCAAATTAACGAAACTACTATGGGAGCTCCTATATCGGTCGTAATAGCTGAAATCGTAATGCAACACTTAGAAAACAAAATTTATCCTTATAAAGCATAAAATTATTAATAAGTTTTTACATTTTTCAACTTCTATTAGTAGAAATTCCGCCTTTTCTGGTCAATACCTTAACTGGAATTCTGCTAATTCCTTATCTCATAAACTTACAGTTATTCCTACTCTTTTACATCGTGCAAAACATTATTGTAGTAATTCCGAAATTTATATGTTGAACTATTAATTTTTTTTTTCTGATTTAAAAAATAATGGTTACCCTCTCCCCTCATTTTATTAAAAGAATTTATAGAGAAGAGTTCTATTTTTTATATAATTCAGTATCTCCTAAAGTTATAAATTCCACTCATCGTACTACTATTCCTTATTATAAAGGTATATCCAAAAATATCTCTAAATTACTTAGAGCAGACAAAATTTCTACTAGCTATAAACCTCAACTCCGTATGAGTAACTTTCTTTCAAACTTTAAACCTGCTCCCCCCCCCCCTTTTTTTTTTTAAAACGTTTAGGTGTAATCTATAGTATCCCTTGTAAAAGTTGTAATTCTACTTATATCGGTGAAACTAACAGAACAGGTGAAATTAGAATAAAGGAACATAAACGCTCCTACAAAACAGGTGATTTAAGATCGAAACATGTAATTCATTCTCTTCACTGTCAAAAAAAGTCCTGTTTGCTGCGAGACATTTTCTGTAATTCAGAAAAATACGTTCGTTCTATCAACGTAATTTTTCCGTTGATAGAACGTGTTTTTCTGTTGAGCTAGCTACATGATAGACCAGATGTTTCTGCCTAAAGGTTGTCTGAGTGAGTAATGCTGACTGATTGTCGGCCTGGATAGCTCAATTGGTAGAGCCTTGACCTTGTAAGTCAATGATCCGGGGTTTGACTCCCGGTCCAGGCATTATTTTCACTCAGTCGGAAAAATGAAAAAATTTCAATAAATATGATTTTCTTCCACAGTGTATTGTGTGATTTTAATAAAAATTGTATTTCTTTCTCCCATTATCTAATGGTGTTTTCCATTTCCTGCGGCTTATTTCTGTCGAGCTATCTACATGATAGACCAGAGATGTTTCTGCCTAAAGGTGTCTGAGTGAGTAATGCTGACCAGGGTGTCGGCCTGGATAGCTCAATTGGTAGAGCCTTGACCTTGTAAGTCAATGATCCGGGGTTCGACTCCCGGTCCTAGGCATTATTTTCACTCAGTCGGAAAAATAAAAAAATTTCAATAAATGCAATTGCCAAAAACTACATTTTTGACTTAGGAGTCCTTAAAGCGTGTATATCAGGTGAAAACTCGATATCGATTTTGTGGTCCGAATACAATAGTTCTGTTACCTATGGTAGTAGGGTAATGGAAGTAAAAAATAAATCAATAAACACATAACATTTCAAAATTCATTTTTCTGTTCGTTTCAACTCATACTTATTTTAATAAAATTTTATAGCAATCCTATAACAAAAATATATAAATGAATAAATTCTTCTATTCACGAAAAGATTAAGGTTTCTTCCATTCCAGAAATTTTCTGAAACTGATAGCGTTACTGTAGCGACAGTAATTTAACTTCTGTCTGCGTAACCTTAGTCTGACAAGAAGAATTTGAGGTGATTTGAAAAGTAAATATACAAAGAAGAAATATTGGTATTGTGTAAAATTCATTTATTTCCTTTACCTTCGAACTATTAAAATTTGTAGCTTTTTTTTCTTTATGAATAGAACACATATAACATACGATATATATATATATATATATATACACTCCTGCTCAAAAGTTTAGCAAGATTTGTAAACGACCAGTTTTTCTCAATTTAAAAACTTATCTCTATATGAAATGTTTCCAAACACTGGATATATAAAGAACCGGTCTTCCTCTTGTTTTTCAGAGAAGATTTGTTTAATACAACATTTAGAGGGCTAGTAACAAATTGAGCAAAATCAATAATGTTTGTGATCACCCTGTATCATTCAATGAATGAAATAATCTGTCACTTTAGGATATGTTAATATAGACCCAGTACAATTTGGGGATGAATTTGTGTGATAAATAAAGGCGATTGCGTGTAAAATAAAGGAGATATAAGCATTTATTTTAAAACTCCACAAATAATCAGCATGTTTTTTATTTATAATATACAAAGTTTTAAAAGAAAATTATTCTTACTTTCAGATAAATTAAAAAAAAAAAAAAAACACTGTTGAAATAATAAAGGGTGATCAATTTAAAAGTGTACCAGTTAGTTTTTTGTATTAATTATAACTCTAACATATGCTGCAAGACTTTCAATAGAAAAACTTATTTAATAAGTTTTATCTTTAATGAACGAGAATGGTTTGTTTCATTTTCTCAATGCAAAAATTTTTTTTAAATACAAGCGGTTTTTTTTTCCTTAAAAAATAAATAAATAAATAAATCAAGTGAACAGCATCATTATTATTTTCTTTATACAATTTTACTATTTCAAACGTACAAAAATTAAAAAGGTTAAAAGAAATAAGCGACATTCCTAAATCATATGAGCACAATCAGATTATGAATTAATAACGATGTTCTTTCAAATGTAAATTTAGAAAACGAATTTTTGCATTTATAAAATAAAACAAAGGATATTCTTACATTAAATATACATTCATATTTAATAAGTTGTGATGTTATGTTCGTCGGCATTAAAGATCAAAGAAAGAAAAAAAGAAATATAAATGCTCTTTGCTCTTTTTAATTGTTCACCCTGTATACTGCAATCGGAATACAAATATCTTAAATATTTCATGAAATACGAGCATTTTTACGAAAAAAGTTTTCACTGCGCATGCGCGAAAGATAGAAAAATCTTTATTACATAGATTGAAAGCTAGATATATTGAACAACTTTTGTCAGAAATTCGTTTGACTGGAGTAAAAATTAAGCAAATTGTTGTTAAAAGAACGAGCTAGATTAAAGGTATTTTTCCAGAGTTGACATTTCATAAGGGATTTTTCACAAGTCACGTAATTGATTTGAAGATCCAATTATTTCAACCTCATTGCAAAAGTTCTTTTTTGTGAAAAACTCCTTATGATCTCCCATATCTTTGTAAATAAACAAAATTATATTAGAGTTACAAGCTTATAAGGGGGTTTTGATAAAAATGTTCTTTTGAAGCGTGGTTGAAATAATTGGATCTTCAAATTAATTACGAGGCACGTGAAAAACCCCTTATAAAATTTCAACTCTGGAAAAACACATAAAATCTAGCTCACTCATTATTAAAACATAAATAAAATTTTAATGCATGCTTTTATATAAAAATTTTAAAAAAAATTACATTGAGTTTTATTTTTACCATTGCCTATATTTATAAAATAAATGAATAGTTTATAATGATTTCTTGAAAGTTGGCAATGTCCTCCAGTTTAAAAGTAGACCCTAATTTTCGTAAATATCGCAGCATTGAATAATACTCCTAAAACCAAAACGTATAGCCATGGCTACCTGCGATCGAATAGATCGCAGGTAGCCACGTTATAACATCAGAGTTTCTTTTATTTATAGTAATTTTAATAAATTACTATAAAAATTAAAATTATTGTTCCTTTTAAAACTAAAATTATTGTTCCATTTTTTAAAGACAACCTAAATTATATTTTACTTCAGAGTAATACTGAAAAGAAAATTTCTTTCGACTTTTTTAAGTTTTATATATACAGAAAGAGAAAGAGTCTTTCAAAAATAAAATGGTTATTTTTTTTTTTTTATTAACTCACTTTAGCCCACAAGATGTTGCTGTTTGGAAATTACTTGAAATTCACTAGCTGCTTGAGGTCTGCACAGGCCTGAAATTTTAGGCTGAAGTCTTTTTCCATCCAGTCCGAAGTAGAAGTAAAACTCTTGGTCCAGCCCGAATAGAGGCAATAAAAGCACGACATAGTAGTAAACCCTACAAACATATTTATCCACAGTTCATCCTAAAGATATCCCTTTTATCCACATTACATCCTAAAGATGTCTATTTCATCCTCAAGTTGTTCTATAAATATCCCGGAAAGAAGATATGTTTGTAAAGAGTTCTAACCGCTTTTTGTTGTTTCAGCCTGACCTTGTTTTATTTTTGCCTGTCCGGCCATTCCCACTTGAAAATTCGTCTTAATTTTGTCTATCTGACTCGGCTTACTTGAAAATTTAAATATGTTCTGCCGCCCAGCCCGCGGGTCGTGGCGTGTATGTTCTTTCGATTTTGGTTGGGAACGCGCCGAATTCTACATCTACATCAATGTGAGAAAAGCTTTTAAAAAATCAATTATAAATTATTTAGACTATTCTATATTTTATAAATTATGCACATTTACATAACGGATTTTAATAATTCTCAAGTTTAATCTTACATAAAGTTTTAGATGAATTAATGAAAGAAATCGAAATTATCTCTCTCTTGAGAACAACACTGAGAGAGAATATTTATTTTGAAAAGCCAAAACATTTTAAACAACAAATTGTTTTCAGTTAATAAAATATTATTTTGTTAAACACAGGGATTTACACAAAGTGCTGTTGTTTTTAGAACATTTGAAGTCCACTATTTGCACAACTATAAGAAAAGCTTTAAAATTTTCAACATTAATTTATTTAGATTTTTGTGAATATTCTAAAGTATCCAGGTTATCATTATCGTAACAATTTTAAGTGTTTAACAACAGTAAATTTTAAACTTATAAATAAAGTAAAGATTTTGTCGGGAACACTTCCAGGTGAACCATTTCTATTTTTTATTGGTCTAGATTTGACTACTTTAATGATGAAAGTTGGACATTTTTTTAGTAAAAACTGATGATTTTTTTTTTTAAGATACTGCATAGATGTTATACTTTTTAAAAGAGCTCTAAAACCTGTTCATTTTTTGTATGGACACTATATATATCAAGTTATTAAAGATATTACGTTGCAAAGTTTTCTTTTAATTAAATAAAATATGAAAATAAATATTAGTTATAATTTAATAGTTGAAGAAAAAATAGGAGTTCTTTTTTTTTTTTTTTTTTTTTTTTTTTTTTGACATAAAAATAAATACATAATATTAAACGTGAACAACGAAAAATTGTAAAAAATTAAATTATGCATCTAACAAAAATTGACGTCATTATCGTTTTAAATTTTTTTACACATTGATAAAGTGCTAGTGTAGCTATAAGATTCAACAAAAAATTAAAAACATGGTATATATATAAAAAAAAAAATTATCTTATAAATATTTATAATTTTGTATCGCGATTGCATAAGTAAACATTTTGGCGAGAAACGTCCGAACTACTTCAGTGCCAAATTTCAAATTCCGACAAGAGGTCTAACCTGTTTCAATGTTTTCGCACAATTTTTCTCAATTATATTTTATGAGCTGATATGGGTATCCAAATGTATAAGTAAACATTTTGGCGAGAAACGTCCTATCTACTTCAGTGCCAAATTTCAAATTCTGACAAGAGGTCCAAGCTGTTTCAATGTTTTTACACAATTTTTCTCAATTTTATTTTATGAGCTGATATGGGTATCCAAATGTATAAGTAAACATTTTGGCGAGAAACGTCCTATCTACTTCAGTGCCAAATTTCAA
The DNA here is from genome assembly GCA_963930645.1 of Salticus scenicus. NCBI lineage: Eukaryota > Metazoa > Arthropoda > Arachnida > Araneae > Salticidae > Salticus > Salticus scenicus. The sequence continues at coordinate 104,874,351 of OZ005656.1, read as the reverse complement.
ATTCTGACAAGAGGTCCAAGCTGTTTCAATGTTTTTACACAATTTTTCTCAATTTTATTTTATGAGCTGATATGGGTATCCAAATGTATAAGTAAACATTTTGGCGAGAAACGTCCTATCTACTTCAGTGCCAAATTTCAAATTCTGACAAGAGGTCCAAGCTGTTTTAATGTTTTTACACAATTTTTCTCAATTTTATTTTATGAGCTGATATGGGTATCCAAATGTATAAGTAAACATTTTGGCGAGAAACGTCCTATCTACTTCAGTGCCAAATTTCAAATTCTGACAAGAGGTCCAAGCTGTTTCAATGTTTTTACACAATTTTTCTCAATTTTATTTTATGAGCTGATATGGGTATCCAAATGCATAGGTAAATATTTTAGCGAGAAACGTCCTAGCTACTTCAGTGCCAAATTTCAAATTCTGACAAGAGGTCCAAGCTGCTTCAACGTGTTTGCACAATTTTTCTCAATTTTATTTTAAATATTTTTGTTATACGAGTGGGAAAAAAAGGAAAAGCATTTTTTTTTTTTTTTAATTGGTCTAATTATTCAAAATATCTCCATGTAAAATATTATGCGTTTTCCGTTCTATTTATTATCAAAAAGAAAATGACTAATGCAGTTCTTCCTGTACTATTGATATTTCTACAAATTAAATTAAATTAAATTATCCAGTACCAAGATGTTGCGGTGAAAAAGTCTGTGTCGAAGTCAGCGAGGCCCCGAGGCGAAGTTTTTAAACAACTTCAATGTATTTCCTTTTTAGTTTTAATTTATGGAACGGTATAAAATATAATATTTTTTTTTTAATTCATTTAAATATAGTGACCAGCGAAGCGGGCAAAGCCTGCTAATCTTGGGAAAATCTGGTCAGAATGTGCCCAATTTTTACCAGTAATTTCTCTTAAATATGTCAGTAACCTTCAAATAAATCATTGAAAATGCTCTAAGTTCCTGGTATGCTTCAAGAACAAAACCTGTTATACTCAAGAACCTGCTCTAAACTGAAAGAAACCAGAAAAGTATCCGATATATAAAATAAGAAATTTAAATTAATGAAGTTAATATTAAGAGGCCATTTTTGCAAGTATTTTTCAAATAAAAGAATGATTACTTTTTGCTTAATTTTCAACATGTGTGTTATGATTAAAAAACATGTGTTTCTGGAATTACAACAAGTGGTATTTAATTATTTTATTTCTTTTCCTTTTTCAGATATATTTTGAACGCACCTGCTATTTCAAATAAGTGCCATTCAAGTTGGGATATAGAAGACACGTTGTTGAATATATCTATAAATGTAATTTTCATTTCAAAGTATAATCTAATCAAAATAATATTTCTCTTTTCATAAAATTAAAAGATGAATACTCATTTCATAACAAAAGAATATAAAAATTCTCAGCAATAATGTTAATGCAAGAATCATAGCTCAAATTTTACAATAATTATTCTAAACCATTGATTATTAAAATTTTTAACTTACGAGTTCTGAATTTATTCAAGTAATGTAATACAATTTAAAAAAGAAACCTAAAGTTAATGTTTTATTAAGTTAAAATACAAGATTTAAAAAATAGTTTTACAGAATATATGACGTGAATTGCATTCAGATCAAATGAATGAAAACAAGAAAAATGTTTAATGTTATGTCAAATTAGAGAAAAAAAATGAAAATCATATATTAAATTATTATATAAGATATGAATATCACTGAAAATTCAAAGATATGAATACACAATGATTTTTTGTTACATTTTACTTTGATGACCTTATTTTGCAATTTGAAGAAGATGATCTAATATGGCTTAATTAAGAAATTCGTAGTATAAAACATTTATTTTTATTCTAATAACAAAATCCAAGAATTCTCCTTAAGTTACTAATAATAAATTAGTATTTTTAAAGTAAATATCATTGATACAAAACCATAGGTAAATACGATTATGTTTGTTAAAATCAAAAGAAATATTTACTAAAAGTGATTTGCTATGCAATATATTAGCTCAAAATTTAGAACAATTATTCAAAATCATGCTGTTTTATTCCTTCTGAAGCAGGGATGCATTTTACAAGCATTTTACTATAAAAACTGGCCTTATTTAAGAAAGTAAATTAACATATTTATTTTGCTTAATCTTCTGACTACCGCTTTTAGAAATATATGATTGCTAAGCTGTTTTTCTTCCCGTATTACACATATAATACATAAAGAGGTAATTACTGAATTTTGAATTATTTTTTAAGTATGAAAATCGTAAATGAAAATAAAAAAAATTTTCTTTAAATGCATAGCTATATTTTTAATCTCAAGGTTAAATAACCATCATTTTAGTACATTGTACACTGTACGCTGTACAATGTACTAAGACGAGTGTAAGACGAATGGACGAGTTACAGTTGTTAGTTCAGTGCGGTCGGAGGCTTAGGGTTGGTTAAGCGAGGTACTACATGAAAATAACCCTAAGGGGGAAAAAATAATATATTGGTTACTGAAAGATTAAATAGGAATAGAATACGAAAAATTATTTATGGAAACAGTGAACAATTAATAATTCTTAGTGAATAACGAAATTTAATCATTTTTGAAATCTCTGGATTACGTACGCAATGCAAGAGCTAGTAAAAAATGAACGTAAATTACGGAAAGTGATTGCAAAATATGAACAGATGTGTGTTATGTCAGTCGTGCCTTGCCGGTGTCACGACCAAACACATTATGTGATTCTGGTCTAGAGGAATGAAGAGACAAAACGTACGTACACTATCTCTGATTGTGTGCACCTTCACGTATTTGTTGATTGGGGCAGCCATATTTGACGCCCTTGAGTCCGAAAACGAACAAGTACAGCGCAACGCCTTGGCCTACGTGGAAGGATTGCTTATACAGAAGTACAATATTAGTGCTGAGGACTATCGCATTTGGTCTACAGTCATTATCAAAGGTGTGCCTCATAAAGCAGGAATACAGTGGAAATTTGCAGGAGCTTTCTATTTCGCTACAACGGTGCTTACAACTATTGGTAAGTAGTTTTCAATTTTGAATTTTCTATTTTTATTAATAGTTTACTACAGAAATTTTATGCACAAAATTTAAAAATTCATAACAGATTGATCATGTAGAAATACTTAAATATGACCTTGAATCAGATGAAGAAATATATGCATTAGTACAGCGTGAAAGCAGTGAAGCTTATTTTTCATACTCTTATTTTTTTGTATTTTTCACTTAAATTACTTATCAGTTAAAGCAATTGGTCTTTCTTTGGAACAAGAATTAAAACAAAGAAATAATTTAAGACATAAAAAAGAATAAAACATTTACTAATTTTACAAGTATTAATAAATAGAAAATTAGAAATGTGTTCTACGTTAATATTAATCTCTTTTTGCCACACGAATAAGACATGTGAAGCTGATATTCGTAGTAAGTTCTATTGAACAGCAGCAATTTAACATATTAAGGGCAATTAACATAATAAGGGCAATTAACATAATTAAGTTTTAGGGCAATTTAACATATTGATCAATATTATAAATTTTTTTTTGTTATTCTTTTCTTCCTCTATTTTCGCAAAATTTATTCAAATAATATGTTATGCTGACAAAACGTTTGCTCGGAAAGCAGATTTTCAGAACGACTTTTTTATTAGATAGGACGAGAATGAATAGGGAAAAATGTACATCAGGGGTGTCACTTGAAGAGAACGGGTTATAAATGAAGATAGAAATTTTCAGAACTTTCTAACAGTGTTATTAGAAAAAAAAAAAAACAGTAATTCCTTACATATTTTTATTTAATACTTTTCATAAGCTTTGTTTTATCAATTCTGAAATCAACCTTGATAACGAAAAATAACAGGAATCATCTAACTGTAGTAAATTAGATAACTACACAGCAAAATAATTACATTCATTTTTATACTTATTATTTCTGTTAACAGTTTATTGCAGACTTATTTAGTTATTATCTATCTATCTATAGCTATATATATATATATATATATATATATATATATATATATATATATATATATATATATATATATATATATATATATGTATGTATGTATGTATGTATGTATGTATATACATAAACAGAGGGATTCCTACTCCATGTTGCTTGGATAGGAAAACCTCTGCCTAAGGCAGTGGCTACCCGATGCAAGATACTGAGCGAGTTCAGTAGAATTTTATTTATAACGACGTATAAAAGTACACTGATTCAATTTTTCTGAAAATTCATTTAAATATAATAACCAGCAGGGCGCAAGTGGTAAATAATTCAAAAACTGCATACGTCGCTTTAACGCAAAAAAGCTTTTTTTTTTTTTTTTAATGACATGCTTTATTTATGAGCAAAATGCCTCTATTTATGAGATCTAAAATATAATTTATAATTTTTTTTCTCATTTGCTAATACAGCTATTAAACATTTAAAATTTTACAGACTATACCATTTTAAACAAAATAAAATCTTATGATTACTTAGCCTTTATTCTTGATTCTTTATAAAAGGGAAAAAATTGTTTTCAAATTTATTTATTAAATTAGAGTAATTGGAGTTTTAGAATAATTGCTATACATTTATTTTTAAATACATCTAATCGAGGAAATAAAATATGTTTTGAAAGCTTTCAGCCATTTTAGCGGCAATTTTTGGCTTAATTTTCTTTTCAGTCTAATTCAGTGTGAGCGAATAATTTTTCCAAAACAATGTATTTGAACAGATAATCATTGGATGTAACAACGAACACGTTTGAATTGATTTACTCTTTGTTTTTAGAAAAGACTTTCTTTTCTTTGATTGATAAATCATTTTTAAATATTCTTCTCACGGTGAATGTAATATGTTGAATTTTTTATATTTTTTCATTTAAAATGCACTTATTGGAAATTAAATGAATGGTAAACTTATTACTTGAAGAATCAAGTAATAATGGAACAATTTTGCTCTCTTTATAAAGTAATTTGAATATAAATAATAATTATTATTTTCTACTCAAATTCACTGATTATAGTCATTATTCCAATTTTTATTTTAGTGATATTTGTATAATGTTAACATATATCATTTATGAGAGGAATTTAAATTTTATTTTCATATTGTAAAATTTACTTATTTATAATGATTCGATAAATCGTCAGACAGCATGTATAATTTCATTTTATTTAATAGGAATTGAATGTTTAAAGCAATATGCAAAATTACACTTTTACCCTATTTTTCATTCAATTGTTTTTTATAATGGTGAATTATAATAAATAACGTTTGTAGAAAAAGAGCATTCAGAACTCGAAGGACCACTTTATTTTTTCATGATCCTTTCAGAGATGAGAATTATTTTTCCGTTTATACTACCACTGTTCTCATATTTACCGAAATGTTTACCGTATTTTTACAGTTCGAAACGCGACCTTTTTTTTTTTTTTTTTTCTTTTCAAAGCAAAGTAATTGCCTTCTTGTAAATGGAATAAAATTGCAACACAGCAACGCCACGTTTTCGGCCGATAAGCACTCAGATTAAAGCAGCACAGTTTTACATAATGTCCATATCATATATCATGTTTGGAGCGTTTATATACTACAGAAGTTGAGATATAACCGTGACATCAATGGGGTGAATCACCACAAAGCAGCACAACCTATTGGGTAATATATTCCAAGATCTAATCAACACCAATTCACACCAAATATCTAACCAAATATCAAGTTCGGTTATATTAAGTCCATTAGTTCATGAGGTATAGTGTTCGAAAAGCTCTGCCAAATCTAAAAGCAGGCTTTTTCTAAAAATGGTCGAATCGTGTTCAAGAAACCTCAAAACGTGTAAATTCATAGAAAACGGAAATTGAAAAAATTTCCGAATCTTATACTTTCTTAGATATAGTAATAAAAACACTTATTTAAAAATAAGTAGTAAATTTCAGTTAGTTGAAATGTATTATGTTTCATCTAAAGAATGTGTCTTCAAATTAGAACTGACGTAAATCACAAAAGAAAAAAAAAAATAAAAGGAATTACATCATAAATAAATTAGAAAAAATGGAACTTTCATAGATCAAATCATTTTTTAATTTGCATGTATGTTCAGTTGTATAAAACTTCTATCTACCACTCATTCACCCATAATCATTTTTACCACTCTAATGGCCGATGCCTGTTAGAATGAAAAATCTATAGTCGAGAGTTTAAGACTACATCTATACAAAGTTGCTACATCTATACAAATTACTGCTTCCATAGTTTTATTTGAATTTTAAGTGATTGTCAAATTTGACAATTTCCTTTTTTAAGAATTTTTTTATACAAAAACATATGTGTATAAAATGAAAAAGTGCATAAAAAATAAAAGTATTTTAAATTATCTTCTTGACATTGTAAGAAAATAATTATTGTATTCTGCAAATCTGACTAATCATACCTTTCGAATAATATCACTTTCAACCCTCTACTCTTATAATTAATATGTTAAAAGTGCACGCCAAATTTCATGTTCGTCTATTAATATACAGATGTGTCGTGATTAAGTAGGACAAAGATAAGTGTATAAAAATACTGGTACCAAAATTGGCGGAAATTACTCATGAGTGAAAATGACTTGAAAAAAAAAAAAAAAAAAGACGAAGACTGCGAGTTTTGAACATTACAGTTGATAAACTGGGGTAGAAGAGGGAGTGAGAGACTACAATTTAAAGCATTAATAGTAACGTTACTCTTATATGTCAGGAACGTTCATAGGTTTTATAGGTTTTGAGCAATTTCTTAATAAATACAGAGATCCTGATTTAAGGAGTTTAGTAATATTTTAATTAGCCTTTCCTGCGCAGAACATATATGCATGATAGTACATACATATCTAATATGATTTTTAGAAAAATCGCATAATTAAAATTACTGGAAATTTTCCTTTTTTCCATTTTATTAATTAATTTATTTATTTATTACATTCCGAACACGAAAGTGAGGAAAGTATTGTAATCATGTCAAAAATCCGAATTTGAGATTTTGATGTTTCTACACGTTTCGAGGTTCCCTGAGCCCGTTTTCACTATTTTTGCGATGCTGTATGTATTTATGTATGTGTGTGTGTGTGTATGTCTATGAGTGAACACGCTAGTGTCTAAACGCTTTGTTCGAATAAGCTGAAAGTTGTTACGTATATTGTAAGTCACCATATTACGAACCCTATTGATTTTGGTGAATCTAGCACTTATAGTTTTTTTTACAGAAACACAAATAAAAATTCTTTATCATTATGGCCTAGGGGACCAAAATCTTAAAAGTGCGATAGCATCTAAACGCCTTATTCAATTGAGCAAAAAATTTATACACATATTATAACTCACAGATACTCAATCTGTATAGATTCTGGAGAATTTAGCACTTATAGTTTTTTTATAGGAACACAAAGAAAAATTCTTTATCATTATGGCCTATGGGGTCAAAATTTTAAAAGTGTGATAGCATCTAAGTGCCTTATTAATCTGAGCAAAAAATTTGTTCACATGTTATAGGTCACAGTTGCACTAACTGTATAGATTTTGGGGAATCTAGCACTTACAGTTTTTTTACAGGGACACAAAGAAAAATTTTTTATCATTATGGCCTATGGGACCAAATTTTTAAAAGTGCGATAGCATATAAACTCCGTATTCAATTGAGCTGAAAATTTATATAAGTATTATAAATCACTGTTGCACTAACTATAAGCATTTGGGTGAATCTAGCATTTATAGGTTTTTACAGGGACACAACGAAAAATTCTTTATCATTATGATCTATGGACTGAAAGTTCAGTAGCGTTAAATAAAACATCGTGTAATATATGAAGAAAAATACTCAAACACACTATTATGGTTTTCTCTCTTTTGTTTGTTTAACAACTCCTCTTTCTTTACTTTATCTACAAAACTGTTAATTACTCAATGTTCGGAAATTCGAGCGGAGTCATTCCAGATTTTTTTTTTTTTTTTTTTTTTTTGTAATATTAAAATAGATTTAAATCTTTGAAATTTGCATTATAATTTCAATTTGAGAAAATAATTTTTCCGCTGTTAAGACTAACATCTTAGAATTATTTCCTAAAATTTGATGGAATTAAATTACCATGTCACCTTACATAACAGAATTTCCATAGTTAATACTGTTCCAAGTTCTTAAAATTATAATATAAATTTTTATTACTACTATTATTTACAGCTAGATGGTAAAAAATATCAAAATGTTAAAGTAAAAGTAATTGGAATTTTTATTCTTAATATAAGAATATATGTTTAGTAACTTAAAATACTATTACAAAATATTTATGATGTAGAATGACATTTTACCGACGCTGAAAAAATCGTGCACTACCGTATTTAATGCATCTATATCTTTCACAGCCATGGTAAGCTAAACAATTCTAGAACTTAATTAAATAACTTGATTTAATAATATATTTTAAAATCTTATTTTAATTAATGAAAATTGTTTCATTTTAAAAAAGTTATCTAATACTAATATATAAAAATGGAAAGTTTGTTTGTATGTGGAGGGTAACTTCTGGAACTGTTGAACAGATTTAAATTAGTTTTTCACTGACCAAAAGCTACATTATCCATGTAAATAAACCTATAAACCTATAAACCCTATAAACCCTGTAAATAATCCTACAATAAACTGTAATTAATTTTGATAAAATAATTTTTTTGATCGAAATTTCAAAGTTTTAATTAAATTCCCGTGAAAGCCTTGAAATATGAGAGATTAAAAATCTAGTTGCTGCCAGTAGAAAGCAAATTTTTACACGTTTATTTACTTTTTTAACTTTTGACATGAAAAAAATATATTCCCACATAAATAACAAATTTGTATAAAGCTTTGTAAAAAATTAATTTTGCATGGCAAAATCGACGCCATTATAGCTTTAAAAGTTTTATATATATAGGAGAGAGTAGGGAGGGATGGGACAGTTTTGATAAAAATATTTTTTACAAATTTACTTTTACTGGTACAATACTGTAAGTTTCAGAGAAACAAATTGAAACATTTTAACATATTTTAAAAATATAAATTTGATGGTAATTATTAAAATATTAATTTTATATGCCAATTAATACAGTTATAAAAATGTCTCATCCCTCCCTTATATGAGGGAGGGACGGGGCATGTTTTTAAAGTTAAAATAAATACATAATATACAGACAGACTATGAAAAATGACAAAAACAGTGGGTCACTTATGTATGTAAGGTTAAGTAATTACTAATAACATGCATTTTGTACAACATTATAATATAATGTACCACTTAAATAAAAATTTAGCAGTCCAAAAACAGATCAACCTAATTTTGGAAGTCCTGTGCTGAATCGAAGATAGCACCAGCAAGATGTAGCTGCATGTGCGAAAAAAAACAGAAGTCCGAAAAAGTGATGTCTGGGCTATATATGTTTCATCATTCTTATTTTATGCTTCAGAGAGAATACTAAAATCCGTAGATTCTAAAAGGAGTAAGCGAGCATCTTCATTTATTTAATAAGTTACCCTCTATAATAATCGATGAGAGTGAGTGCTGATCGAAACGATTTGGGGCCTCTTTGCGTCCAGACATATGTAGAACAGCTTATACCAACAAAATGTCACAATAGTACCTAAAGTTGTACACATGATCGGTGACAATCTGCAGCTGATTTTGTGCAACAGAACTGGAAATAAATGATGGTCCTAATCTGGTAGCGTAATAGTTTAATATTGGACACCTTGTTCTTAATAATAACGATATTTTTTTACAGATTTCACAATGCAGTGTTCTAATTGAAGTCTCTTTCTTTCAAATGCCAAAAATCGTATGACAAAATTTGAACAAACACGCAAACGCTAAATATTTGCGCAGATGATATTTGCAATGTTTATAACTTTCGCTAGAACCTAATAAATTATAATTGTTAAGTAATCCATATATATAATAAAAAAAAATGCGGAAATTATTAAGTGAGTGTCCGTATGTCTGGCGCATTTTAGAAAAATGGCTGAGCCAGAGCTACACAAATTTTCATAGAAATTCGTATTGACCTGCCCTAATGCGTCTTTGATTAGATTATATATATATATATATATATATATGGTATGATAAGTCGTACTATTTCTTTCGATCTGCGATTTTTCTTTGTCGCCTTTTTTTTTTTTTATGTTCCACCTTATTATGCCAGAATACCTGCCAATATCCTATTTTACCATTTGATTTCCTAAACTATCTTAAAATATTATGTGAAATCTGTGTAAAAAAAATGTATATATAAATAAACAAATAAATACACTAAGCGACAAAAAAAAAAACCGCACTTGGATATTTTCCTTTTTACCTTCTACAACCGCTAATTTTATTGTTTAAAAAGTAAATTTTCGAACAGGTTTTATTATGTTGTCCTCCACATACACTTTAGCATTGAGTCCAGTAATAAAAACAAAATACAATTGTCAGGAAAATTGTAATTTTAGAAATTATTTCAAAAATGGTAAGAATAAGACAGTTAACGATGCAACAAAAAGTAATAATTTTTTAATGAAAATCAAAAAAAATTTTAATACGTGAGATGGCAAAATAAGTAAATGTTAACGAAATATTGATAAAATGGTTTTTAGCAAGATATACATTTTTTTGGCCGTTTAAACTGGAAATTCGTCTTTAGGCGGCCATGTTGAGTTACACGAGATGACCGTAAGTTAAAAATCCATTGCTTTAAAAATCAGTTTGTATTGCATTTAAATCAAAAAAGAGATTCAGAAAAAGTTTTTAGCAGCATAATTTCTTTAACTACTGTGCAGCAACTATTAAACAAAGCAGGTTTAAATGACAGAAAATTTGAAAAAATTCCATTCTTAGTGAAAAGATTTTGGAAAGCAAGACCTCAGATGGCAAAAAAATTAAAAAATGATTAGTTAATTATTGGGCTAAATTGGTTCTCTCTGATGAGTCAAGTTTAACTTATTTTGAGCAAAAGAAAACAAGCAGATCTGACAACGAATATATGACCGACTTAATGAAAGTCGCACTTTTAAAACAGTAACACATTCTCTGTACAATATTGTACGGAGGTGCATAAATTTTCAAATAGTCTAGCAAATTTTTATGCTCAAGGGATCAATTAACTCGAAATAAAACACAGCCTTTATAAAAATGGTGCCTGACCGACTGTTTTGGAGGTATCTTGGACATTTCTGCAAACGACATTTCAAGATTATAATGCACCTTATTAAGCAGCGTCTGTGGTAAGTTTATTCACTTCAAATTGTCAAAATTTCCTATCCATTCGCATGACAACCTATAATTCTGTAAGTAATCATATCTTTTTTCACTTTAAGTTAAATTCCACAAAAGATATAGTAGAATTTCATCTTTACCAGACATGGAAATAGTCCTAATTGCGATCCGCTCGAAAATGTTTTGTCTATAAAAAGGCGGGTAACGGGGCAGAGGATTCGAAATTTGCAGCCTACAACTCTGCCAGAGCTATAAAAAAATATGTGTGATATTTGGCACATTCAAATTTCTGAGATTTATATTAAAACACTGTATAATACTATGCCATTGTGCATTAAAGCAGTAATTCCATATAAAGGTGGAATAAACCCAATACAGAACACATATTTTTAATAAAAATTGCTTAGATCTAACAAATAAATAGTTTTACTTCATACATTAAAATATAACTTGTTTATTTCATATAATAAATCATAATAGAATAAAAAGTTTACTGTTATTGCATTATGTTTAAAACGAAAGTTTTATGCAGATTCTTATAAAGTACTTCGTAGAGAGTAATAAAGCGAATTATTATATCGAAAATGTGCATAGGTATCATTTCATCCCTTTGGTATTATGCAAACAAAACAGTTTTATTTCTTTCAACCCTTAATTTTAAAGTTATTACAAATAAAAGGGGTATAAGTCTTTTTTTTCTGCAGAGTGGCTTTTTTTTTTTTTTTTTTTTTTTTTTTGTCGCTTAGGGTATTTAAATATTTATAAAAGTAAATGCAAATAAATAAATAAGTATATAATATATATATATATATATATATATATATATATATTCCAGAATAAAAATAAATACATTTAATTAAAAATGAAATTTAAAAAAATATATACGAAAAACTAAATTATGCATATCACAAAAATTGACGTCATTGTAACTTTAAAAAATTTATGCGTATCGATAAATTGTTAATTTAATTCATGATGCTAATAAATGTTGTTTTAAAAAGCTTATCATTTTATGTTTTAAATTACTATTGTTTTATACATTTTACTGTCAAATTGTTGTTAAATAATAATAATAATAATAATAATGAAATAAATAAAAATATTTACTGCCCACATGACGTGACATTCGACTGCAGAGCGTTCCTTTACTACTCTAACTCTATGGATCATAAATTTATTTTATAAGTTTTATTTAGAGATCCTTCTGGGTGATTTTTTAAGTCTCGGTGCTGAAGAACACCGAACATTTTTCGTCAAGAACTTCAATTTAGCAACAGCCATTTTAAAATAAGTATCACATGAAAATGTAAATTAATTATAAAATATTTCGGAAAATATATTGAAACCTAAGTAATAGTCACATAACTGATATATTTTTATTCGAGTAGATAATTTAATGGAAAAATGGCAGTTTTAAAAATAACTACTGAAAATATAAACAGGATATGAAGGATTTTTACAAATTAGCGAAAAGGTGCAACCGATAAAAGTATTAGCAAAATAGGTATTGAAAAATTTCCCCCTTTTCACGCGAGAAATTATACAAATATGTATATATATATATATATATATGCTAGCAGGCCACGCCCGCTTTGCTGGTCACTATTTTTAAATAAATCACAATAATTAATGAATTCCCAAAATTGCATAATCTTTTTTCCCTGTGAAATAAAAGAGTAAAATAAATAAATAAAAATAAAATAAAATAAAATAAAAATTCTGATCGGGAAAAATGTCGCAATGGGCCCCCACTTCCTACGATGCGCAGTCCAGTGTGCACTGCGCACGCGCATTTATATTCGACACTCTTAATGAATCACTATATTAACATGAGGGAAAAACATAAATATAAAATACAAAAAAATTCTTCTCTCATCGGTTGAATAATCGGTCCAGGCCCCCACTGCCTGTGGTAGCATGTACACGTTCGCACAGCGCACGCGTTCATTCGCAAACTGTTCCCGCCCCTCCTAATTATTTTACACTTTCAAAAATATCCGCAATCGTTTTCTCGGGCTTTTAAACCTAATAATACTAGTTTGCAATGTTCTGTCTGAATTTCTTTAATTTTGCAGCTGCGCACACCCCCTTCCCGCCCCTCGTAATAATTATACACTTTCGAAAATATCCATAATCGATTTATCTGGCCTTAAAATCCAATAATACTAATTTTAAACGCTCTCTCTAACTCTTATTTCTATATTTTTGCCCCTTCGTGCCCCCCCCCCCCCATTATCGTCTATCCTAATAATTTTTTTCCGTTTAAAAATATTGGCATTCGATTTGCAGGTCCCAGAATTGGGGAATTACATACCTGCCAATTTTGAACGGTCGAAATCTATTTCTATTGTTTTGCCCCTTCGCCCCCCCCCTTTCTCGGCTGCCCTGAAAATTTTACAAATTCGAATATATCCGCAATTGATTTGTTGGTATCAAAAACCTCTATGTACCAATTTTGAATGATCTAACTCTATTTTTATTTTTATTTTTATTTTTTTTTTTCTATCTCAAAAAGTTTTGACCGTAGCTATGGGGTTTTCACTGAAATACACAGAAAAACATTGGATATATATATATATTTTTTTTTAATTATTTATTCATTTATTTATTTATTTTTTTTTTTTTTTTTGGGGGGGGGGGAGTAACAAAAGATTTATTAACAAATTAGTTTAAATTTTCTTCATAAGGTTACTCAATAGTTATAAATTTATATTTTACCATGGTGTAGTACATTCAATAAAGTAACAAGAACTATAAATGCTCAATGTGATGGCCGTCATTCATCAGGATGAGCGTCAGACGTTGCACGTTGGAAATTCTCCTGAAAAAGCTTCAGTATTTGCAATATGGCTTCGTTTGATCAGACGGATCTGTTTAAAAAGTGAGAGGATACTACGAATACACCGCCATATGTTAATGAAAAATGTAACAAAGTTTTTTTTTTTTATTTTTTTATTTTTTTTTATACGTGTATAAAATAAATCCCATATTTTACGGTACGTTTCAGCGAAAACCGTATAACTACACATAGGAAACACATAGTAAACACATAGAACTACAGTCAGTACTTTTTGAATAATGATATTTTTTTTTTCTTTTTTCTGAGACTTTTGGATCACTTGGTATAATATTTACGAAAGTTTTGCCCCTTAAATACTATATATATATTACAAAGAAACATTTTATTAAAGGAACTCATTTTCAACATTACAAATTATATTTTCAAACAAAAATTTATTTTTACAAATTCTGTTCTAAACAATGATTGTCAATTGTATTATATAAATTTCATTTTTTATGAAATAAATAAAGCTGTTCATATAAAATATATTTACAATTAAAAATTAATAATATATAAACGTTTACAATAAAAATTCAAAAATTCGAGGGGAAAAAAAAAAAAAAAAAAAAATACAAAATGTTTTTTGTATTTACAAGCAACTTTTTTTTACTTTCTTCTACATGTAATATAGAGAAAGTATTGGATTCGCGAAAATTTTCGACCTCCGTTTTTTGATGGATTTACACGTTTTGGGATGTCCAGAACACGAACTGATAGTTTTTAGAAAATGTCTGTCTGTTTGTGTGTATCATGATTTTTGTGGACACCGTAGCTTGCGAACCAATGAATGAAATTTAACCAAACTTGGTATTTAATTGCAACCTGACATAAATTGGTGCTAATTAGACTTGGGGATCAATCGCTCAACAGGTGGCGCTGTGATCGCATTTTTTGTAAACTTTTAACATGGCAGTATAGAACAAAATTTCATATAAATGCTCATAATGAGAGTTATTTTAAACTCGTGATTGTAAAATTAATATAAATTATTGATAATAGTAGTAGTTAACTAGGAAAAAACAATTGTGCATGTGGGGGCATCGGTCCCCCCCCCCCACCTCCCACCCCCTGGGGGTAAAAATTCAAGGTGAGTATCTTTCGAAAGGTCTCGTCAATACCTTTAAAAGGAATGTTTGAACTATAAATCTGTGATAATTTAAAACAAAGTTATCGTTTTTTTAAATATTGTTACTGAGGGAATTTATATAGGAAAATATAGAAGAAAATTTTGTGGTAGCCACAAAATACTAGTTTCTTCTGAAAATCAGTTAATTTATAAAATTTATTATTAACTTTACAAACTGTAATTTAAACAAAATTTATTCCTCGAATTCATTTTAAAACAATATTTTACAATAGAAATTCCCTTTTAATAAAATGATAAGATGAGAAACGCACTGATCAAAAACATATTGTATTCCATTAAATATAATACATAAACATTTGCAATAGACATTTCAGAAAATTTTAAACGACTTTTCTTCTTTAATTGTCCAGCTACTCAATTAATTAATTTCGGGAAATAATTGTTGAAACGTTTTAGGAAATGCAATTTTCGTATACTGCAAAGTCTTTTTTTTTTTTTTTTTTTTTTTTTTTTCCAGCGAAAATGTAATAAGAAAAATAACCAACTTGTTTACTTTCTGTGAACCGTAACTTTTATACTTGACTTTCCAAAAAAGAAATACTTCCATCAATTAATTTTATGCACTGACACAAATTGCGTTAGTAATTCTTTCAGAATAATATTAAGAAAGAGTAGTTTTCTTTTCCGTAAAGTAATCAGCAAGTCAAATTAATTTTGATCTTGGCTTGCACAGAAGTTTTCTTTATAGGAAAACAGTTAAAATAGATTCCTTTCATTAATTACTGGGGGTTTTATAAATGTGGAAAGTTATAAAAATAAAAATGGCGTATTTAATTTATAAAATATATGTAACTAGCAATCTTTGCCTCCTTCGCTAGTTACTATATTTAAAGGAATTTTCAAAAAACATTAATCACTATACTTTAATATTTCTATAAGTAAAATCTAAAATAAATTCCACTGAAATCGCTTAAAATCTCACTTCAGATCTCCCACTCCTTGCATCTGCAGGTTAGCTGGACTTTTCCATTGAGGTGCTAATTGAACAATAAGTGTCGCTGTCACTATTCAAGAATTACGATTTTTGAGCACACATTTCTGGGACATATTTTTACCTTCACTTTGTGAAAACAGATGGCAGCATCATCAACTGAAAAAAAAAAATTAATTAATTAAAAACAAATTGTCAAAAATTCGAAAATCTGGCTTTGAGGTGCATCAGGAGATGTCAAAACAGACTTCCATGCAAAAGTTTGTCGTTCTGCGATTAGCCATATGCATACAAAATGACCAAAGCGTCTCTCTAAGTTAATCTTTTTTTTTTTTTTTTTTTTTTTTTTTTTCTGCTTTCTCGTCATCCTTTCAGTTTGGGATACAGTAAAGACAGTGAAAGATTTTTTTTTTTTTTTTTTTTTTTTATGAATGGGAATTTGTTCATTCATTTTTCTACAGAAAGTAAGATATTTGCTTTTGGGGGATCGAATTCGTGATATCCACATTATTTGCATGACGTTCTAACTGACAAGGAAACATTCAAAAGGTGTCGTCTTCAAACAATATTGAAAAAAATATATGTGATTCTACTCTTCATAAAATTATCGGCTGAAATGATTTACAGCGACTACAAAAAATATCAAAATTAAGCATTTTTGGAGATTTAGCTCTGTTAGGCGATAAGTTCGCTAGCACCGAGATTGCCTTGTACGAACAGAGCCGTGTTTTGCTTCTCCGCCAAGTACTCAAAATCAATCGTCTAACAGTGTGAAATCGCCAAATATGCTTAATTTTGATAATTTTTTATGGTCGCTGTAATTCATTTCAGCCGATAATTTTTTCACTTGCTGGTGTTTTATGAAGAGTAGAATTACATATACTTTTTTCAATATTTTTTGAAGACGACACCTTTGAACGTTTCCTTGTGACCTATTTAAGGCCACGAAAAGGCTCTTTACTTTTACGTTTCTAAATCTAAAGTAGATGATTTCACAAATTTATAAATTTTAATTAATTTAAAAAACTAATAAAAAATTTCGGAAATCAGGCTTCAAGGTAGAAGAGGTCATTATGAACTTTTATGCAAAATACTGTAGACCTAAGTTCAGATTTTGCCCTATAGCGGCGACGGATCACACACATCTTCTTTTATAATATGTAGAGACAACAGGCACGAAAATATTTCTAATTTATTGTGGAGCATAGTTAATATCCACTTTTTTTCACGCTACTCTATCTGTAAAATAATTTTCTCCCATAAATAATTACGACTAAATTGATGAAAAATACACTTAGAGAAACGGTAAAAATAAATAAATAAATAAATAAATAAATACTCTGGTTCTAAGAACAATGTTCCGAAATAAGTACAATTGTCTGCAAGTGTGTAATAATGCAAAATTAAGCAACAACGATATTTTAAGAAGTTTATATTTAATTCTCAAGAAAATATTTTAATTCTTTCTACTTTTATTTCTATTAAATCATTTTAAGAATCCATATATAGTGCCATATATACTAGTAAATTAAAAGGTTTCGTAGCAATAAAAGTAATTTTATCTAGATAAATGAATGCTCAAACTCACAAAATTTAAAACTTTGTTTAATCACCACAAACCACAGCAGCTTATTGAAAGGCAACAATAATGTTATTATTAATATAACTCAAATTTTAATCACTTGCGTGAAATTCGCTGAACTAATTAAAAAGAGACGAAACATGACAGCAGTAATGTTGATGTTTTTTTCTATATGACTTTAAAAAAAGATATAATACAAATATAAGATATAAAATATACGATATTAATATTAAACATAAATGTTGGCTATTCACTGACATTATAAATAAAATATTCAAGTTTCGCAATGACTGAAGTAAAAAAAAATCTCCATGTTACAAGTTTAGTCAAATGTCCTTTTTTGGTATATTTTGGTATGTACGAAAATCTTAAATAACTTACAAGCATTTCGAACAAGAATGCTGAAATTCATTCGGGTTATGTCTATGTCCTAAAAGACATTTTAAATCTGATGCAATTTGTTTATAATCGCTATTAATTTATGAGATAATATCTATGCAGCCTAAAAACTAACGTAATATGACTCCAAACATTTAGACAGGCGCTACATCGATTTTGTAATTTCCATTTCCCCCATACCTCTAAATGTCAAGAAATTGAGATTGAAAATTCTCACGAATATCAAAATTCTCCATACCTATAAAATAATAGGGATGAAAAGAAAAATAATAATAATAACAATTATAAACTTTTTGTATATAATTATTATTATTATTATTGACCAACTTACTTGACAGTAAATATATTAATGAATATACGCCAACCCAGAAACTAAGGAGTATAAAATGCATTATTTATAATTATTCTTAAAATATGAAATGATTAAAAGAATATAAACGCAATAATGTAAATGTATGCATGTTTGAAAACACTTAATGAAAGTACAAAATTATAACGACGATAGCCAAATACTTTGCCCCATATCTTAAAATAAAATTCTATTTTAATTTATCTTGTACACAATTATCTTAGTCTTCTTATAAAATATACTTTAAAGTTTACGACTAACTTGTAACTTTCAAGAAACAATAGTTTTCTCCCACAAAGAACCAACACATTCAGTATTTTCTACAACATCAACTTCCTTGTGATAAAAGAAAATAAATTTTAAAAGCCGAAACATTAGAAGACAAGTTATTTCTCTTTAAAGAAATACTTTACTGAAAACATTTGCTCGTTTCCTTTCTTTAATGCTCAATAACACATTTCTCAAACTTGAACATTCAGGCAAAAATGATTCAGTCAAAAGTGAATCGTATACTGCGCAACACATTTGTTTCCATGGTAACATCCCCATGTCGAAATAGTTTCCCGCTGACAACAGCATACCTTTCATAAATTACGCTTTCTTTCTACTTTTGGTTGCATTAAAAGAAGTTAAATGCTTATAGTACTATAAAGATACTAATTCCCTTGAAACTATGATAAAGATTTTTTTCTTTTGGTGAAATTATGAAGCATCAGTTTAAATTAAAGAAAAAAAAAAAAATCACTAAAATTTCCTTCTAATATTCATTTTGAATTCCAGCAATTTTTATATGCAAGAATACCCCAGGCATTTAAATCGCTAGTATTAACCGCTTATGGGAAAATATGTATTCTGATCAGACTACAGTTTACATACCTGCCAAGCATCTCTTTATGAAGCATAAAATTTCTAGTATCCGCCTTTTTTTTTCACACCAGTCATTTTTTAGAGTAATTTTATTCTTGGAACTGGAACTGGAATGTCTATTGATGGGTTACCTAGCTCAAAGTACTTTACACCCAGTCGTAAAGTGTGTGTCTAATAACTATTAAATGAGCCCAAATTTAGGTTTAGCTGCTGATTTTAAAAGTAATTTTTAAAAAACTGAGTATGAAAAAAGAATTAAGAAATTGGGTGAAAAAAAAAAAAAAATGGAATAAGTTAAATGATAATTAATAAAATAAAATTGTGAGAAAATAATAATAATAATAATAATAATAATAATAAAAAGTTCTCCGTTCCTAAGATGTTAAAAGACGAGTTGGTAGTAAAGGAGCAGCCGAGGAGAAGACCCAAAAAGACAGTCTGTTCATACAAAAAAAGGCACTTATCAGTCATACAATTTAACCTTACAAGGCTCATTTTTTTTTTTTTTTTTTTTTCGTACCGTATGTGGAACATACATAAAAATATGATTTACTAATACGTTTACTATTGTAATATTTAAAAAAAAAAAAAAAAAACTTGCCTCTGCAAAATATACATTTCGTTATAATACACAGTATTTTTTTTTTTTTTTTTCGAGTCAAAACTCAATAACTAATCTTTTTTTTATTTTTGAATTCAGACAAACGACTAATGTATCACTTTCATTCAAATTTCACACTTGAGTGCACTGTAACAAAAACACGAACGACATTTTCAGGTAAAGATTCGTATTACTACATTGCTAAATGTCAGTAGCTTCTATCAAGATGTCAAGAGATGTCGCTACTAATAGTTTTGTAGCTATAGGAACGATTAAAGTCGGTGTTCCCCATATGGAACTGGGGGCCTTGTAGGGTTAATTAGTTGATTTGTGGTTAAGTGATGGTAGTAACATGAAAGTGATGGTTTAGGTGCAATAGTGTCGAGGTCGCACACACTTTTCGGTCGGTTCAGTTCTAATCGAGTCAGTAGGCCATGAAAAGGGCCCCTACTAGGGGCCGAGTCTTATGTGCCAAAGTGAGTATCCTTAACTAGAGTTGGCAGCAAAAGTATCCGAGCATTAGCAAAAATTCCAATTAAAAAAAAAAAATACACTTAATACAGTTTTGTTAAATAAATCCTTGTCGGATCCTGTTCTAGTCAGTCTAAGAACATGATTCGACAAGGATTTATTTAACAAAACAGAATTAAGTGCACTTTTTTACATAGGAATTTTTGCTATTACTCGGATACTGTTGCTGCCGACTGTATTGCGTAAACAGAAAATTCCTGAAGGAAGCTTAGTTTAACCTAGTAAAATAGAGTACTGGATTAATATTATGATTATTATTATTAATTTATTATAATTATTATTAAGATAATTTTAGGATTAGAGATGGAAAAGTATAAATTAAGTCTCCAGGACCATAGAAAAACGCGGGCGATTTCTTTTAGTATGAGAGTGAATATCATAATCCGGCAGTTCAGCAATAATTTCATTATTAAGGTTATTAATGTTTTCATAAAAATTTTTAGATAATTTTCTAATTCGATTATTAAAAGAAATAGCATTTTGGTCTTTTTTGATAGCTGTACTTCTTAAATATCTGTTACCGTTTCGGATTTGTCTTAGAGTTTTGTTGTAGGTGTCAGCCATTTGATTAATTGAACTTTTGCAAGCGAACCCCCTGATGGGATAGACATATGTAAGGATGGGTAAAATACAGGTATTGTACAGAAGATATTTATTTCTAATAGACAGGTATCTTCCTTTAAAAAGTGGGTCAAGTGACTTTTTAACGTTGGAAGCCTTGGCTCTAGTAATGGTAATATGCTTTTTAAATGTGAGTCTGCGTCGAGATGAACGCCGAGATACTTTGTGTCATCTTGCCAGGAAAGAGCAATGTTATTAAAAATAATTGTGTTAGGGTAGTTAAATTTATGAGAGAATATGACCACTGAAGTTTTATTTTCGTTTATCTGAACGCACCAAAGAGAGAACCAGCTCATTGTCGATGTGTTCTTGAAGATATTTATAAGGAATCTCCTTAACTAGATGCCTGTCGCGTAGCTCAGAAACTAGGCAACAGTTGAAGCGGTAGACAGCGCCACCTAGTACATATTATGCGACTTTTTTATTCAACTGTCACCAATAATTTAAAGAAATGATATATGATATATATAATCGACGTTTCTTCGATTCTATTCGCGTTTTATGTACATCATATCCCACTTTAAAAAATTTTTGGTGGATGTTGAATAAAAAAGTCGCGCAAGCTGTACCAGGTTGCGCTGTCTACCGTTTCATGTGTTGCCTAATTTCCAAGCTACGCGACAGGCATCTAGTTAAGGAGGCTATGGTATGGGTGTCTGCTAGCCATATAGAGAACAGTGTCGTCCGCGTAGAGAGCTAGGTTGGTGCGTGGGTGTCTTGTAATATCATTAAAGTATATGTTAAAAAGTCCAGGTCCATGACAGAGCCTTGAAGGATGCCGGCGGTAAAGTTTTTGATGTGTGAAAGAGTGTTGTTTACCAGGACGACGCATGAAGGTACGTTCGCTAAGGTAGTTGTGTATTAAATGTATTAGGCAGGCAGGGATGTTATGCCGAATTAATTTGTATACGAGGCCCTCGTGCTATACCTTATCAAAGGCCATAGCAACGTCTAAGAAGATAGCAACAGCTGGAATGTTTTTCAGCGAATTTTTTTCATGAGATTTTCACTAAGAAATTCTACAACACGGAGCAGCTGGTATGTGGTGGAATGCTTGGAGCCGAATGCTCTGAAGCCGAATTGTTCAGGCATGATGAGGTTGTTGTTTGAAAGTGTTGAATGAGCCGTACTCTAATGAAACGTCCAGTAACTTTACTAATAGCAGGTAAAAGAGAAATAGGCCAGAAATTAGTAGGGTTAGCAAGGTTACTGCAGGGTTTAGGTATAGGTGAGATAACAGAAGTCTTCCATAATTTAGGGAAGTAGGAAAATTCAAGAATGTTATTTTGCAATATGGTTTAACAAAAGAATGAAATTAAGAGGCAAATTTTTAATAGCATGATTAGAAATTTTACCAATACCAGGAGCTTTAAGATTTTTAAGAGTTTTAGTATTGTTAATGATTTCGTAGGGTTGAACGTTAGTATCCGGTGGGGTTGAAGGGTCGGTCAGAGAGGAAGTTATTAATAGCATTAATGACTGTTATCACCCAAGTTAGCGTTCGGAGAGAATTGTAGTTCATAGGAAGAGGCCAAGGCTTCAGCCTTGTCAGCATCAGTGCAGTGAGTAATATTGTTAAAAGTAAGCGGCGGAATATCGGTATAGTTATTATTAAGTTTTTTCTTCATCTGCCAAAGAGAATTGTCTTCAGGAGAGAAGATAGCAAGGAGGTTATTCCAACTTTTATTTTTCTCAGCTTGAATGCAGAACTTAATTCTATTATCGAGGTTATTTAAGATGCGTTTTAAATTAGGGTCACGAGAGCTCTGATAAAGTCACCGAATACTGTTAGTTCCCCATCATACTATAGGTATGGGGAACTTAGGTAATCGTGAAAATTTTCGACCTCGGTTTTTTTACTTTCTTTAACCGTTTTCAGGTGTGAGGAATCCGAAAATTACAAAATTTGTATGGTGTCTGTTAGTCTGTTAGTCTGTTAGTCCGTTAGTCCGTTAGTTTGTTAGTCTGTGTACACGATATCTCAAGAACAAATTGTCGCAGAGAGGTCAGATCAGTTTTAAAACATTACTTTCGACACTGGCAAGAACCCTACTTATTTGCAACATTCGAATTTAAAAACTTCGTAAGTGATTAGAAATTTACGATTTTCTTAACATGGGAGAATAGGACAAAAATTCACTTAAACGTGCATTAAATGGAAAGTTTTTACTGTAAAAATATCAGACCAGTTTTTAAATATCAGTTTTGGTGACGGAATGAACATCAGTAACTATAAATATGCTACTTTGAAATTTTCGCAAGTTATTGGAAATTAACGAATTTCTTAACATGGCAGTATAGGGCAAAATTTCACATAAACGTCAATTTTGAGAGATATTTTCATCGTAGAGATGTCAGACTACTTTTGGAATATTATTTAGGACACTGGCATGAATATTAATGACTATGAATTTTCCAATATAAAAATTTCGTAAGTTATTGGAAATTTACGAGTTTCTTAACATGGCAGAATAGAGCAAAATTTCACATAAACGTCAATCTTGAGGGATATTTTCATCGTAAAAATGTAAAACCACTTTCGAAATATTATTTAGGATACTGGCATGAATATCACAGACTGTGAATTTTCCAATTTAAAAAATTCGTAAGTGATTTGGAATTTACGATTTACTTAACGTGTCAGAATAAGGGAAATTTGAGCATAAACATCCATTTTGAGGATCATAAATACATTAGACAACATCAAAATTACATTTATGGTATTTGTTTGAACATGATTGAATACAAATATTCTAATAGGAAAATTTCGTAAATTACTCTTAATTTACGATTTTACCAGCATAGCGAAATTGTAAATTTTTCACATAAATATGAATTTTGAGGATTATTGCATTGGAAATAGTAGCCTGAAAACTAAACAACGGAATTGACCCTGATAAAATAAATTAATAGATTAGAATAAGATAAAAATATAGAAGTGAACGGTGGATAGCCTAGGGGGCGGAGAGGCGGGGATTTAATTCTGTCACTGTATCAAGCTTTGGTCAAATTCATTTCTTTTAACATGATTATAATATGTCTCGCACTAGAAATTTATGAGAGCATAAATATGATGGGGAGCTGAGCAGAGTCTACCTAGTTGCGGTTTTTAGTCGTGTTATGGATGTAAGTAGGAAATAGAAAACATTTATTATTTTTTAAGAAATGGTGAGTAGCATAATTTTGAGCATTGTTAATATGTTGGTGAAGAAAAGAAACAGCGTTATCAATATAATTAATATTATTTATCTCAAAGTTAGTCATATTTTGGTTATGAAGACAGTTGTGGAATTTTTCCCAATTAATAGAAACAGAAAGAGGATGAGTAATAAGGTTAATCAGATCTATTTTGAAAGATACAGGAAGATGGTCAGAGCTGAGATCGTTAATAACAGAAGTAGAAATAGGATATGGTAGATTTGTAGAAATAGCAAAATCGATAATAGATGAGCGAGCATTATATCCCGAGAAGTGTGTAGGTGTGATAGGATCATGTAAGCTAAGATTTAGGTTATGTATGAAGTTATGTAAAGATCTACCACAGGGCGTGGCACTAGCACAGTTCCATCTTACTTTGTGTGCATTATAATCATCATCAACGAAGGAACATGTGCGATGAGAGAAGAGTTGATTAATGTCGTTAATGAAGTATTGTCGACTATGTCTTATGTAAGCAGATGCTAAGAAAAGGTTAATGTGTGGAAATTGTTTGACAATACCTGTGTAGTAAAGACCGTCAAGAAAGTTTTGTGTGTAAGTAGTGTGGAATGTGGTGTTTGATGTAAACTGCAGTACCACTGTAAATTGAATTTGGTCTATATGTGTGTTAATGTTTGTAACCCGATATATTAATGCAATGTGAAAGGTTGTGATAGATGCAATGTGATGATTGATAATTTCCTGTAGAAGAATAATGTCAAAGTAAAGATGTAGTGAGATAAAGTTTCTAAGTTCATTAATTTTATTTTGAATAGAGTTGCAGTTCCAAGAGAGAACTAAATGCGAATTAAAGAAGTTACAATAGTTAGAGCTATAGTTGATGATTGGGAGATCTTCATAAAGCTGTCGAACTCTTTAATTAGAACAATTATCTTGTCAAGAGGATTCTTGTATTTCCTCATTTTATTAGCAAAAGTTTTGAAAAATGTTATCAATTAAGTGATCTCAAGGAGCTCTTTGAGATCGTGAAAAGTATTGAAGATTTCACCGAAGTCGTTGGAAATAACGTTAGTAGCTTTATTTTTGTTGTCTAATCTTTCATTAATAGTTTAGGGAGGTGATGTTTCACTGTTGGTTTCATTATGAGGTGTAGTTGCTGGGCTTTGCTCAGTGGTGATGCTTGTGTTTATTTTATTGACCTCATTATTATTTGGGGCATTCTTAGAAGTTTTGCTTTCAGATATTTTGCTTTTTGTGTAGATAAAGGCCCTAAGGATTTCCGCTAGTTGGTAGCTTTCCTGAAAGTTTATTTGGTGCAAGGTTTAGGGGTAGTTTTATTAGTTATTTTTTTAATGTTTGCGTTAAACGGGTTTTTACTAAAGCCACGTAGGTAGCTGGGTGATGAAGGCCGCAGTTGGCACATTTTGGAACAATTTTGCCATTTTGGGACAATCGTTGGTGAAGTGGGTTTCAGCGCATTTAACGCATTTAGATGTTAAGTTACATATTTCAGAGGCGTGGCCAAATTGCTGACACTGGCAGCACTGTTTGACCGGGCCAAATTTAAATTTTTCAATGGTAACAGACATGTAAGATATAGTTTTGATTTCTTAGATTTTTTTCGAAGTTTTTACAAGGCATTATGTTTACCATATATATGGGCATGGGATTGCCAGTCTTCTTATTTTTAGCATGGTGGCTCTAAAGCCATGCTCGGCGAATCCTTCAAAAAGGATTTTTTGTTCCATGTAACACGGCATTCCGCGCAAGCATATTTTTTTGGGTCTTTGATCCAGTGGATTTAGAGTAGTAAACTTAATTATATTCTTATCTAATAGTAACAACATATAGAGAGATTTACTCTAAAAAATAAAGTGGCGTGGAAAAGTGGGTCTCCAAAGAGGCCAAACAGGCAACCCTGTTTCTACTATTTTCTAAATCTTGTTTAAGAAATCATAATTTCGTGCAATAAATAATAAATAAGTAAATACGCTGGTGCTAATAAATTTAATGTTTGGAACATGAAAAATGTAATTACAAAAATACGAATTAAAATCTTTTAAACATGTGTCATGGAAATTTTATTTTTCAAATTATATTTATCTTGACGAAATCGGTAATTTATTTTAATATCAGTATTATTTTATTTATCAGTAAGTTATTTTATTTCCTTTTAAAATAAAAAATAAAACCAGATATAAATGTCTTCTCAAATGTACAGGTAGTTATCGAAATAATAGAGACACATCTGAATAAACGTGATGTTTAAGAATGCCTTTTGTAAGCATTAAAATAAAATCCTAGTCACTACATTTTATTATTATTATTATTATTATTATTATTATATAAAGTCTATATCATTGTATACAAGAGGTAGATTTAATGGAATTGTATACGTGCTGGATTTTGTCAAAAGCGTAAAATATCACACCCAATATTACCAACCATACCATAATACTTACCAATATTTTGAATTTTTAAACCAAGTTTCAAGCCTGTATTTTTTTATACAAATATTTTGTTAATTTTCTATGACTAAATGAATTGAAATTTATTATAGAAAATTTCTGATAGGAAGTCTCCCGCTTAAATCAGAGACTTTGAACTTGTGACTATGCGTAGTATAATTATACCGTACGGTTTGCAATGCTGGTCAGCATAGCTGCCAACATTTAACCCTTTAAGTGTTCAGCTTGTCTTTTTTCGTTTCAAGTCATGCAGAGTCCAAATAAAAAGCTGATGTCATTAAATTTGTAAATAAATGTTTCTTTTTTCAGGAAAATAGGATTAATAAAGTAGTATACAGTACCAATTTCTCATATTTGTACTCTGCATAGTACTTATTTTATAAGTCATTAAAATATATATTGAAAAACGGCTAATGCTGAAATAGTTAAATTTATTCTGGAGTATTTTTGTTTCCACCTTCCTTTCGCATCACTTTATTTAAGAAAAAAATTCTCCAATATCTAACTTCGATAAAATAAGGAAAAAAAAATTACTCTTAAGAAATAAGTAGTAGAATATAAAGGTAGGGCAAGCAATACTACAAAATAAATAAAAATGATCAACAACAATGATCAATGACAACTATAGATCAACATAGATAGCAATATTTTAATTTATTCCGGAGTATTTTCAGCCCCGCGTTTATTTTGCACCACTTTATTTATAGAAATCTTTTCTTCAATATATAACTTCTATAAAATAAGAAGAAATTACTGTTAAAAAATATGTGGTATGAAATAAAGGCGGGGCAAAAAATACTCCGGAATAAATTAAAATGTTAGCATCTATGGGTCAAATAAACAGATTTTCAAAGACAGAGAATTGTAGGAGCATACTTGCCAACCTAACCCGGGAGATCCCTTTCCGCCTATTTTTTTCACAACAGTCTTTTTTAGAGTAGTTTTCTTCTCATTTAATCGTAAATATATTTGAATAGAATTACTCTAAAAATTAAGAGGTGTACAAAAAGGGGCGTGAACTAATAATCTTACGGGTTACGTTGGCAAGTATGTAGAGGCCCGACTCTTTGGAGGCACTGTGACCAAAACAGCTCATGTTTTTCGCATATCTTGAAGTACGGTGTCTAAAGTCATGAGAGCGTACACACAACGCGGCAAGATACGTTCTGAAAACAAAATAATGGACGGAAGCTGAATCTAATCCGGCAAATTCTTAGTACCGCCCTTTTTTCTACACCACTTAATTTTTAAAGTAATTTTCTTCAAATATATTTGCGATGAATTAAGAAGAAAAAAACTCTAAAAAATGATTGGTGTCAGTAATTAGAAATTAGTGTCAGTCTCCAGTGTCAGTAATTAGAAAATGGTTTTTATTACACTTTTAGTCACAGGTGTTTTCAATATTTTGGTACCTGTAGTTTTCCCTTTAAAGAAAGTCTTCTATTCTGAAAGTTGATTCTTATATAAATTATATCGATGCTAAAAAATATAGTTTTACAGATGCATATATATATGTGTGTGTGTGTGTGTGCGTGTGAGAGAGAGAGTGTGCGTATATATATGATGTAAAATTTACAATAAAAAATTTAAAATTACAAAAAAAAAAAAAAAAAAAAATCATCATTAAAAAATAAATGTGTAAAGCAAAAGTATTAAGTTTTATAAGATGCTTGCCGTTTAAATAGTAATCATATTAAACCAACCATTTTTTCTTAAATCAAATTATATGTACGTGAAAATTCAAAGCAGATTAAATTATTTAAGTTAAAGCAATTTCCAAGTCAATTAAATATAAAAAATTCTTTCAATAGAAAATACTTTAATATTTAATTACATGTTAACCCTTTCATGGTCATGAACGTGTATGCACGGTCAGAGTTTTTTACTTCTAAATCATTTATTCATTGCTACAAATTTGCGAAATAGAAAACAATCAGTTTCTCAATATTCCTGATAAATTTGTAATATTATTAGTACTTAATGACTTAAAAAAATATAAAACACATCCCACTAAAATGGCTTCGAAACGAAAAAATTAAAAATGGCGTGACCATGAATCACTCTTTTGTAAGCGAAGATTTATTGAATAATCGGATTCAAACAAATTTGAGAAACACATACGATTATAAAATCAATAGGTTTTGTTAGACATTAATTTTGCATATGCTTCTCGCGTAATTGTTCTAAATATTCTGTTTTCAATTTGAATCGTTAATAATTTCCAGATAATCAGATCAATAAGAAGTACTTAAATTAGATAATATATAAACCGTAATTCAAGCAATTTCGTACATTTTGATTTTATACCATTTCGTCGATTAGAGTAACACTTGTTGTCACGTTACGCGCCCTCATATTTCACCAACATCAACACTCGTTTAATTAAAAAAAAATAACTGAACATAACTATAAATATAAATAGCATTTAGGTTAAATTTCTCGCTAGTAATATCATTTAGGATGCTTCAGATTTTCGATAAGCAATAAATATGAAATTGATTTGAAACGAGCGATTCCATCACATATGTGCGTGAATTTCTGCTCTGTAATATTTTATTAAGTTGGGAAACACATTTCATAAGTTTAGAATTAATGCATAGATGCCAACATTTTAATATATTCCGGAATATTTTTAGCCACGGATTTGTTTCGCACCACTTTACTTATAAAAAATAATTCTCTAATATATAACTTCGATAAAATAAGAAAAAAAAATAATAATAATAATAATAATTAGTGGTATGGAATAAAGGCGGGGTTAAAAATACTCCGGAATATATTAAAATGTTGGTATCTAGGATTAATTAAACGATAATATTAAACATGAATAACATTTGGTTTAAATTTATTTATTTTTTAATTCCAGACATTATGAAATAGAGGGGATAGCGTTCCTTAAATTATTAAATATTATATTTTGAGATTTTTACATATTTGAAAGACAAATTTCAGTTTGAATAATTTGATACCAGAATTTTATTTGTAAGAGAAATACTTATTGTAATGTTAATGGATATACGAAGACTTTTTTTTTTCCCTCAATTGCTAAAATAAATACCCAGGCTTTAATGGGCTTTTTCTCAAAATTAGTTGTTTTTGCTTGCGGACATTATGTCTCAGAATTCTTTTATCGCATAGCTTTAATAGTTTTACCTTACCCAAAATTTTCACATGGTCATGACAAATAACTAGAATTATGCAGTTCTGTTAAATATACGTATATATAAGGTTGAATATATATATATATATAAGTTTGTATGTGCATAAAAATTTATATTTTTTACACTTTTATATATAAATAATTCAGAGATGCCAACAGTTTAATTTTTTTTGGAGCATTTTTAGCCCTGCGTTTATTTCGCATCACTTTATTTTTAGAATAATTTTCTCCAACATATAACATAGCTGCCAATATTTTAATTTATTACGGAGTAATTTTAGCCCCGCCTCTATTTCGTTCCACTTATTTTTTTAAAGTAATTTTTTCTTATTTTATCGAAGTTATGTATTAAAGAAAATTTTTCTATAAATAAAGTGGAGCGAAATAAAGGCGGAGCTAAAAGTGCTCAGGAATAAATTAAAATATTGGCAGCTATATATACGGTAAAATAAGAAAAAAAATTACTCTTAAAGAAAAATGGTATGAAATAAAGGCAGGGCTAAAAATGCTCCGGAATAAATTAAAATGTAGGCAACTATGTAAATACTAATAACTACTACCATAATTAAACTAAATAAATAAATATCTTAGTTCAAATTATCTTCCGCAGAATTATGTTTAATTTTAGATATGATTTTTGCATTACATTTACAAAATATTACATGAAAATCATATAATAAATAATAGTAATAACTATTACCATAATTAAAATAAATGAAATAAAATAAATAAATAAATAAAAATAAAGATCTTAGTTTAAATTATCTCTCACAGAATTATGTTTAATTTAAGATATGGTTTATACATGATAAAATATGTTATGCGCAGTGCAATGTTAAATTTTGCTTATATTACTTCGGAACTTGCCCCTTAAAACATTTTGTTTTTGTTTTAAGGTAGCTTCGTTGTGTTCCTAAACTTTTACTTGCATTTTATAACTACGCTCCGTTACACTATCGTCAAAATTAATCGTTTTCTTCTTTTTCTTTTCTTTTCTTTATATATATATACATATATATATAATGCTAGAATATTAGTTTAATAATATTGTTTTAAAATAGCGGTGACAATATCATAAAATGAGTTTAAAATTTTAGAAACGTTCCTAGGCCTGTGTATGCAAATTTGATAATAAAAAAATGTTAATTCTGTGTTAAAATTGTCCGAACATTATTATTTCTAGATCTATTAGTTTAAATAATAATAATAAGATATTGTAATTTTTCTACTCTCTGCTATTATTAAATGTACTTTTTTCAATTAAAAACCCATGTACCCATACGATAAGTACATATTTTAAACTTGTATTTATTGTAAAAAAAACTATTGTTATCTTCGTACAAATATTAGAAAAAAGGGTTAATGTAATTGCTTAATTACTGAAACCGTACCTTCTTAAATACTAGAATAGTCGGTTAGAAATCTATCTTTAGATTCAAAAAGTATTTTTTGATGATTTTATCGGAGACCTTTGAAAAAACAGTTTCAGAAACTGAACTTTCTTGATCATGAGAAAACATTTTTATTTAAATCATTTTATAGATTAGAATTAATCTACTTGTAATACATCATCAAAAAACATCAAAAGCACAACATATTTTTAATTAACTGCAAAACTAATTCCGACATAAATCTGAGCAAACTTCAATAAAACTATATTTGTTCTATTCATTATTTAAATATATTTTAGTGGAAAACCTGAATAAAAATTAAATTTCACGAGGCTTTTTATAATATAAATATCAATTCTTTCACTTTTCGGATTTCTATTGTAAATTACAGATCTATCGATTAATTTAATGGAAATCAAACTTCCTGATATCGAATACCATTAAAAATATCATTCCAAAATTCAATATATTTGCGGAAAGCTTTTTTTAAAGTCTTAGTAGTTAAAACTTAGAAAGTTGACAGAGATAAGAGCTTAAATTTTTTCTATTTAAAAATGTTTCTGATAACGAATTTGTTACATTCTTTATAAAATACGATTAAATAAAA
This sequence comes from Salticus scenicus, assembly GCA_963930645.1. Lineage (NCBI taxonomy): Eukaryota > Metazoa > Arthropoda > Arachnida > Araneae > Salticidae > Salticus > Salticus scenicus. Next base: position 104,842,448 of record OZ005656.1, on the reverse strand, counting down.
TATTTAAAATTTATAACTTCAACCAAATGTAATATACTTTTTTTTTATGGAAAGGTAAAATATTATTTCCCCAATTGTGAAAAGTGTCACTTTTTAAACTTTAATTGTTCGACATGATACGCATATATGTTAAAGGGAATATATTTCATAGAAATGCAACTGCAACTTAAGGGTCCTCTTCATTCACCGCCGCCGGAAGCCGAATCTAATGTTATTCTATGGGAAATTTTTCTTTACAAATAACTTATTAACTAATACATATTTTTAAATTCTGTTTTCACATTCTGAAAATTCCCAGCTGTTAAATTGATGGACCTTTTTTAAAAAATTATTTTTTTAATTTTTTATATTTTATTTTGCAATTTCAAAATAAAATATTAATAATTTAAAAAATACATTTTTAAAAAAGGTCCGTCAACTTAACAGTTGGCAATTTTCTGAATGTGAAAACAGAATTTAAAAATATGTGTTAGTTAATAAGTTATTTGTAAAGAAAATTTCCCCATAGAATAACATTGGCTCGGGCTTCCGGCGATGGTAAGTGAAGAGGGCCGTTAAGCCGTGCATAATTGTTATAAAACAATGATATTCATTATCATAAAGTAGTTTAAATCAATAGATACCTTTTGAAGAAATATGAAGGTGGGGGGGGGGGATGTGATCATTTGACCAACCAGTTATATTTAAAAAAAAGTTTCCCTTGCAATTTCATTTAAAATAATAATAAAATCCTTCTTTATTTTTGCGAACATAATTCAACGAGTTCTGAAGCATTAAACCTTTAAACATAATTAATTTATCGGAATTCAAAAGTATATTTCTTTCAGGGGCCGTGGGATATATTACGTCCTGTCTAATTTTAATTCCCAACTGCAGAAACTCATCCCGGAAATTTTTTACTAAGTTTTACTTTATAAATATTAAGGAAACTTTAAATTATTGTTATTTTCCTCATTCCTGGAAGACTGCTATTATTGCCCCAATACCTTTTCGGGAGGCTGACAAACCTCCCGAAAAGGCCTCCAGCTACAGACTAATCTCCCTACAAAATTCTCTCAGTAAACTTACCGTTCGACGACAAATTGATGATTTTCTTGAGGAAAATAATATTATCGTGCCAGAGCAATTCGGCTGTATGAATAATCTTTCGGCCACTCACCAAGTATATCGTCTTGTCGAGCATATTACCACCAGTAAAATTCAGAAGAAAGTTACAGCCGCAGTCTTCCTTGACATCGAAAAAGCGTTTGACAAGGTCTGGGTACCCGGTCTCATTTTCAAATTAATTAACTACAACTTCCCTCTCCCACTCATTAAACTTATTTTCTCTTATTTACAGGACCGTAATTTCCATGTTAGGGTTTTTGACAAACTTTCTGATAACTATTTTGCCTCATATGGGCTCCCTCAGGGATCCAAAATTTCTCCTAAACTCTTTAATATTTTTATTAACGATATGCCCCATTACCCTCATACTCAATTGGCTATTTATGCAGATGACACATGCATTTTTGCGGCAAACAGGAATAGAAGATATGCTATAACGGCAATCTCCAAGCATCTTAATATTTTAACCCATTGGTTTCAGAAATGGAGAATTGCTATTAATTATTCAAAAACGGAGGCCATTCTTTTCTCGGCTATGAGCCAATCTAATAGAGATAAATATCAAATCAAATTCAATAACCACCTAATTCCATGGTCCAACCACTGTAGGTATTTAGGTATTATTATTGACCAGAGACTTACATTCCATCAACACATCTTAAACTCGCGTACTAAGTTCCGACGTGCTAAAAATCTTTTATATCCCCTAATTGCTCGGAACAGTGATTTATCCATTAGTAATAAAATGCTCCTTTATTCTTCCCACCTTCGTCCTCTTTTAACTTACGGTTCACCTGTATGGTCATTTACATCCAAAACTAATATTAATCTGCTTCTTAAAAGCCAAAATGCTACTATTAGGCAAATTTACAACTTACCTTACTATATCCATAATTATCAAATGTACCGCGAAATTAAATTCCCGCGCCTTGAAAATTTTATACAACACATTAATATTAACTTCCATGAACAATTAGAATCTATTAATAATCGTGCTTTAAACACTCTTGATGTGTATGACCACACGGATCCTTCTACCAAACACCGGCCTAAGAGCGGCATTGTCTTAACTTCCCGCCTCTAGTTTTTCGTTGTTTTCTTGTAAAAAAAAAAAAAAAAATTAAATGTAAAAATCTCCAAAAATATTTGTTCTATGTTCGTAATGCTATACTTAATCTCTCTCCTATCACTTGCTATTTTATTTTATGTTTTTCTTTCCATTGTCTTTTTGAGCTCAGAATTTGTTCTTATCTATCTGTCCGTTCGTTCATGTCCTTTCCTTTTTGGTTGTGTGTGTGTTGTAAGCCATCACGATTCTAACTCATTCCATCTTCATCTGCTGGTTCGCTTAGGTGCGGGGTCACCAATGGACCCCGTGAACTCAGCACGCATCCAACTCTCGAACTGATATAAGTACTAAGGAAAAAATTTATTTATATATTTTGTTTTAGATTTGCTTGTAAATTCTGGTGGTAGTCTATTTTAAATGATGGAAATGTGTGAGCCTCTAAAAGAGTTGAAAATGGAAAAGCAATTTTTTTTATTTTATTTATTTATTTATTTATTTTTTAAGACAAAATTTTTCCATGTTGAGAATCGAACCGGAAAATTATGCATAACTTCCAGCATTTCTAGTTTATTCCGTAATATTGTTAATAAATTGCATTTTCTTCCACACCATTTTTTTTTTTTTTTTTTTTTTAAGTGTTACTTCCTTCTTACTTAATCATATTTTTATATTGGAGAAAATCACTCTGTATGAAAAAAGCAAGGATACTCACAGTGCTACGAAATAAATTAAAAATTTGGCAGCTTATAATATATATATATATATATATATATATATATATATATATATATATATATATATATATGTATATTAAGCGACTGAAGAAACGAAATTAAACTGCGTATTGATATATTTTACTTACATTTCAACAAAAGTAATAAGTATTTTTTTATGTTTTAAGTATATTGATTCTGTTTACTCCATACTAGAAGCCGTTATTTGCTTGTACTTTTAGGTTGATTTCGTTATAAAACGAATCCATTGCAATCAAACCATTTATCTATCTTTCTATCTATCTGCCTATCTATCTACAAATATCAGGAAAAAATTGACATCATGATAACTTTTGAAATAATGAATATGGTTCAAAATAATAAATAAGCAGAGTTGGCAACTTCCTTAATTTTTTCTGGACCACTTCTAGCCCCGCTTTTATTTCATATTAATTTATTGAGTACTGTTCTGTAATTTATACAGGGGTGGAAAATTGGCGTAGAACTCATACGAGAATTTATGAAAGAATATTTTCTTCTTCTTAAACCGACGATTTTATTAGTCGAGAAAATTTTCAAATACCAATATGAGTTCTGCACCAATTTTCCACTCCCTGTATATAACTACAGTAAAATACAAAAAAATTAATCTTACCAAAAAAAAAAAAAAAGTGGTATAAAAAAAATAATAATAATATTAAATAAATAAATAAAAGGCTAAAAATGCTTCGGAACAAAATTAAGGAAGTTGGCAATTTTGAATAAGTATAGAAATAACGATTCAAACCGAACTAAACTTGGATAGTGACATGTTTGCCAACCATCTCATTATGAAGCGTAGTACTTTTAGTCACCGCCTTTTTTTGTACACCAGTAATTTTTTAGAGTAATTTCATTCTTATTTAATCGTAACACTATTTGAAGAGAATTGCTCTAAATATAAAGTGGTGTGGGAAAAGGGGCGTATTTTCAAGGGGCGTTAACAAGTCTACGCTTATTAATGAGATGGTTGGCAGTCCTGTAAAGTGAATTTATCTTAGAGATATCATTGATAAATTTGCTGTGCAACTTGTTCCTGTTTCCAAGTGGTGGCCAATTGAAAATTTAATTTGCATTGTAAAAAACGTATGTAAGATCATATATATTTAAATTTCAATGCATACACACATAAATGCCAACATTTTAATTTATTCCGGAGTATTTTTAGCCCCGCCTTTATTTTGCAACACTTTATAAAAAGAAAAAGTTTTTCCAATATATAACTTCTATAAAATAAGAAAAAATTGCTTTTAAAAAATAAGTGGTAGGGAATAAAGGCGGGGCTAAGAATACTCCGCAATAAATTAAAATATTGGCATCTATGTCCATTTAAGTGCTCAGCTAAGATTATTAATTAACTTGATCGGCCATCTTATTTAAAAATGACAACAACATAAAAAAGTGTCCTCACAATAATTGTTGAAATACGGAATCATTTCGAAATTATATTAAAAGCATTTGAATGATTTTGCTGGACAACTCTCTCCACCATTTTGTTTCCAAGTGAAAACAAACTTGAAAGTTTCAAGCTTACATTGTGAAAAATGTATTTAAGGCAGAATGTGTAATTTCGTTGTACATGTAGCCCATATCAGGATCTCCAAGAAAAAATATTAATCAACTTGATCCACCATTTTTAAAATGACGGCAACATGAAACGAAAAATAGTAATAATAATAATAATAATAATAATAAATCAACCAACTCTTCCGATTGAGTCTAAAGGCCTTGTTTCATGTTTGTATGTTTGTTTATATTTTGATAAGTAAATTTTAATATAACAAAGAAGCAAGAAAATACTATGATTAAAATTTTAAAGAGCTAGTGATGAAAATAAAAATAAATATGCTTTGTTTACTATAATTTTTCAAGCTTTTCGAATACGTAAAAGAGTTATTTTTACGCTTATACATAGCTCCCAAGTTTTTTAATTTATTCCGGAATGCTATTACTCCCGCCCCTATTTCACAACGTAATATTTTTAGAGTAATTTTCTTCATATTTAATTGATATTATATATTAAAGAAACTTTTTCTACAAAGATTACGGTGTGGAAAAAAGGGAGGGGCTAAGAACATTCCGGAATAAATTAAAAAACTTGGCAGAGATGCGCTTATATCAATGAATAACATTTAATTATTTCGGAATTTTCAACATTTACTACAACTTGAATCTGTGAACGAAACTTATTTTAAGGAAAATGCATGGAGAAAACTTTAATTGCGATTACTATTTCTGCACTTCTGGTTGCTCGTAGTATATGGGTTAAGATCATTTGTTTACACGAGGGACCTAGAGGAATGTTCTTCGTACCAACTGTGAATTGTATATTTCATTAATTTCAATACCCATTTCCCTATTTTACATAACAGAGTTAATTATTTATTAAAGTAGTAATATTCCGTTACTTTATGGACATTTAAATATTATAAAAGACATTATTGGAAAAAATTACAAACATTTCATTAGCATTTCTTGAACAATGTCATCTGTCAAGTAGAATTCCTGGGATTCAACTGTAGAAAGTTCCAATTAATTATCCAGGTCCATAAAGCTGAAAAGATTTCCGTGATAATAAAAGAAGACAACTTGTTCGCTGCATAATGTATTTATTTTGGAAATCAAAAGTTCCTTAACAGTGGCAGTACACATAGACCATAAGTACGAGAATGCAAAAAGTAGAGGTGAGAGAGAGAGCTACCGGGGTCACATGTTATACTGTCAACAGTTGTAGAGCGAATTCTGAAGTTGACTCTCTTGCAATTAAGATCAGACTGATGAATTACGCCAAAATTATTCAAACAGTGCCAAACTTTCCAGCCAAAGCTAATCCTTTGTTTGTAGAATAATTTAATATAAATATTTTGAATTTAGTAAGTTCGTTACAGCAGTTTATGCCAAGTTTTATCGCCAGAAGACCGTTATTTAAGGGAGACACTCAGACTAGGATTTATTGCACATCCTGTGATAAAAAAAATATAAATTACTCCTTAATGATATTAGAACGGAAATGTATTGCCCAATTTAGCTTCGAATAAATAAACTTACGCAATTTAACAAAATGAAAATGTAATTATGTATCCAACGGTTTATAACATGGAAATAATATTTTTTTTTTTTTTTTTTATTTATTAAATGATTTAGAAGAGCTTATAATTTTGAGAGATGTCATTTAAAAGGAATATGTTTTTTGTTCTCAGACGATTTATCAATAGCATAAGGGATAAAGTATTATTAGAATTAAGATATCTATTATAGACAAAAGCGAATAAATATAAAAGTAATTTAGAATTTCGTTATCTATTTTTATTAGCCATTTAACTTATTGAAAATATAATAATTATTTATTGCCTTTATTTAAAGTTATAATTAAAACTCATATATGTGAAGGAACGACTTCACATATTTCTCCCCAGCGACGAGGAAAGAAAAAAAAATAATGATTTGTCAAAATGGACGAAAATTATAAAAATATAGAACGCTCTCTCTCACCAGTGTAATACAATTCCAAAAATTTCTGCATACCATTGTGGAACATGTAAAGTAACCTTTTGTTAAACAATAAAAAAAAAATGTGGCATATAACAATAAATTTGAAAAAATCAATAATAATAATGACAGTTATGGAACAATGACACATATTCAATCATCGTGATGCTAAAGTGACATTCTGAAACAAATTACATAATCAATAAATTATATAAATATGATATATAAAATGTGTAAAATATTAAAAACAATCATTTATTACAGTGTATGTATGTTTGATAATAAGGAAAAGGAAATCAGTAACCAGAAATATGAAAATCAATCGATTTTGTATCTCGTTAATTTAAAAAAAATATATCAATACTGCATTAATATGAAAAAAATGAAATATTTTTGATTAAAAATGACCATTATCGTACACGTGAAAAATTAAATTCTAACAAAGTGAGCCAGAGAGTGTATAATAGAACAATAGCTATGACAGATATGATGGTTTTGTGATGCCTAACTGAACATAGCGTACTGAACAATATGTGAAAAGCAGAAGACGCTTCATGTTGTGCAAAAATGACAACCAGCATTCTGCAAAGTGACATAATGAAATGTCCCTTGTATGTGTAAAAATGTGTAAAAAAAAAAATTCTAGCCCTATGTCAGAATAAAAGCGCACATGTAAGAGTTCAAGAAAATTATTTTATTTTATTTTATTTTATTTTAACTCTTATTTATTTTATGCCTCCTAATTTATTTTGTTTTGCATAAAATTATGAACCAACTTTATTTCAATAGCTTGTGTTGGTCAAAAAAAAATTAAAATTTACTCGTATGAAATAATTTCCTTTTCCTGAACAAAATTTTTAATAAATGAATTAGCATTTGAATTTCTCAAAAAAAAAATGATCTCAATAAAATTTTTACTTTAATGCATAAAATCTGAGTAGACCTGAAATATGTGATAAGAATACAACTCATAAAAATTGTCAAAAACAGCAAAAAAAATTTAAATACACACTTGTTTTTTAATTACAGTTGAACTATTTTTTTTAACGAGCCCAATTTATATTCAACATCCTTTTTTTTTAAAAAAAAAAAAAAAATGATACTGTATGTTACACAGATAATTCCATAATACTGCTCAGCAAGAAATAGTCTTAAAAAAAAAAAAAAGGAAGAGTGAACCAGCCACATACTTCTGCACAGACTACTTCTTACAACGCACAGATGATTTCACGGCCATTTAAAATACATCTGTGGTGCAAACCTTCCAAAAAGGAATTATTTTAATTAAGAAATTTTAAATAATTAAATATTTAATTTAAGCTGAAAGAAAACTTTCTGCAAGAGTTTTACTCTTTACACAAGGAAAAAAAAAAAAAAAATTTTTTTTTTTTTTTTTTTTTTTTTTTTTTTTATAAAAATAACAATTTTAAAACGTACAGACTATGTACGGAAATTTCACTTTTGTATGTATTTGAAAAATAAACAGGCTCTAAAAACATAACAGAATTTACTGCAAGCTAACAAAAAAATTATTTACTTTTGTGTATGTGTGTATTATTATTGTAACTAGTTTTTTGTACAAAAAATTCCTGTGAAAATTTAGTAAAAAAAATGTAATTATCTCCACATGTGAACCAATGAAATAGCAACTAAATAGGTCAGATAAAATTTTGTGAGTGTGTGTGTGTGTCAAACATTGGGTTGTGAGGCCAAGTTTGAGAATAATGAAGAAAGGCATGGAAAACATGCATGTGAAAGATAATGGAATACTATTGGATAAATTTGCATTATGACTGACAAACTGAGCAGCCAGCCAATAATACAATAAATTTCTGACCCAAAAGAAAACATATACAGGAACACATGTAGAAACATAAGGGAAAAAAAATATTCTTTTTGGTGTGTGTGTGTGTGAGAATTATTAAATATAAAATGTTTGTAAAAGTTAAAATAAACTGATCATGTCATACAAATGAGATGTAAAAAAACTAGTGTGAATTTGTTAAAAAGAATCATATGAAAGAGGTGATGTGTTCACGCAAAGAATCCTTGAAACTTTGACAACCAATGAAAATATAATTAGGAAAAATATACAATCCAAATATTTCCAAAAGTCACATACATCCTCATGTTATTTATTTAAAATTTAGTAAGTAATTTTATATCAATATCTTTTTTATTTATTATTATTTTCATTATTTGAATTATTTATTTTTGTCACCCGAAGTATTTATAGAACATGTGTTCATGAATTATAAGTGTACTTGAAAGCCAATAAAACATAACCTTCAAAAATTGTTGTGAAAGTGTGAAATCCCCTACACAATTACAAGTGTTGAAACCAATATAATGGTCAAAATCCGTAGATTATAGAAGTCATTAATATATTGACAACCAGAGCAACACAATTGTGCTTAGAGGGTAAATGTGTATATGTGAAAATTAAAAATATAACTAAATGGGTGATATGTCAAAATATTTAAGCAATATTGTAAAAAATGAATATCAAGTGAAATATTTTATATTATTAAAAATTTGTATATGTCTGTAAGTGTTCCAAGAAATATTAAAATTTTAAAAAAAATTTTAAAAAAATGCCACAAAATAAATTTCCATAGCCGCAGATGAAAGCGCAAAAATTGCAAATTTAACGTGCATAGAAAATTATAAACACAAAGTAAAAGTAAAAAGTCATGACTAAAATAACAGTATTATCTACTGAACTGAGCATATATGAACTGAGATGAGCTGAGCTGAGGCCTCAAAAATTAAAAATGCGCATAAAGTAGATATATAAATAGCTTCAAAGACTATAAATTGCTCAGTAAAATTATAAAAAGACTCGAGTACAAGAAGTGTAATCTCACTTCCAAAAAGGTGAATAAAAAGAATTTCACCAAATCAGCTGATAAAAAGAACATTAAAATCTGTTCACACACGTGCAAAAGATGTTTTTTTTTTTTTTTTATCTTAAAAAAAAATACTGCAATTATTCAGCAGTGGGCCCAATTTGATGTTAAAGTAAGCTTACCATATATATATTGTCATAATTATTAGCTAGCAATGAGAAATATTTCTATATATATACGATATATATATTGAACATAAACCAATAAACAAACATGAAATAGTGAATAAATGCGATAAAATATATCATATGTACAGTAAAAAAAATTTAAAAAAACTTCTCTTCAATCAACGTATTTGAACTGAATGAGGAAAAAAAATCACTATTATTATTATTAAAACATAAATAAAACTCAGAACGGCGAGATGTTTATTTCTGTTACAAAAAATCAAGCAGACTTCCCTTTTCTCTTTTTTTTTTTTTTTTTTTATCATATCACGATTGCTTTTAAATTTTTTTTTGCACGAAAAATGAACGAAATAAAACTATTATGCATAAAATAAATTTCGTACGAAAGGTAATTAAGAGTTAAAATTTTAGAAAATGATGATAGGTTTCATCTAACAAAATTGAATGAATGTGGAAAAAAAAAATGTGTGAAATGAAAAATTACATTAGATGTCAAATTTGACGACCAGCATAATAACACCTGGATTTATGCGATAACATCTAATCGACAAAAATATATAATGTGTTATAAAGTTTCCCAAAGTTTTTGAAATTAGAAAACATAATTAAAAGATTTGTATTAAAATGTATATTTTAGTTAAAATGGGCAATGAAAACATTGTGTTATGTTATTATAAAAATTAAAACTTGAAAAAAAATATATGACAAGCAAAAATATTAAAATAAAAATTATGTTTATGCGTTTTTAAGACATATCTAACTAATTCCCTTTCTGTATAAGTGATTATATATGATTATTTAAGAATGCCTAGAAAGAATAATGTAAACAACATTGGATCTTATGTTCAAGACTAACAAATCTGCTAGATTTACATGAAAGACCATGTTTTAAATATCTGAAAAAAATGAGAAAAGAAATATGTAAATTTGGAAAATTGTGTGTTAAATATAGGACATGCATGCAACAAGATACGGCCAGTATAGATTCATAAAATAATATTATGTACTGGATTTACGTATTGTCCTGAATACATATAGTGTTAAAAAATGAAAATTGTTGGAGATACAATCAATTAATTAATATTTATCCTCAATATTTTATTTTATTTATATATTCTGTCACTGTGTAAGTGAGTATGTACCTATGCGTTGTGAGAAAGATGTTTTTATATAAACAATATTAGTAAACAATGAAAAAAAATGTACCCTAAATAAAAACAATTCCATTCGATTTCTGTAAAATATGTTAAATTTTGTGTAAAATTTAAATAGTAAAAATGTAAGTTAATTATAGGAATACTCAAATTAAATTAAGTTTAATGCAAAATCACGCAAACAAAGACAATCAATGCAGGTCCCCTCATCAAGAAAAATTTGGCCAGAAATTCAAGATAAGGAAAAGAGCATTGAATGCCAACAACACAAGTGCCATTAGCAGCGCTACTAATGCACATTGTGGCACAAAATTACATAAACTTAAATCTTAATATATTAATTGTGCCTCTTTTAATTCAAGGACTTAAATGAGATGTATAAATCTAAATTATTATATTTGTTTAATTATTTTTAAATGAAAGGATAAATAATGGTATGTAGACAAAAGGTGTAGTGTGTTGAGAGTTAGTATTTGAAACACAGTGATGCATAAGATTATACAGCCCTAATCTTTAAGAAACCAATTGTAAAAAAAACTTGATTTAATATAACCATGATAAGAATAATAAGCCTATTATCTTTAAAATTAAAAAAAAAATGAATATCAATAATGTATGCAAAAGGTGTGAAAATTATAAATTGTAAAACATTAAAAAAATGTGAGCGAAGAACAAAAATCAATGAAATTTTCTAAATTTTGTTTATAAATAATACCTTAAAAAGTAATGAAAACATAAGTTTATGGAACAAAAGTATGGGAATACCTGAAATTATCACTCTATTTATTTATTAATTTGTTATGCACTGGCAGTTCCAAGCAGGTTAAAATCAGTGAACAAAAAATATATGTGTGTAAAAAGAGGAGAAATAGGTGTCAAGATACCGACTGATATCAAAACAAAATTTTGCGACACATCTCCCAAAATTAAATAAAAAAGTATGTGTATTTCCAACCTGCCCGAAAAATGCTAACATGAGAAATAACTTCAAGTTTAGTTCTTAAATTAAAAAAATTAATTAAATTCAATTATTGACAATAAACAGAATAATAAACATTTTTCAAAAGGAAAATCTGAATATGAAAATAAAAAATATACTGAAAGGTAATGCAAATTTGTATAAAAATTGCACCAAAAAAAAATTATTATTATTATTTTCCCATTTTTTTTTATTCTTTTTTTTTTTTTTTGCATTATGAATGAAAAATCAAGAAATTTCTAAAAATTTATCATCACGCGTTGTATATCGGTATTAGCATAAAAAGGAAAATATGAATATGAAAAATATAAAATACTATAATATGCAAATTTATATATATATATTACACATAAAATTAAAAAAAAAAAAGTCTTTTTTTTTTTTTTTTTTTTTTTCTATCATTACTATTATTACTTTTAAAATTGAGAAACAAAAATATATTATATGAAAACAGAAACAAAAATATATGTACAGAAATCTGAAAATATTTAAGCATCCTTGTTGTTTGTATTATCTAAAAAGTTTTTAATTAATGATGCACCAAGAAAAAAATTATGTATCAACAAGGATACTTAAGAGTGAAAAAAAATATACAAAACACTCACCAACCTTTCATAATCTTGACCTGAAAATAAAACTTTATTTTATTAATTTTAATAAAATAGGAAATTACTTCCTCCGCGTTCGGATCTCCAATTACCCCTTCATTTTAGCAAGATCTTGTGTCCTGATGAATAGGTGCATATTTAATGATTTATTTCACTTGACGCAAAATTTTACAAATCTTTCAGGCCTTAGTTCTAAGTGATATTTCTCCTCACGAACATTAATGTTCGATTCGTCATGCACAAAAACAACATTCCATTAGTGTCCACGGAAAAGTTTTCTCATGTCTATGTTCTTTATTAAAAAAATCATATGCGCAAATCGTTGTCCCCATATGAATATTATGTCTCAGCAGGACTTCAAAAAAAAACAAAAACTGTCGAAAAGACGAGTAATAAATTTGAAGACACTGTAGCAGAGAACATATGAAGCAACACAGGATGAAACAACAATCTATGAAACCACACAGGCCACAGTAGGAAAAGCGGCGGGGACTGCATCACAAAGCACATTTTTGGCGAATAGCAGAAACAGCGGCCGGCCAGCACAGAGTCGCGGAAAATGAGATCAAAAGTTCTCGGACTAGAGTCGAAAAGGACCAGCGCCGGTAATCCATTAATGGAGATAGACGAAACACTGTATGGCTCTCGCAAGAGAGAAATATCGGAGAGCTGATGGGTCGAGCGTAACTTAAAAACACAGGCTGCCATTCTCGGCGTATTGTTCCATACACAGTATTTCCGAAGAGAGTATCAGAAGAGGATAAACTGCCGACACGATGCGTCCAATCCACAGTGTGCTCCAATCAGTGACATCCACAATGATTTTTCTCACAATTTAAAAATAATACAGCGATGACAAGTCATGTAGATCAAAATCCTTCAATTGAGATTAAAAAAATTGTAGTAAATAAGTTTCTATCTTCTTTAAAAAAAAGCAGCCATGATTTTATATTAAATCATAAAGTCATTTTAAACAAAAATGCCCCTCTCTCTCACCAATGCATCTCGAACTGGTCTGTCGCTGGTCTAGCACCAATGTATGTCAAGTAGAATTCCTGGGATTCAACTGTAGAAAGTTCCAATTAATTATCCAGGTCCATAAAGCTGAAAAGATTGCCGTGATAATAAAAGAAGACAACTTGTTCGCTGCATAATGTATTTATTTTGGAAATCAAAAGTTCCTTAACAGTGGCAGTACACATAGACCATAAGTACGAGAATGCAAAAAGTAGAGGTGAGAGAGAGAGCTACCGGGGGTCACATGTTATACTGTCAACAGTTGTAGAGCGAATTCTGAAGTTAACTCTCTTGCAATTAAGATCAGACTGATGAATTACGCCAAAATTATTCAAACAGTGCCAAACTTTCCAGCCAAAGCTAATCCTTTGTTTGTAGAATAATTTAATATAAATATTTTGAATTTAGTAAGTTCGTTACAGCAGTTTATGCCAAGTTTTATCGCCAGAAGACCGTTATTTAAGGGAGACACTCAGACTAGGATTTATTGCACATCCTGTGATAAAAAAAAATATAAATTACTCCTTAATGATATTAGAACGGAAATGTATTGCCCAATTTAGCTTCGAATAAATAAACTTACGCAATTTAACAAATGAAAATGTAATTATGTATCCAACGGTTTATAACATGGAAATATTTTTTTTATATTTTATTTATTAAATGATTTAGAAGAGCTTATAATTTTGAGAGATGTCATTTAAAAGGAATATGTTTTTTGTTCTCAGACGATTTATCAATAGCATAAGGGATAAAGTATTATTAGAATTAAGATATCTATTATAGACAAAAGCGAATAAATATAAAAGTAATTTAGAATTTCGTTATCTATTTTTATTAGCCATTTAATTTATTGAAAATATAATAATTATTTATTGCCTTTATTTAAAGTTATAATTAAAACTCATATATGTGAAGGAACGACTTCACACCATCAATTGATTGGTTACTACATAGTTTCTTTAAAACCTTGTTTACTTTTAGCAGCGCAATTAAATCTGCGTACCGAATGGTAAAATTAAGGATGTTTAAATTCAAGTTAGAATGATTGCATATGCTAGCTAATATGAGCTGTAACAAAATCCATCAAAGGGAGATTTCTTTCCCCGATAGCCTCCAATTTAATTAATGCTTGTTTAAATGGGAAGCTTGTCCACTTAAAAAAAAAAAAAAAAAAAAAATGTATAAAAAAAAAAAAAAAGAAAAAGAAAAAGAAAAAAAAAAAAAAAAAAAAAGACTGCTATACCTAATTAATTGCAGCTTTAAGGATATTTCTATTTTTTCACGGAGCAATTTGAGTACTCTACTTCTGTTTTTTTTTTTTTTTTTTTTTTTTTTTTTTAAATACCGCATTTTGTGTAGAAACATTTGTGGAATATATTAGAAGTGTTTGCATATCTGTTGCTGCTTCCTGTTTTATTTGTTTTGTCTTTAAATATTTGTGGCAAAACTTCTTGAAATCTTTATTTTATTTTTTATTTAGTTTCATTTTTTTATAATCCATAGCTTCCAACCCAATCCGGAGGATTATTAGTACTCGCCCCTTTCTCCACACCGCTTATTTTTTATAGGAATTCTCTTAAACGTATTTACGATGAAATAAGAAAAGCATTATAAAAAAGACTGGTGTGAAAAAAAAAAAAAAAATACGGGTACTATATAGCTATAGCCTCCTAAACTAGATGGCTGTCGCGTGACTCGGAAACTTGTAAACAGTTCAATCGGTAGTCAGCGCCACATGGTATAGATTGCTCGACTTTTTGGGATTTGATATACATAAAAGGCGAATAGAGAAACGTCGATTATATATATCATATATCACTTTTTAAAATTATTGGTCACAGTTAAATAAAAAAGTTTTAGAAATTGTACCAGATGGCGCTGTCTACCGCTTGAACTGTTGCCAAGTTTCCGAGCCACGCGACAGGTATCTAGTTTAGGAGGCTATGATATAACTATCCACCGGATTATTAATTAGGATGTTGGCAGCTTTGTTATTTCTTTATTTCTGTCGCCATAAATCTAAGAAGGTACTTCAATAATACATATTGGCTACAATAGGCCTAAATAGCAACTGATTCATATTATTTAAATTTGACTTTTCATTGCTATAAGAAAAGGATCGAACATGTATGTAAATTTTCATTACAATTACTTATCCAATATTACAAATCATATTCATTCTGCAAAAGGGTGGAGCGATACGGATAATCTCTAGAGAACAAAAAAGAATACTTAAATTTATTCAAAGCACCTTATTTCTATAACAATCGATATAGGCATCCATGGCAACGTAACAAAAGAAATATAATGAATATTTTTCCTTGGATTGATTCCAAATAACTTACATATCTTTTAAGTTTTTACAGAACCTAAAAATTCTATATTTCTATTTAAAATTTTTCAATTTTTTGTGCGTTTTTGAATTTCTCAAAGACAAAATCGAAAAAAGACTCTTTTGTGGTTAATGTGAATTATTTTATCTGGAATTTTTAATTCAAATTTACCTATCTTGTTTTAAGCTAATATTTTTTACTTTATTCGAATTTCTATTAAAAAAAAAAAAAAAACTTTTAATATCTTAGAAGTTCTTTGGTCAGAAAAAAATAAATAAAAAATAAATAAATAAATAAAATTGCAATTTTTTTTTATCAAATATCATACCTAATGTGTCATTAGAATATTGTGGATTATGCACTCCAAGATATTTACATAAAATGCATATAAAAGATATTCTCAAAATCAATAATAAATTAATCAGTTATAAGCAATAGATGATTGACAGACTCATAACAATATATTAACAATAATTTGAAACATTTACCGATTATTTATTGTTCATTTTCCCTAAAATCATATTTTATAACAAACATTTACTTAAATGAAATATTAAAATTGTTAGAACAAAACATTTTATTTGTACATTAATTATTTATATATGTAAACAAAATATCTGTGCTTGCTCTGAAAATTCTTATTATAAATATACACATCCAACTCTCTCAACTATAAATAATACCTATAATTTATAACTTTATTATATAATTTCGATAATTATTAAAAGAAAAATCCATACCTTAGAAAACAAACTAATTTTGAGTTAATAAATACAGATTTACCTTTAGATTACACTGCTCTGCAAAAAAAAAAAAAAAAATAATAATAATAATAATAATAATAATTGTTTTCGAGGTCTGATACAATTCTTGCTGATTCTTATTCAAAATGGCCTCCTGAATCCGAATATGACTCACATTTTGCCCAGTCACCCACCGTTTTCTAGAAACGCCAACCCTTCCCTCAATTTCTTTCCCTGTTCGATAATTTTATGACCATGAATTTGATTTGAAGAATGAAAAATAATTAATTTAAATCCTAAGAACGAAAAATATATAAAATTTAAAAAATAACATTTATAACAGATTACAAAAATATAAGATATGTAATGCATAATATCAATTGCAACCCCCCCTCCCAATAAAAAATAAATAAATAAATAAATAAAATAAAAAATCGCCTTATCGCAAATGTCCATGTTTTACAATTTTACAACTCTGTAGCCCCTCAGAAGATATTTATCGGTTAAAATAATCCACTTTCCTCCAAAAAATCAAATTTATAGCCATAAAATCGCTGAAAAATAATAAAAATAGGGGGTCATTTCTGAAAACCGGTGGGTGACAGGGCAAAATGGTCGTTATATTCGGATTCGGGAGGTCATTTTACATAAGAATATTCTGAAAGGGTGTCAAAGGCAATTTTCATGCCGAGCAGGGTTATTTAATATATAAATAACACTATTCATATAAAAATCAATAAACTGATACAATAATAAAATTGCATTAGCGTGTAAACGATCAAATTCTATATAATTTATGCTTAAGTAATTTCAAGTGCATATATTATTTAAAAAATGATGTATTAAGAAACTTGTTTTGTTGGTTTGAATGGTTCTGTGGATTTATACACTAGGATCCTAACAAGGGAAGTTTTAATGAGTAAAATATCTGTTGAAACCGAACTAATCTTAAATTTAACAGCATGGTCGAAAACATAGGGTAGAGTGCAAATTTGCTGCAGCACCCCCCCCCCTCCTCATGGAGCGAAAAAACGACCCTAAAAGTTTTAGCTGTTTCTATCAAAACCAATGGAATAGAACCCTTTGTCAAGACGGCGTAGTGCAGTGGTTAGTGTTCAGTTTAAGTGAGGTAAGTCGTGAGATCGAACCCGAAGACTGCTCGCAGTTTTATATTTATATATATAAATAAAATAAAACAAAATATTAAAATAAATGAATAATTTAAGGGGGGGATATGTATTAAATTCAATTAAAAATATATAATGATATATATTTTTTATTAGTAAAATATTGTATTTCAACTAAGAAACGTATTTTAAATTTTTCTTTATAATTTAAATATTTTTCTTTATTACACATTTTTCTATTTCCTAAAGTTTTCTTGAGTTCATACCCCAACAGACTGCTCTTACTTTTTTCTCTCCAAATATTAATGAAATAAAACAAAACATTAAAATAAATGAATAAATTAAGTAAAAATAATTATTAAACTTAATTAAGAATTAAAAAATAAATAAATATACTCTATATAGAGATACTATTAAGAAATATATAGGGTTAAATTACCTCTTAATGAAGAATAAATCGTTTGGAATAATGAACGTTTAAATTTACGAATTTATTTTAAGTTAATAATGACTATGATTAGAAGTAAGAAAATGATCAAAGCATAAGCACTTTTCACGATGAGAACAACGTAAAAAAGAAAATTTATTACAATTAATCCTTTGCGCTCGGCATATTCTCCGTAAGACACGCTTTTCGGTGTTTCTTTAAAACGTCACACGTATAGTTCCCAACTTACTACCTTTTGGCTACCGAAAAATTGTAATAATTTGTTTTATTTTACTTCATCATTAAATAAAATATAAATCTTTCTGTTAAAATTTTCCGGTAGCCGAAAGGTAGCCTATAGTTACACGTTTTAGAAAAATAACATTTCATTTGCAGAGGAACACCTTAAGGCGTGGCTCGATTTTTTAATGTCCCCTCAGGAGGGACATACGAGCGATAAGGATTAATTTCATAACAAGCTTGTTCAACGTTGAAACACACATCGTGAACTTTTTGTAAATTATATGGTTTTTCTTCTAGATAACCAGCTTTGTAAAATGCTTATATAACTAGAATTTTAAATTTTAAGAGATATACACATATGCAAGGACCAAACGAATAATAACAGTAAGTAAAAGTTCTTTTTTTACGCATGAATAATACTGAAATTAAAAGCAGACGAAAAAAATTCAATATGAATACTATTTTTCGTTGCACTATTCATTTGAAAAACATTTTTTTACTTGTAATAAAATGTGCTTGTAATAAATAATTCAATAAAATATTTATTTTTATGTATAAAAAATAACAAAATTATAAGCAGACGATCAGCGTTTCCTACTAGCTGCTTTGGCGTAAAATATTAGTAAAAAAATTAAACTTTAGGAAAGAGAAAACTATGCACTAAAGAAAAATACTTTCCCTTAAATTATTCATTTATTTAAATTATAAGGAAAAAAGAAAAACAGAAAGAAGGAAAGAAAATACTTTAATAATTAAAAATACAGTGGTTCTAAAAATTATAAGGACACCCGTTTTTCTATATTAACTAAATACTGAACACCATTATTTAAACAAATATGTTTTTTATTAATTTCATTAATAGACTATATTTAAAAAGTTTTATCGTTTTACTATCTTAAAAAACTTTAAATACGGTTAAAAATATTATTTTTCAGGTGTTCACAATTATAAGGACAGCTCGAATCTTAGTAATTTTTTTTTCAGTTATTCTTTAAATTAGCATTTTATGTGGTCTCTTTTTAGGGTGAAAGAGTCATTCTCTCTGGTATATAAATATACTTTTTTTTTTTTTTTTTTTTTTTTTTTTTTTTCAGTTTCAATACCATTTTATACAGCATAGATGATATTCTGAATACATTTAAACTATTTAAAACTTCTTTCCACTTGCATGCATTTTTCTAATATGATAAATTAAGGTTTTTTTAACTTTTAGGCCACGGGAAAGGCAACAATAAAGAAGTTTCTTTCTTCAAACTATTTCCTATTGCTCTAGAAGTAGAGCAAAAATGTAATTCTTATTGAAAGAATATTACTACCCCACAAAATCTAACAAAAATCTGTGAATTCCATGTTTAAATTTATTCTCTTGATGTTTATAATAATAGAAAAAATTACTAAATTCATTCTGCCTTCAGTAAAATCAGCTCCCCAGAGTACCATAGATCCACCTTTAAAATGCCCGATTCATATCTGCCTTTCAAAAATCCGCTCTGTCTTTCGCTATCTTCAGAACGTGCCAGTAACTCTTAAAACCATTTGGTTAATCAAGAATGAAATGTTTTTCATCCGAAAATGCAACATTTTACCATTTAATATTGTCTTCATTCAACTTTAACACATATGTTCTTTCCCTCATTAAATGCTTATTGATTTTTACAGGTTTTTTATTCATTTTAACATATTATTAATTATTTTAAGCATGCATAAATGTAGACACTAACCTTTCGTTAAAAATTACGAGCAAATTCAGCAGCAGTCATAATGAATAGATCAAGAAGAGGAATTATGAGTCTTCGATCTCTGTAAATCAACTCTGATTTTGCATCAGATCTCTCTCCTATCGAACCAGCAGTTCAACGTTTGATCACATTTTCTTCAGCAATTTTAGATCTTCGAATTTCATTTGTAATACGGCGAATTGAAATTATTCTATCACTTAAAAAACACATTTATCATACTTCACTACATGAACGCTGTTTTTTTCGAGGGATTATCAGCAATGTTCGTCCAAGAAAAATTGAAGACTTATATATGAATTAATCTATCCCAGTAGATTGAACACGCTAACCACTGCACCACGCCGTCTTGTTAATGAATTGTGTTTCGTTGGTTTTGATAAAACAGCTAAAACTTTTAGGGTCGTTTCTTGGTCTATGTGGGGTTGTTGCAGCAAATTTGCACTCTACCGTATGTTTTCGACTATGCTTTTTAATTTAGGCTTTGTTTGGTTTTAATAGGAATTTTACTGATTTATACTTCCCTTGTACGTCTAGGTGAATTTTCCTCCATGGAAGTTTTTCTAAGGGACCCTTGCACGACATTAAAAAGGTTTTAATTCTTATGTAAATCTATGTAGTTATCAAACTTATTATCAGTAGGTCTTAAACATTTTAATCAACTCTTAGATGCTATATAAATTTAATGTTGTAATTCAGTTTAGAAGAATTCATTATGTATGAATATTGATGCAATATCCAAATGTGAGTTATTAAACAGAGCTAAACATAAGCAGTTGAATAAAAAAGTTAACTAAATAAATTTTCCTACCTATATATAATTAAACATTTTACAATGTTTTTACCTAATATTAATTAGATTTGTATTCATAAATAATATTAATTTAAAAATATTTTTATCTCAGAAAAAATTAACATAAATGCACATTTAATATATATATATATATATATATATATATATATTTAAGCAAAATAAATGCATAATTTAAATGCATTGAATGAAAACTTAGTAAAAAGATCCGGGTATCACAAAATTTCGATTTTCGTAATTACACAAAATAACATTGAAACATTATGCCTTTTTTTCTAAACTACTAAGTGTTTCACTTAAACGAACGCAGTTATTATATGTCTGCTCATACAATTATCCAAAGTAATGTATTGCTGCAAAGAAAGTTCTGTCAGTATTATTAAAGAAAACATTTCTATTTAGTTAATTTATCTTTATTTAATCTATTTTTATAATTTATCGGGGGGGGGGGGGATGCTCAATGAAAACTGCAATATATTTTCACATTAAAACAAGAACTATGGAAATAAACATCATAAAATTAAAAGCACACAATAGTTGTTTCTACAGGGTGGTCCATGTAAAACAGGCCCTGCATAATAAAAACAAGACGTGGTCATCGTAAAATACATTGTATTTGTATTACACTGGCCGCATCTTGTACTTCACAAAGCCGGTCTTATATGAATTACCCTGTAGTTGAAATAATTTTGGTCTATCATACTGCGCAACAATTAGGAATAAATGCTCTATTAACACATTTTCGCGACTGCTGACGCGAATTCGCGTGATTTAAAAAACATTGTAAACGGAAGTTTCTTTTGCAATTCGTAAGTTATATTATTATTATTTAATTACTCAAGATTCATATTTTTGCAATCAATGTATTGAGAATACAAGTAACTTCATTAGAAGGAGTATAATTTTAATTTATATTCACTTATATTGTAAACATATGGATACAGAAAATTATGTTCTCAAATAATGTAACTTGTTAAAATTACACCCACCGGCGGAGCTTACTGTCAAAAAGAAGAAAACATGCAGAACCTAATGTTTAGAAATGTGCTTTTTCTGTTCACTTTAAGAAGATTCGTGCTTAAATATTTCGATCGGAAAAAAACTGTTGGAACAAACATTGTACGAAATCACAAACGGACGTTGCAAACATGACTTAATTTTTCAAATTTTACATGAAGAATACCTTCTAAAAAAAAAAAATACACGTGTGTTTTCCTTACTCAGGGATGGAACACGGGCGCAGAATTCATACCGGAATCTGTTTAAGAAATTTCTGTACCTAGAATATCGTTGATTTAAGAAGTAGAAAATTTTCTTACATTGATAGTGGTATGAATTCTGCGCCCGTGTTCCATCCCTGCTTACTGGTAATGGTCATCTCTAGGTTATCGCCTGTTGAAATAGTTGTTGTTCAAAGTGTTGCTCAGTAGATGTCAGAGGCAAATGCAGTAAATTTACCAGTGCCCTACATTACTATTTTTCCTATCAGTACACACGTAATTGCATAAATGCCAATATTTTAATTTATTCCGTAGTATTTTTAGCCCCACCTTTATTCCATACCACTTATTTTTTTAAAGTAAGTTTTTCTTATTTTATCGAAGTTATATATTGGAGATAATTTCTGTATAAACAAAATGGTGCGAAATAATGGCGGGGCTAAAAATACTCCGGAATAAATTAAAATGTTGGCATGTATGGCAATAGGCCCATTGAATCACTGCTGCCTATGCTTCTGCTTATTTCAGCATTCTTCTGAATCTTTGGCGTGTTTTACAATTTTATGCGCCGAAAATATTTTCTTATGCTTTTCTCCGTTGGCGGAAAATTTCCCGGCTGGCTTAGAGATTATAGTTCCATAGTAAATTAATCAAAATATGCTATCGCATAAAGCAAAAAGCAATAATAATAGGCCTTATTCAATTTCAAACATAAGAAATAAAAAAAAAAAATGTTTCTTTGACAGGAATAATAGAAATTCCGAAATTACTTCAAGAATTACTTCGCTATTTTTATAGAGCTCTAAACGTTTAAAGTTTAAAGCTGCTAATCTTAACCAGGTCCACACTTTTATTTTCACATAATATAACTTGATCTAACTTCTTTATATGAGATACAAGAACGAAACCGAAACATAATCCATGATAACTTTCCTTCAGAAAAATATTTGAAACTATGCAAAGTATTAATGTATTCAAATTCAAAAATTTATACTGCAATGCTTAAAAATATAGATGTGTAAATTTGCAGAACATTCCAATTTGATTTTTAGTTTTTTGAAATATTCATAGATTTTTTTTTTTTTTTTTCCTGTCGTAGCAACATAGAGAGTAGATCGTTTCTTATAAAGTTTTGCATGTTTTAACGAAGAAAATCTTGAATAGTAACAGAAAAATAAACAAATTATACTTTTTAACTACGGATAAATCTGTATACGACAACAACATCAGTCGTAAAAAATAAAATAAAAAGAAATAGAAAAAAGTCGATTTTAAACATTTGTGATGGCAAACGAAAATTCCTGTTAATAAAGAAAACAAGCGCACCTTTCAGCGATCTTCTAAAACAATATTATGAAGAAAAAGAAAGAAAAAAGTGTATTTGCGTCTTCACTCTCAACCCCTACATTGGTGAAAACATACGTCAGTGTCATTTACATCGTTGCCAATTTTAATATTTTTCCGTTACCGGAAATTTTTCCTTTTATTTAATCAATGAAAGCTATTAGAGTAACAAATAAAAAATTTCTATTAAAATTTTCCAGTAGCCAAAAAGTGCTAAAGCAGGGGTCGCTTCAGCTCTTTTTTTTTTTTTTTTTTTTTTTTTTTTTTTTTTTTCAGGACACTCTTAAGAATTCCAAATTTTAAAATCAACAGGGGTCGCTCCGCTCTTTTTTTTTTCTTTTTTTTTCTTCAGGACATTCTCAAGAATTCCAGATTTTAAAATTTATTGCTACCACTATTTTTATAAAATAATGTCTACCTGCACAATCATGGAACATTACTGTAAAAGTACCAGAAGACATTTTCCTTTTATTTTGTCACAGAAAGCTATTACGGCAATATTTAACCCCTTAACGCGCGGCGTCCTCGCTGCGAGGACGCAAAATTTTAGATCCAGCTGCGAAAATTCATCGCGGAAATTTTTTTGCAAAAATTTACGTTTATAACATACCAGAAAAGGCATGTTTTTTTTTTTTTACCTTAAAATTTAAAATTTCTTTTAGTTTAATTTAGTTTATAAATTCCGGTGGCACTATAATTTAAATGATCCGAATTGTCTTGCGCCGCAAAGTGTTAAAATAATTTCTATTAAAATTTTCCAGCACCATAAAAGTGCTAAAGCACTAATCGTACTCCCCGCCCCTTTTTTTCAGGACACTCTCATGGATGACAAATTTTTTAATTTATTGTTACCACTATTTTTATAAAATAATCTCTACCATATATAATCATGGTACAGACAGCCAAAAAAAAAAACGTCACCCCCCCCAACTAATTTCGCCGTAAATTATCGTAGAATCATGCGACTAGTACTGATCAGTTTGTAATAACGTCTAGTTTCTAATGTTATAGTTAAATTTTACTTAGGGGGTCGTCTACATATTAAAACTGACATCGACTTCATTTTTTTCAATGGTAACCCCCCCCCTTTTTTATAATTTATTTGGATTCTTTGATTCAAATCATCACGGAAAATGGTATAGTTTATATATTTCGCTCAATTTTTCATAGAGTTATAAGCTGTCAAAGTTTGGAGATGCTAATGCTAAATGAATGTGACAAACATTAAATCATATCTTCCGAAATAATTAGGATATTTAAATTCTGGTGTTTTTTTTATTCGTTAGAATGAAGTGACCCAAACATATTCCATGCAAATTTTTGCTAAAAACACATTTTTTGAATTATGAAAATTATTAATAAATTCATATTTGAAAAAATTATGAATTATGACCTATGTTAATTTTTGCACAATAGAACGGGCATCATCAAAAACATGGGTTTTCAAATTTACAGCTCGTTCCTAACATTATTTTTTGAGTTACAGTGATATTTCCTTTTTTACTGCTGTTAGGGGGCCGTCACTTGTTATAATTTGTATCCTCTGTGAGTCAATATTTCTATACATTTTGACGAAAAACAATTTTAATTTACCTTTATGTTATTATAATTGTTTTCTAAGGAACATTTCGATGTTTATTATACAAATTGGCTAATTTTTTATAAAATTATCGCAATGCAGGCAAGAGAGTGGGAAAGAATTCCAAAAGAAATGTAGCCCCGTCTCTATATTGCGGAAACAGTATTAAAAAATACTAGTTTGCATACTCGTATATGACTCTATATGTGACGCTGGTATGCATAAATGTCAATGGCATTTACTACATTGAATACTGAAGACAAAATTTAAATGATTTAATTGGAAGTATGTAAAATAATTTTGTTGTATAATGTAAAGTTTTAGAAAAATTCTGTAAAGGCGTGGCTTTCGTTACAAAAAGGAGTTTACTCGATTCTGAAATGTTAAGTCTTT
This sequence comes from Salticus scenicus, assembly GCA_963930645.1. Taxonomy (NCBI): domain Eukaryota; kingdom Metazoa; phylum Arthropoda; class Arachnida; order Araneae; family Salticidae; genus Salticus; species Salticus scenicus. Next base: position 104,817,277 of record OZ005656.1, on the reverse strand, counting down.
GTTCTTAAATATTACATAACTTTTTCTAGTTTCTCACTGCTATAATTCTAATTTATCCCTTTTCTCTTTGGTTTTTAACTTGAATATTCTAGGATTCGTGCATCTCAAGTTATATATCATGATTTAGAAAATGCAGTAGGACGAGGATTATTACTTGAAAGAGCAATATGTAGTGAAAAATACTTTTGTTTTTGCTTTCTTTTAAATTAATTGCAGAAACGTCAGTGGAGGCCCTACATTGAGACTCAAAACGGTTTTGGGCTGTGTCTGTCTGTCGCGCGACAGCGGCCGCAAAAATGGCGCTATTGACTTGAAATTTGGTACACATGTTCATGAGCCCCACAAAATCAGCTGTATAGTTTTTGGTATGTATTCCATTTCTACTTCGTATACAGGGACACGCAAAAGTTTTTCTTATCATTACGGCTAATGGGAGGAATTTGTATGTATCGCGATAGCGGCCACAAAAATCACGCTATTGACTTGCAATTTGGTACACATGTTCATGTGCCCCACGAAATCAGCTGTATAGTTTTTGGTATGTATTCCATTTCTACTTCATATACAGGGACACGCAAAAGTTTTTCTTATCATTACGGCCTATGGGAGGAATCTGTATGTACCACGATAGCGGCCACAAAAATCACGCTATTGACTTGCAATTTGGTACACATGCTCATGCGCCCAACGAAATCAGCTGTATAGTTTTAGGTGTGCATTCCATTTGTAGTTCGTGTACAGGGTCACGCCAAATAGTTCGAGCATTACGGCCTATGGGAAGAATCTGTATGTACCGCGATAACCACCGCAAAAATCAAGCTATTGACTTCCAATTTTTTCCGAAACGTCAATGGAGGCCCTCTGTTGAGACTCAAAAGGATTTTGGGTTCCGTCGGTCCGTCCGTCCGTCTGTCTGTCTGTCTGTCGTGCGATAGCGGCCGCAAAAATCACGCTATTGACTTGAAATTTGGTACACATGTTCATGAGCCCCACGAAATCAGCTGTATAGTTTTTGGTATGTATTCCATTTCTACTTCGTACACAGGGACACGCCAAAGTTTTTCTTATCATTACGGCCTATGGGAAGAATTTGTATGTACCGCGATAGCGGTCCCAAAAATAACGCTATTGACTTGCAAGTTGGTACACATATTCATGAGCCCAACGGAATTAGCTGTATAGTGTTAGGTGTGTATTCCATTTGTCGTTCGTGTACAGGGACACGCCAAAATTTTTCTTATCCTTACGGCCTATGGGAAGAATTTGTATGTACCGCAATAGAGACCGAAAAAATCCTTCGATTGACTTGCAAATTGGCGCATACGTTCCAGCTTTGCATATAAGTAGCTGTATAATTTTTATTGTCATATTTTTTATATACTGTGTACAGGGACACGCAAAAATTCTTAACATTAAGGCGTATGGGGGTGAATTTCGTTTAAACGCATTTTAATATCATTACTTTGCAATGAAGAAAATGAAATTAGAGCACGTGAGTAAGATGCTTAAACTTATGTTGTTTGAAGAAAATATGTGCTCTTAAGCTTTCTAATTAATGTACAGGACCTTACAAAAGTGTTCTGACAATGTCACTTAGTCATCCAAACGAGGTTAAATTTGGAACAATTATTAATTTTAAACGCAAAATAAGCTGAATAGTTTTTACTGGTGTATACAATGTTTATGGTTCGTTTACAAAGACACACGAAAGAATTTCGTAACATTACACCCTATGGACAAATTTTTAATTTAAGCGCGCACTTTAATGCGTTTATGCTGAATTGAACTTAATAAAGTTAACATACATTATAAAGTTGCCTAAAATCATGTTTACTCTTAAAAAAGGTTATGTATAGACTAAATAATTTATGGGACCACACAAAATAATTCCGAGTATGTACTGTAATCATCCAAATGATGTCAAATTAGTTCGAAAAATTAATGAGTTATAATTAATTAGGTTTATTCTTATTATTAGCGTTTATAATGACTGTGGCTACTTTTCCGGCATACATAAAGGAATTTCGTACTATTACGGTCTATAGTCGGTATTTCTTAAAAGTGTATTTTAACATGGTTACACCCCATCAAATATAATAAAATTTTATTAGAATTTTAAAAGCATGTTTTCCTGTTGAAAATTGTGGGCATAGAATTGATAATTAGTTTAAAGGTTATGCAAAATATTTCCGATATGCTATGTAATTTTTTTAGTATAAAATTTGGTATTTATGAATTTCAGGGAAATAATACAAGACCGTCGTTTATTAAGAATACATATTGTTGCGTACTTGGGGGTTCGTAAGTTGTCCGAGAATGAAAGGCGAAACTTACAAAAATTCAGTGAATTATTCATAGAAAATTCCAGAAAAATACAGGTCTATAAACCAAGTATCAGCTTCAATTCAACCAGTAAACATAGCTTAAACAACAGCCGTTAACAGCAAAACAACAGTACAAACTGTTTATCAATAACACATAAAGCAAGTCTCATTCAAAGAGGCTCAAAGCAAAGCAAGGATTTGACGAAACTGACACAGATCTGAGATTGGCCGCCTTGGCTAAAAAAATGCTCCTTTTATACTATTCTATCGAACACAGACTGTTCTGGAAAATTCTCGTATCTCATCAGCCAATGAGATTAGAGCTTCCATATTTGGTATATCCCTAATAAGAATTTTCTCGCCAAGGTCGCCAAAAAAATCGCCAAGGAGGGAAACAGTCGCCAAATTTGGCGCCAAATCCTTTTCTTCCCTTATTGGAGTTTTTCAATGGGTTTTTAAAGGAAAATTAGGCTATTTTAACGCTAAAACGATTAGAAATGCAGAAAATTAGCATTTTATCGACTTACTAAGCCTCTGAAAAAAATTATACAAAAATAAATGCAATTATTTACAATTCCATAACACTTTATATGATATACAAATAGGTATACAAAGAGAGATACAGCGGGTGGTTGAGGGGGGCGGCAGCCCCCCTCAGGAATGTATCTGATTATGGTAATAAGTCGATCGAATCAATATATACTATTATATAATAAGGAATAAATAAAAATGACCTATTGAAAAATGTCTGATGGAAATAGGACGTTGAGGCTCCTGATCTGCAGATCCACTAGTATAATTAATTTCTATCAGATTTTTTAAAACATATTTTTTGTTTTAATCTTGTTGTGACATTTTCGCATTCGTTTACTCTACCGTTTATGCTATTTAAATTTTATCGCATGACGTAACATAATAAAATATAAACTTTTTATTAAATGTTTTTTTTTTTTTTTTTCTTTTTTTTTAAAGTTTTTAAAATCTATTATTGAAACAAAGCGCAATATTATTTATTTTCGATTATTCTAATCACGGCGTAAAATTGGCGACACATTTATCACGGAAAAAGAATTTAAAACTAAGTAATATGTCTTATAACTTTTAAAGATATAGATTTTACGCATTTAAAATTAAGAATTCAAGTACAGTAGACGACTGCAGAACGGGGAATATTCGTTCTAGGCCATAGGAAACCGTTTTTTCTATATCCATATTTATTTTCATATGAATATACACAATAATTATACTCTTTCTAGTGAAAGTATTTGTTTCATACTATTTTGTTTATATAAATATGAATATAAGGAATATTCTTAAGAAATATCGTAACACACAATTTGTGAAAGAAACGTCCACTGGAGGAGTTACAGATTTCCAAATGGCATTAAACTACATCAGCAGTCGCAAAAATATAAAATATTCTTTCCCAGATTTTAGTTTAAATCTTGTTATCTATATTTTTGTATATTATCTATTGTTGGTTTGTACGCCTAAAATTAAATGTAAAACTTTATAGTAACACTTTCATGCGTGGCTTACTGTATAAAATAAAAATATACCCAACAAGAAGTAGATAATTCTTTTTCTTAAATATTAAACACTTTTTTTTTTCTTTTAACCGCTATTAATATTATTATCATTATTACTATTATTCTTTTACCTTGGTACCTAGATTTTTGTAATTCGACATTGTATTGTAGGGTTCATATGATTCAAGCTATTTAATTTTCTTCGTATGAAGTGATGTATTTTACTATTCAATGTTTAATAAATAGAAACCAATAAAAATCTTTTAATTCATAAACTAACACAGAAAGTTTTGCGAATTAAAATCGTTTTTTATTTTATAATAAACATTTCTGAACTTTGTTTCCGGTGTGATATTTAATAAATAATGTATATTGCGTGGTAGATCAAAATTTATTTTTACTAAATGTAAAGACGGTCCCCTAACACATTTTCACGTGTAACTCTTTTTAGAATTGATTTAAAGTATATAAATAGGTAGGTTTTCCGAACTGCCTTGATCTCAAAAATCGGAATATGAGGTCAAAAGAAGGGGTCGTAATAGGAAAAAAAATGAAGTTTATACCTGTTTTAATATGTAGATGACCCCTTAAGTAAAATCGAACTACACCATTAAAAACTAGACGTTGATGCAGATCAATAGGTACCAGCCACATGTTTCTACGATAATTTACGGCGAATTTAGGTGGGGGGGGGGGGGGGCGTTTTTTTTTGTTTATTTATTTTTTTTTTTTTTGGCTGACTGTACATCACTAAAAATATACCAGAAGTATTTCTGCATGAAATTAGTGGTGGCAAAAAGAGTGAAAATTTCCAATCTCTGAGAGTGTCTTGAAAAAAGGGTGGAGAGTACGATCCCTAGTTAAAACAAATTTTCCAACATCCTAATGAATATTCCGTAGTCTTGGTAGTCCCGCCCTTTTTTCACACCAGTAAATTTTTAAAGTAATTTTTTCCAAATGCAGTTACGATTAAATAAGAAGAAAAATACTTTAAAAAGATACATTTGTGAAAAGAAAGGCGCAGCTAACAATACTACGGAATATTAATTAGTATGTTGGCAAGTATGCTAAAATTAGCAGCTGTGGTCATTTATCGCATCGACTCTATAGTTGCCAACTTAGCACCTTTTGACTAACGGAAAAATTAAATAGAAATGTTTATTTTATTTAATCAGTGAACTGTAACAGTTTTCGCTGATAAAGTAAAAATAAAAAAATAAAAAAAAAACATTAAAATTTTCCGATAGCCAAATGAGCTAAGTTGGCAATTATATCGACCACACACGATAAAATTTTATTTATGTAAACACTAGTACGTAATCAAATAGGCATGATTTATGTCTGAAATAGAAAATTAGGTCGACATAAAATTAGTCAACTGAAAAAAATGAACTGTTGGTTGACAAATGACAACCTCTGCAGTGCAAGGAATTAATTTGTTTAAAATTACTGATATTTTTCAGTATTGACTATAAAAGAGCAAGACTTTAGAAATGTTAATTAATTTTCTGATGAAGGAATTCTCGTCTAGATAATAATGTATAATTAAACTTAATATATATTAATCATTTATAATATTATACTTCTAATCAACATACCAGTTAATTTATCAATATTAGCTGCCTGTACATTTTAAAATTTTTGTTATGTTTACTAATAAAAATCCCAAACCTTTAAAACAAAATGTATCTATACATTTTTGAAAGATATTAAAAACATTTAAATTAATCATTTAAATCAATCTGTAAAAAATTTAAAACCTCAGTTGTCCATACCCTTGTAATTTTGCAGTTTTTCATCGTCAAATCATAATACAGGTTTTTTATTTTTATTTATTTTTTCTTTTTTTAAATATGGAAATTGACTTATTTGAAATGACTGGTTTGTTTTTATTTTAAATCCACACTCAGTTTTCTGGTATTCAAAGCAATTATACTCTGTCCCTAAAGTTTATACCAAAATACAGAGCTGCTAACCTAATCCGGCAAATTTTTAGTACCGCCCATTTTTCTACACCACTTAATTTTTTGAGTATTTCTTTTCTTAATTCATCGTAAATATATTTGAAGAGAATTACTCCAAAAATTAAGTGGTGTAGAAAAATGGGCGGTACTAACAATTTGCCGGATTAGATTGGCAGCTTTGAAAATATCATTTTTAAATAATAAATGTTCATAAAAACACACATAATACGCATTCATATCAACAGTTTTTCTGCAATAAAAGCATTAATTAATGAAAATATTATTTTTAATAAAATTTACTAACAAACTTGTTAATTATATTAATTAATTTAATATTTCATCTGTAAAACAATAATTTCATTTGCATCAGAAGTTTTTAAAGCCCCAAGCATTTTGAATAAACTTATCTATTGCTTTTTGATTAAAATTTATAGCTATGTTATTTTATTTACTTTTTAATTTTATGTTTAATCTAGTTCGTTTTGTTTGTATAGGAATGTCTCTTCGTATATCTAATCAACGTTCAAACTAATTAGAAGTTTCGGGAATACCACGTTTAATAGAGTAAATGGTATTTTGTTCCTTTTTAATTTAAAGGTTAAATGGCCATAAATTGTTTGTCTAAAATAGTAATGAAAGAAGAAAAGTTACTTTCCAGATAATTAAAATTACATTAGATAAATTTTTAAACAAAATTTAAAAATGAATATTTATTTGCTAGAAATTTAATATTATAATAAATTCCTTTACAAAGGATTACAAAACTTTTTTAACCTTTTCAAAAATTTAAAAAAAAAAAAAAAAAAAAAAAATCTTTACGAAATATTCCTTATGTATTATCGTAGTATTTCATGTGCAAAAACTCTGTAGAAAATATTGCAAAAGAATTGCAAGATACTTATTAATAAATAATACATTATCAGGTTTGCCAACATTTTAATTTAATCCGGAGAATTGTGAGTCCCCTCACTTTTTCTACACCACTTTATTGTTAGTGGAGTTTTCTCTTTTATGCATAGATGCCAACATTTTAATTTATTTCAGAGTATTTTTAGCCCCGCCCTTTTTTCATACCACTTATTTTTTAAGGATAATATTTTCTTATTTTTATCAAAATCATATATTGGAGAAAAATTTTCTATGAATAAAGTGGCGCGAAATAAAGTCTGAGCTATAAATACTCCGGAATAAATTAAAATATTGGCATTTATGTAATATGTAATTGCAGAGCTCGAAGTCTCCGCCCTTTTTTCTGGACACATGGAGGAAAAGGAAATTACTATCTTTCTTGCTACCACTATTTTTATATAAAAGAATTCTATTGTATTTAATCACAGTATTATACTACAAACATATGGTCATATTCAGGCTCCGACTTACGGCAGGGCATACGGGGCAAGTGCCCTGGGCCCCCCTTCTGGAAGGGGGGCCGTCTACTTTCGAATACAGAAATATCGTCTAAATATCGTCTACTTTCGAATACAGAAATTCTGCAACCTAAAGACCTCTTATGCCACTGCAAGGGGGACCCCAGAATAGGCTTGCCCCGGGGCTGCAGGTAGTCTAAGTCGGGCCCTGGTCATATTTCGTACAGTCTTCGAATTTTCTTAATTTTCTGCACCTCTGTTATTATTTAACAGTTTTTGAGTAAAAAAAAAAAAAAAAAAAAAAAAAAAAGCCTTTTTTATAAAAAACGCATTTCTCCCTGATTCTTCAACCAATATTTTTCTTTCGGAATTTTTAATAGTATATTTGCACCATTAATTAAGCAAAAATTATCATATAAATATTCTGGTGGAAGAATCGGGAGAAAAAGGCAGGTCTGTAACCACCCTGAAATATATTCTATAAAAATATCTTGAAAAAAAAGGCGTGACCGTACGGTTAATATTTCTGTATGAAAATAGTAGTATAAAAAAAAAGATGGAAATTTCTCATATTTGGATGTGTCATGAGAAAAGAATGGAGACTTCGAGCTCCGATCATTAGGAATGAGATGTTGGCATGTCTGCATGATAATGTAAATTTGGGGTTGTACTTTCCGCCCAATTTTCAGGACGTTCTCAGGAATGAGAAAGTTCTGCTTTTTTTGCCACCACTAATTTTATGCAAAAATCTTTATGGTATTTTTATAGTAATGTACCGTGACTATAAGGCATTGAAGTTATTAAATAAAAGACTGGTAGCACAGTAATGTGTCGTGACTATAAGTCATAGAGGTTTTTAAATAAAAATACTGGTAGCAATATAGGCGAAAGCTTCTTAACTCTGAGAGTGTCCTGAAAAAACGGTGGAGAGATACAACCTCTGTATAAATACATGATAGCTCAATATACAATTGTAGTTTGAGATAAGTTACAATAAAAACTAATTTTTGATGCGTGAATATAAATTCTAAATACATAACTGATAAGATGCATTGTAAATGCTGTACATTTTCGAAATAACTATGAATCGAATATTACAAATACAAAAATTGCTTTCGATAAACAATCAAACACTATAAAGATAAAATTGCTTAAATTTCTACGTTTTTAAAAGCAATACTTGTCACTTTTAGATGATAAACAAAATAAATCAACATCATTTTATTGAAGTATTATAAATACGAGAGTATGTCTGATGTTTCGAATGTAAACACGATTACGAAGCTTCAAACGAAATGAGATGCTTATAGAATGGCTGACATGGCTCTTAACGATTATAACTTAGAATTACATTAAATCTCAATGGCAGACTGAAAAGCTATATTCGTATGCAATATATTTGCAATATAAGAGAATGAATGACGTAATGAAAGTTGGTTTATTTTATAGAGTTAGAAAGAAATAAAGTTGTTATAACAGATAGTTCTCGATTTTAATTTAACTATTTTACAAAATGTAATAGAATATTACTGGAACTTTCCTCTAGTAATTACTACCGTGTGTGTTATGATAGCGAAAAACAATTGTCAACAACAACAAAAATAATGTAAATTACTTTAATAAATTATTTGAATTTATTTAACTATTACTATTTTCAAAAATTGATAGAATATTTTTTATTATGAATTAAGATGTATTTTATACTTACCCTAATTCTGAAGTTATTTTTAAAAGTCATGATGGCCGTTAAAATGGAAAGTGCTCTTTCTGATAAATAAGTATATTTAAAAGATTTTTTTTTTTTTATCATAACTTCTTTAATAATTGTTAATTTTGAACAAACTCACACAGTCATTTATGTCCATGAGACATCTGAATTACATCCAAAGATCCATAAAAGGTACAAAATATCTTAAGAATATCCATCGAAGTTCTTGGATATCTTGTACTAATTATAGATATCTATTAGATTTTAAAGATAGACAAAATTTAGGCGTGCATTTTTTAATGTCTAATAGATGTAACATGTTCGACCAAAACAAGATTTAGATATTTTCAACATATATTAGATGAAACAAATCCAGTTATTGGCAGGGCCCGACTTAGCCTAATTGGGGCCTGGGGCAAAAACATCTTTGGGGGGCCCTCCTCTACTTCACTACTTGGGCAAAAACTTTTTTGGGGGGGTCCCCTCTCTGCTTCACTACTTTAGTAATGAAGAATCGAACCTTATGGAGGCATTTAAAATTTTTACCTCATTATAGATCCATTTTATTTCTGATTGTTAACTTTGTCATCTAGCTGTGAAAAATTCATATCCTTGCTGACATTAGGGCGGAATTCAGCTAAATTTTCGCAATTACGATGACTCAATTAAACCGGATTTTACACTGTACTGATATTTTGCTTAAAAAAAGTTCGTTAAAGAAAGAAACATAAATTAAACTTTCTATTCGACCTGGGGGCCCCCCTCTGATGTGGGGACCCGGGGCAACTGCCCCGTATGCCCCTGCCTTAGTCAAGCTCTGGTTATTGGACATTTGGCGATTTACTGGATATGTAACAGACATCTAATGGATGAAAAAAATGTGACATTTGTCGTGCTAATGGATATTTATAGGATGTTTATAGAAGTTTAGTGGATCATTTTTTTTTTTTTTTTTTTTTTTTTTTTTTTAACTTTTATAGATGTCTTATGGATGTAAGTGGCTGTGTGGGAAAGTATTATTCTGGAATGCGAAAAAAAATGCATCTAAATTGCGGATTTACATTTTCAGGTGCCTGCCTACCTTTAAAATGCAATTTTTGGTCACAAAACTCCGTTTTTCTATTTTTGGGTTAGTATTAAAACCTGACATTTTATTTTTCTAAATCAGTTTGAATTTTGTTTCTATCTTGCTTAGAACTTCATTTACAGGCATTTTAATATTAGTCACTCGCCAGTTTTTGAAACCGGAAGTGACCGGAAATGTTTGTTTACTTAAATGTTTTACTCAATATAAGCATCAAAATTTGTTACTGAATATAAAATAAATTTAAAAAAGAAAATAAAAAGCTTTGAAATAAATCAGGAACTTATTAAAATTATTTTTGTTTTATAGGTAAAATCTTGTTTTTAAATTTGTTTTCTGCTTTTTCTCAAAATGAGATTTTTAGAATTTTGCTTTATCCCAAAACAAACAACTCCAAAAGTTATAATTGAAACCTTATGAAACTTTGACAAAATACTTTAGAGGAGTTGTTATAGAGATTGAACTCTACGACAATGAATCTAGCTAAATTATTATTATTATTATTATTATTATTATTATTATTTGTCGATAGAAGTTATGAACTGTCATGCATATTCATGGTTTTTTCAGCATGTAAAAATGTTATCTTCTCTAAAATATTAAATTACATGGTTATAGTTCTGAGAGTAGTTCAATCCTTTAAGGACCTTTCAATAATCTAAATAAAATTTACAGAATAAAAATATTTTATTTAAATTTGACTTATGATGTTTTGTAAAAGTGCTTTTTTTTCGCAAATTTTATGCATATTTTGAGCCTAAATATCAAAATATTTTTAAATTTGCATTTTTTTTTTCAGGTTATTCACTGTTTTTTACTATATGCTATCATATAATGCACATAAATAGGCATTTTTTCATTTATTAAAAAAAATCACCTCCGACGGTAGGCAGGCACCTTAAAATGGTACGAATAATCCTTTTCCTGTGTTGCATTTCTGCAGAAAACATCATAATAAAACTTAAAAATAAAAAGGAACATTGAAAATTATCTAAATGCATAAAACTGAACATACAAAAATATTTTGCAACAAGTTCCAATAAACTAATTTTTAATGCATAAAAATATATTCTAACTACGTGACTGATTACATGCATTTTTAATACAGCACATTTTCTAAAATAACTTTACCATAACTTTACCATATTCAAAAACTGCTTTCCATAAAATATCAAATGCGACGTCAATAAAATCGTGTAATAAAAAGTTGTAAATTTTTAGAAACAATATGCGTCACTTTTAGATTTTAAACAAAATAAATCACAGTTGTGTTATTGAAATGGTGGCGTATTTCTGATGTTTGGAATATAGTCTTGGTTATGAAACTTTAAAAGACATGGGAAAAAACCTTATAGCATAGTTGGCATGACTCTTTGAGTGGCTCTCCCCCCCCCTTTTTTTTTTCCTCTCCTTCTCGAGCCCCTTGGTATTCCTGAACCGGACCCTTAAGTGGGTAAGGCGACCGGGAACCAAGCTAGAGCGGCTCTCTCCCCCTCTTTTTTTTTTTCCCTTGGTTTTCCTGAACCGGACCCTTGAGTGGGTAAGGTGACCGGGAGCCAAGCTAGTGCGGCTCTTCCCTCCTCCCAATTTTCTTTTTTCTTTTTTTTCTTTGAGCCCCTTGGTTTTCCTGAACCGGACCCTTAAGTGGGTAAGGCGACCGGGAGCCAAGCTTGAGTGGCTCCCCCCCCTTTTTTTTTCTCTCCTCCCCCTCTTTGGGCCCCTTGGTTTACCCGAACCGGACCCTTAAATGGGTAAGGAGACCGGGAGCCAAGCTTGTGCGGCCCTTCCCACCTTCATTTTTTTTTTTTTTTGAGCCCCTTGGTTTTCCTGAACCGGACCCTTAAGTGGGTAAGGCGACCGGGAACCAAGCTAGAGCGGCTCTCCCTCCCCTTTTTTTTTCCTCTCCTTCTCGAGCCCCTTGGTATTCCTGAACCGGACCCTTAAGTGGGTAAGGCGACCGGGAACCAAGCTAGAGCGGCTCTCTCCCCCTCTTTTTTTTTTTTTTCCCCTTGGTTTTCCTGAACCGGACCCTTGAGTGGGTAAGGTGACCGGGAGCCAAGCTAGTGCGGCCCTTCCCTCCTCCCAATTTTCTTTTTTTTTTTTTTTTTTTTTTTTTTGAGCCCCTTGGTTTTCCTGAACCGGACCCTTAAGTGGGTAAGGCGACCGGGAGCCAAGCTTGAGTGGCTCTCCCCCCCCCTTTTTTTTCTCTCCTCCCCCTCTTTGGGCCCCTTGGTTTACCCGAACCGGACCCTTAAATGGGTAAGGAGACCGGGAGCCAAGCTTGTGCGGCCCTTCCCACCTTCATTTTTTTTTTTTGAGCCCCTTGGTTTTCCTGAACCGGACCCTTAAGTGGGTAAGGCGACCGGGAACCAAGCTAGAGCGGCTCTCTCCCCCCCCTTTTTTTTTTTTTTTTTTTTGCCCCTTGGTTTTCCTGAACCGGACCCTTGAGTGGGTAAGGTGACCGGGAGCCAAGCTAGTGCGGCCCTTCCCTCCTCCCAATTTTTTTTTTTTTTTTTTTTTTTTTTTTTTTCTTTTCCCCGGCTCCCTGCAAGCTCCGCTGTTCTCTCCTCGCCTCCCCGCAGTTCTCCGAAGCCCCGAAGGTTTGGTTAACAACAACTAATCGCAACAATAATTATAAAATTATTATTTTTTTTTTATCCAATATAATAAAATTATTATTATTATTTTTTTTTATCCAATATTATTATTAATATTATTTTATTTATTAATTTAATTATTTATTTATTTATCTATTTAATTTTTTTTTAATTATTATTTATTATTATTAATTTATTTAATCATTTATTCTTATTCTCTATTTTTTTTATTATTATTATTATTATTATTTTTTTTTTTTTTTTTTTTCAACGTTCCGAGGGTGTGGCGGTGTCTGGTCCTCGTAAAAATGTGCTGCACCGTCAAGTGCTCGATGGGGTCGTTAAGCAGTCGTCGGGCTACCAACGCGGGGCACCATCCCCCCGTGGTGGATCAAAATTGCGATGGTCCCTCTTTCCTCTCCTTTTAGGCCTTTAGCGCATGGTCCCATTCCCCCCTTTCTCGCCCAGCCACTTCAAATCTCTAGACTATGCGCTACCAAAGTTTTCCTTCCCCCCACCAGTGGCAAGAATTAAATTATTAATTTTTTTTATTTTTTTTTTCTCTCACGTTTGTCGTTCAGCAGTCTTGGTGTTTAGCTCCCCCCCCCCTTATTCTTTTTAGCCTCCTCATTTTGGCATAATTCAGAGTGCACAACTTATCATTTTGGCTCCCCCTGAAGTTCCCCCCCACTCTAAAATTCAAAAATCAATTTTTTTTAATTTTTTTTTTTTTCTCTTCTCCCTTTGGCTCACCGATAGTGTGCACACATTCAAAATTCACGCATCCAGGTAGCGTGACTGTGCGCTTCCTACCTTGTGCGATCTGGAGGATTGAGATAAACACGTGGACGTAAAAACACGAAACTACCATTACGGATAAATAATTAAAATTTTTCTGTATATCTATATGCATATGATATATATATATATATATATATATATATATATATATATATATATGGGAATACATTATTCACTTTTTAGAACGGTCTGCATTAACATATTTCTTCCGTGTTTTCCACGTTTAATTTCTAGAAGCCTGTAGAAAAAGTCCTAAGACTAGACTGTTTCGAAGATGATTGGTTGGTTAGTTGTGTTTAATGTCACACTAATACTATGCAATGGGTAATAAAAGTGGTTCGAAGAAGAAATCAATTGGAACTTCTTTGTAGTTACCTGTGCACCTTGCTGGTTTTATTATACACTCGTGTCTAGTTTTTCACTTAATGAAGGATTGTTCTCTTGTTATGACTTGAAATACTTTTTCCGAGTTTCTGTAAATCGTAATGTTTACTTACAAAGTTTTTATTTATTACAGTAAATATTATTTGAATCTAATAAGATTAACTTATAGATGTTTTAAACCTTTTTTTTTTTTTTTTTTTTTTTTTGATACTTCTACCAGTCTTTTTCTTTATGAAATTTTAGTAGTAAGTTTCCACGATTAAATAAGTAAAAAGCATACTTGCCAACATACTAATTAATATTCCGTAGTATTGTTGACCCCGCCTTCTTTTTTCCCACCAGTATCTTTTTAGAGTATTTTTCTTCTTACTTAATCGTAATTGCATTTGGAGAATATTACTCTAAAAATTTACTGGTGTAAAAAAAAAGGCGGGACATACAACGCTACGGAATATTAATTAGGATGGTGGCAAATATGAAAAGTAATCACTTAAATATACGGTGGCAAGAATCAGGGAAAAATGGAGGTTCTGTGACTACCCTGCATAACTAATGTAATATTTATCACTTGATATACTGCGAGATAAAATCCAACATTATGAACTCATGATATAAAGTTTATGAGAGTTCTATTTGACATTAACACGTTAATTGCCAATCACGCAAAATAACGTGATGCATATTCTCACCAAGCGGCCGATCACGCGTTATCGCATGAACGTCACTATCAAATTTCTAAACGAAATAGTATAACGACCACTGAGAATCGGCGCGTAATATTTATATCGGCCACTAGGGAAAGAAATTTTATTTATTTATTTATTTTTTTTTTTTCTATTTGTACGAAATTCCAATTTTCATCTTGGCAATAAAAGTGCTAAATAAGATAGTTTCTTGCATCATATCGCTAAAAAAACAAAAACTTTTGATATAATTTATTTCTAAATTTCATAATAGCAAAACTATTTCTACTAGAATTTATCTGACATAACGAAATACATAAATATTTTCCTAATTGCAAAAACATTTTTTATTTGTTATTTTATCTTTAGAAAAGCATTTTTCTAGCAGTAAGATGACTATAAACGTTGTAATAAACGAAAAGTGATTGTCTAACTAACTTAGCCGGATATCAGAATTTAGGAAAGCGGAAATCAACTTTAATCTAGAAAAATCAATAACAGACAGTGTGCAACGAACTGTCGTGTGTCATTTGCCTCAAGGGTAAAAGGAAAAGGCAGTGGGTTGAGTCATTCATAAGTTGAAATAAACTAACTGTAAGATAAACTTATTATAGATTATTACTATGAGAAATATTATTATACTCTGTTTGTTTTTTATTAAATGATTGGAATCGATTCCCTATTATTTTTCTGTAGCTACTCTAGATTTAAAAAGGGAATATTTAATATACAAGAAAAATTAAAGATGGATGTAATTATCTCGATAAATTAGAGTAATTGGAGATTGAGGAACTGAGAATACAACTATATATAATTTATGTTATGATAAGACCACCATTATTATTATTATTCATTTATTTATTTATTTATCTTTTTTATTTTTATTTTTTTTTTTTACGGATCTTTGGTCGACACCAACCGCGAATAAGGAAGCTATATTGCTTGCTATAAAGGCAAATATTTTGCCAATTTATAGTACGTTTTCAATTCGCCTGTAGAAGTATCATAAAAATTATAATAATTTAATGTTAAAACAATTGTTAAAAAGACTGTAATTCTGACTGATGTCAGGCGACATTGATCACCAGGAAAATATGAGCAAATCTCTAGAAAATTCTTTCCGGATGTCGAATACGTTTCAGGAGTAATGTCACGTTAAAATCTCTTGCTAAAATATAATCTTTAAGACGGGCTGTCAAGATTAAAGAAGAAATAAAAAGCTTGTGTTACAAAGTTTAAAGTATACATCACTCCTTTCGAGAGAGTGAATAAGTACCAAAGCGTGTACATATTAAGCGACACAACGGTCACTGCCAAACGGGGTCTACAACTAGGCGAGGCGTTCGCTCCGGAGTTGGTGCGACGGAAGTAAACAGAACAAACTGTATGGTTACTGGAGTTCACAGGAATCAATTTGGTGAAAAAGTCAAGGCGCGGAAATTGATTTCACTTATTTTATCGTTGTAAACGTGTTTAGAGCCAAGAATAGTTTTAGGCATTTTTTTTTTCGTTAATATCACATAACATTTTAATTTTAAACAAATTTAGGTAGTTATGCTATGTCTGCTAAAAGGGTCAAATTTTTAATTTTATTTCTGTTGAAGAATTAAGTGCATGAATCTGCAGAATTTTATAGAAAAAGGGAAAAACCAGATGGGAAATATTTATTTCATTAACAAAAAGTATTTTGTGTAACAGAATGAAAGTCTTTGAAAGATTTTACAAATCTAAACTGGCAGATTTCGATTGCATTGTTTCTGCTTTTATTTGAAATTTTGAATCTTAACTCGATTTTCTGTTATACCCAAGTGATAAATATTGGAACAATACCGTTTGACTTTTTTTTTTTTTCTTATTTTTATTTTATTTTTTATTTATTTATTTTTATTTTTTTTCTGATGACATCAGTGCCAGCTTAGGAATATCTCAAAAATATTAGACAGCCTTAGGATTGAAATATTTCATACTTTGCTTATTTGAATACTAGGAATGATGACTGCTTGTTAATGAATCCTGAGGGGTTCTTAAATACTTTTATTAACAGAGCTCTAGATATTAACAGAAGATTTAGCTCCAGATAAATAAACACAGGAAAATTCTTCAAAGCGTAGAACGCGAAAAGGAATAAATAAACTGCATACAGCTGTTTCGATAGCATTGAGGGTACATTGATCAGTGCATAAAATAACGAATTGAGAGTTTCTATATTTATGAAAGGAATCGAATTTTACTACTGTTTATCAACAAATAAAACTGAGAGAATGTGAGGAGATTAGTTAATAGGAAATTGAGATACGATAGTTGGGAAAAACGTAGAAAGGATTTAAATAGTGAGGATTGAATCATTGAATGTAATTTTTCTAAAAATTGGATAAAGAGTGTACAGCGATATCATAGTTAATAATATTTTTAAGATTCTTGTAAATGTAAAATGCTTTAAAGAAATGGAATTGAAGTGTAGATTTAGGCATGCATATTATTTTAGCAGTTTCAAATTTTAACTTGTTTTTCTCCTAGCAATGCTTGTAAATGGGTGATTTGTTGGTTTCATGATAAAGATATTCTTTTCAATGAAATTAAAATACGGGGTTTGCTTGGCCAGTATAGAATAAAGACAACGAGCAGGACATATGATAAAAACTCCAAAAGTTACGCATATATAAGATCTTTTAACTGAGAAAAGGTGAGTTTATTGGAAGATGAAAAAATTATGTTAAAATCATATTGTTTGAGATCTTTAGTTGTGTATAACTTATTTTAGGAAAATAGGGTTAAACAATACTCATACTAGAAGAGACCTATTTAGGAGCAGAAACACGAAGAAGCTATAGTTTTTAAAGTTTTATCTATAATGGAATTTAACATCTGTGAATTGTAATGGATTTCAAATATTTTATTTACGAACTAAGTAAAACAGACTCAGAGCAAATATTAAAGGTACAATTAACAAAAGAACAAAAAATCTGGAGTGACTCCACTCGACTTTCCGAACATTGAGTAACTAACAGTTTTGTAGATAAAATAAAGAAAGAGGAATTGCTAAACAAACAAAAGAGAGAAAACCATAATAGAGTGTTTTTTTCTCCATATATCACACGAGGTTTTATTTAACGCTACTGAACTTTGAGCCCTTAGATCATAATGATAAAGAATTTTTCGTTTTGTCCCTGTAAAAATCTATAGATGCTAGATTCACCAAAATGCTTATAGTTAGTGCAACAGTGATTTATAATATTCATACAAATTTTCAGCTCAATTGAATAAGGCGTTTAGATGCTATCGCACTTTTAAAAATTTGGTCTCATAGGCCATAATGATAAAGAATTTTTCTTTGTGTCCCTGTAAAAAAACTGTAGTGCTAGATTCACCAAAATCTATACAGTTGGTGCAAATGCGACCTATAACATGTGTACAATTTTTTTGCTCAGATTAATAAGGCGTTTAGACGCTATCACACTTTTAAAAATTTGGCCCCATTGGCCTTAATGATAAAGAATTTTTCTTTGTGTCCCTGTAAAAAAACTATAAGTGCTAGATTCTCCAAAATCTATACAGATTGAGTATCTGTGACCTATAATATGGGTATAAAATTTTTGCTCAATTGAATAAGGCGTTTAGATGCTATCGCACTTTTAAGATTTTGGTCCCATAGGCCATAATGATAAAGAATTTTTCTTTGTGTCCCTGTAAAAAAACTATAAGTGCTAGATTCACCAAAATCTATAGGGTTCGTACTATGGTGACTTACAATATACGTACCAACTTTCAGGTTAATCGAACAAAGCCTTTAGACGCTAGCGTGTTCACAAACATACACACATACACACATACACACATACACACACACATACATACATCATCGTAAAAATAGTGAAAACGGACTCAGGGGACCTCAAAACGTATAGAAACATCAAAATCTCGAATTCGGATTTTTGACATGATTACAATACTTTCCTCACTATAGTGTTCGGAAAGTAAAAAGTAGCTTTTTTTTTTTGAATAGGTGAATAGCATGAACACTCATGGGAGGTAAAGATGAGACTGCAAATTTTTTACGATACACGGTGGTGCAGAATACTTTTTCAGTGAGAGAGTCAAGACTATTAAAAAAGGAAATTTCTATTTCATAAATGGATTGGATATTACTCCTAAAACAATTTTTAGTTTGTAAGACTGGGGCCATGCAGAGGGAATTGATGAGAAAGGGAACCCATGGCTAAATCTTCGATTGACGATAAAATTTTCCTTGTAATGAAAAAGTAGTTGGGAAAGACAAGTACGGATGAGGGAAAGGTAATTTTTGTATTTCGAAAAAGTGAAGTGAATTTTTTTTAATCTCTTTTCTAAACAGAAGAGGATGCCACTTTTGGAACTTTAGTGGATAGGAGTTTTACATGAAAAGAGACCATAGTAACATTAGTGTAAGGACAATTTTGAATATTTTATGCGAAGTTGATGGATTATTTAACAGCGCAGGTATTGACAGAAATAAGAGGAGCAAAATTTGTGGTGAGATATTTAGCTAACCGGTAAGAAACAGTACGAATATTACAGACTATGAGACGAAAAGGAATATTAGATTCATCGACTTTTGGTCGAGCAAGATGACACAATTAGCTGTGGATGGAATTAGATGACATTCAGTTGAATCAAAAAAGAAGGAGGAAGATTTTATAGCAGTTTTAATTTTTGTTAACCCTTGCGAGGAGGATCACGGGAAATAGGAATATATGGATAATCATTCATTAATTTGGTAACATTAATCGATGTAAGATTTCTGATCTAAAATAATAATCTAACCTCCCTTATAAGTTTTAATTGTGATGTTGTTGTCATTAAATTTTAAATCTTTCCAGACAATTTCTTCAGCAAGGGTGAAGTTAAGTTTAAAATTTTTGGAATTGAAGTCAGGGTTATTAATAGCTAAATGACGTAAATATTCTTTCTGTTTGTCTATGAGAGAAGAATTTTCCTAAGCTTTTTCAACGGGAACAAATAACTGGAGGAAGGAAGGTGATTTAGAAATAGCAAAATTTAAGTTAAGTTTAAGAACTGTATATTGATTTTTTTTTAATTTGAACAGTAGAAAGGTTAACGATAGCATTTTTATTATCAACGATTATATAACAGGATAAATTCCTCCCGCTTTCTTATTTACAGACACATACCTGTTTTAATGACTTTTCTATTGTTAATGAAAATGCTATTGTAAACCTTTCCAGTTCATTTAGAACATAATGAGTAGGAAATACTTTGCAAAATCCTACAAATAGTAAATATGGGCTAGAATCTTTTAGAAAAACCTCCCAACGGAGAGCACTCCACCTCAGGCCTCGGACCCTAGTGCAGTCAAACATTCATAATCTTAACACCAGCATCTACAGACGGACCATTGATGCTTACTATATTCAGTATAAAACATTCTATATTCGTTTCGGGGCATTCTAAATATATTTAAAGAAATGAGAGCTCAGAATGAAAATCAGACAGATGAGCAAAATCCATAAACGTTTGAATTTTATTTGAAAAAGTAAAAAAAAAAAAAAAAAAAAAAAAATCTATAGATTGTTTAATTTAAAGTAACTTTTATATTTGTCTGTACCAATATATGATATTGTATTTGTATACAATTTATTTACTTTTATGCATTATTGAAAATGGAAATATAGATCAAGGAAAATTTCTATATAGTTTTAGTATTGTTCATACTAACTTTTCAATAGAAAAAAAAAAATTAAATTATGCAAATAGAACTTTATAAATAGCTGAAAAATTTTAGATCTTAATAAATCGAAAATGCAGCTTTAAAGACCGTTAAAAATTTTTGAGTGTCAGTCTTTTTCTTTTTAAACTATTTTGATGTAAACTTCTTTGAGTATTTTTATTTATTTATTTACTTTTTCAGCAGCTACTAACAATTCCGTAAGTTTAAAAATATTCTTTCTACAATTTATACACTGATTTAGGTTTAAAAAATTTAAATAAAGGATTATTTTACTATAAAGTTATTATATTTACTAAGAAGTTTATTTTTATTTACAAGCAGACAAATGAAAACTATTCTACTATGACCATAACAAAACTTTCTTTATAATTCTGTACAGTAACCCTACCTAAAGAGTTTAATCGTCTTAGATTTTCACAATAAGCATTCTACATATGAAGTTTGGTGAAAGTTCAACAAATAGATGCAAAAGATACAGTCATATGGAAAATCGGGGACAATGAGCAATGTCGAAGTACTAACTAAATATAATTTTTTTTTTAATTATGTGCATTAGTTTTTGACCTAGATCTGCTGCAAATTTTTTATCGCACACACATAAACAGATGACAGATAGACGTTTCACTTCAAAGTCGATCAAAACACGTTCTGGTTCTATTTAAACGTATAAAACCACCAAAAGGCGGAAACAGAACTTTTTTACGAGTATAATTTTTCTTGTGCAGATTCGGGGTGTTGCTCTGCTGTCGCCTTTTGCACATTCAGCTCATTAGGCCAGGACCTTTAGATTAAGGTTAATTCCAAAGCTCCTGAATCATCCCGTGACGCTACTGTAAAAGTCCTGAAATTACCTAATAATAATAATAATAATAATAATAATAATATAAAGTCAGGGCGCAATTAAAATTGTCTTAGGATTATGATCGATAAAATGCATGTAAAGATTTTGTGAATCTAAAAAATTATAGATAAATTAAAAAGATATTTCTAAATTTATACAAGAATTTTATCTCAAGCGTTACTTAAAAATAAATAAATAAAATGAGGAAAAAAAAAAAAAAAACCCTTGAAATTAGGAAAAAAAAAAAAAAAAAAAAATCTTAACCACAATTACCCCAGCCAACCACGCTTGAACCAGGATTCGAAAGCTTTATTTTGCAAGTGATTCTACTTTTTTCTTAATAATAAATATAGAGAAAAATAAAAATAAAAATAAAAACTTTAAAATGCAGGCTCGTGAGAAATTGTTTTGGCGGATATTACCAACAGATAAAAACCTTATTATTCTTTCCTTTTTCTATGATAAAATATTAAGGCTATTGCACTTAAAGATTGAAACTATTTCAGAAGTCTTTATACATTAAAAAACTATTCAGTTTAAAGAAAAAGTTTAAGATTGATTATTTGATGCATTTGCATCTGTTAATAGGAATGTAAATAGCTCAAAATATTTTCAAAGAGTATTTACAACCCTTTTAACATAACACAAACTATTCGTATTATCTTATCTTACAAAAGTTGTTGTGTTAAACATGAATAATGCACAAAAAGGGAACAAAAAAAAATACTTTTTTTATTTTGCATTTAACGAAGAAATAATTTTTAACTTATTTGATTTTAACCAATGTTTAACTGTTTCAAATATATGTGCAAATTGATTTCAATTAAAAACAAAGTGAAATAATTTTAAATTTGCATTTCATTTCCCAAGTTTTATATGTTTGTAGATGCAAATGTTTATGCAATGAATTCTTCTAATTTAAAGAAAACTTTTTACGGTTAATCTTTAGATTTTTAAAAAGAAACATTTTTTTTTTTTTTTTTTTTTACTTTGACAGAAGACGTTTTCAATACTGTGTACAAAGACAACCTCATCTATTATTCTGATACTATCCTTTCCTGTGTATACACGTCGACTTATAGATGAATCAGCCAAAATGAATCAAAAGGATGAAGTAATTGCACTCGGTTTTCCGAGCATTTGGTAATTAACGATTGTTTAAATAGATATAAATGAGAGAAGTCATTAGAGAAACAAAAAGAAAAAACTTAATAGGGTATTTGAATTTGCCATTTTATGTTGTATATCGTTTAACGAATTATAATGTATCCAAATTCTTTTGTGCATCGTTGTTTAAATCTTTAACATAAACATAAAAACGGTATATTTATTGAACATTGATAATCTCTATGCCTAGCACAGCTAAATCAAGTACATGGCATTGTTTACTACGAGAAAGTCAATAATCAGGAATGGTTATTGGCCAACAGCCCAATATTGAATTATTTTATAAGCCGAAAACGAATTTTTCGCACTCAGAGCCAAATCTTCATAAGGTACAAAATAACTGATTATATTAGAAGTAGAAAATTTGTAATAAGAATTTAAACGTAATTTGTTCGATTTAAATCAAGAAACAACAATAAAGTTGTTTTGCAATTGAATACTATATCTGATAAGACGCGTCCCTGAATATTTTTTATATTTTCATCTTCAAACGAAGCACGTAATATATATATATATATAGAGAGAGAGAGAGAGAGAGTAAGTGCACCAGTGATTGACACTTTTAGAGCAATCTCTGATGTTTTTAATGTTCTAGTCATCAGAAAATATTTTTAGAAATCTTAAGATAATACATATGGTATGAAAGACATACAGAACCACATATATGTTAAAATATATACCTTTGAAAACAATTATTTTTTTTTATGAATTTTTATTTGACACTGCCAGTTTTTCCTTTTATTAGTAATTGGCACCCTATGTTCCAGTGTTTGACACTGCTAGTTATTCATTTTACCTGTTATTAGCACCCTATGCTCCAGTGTTTGACATAAAATGTTAAAATTGTTATATGTAAAATATATGATTTTATTATTTTTATTATTTATTAATTATTTCGGGATAGATGCCAATTACTGGAGCATGCCAATCACTGGAAGACCTACCATATATATATATATATATATATATATTCAAAACCTTTTTCAAAGATTTCAGTAGATGAAACCAAGTATCACATGAAGAACTAGATAAAACATGAATAAAGGTTTCTGAAAAAAAAAAAAGCGTCCTTTATTTAAAACATATAACATCAATACGTTTTCAAGAGCATAGATTGATTGTTACATGCAAATTAGGTGATATTTCTTTCTTAATGTATGCAATTTGCTAACATTGTACAGTACGTTATGCCCAATATCATCCAAAACACGTGTAAATAACGTTTAACCCAAAGAGAAGAGGAAAAACCAATAGAAAACATACTTTTAAATTCTACAATCACCAATATTACTTAAAAAGTAAAATGTATCCTAGAAATAAATAATAAAACCAAGATTATTATTTACTTTACAATTGTAGAATTCGTCGAAAACGACTCAAATGTAGCATAATAGCCACGAGGATGAAAAGAGTTAAATTCACAGTTAGGTAAAGTGTCATAGGTAACTACTATATTAGTGAGTAAAAATAAAATTTAGATTAAAATGTATCTGCTAATTATATTAACTACTAAACCATAAAAATTAAGATTATATTTGATTAAAATTTAATTTAAAACATAGATATATATATATTTGTATGTATGTACATATCTATATGTATATATATAGTAATATAATAACAATTTAATATTAGCAGTGCAAACATTTCAAATTTAATTTCAGTATTCAAACAATTATTCTGATCAAAAACGAAGACTATATATATACATAGAGAGAGAGAGAAAATCTGTTGTGTAACATCCACACAACTCCCGTTACCAAAATCATACTCGTATTATAAACTGTTTTTAGCAATGACATGAACATAAGACAAAAAATTCACCTAACCAATGAGACACTGTAGTAACAAACTAATATGTATGTCATAAAAACATCTAAAACTGAATTTAAGTAGCAAGTTTAAAGAAAATCCTTAGAGTTGATATTTAAGCACCAAATTCCGAGATCTAAAACAGACTTACCTTATCAGAGTTTCTGTCAGTTCTCCTGTAGTAACGAAGCAACACATAAGAAAAGACATCTAAAGAAGAAATTATGTAGCAATTTTGAAAAATATCTTTAGAATCATTTTTGTGAAACCTACTTACGGTCGCACGTGGGATTTTAACCAAAACTTTACAAACACATCTATGCACTAGAAACCAATAATTACAAATGAACGAATATCTAAAACGCAGTTAATGTGCCAGAGTTTAAATATAACTCATAAAGCTGTTTTCTAAGAAAACCATTTTCGGGACATAGAATTGATCAACCTAATTTGGTCCGACTACCAATTTTCCTAAAGAAACCAACACTTACGAAAGCACGTCTAAAGAGAATTTCCATAAAAAGTTTTTAGAAAATCGTTAGTTCCGTGTTTTCATACATGAACCTACAGCTCCACTTTTGATTTTCCAAATTTTTCTATAAGTTGGTAAAATCATCTACACACCGAACAAATCTTAATTATGAAGTTTCGTTTTTCAGTCCTTTTTCGTTTTCGAGAAATGATAGTCAAAGTTTTCTCCGCCTACACATACACACACGTACATGCATATATACTAATCATTTCCCAAAAACATGTTTTTTGACTCAAAAAGCATTAAAATATGCAAAGCAGGAGAAAAGTCGATTTCGAAAATTTTGACCGAATATAATTCTTCTAAAACCTACGGTAGTCGAGAAATAAAATTAAAAATTAAAAATAAATAAAATTTCATTTATATCCAGTTTGAATAATCAATGAAGAAATCCTCTCCTGTCTAAGAAACATTTTTCTAAGAGAATCCATCTTCATATTTTATAGCGTATATCAATGGCAGATCCAGAACTTACCTTTGGGGGGGGGGGGCGGGGCTAAGATATTTCAAAGTGTTATTCCAGATCAAAGCGAAGTTTACAACTGTAACAGTCATGTCAGTGAGTCATGTAAATGTCAGTACTTTGGAGGGTGGGGAGTTCAGCCCCCTAGCCCCCCCCCCTTAAATCCGCCACTGGCATATATAGCATCTTTTTAAAACTTGAAACAAAATACAAACTTGAATCTGTTAAAAACATTCAAGTGAAAAATAAAGCTTTAAAATACAGGGTTGCCCTAAGTTATTCAGCGGATTTCAAAGCACTGTTTTTTGACAAGTATATGACTTACAAATATACATGAAAAGGTGATACACGAAATATAGATACATTCATCAAGTTTTAAAAAGTCGTGCACGCTAAATGGCGAGCCTTTTTCAACAGAGAACTGCCACACCTATGGATAGGGCGAACTGGTCTGGGTGAAGCTACTCTGTTGTCATGACCCCCGCAGGTCGCCAGATCTCTCGCCATGCGATTTTGTCTTATGGGGTTATGTTAAGGACAAAGTTTATGTACCCGCAATGCCAACAACGCTGATAAAACTGGAGGAACGCATCAGTTCTGCTGGGAGTGACATTGACTGGAAAGAACTAGATTGCCATTTGAATGTGTGCCAGTGACCTAGGACACACAAATTGAAAATTTGTAGAATATGCAAAAAACTTGGTGAGTGTGTCTATCTTTTCATGCATCATCCGTGTTTGTACTTTGTATATTTGTCAATAAACAGTGCTTTGAGAGCCGATGAATCATTTAAGCTCACCCTATACATATAACAGTGTTATTTAAAAGTTTAAAATGAAACTAGTTTCAAATAATGTTTGTATTTATTATGTTTGTAGTTGTATTAATGTATTTTCAATGGGAAAACATATTGCTCCACTGATAAAAGAAATTAAAATTTTAAATAATATATATATATATTTTTTTCTTTTAAGAAAAGAAACAGTTCTTGAATGGACTATTTTTGGAAATTTCTTAATATGCATATTAGCCAAA
Source organism: Salticus scenicus (assembly GCA_963930645.1). Taxonomy (NCBI): domain Eukaryota; kingdom Metazoa; phylum Arthropoda; class Arachnida; order Araneae; family Salticidae; genus Salticus; species Salticus scenicus. The sequence goes on along the minus strand of OZ005656.1, from coordinate 104,791,261 downwards.
CATCTCACTCTTAAGCGTAAAACTTTTAGTCCCCGCCTTTTTTTTTCTACACCAATCATTTTGTAGAGTAATTTCATTCTTATTTAATCGTAACACCATTTGGAGAGAATTACTTTAAATATAAAGTGGTGTGGAAAAAGGGGCGTATTTTCAAGGGGCGTTAACAATTTTACGCTTATTAATGAGATTGTTGGCAGGTATGAATATATCTCTTTCCTATGTAACTTAGCAAACATCAATTTCTTTCCTTAATCAGTAAGAAGTCAAACGACTTTTTCTAAATTTTCTAAATTTAGTGCGCTAAAAAGGGAAACCGTGATATTAAAACTCCTGAAAGCCTAGGAGGTTTCCAAAACAGAGCTTTGAATGACGCGTTTAAATGTATACATAATATGATTTGAACCTTTTTGTATTTTTTAACACTTTCTAACATGGCTGAAAAGTGTCAATGACTTCGGTTTATCTGTCTGTCCGCGCTCTGACTCCCGTAAATATTTTTGAAATTTCTTGAAACTGATATATGCAGAGTTGCCAACATTTTAATTTATTCGGGAACATTTTTAGCCCCGGCTTTAATCCATACCACTTATTTTTTAAGAGCAATTTTTTTCTTATTTTATCGTAGTTATGTATTAGAGAAACATTTTCTATAAATGAAGTGGTGCGAAATAAAGGTGGGGCTAAAAATGCTCCGGAATAAATTAAAATGTTGGCATCTATGTATATGTTATTCAAATTCACTATCGGATGTTTCCTATTGAAAATGGAGTTAATATCTCTACTGGTTTGTGTACAGGGACACCCGAAAGTATTCCAAAGCATTGTGTTCTATGAGAGGTATTTCTATAAACCATATTTTAATACCATTACTGTACACAAATCTTAATGGAATTGAAATATGTTATTCAAGTCCACTATCGGATGTTTCAAATATAAAATGGAGTAAATACCACCACTGATTTGTCTACAGGGACACTCGAAACACTAGAGTTTGTCCATTTTCGTGGGCAGTACTTTAAACATAATGGATTTTCATCTTTTGGCTAATTGAAATTTCGATTATGAAAGTAGTAAAACCAACTACTTTTTACATCAGTTTACAAATACATTTTGTGTTTTATGCATCAATGTGTGGATTTCTTTCTGCAAGATTCCAACTTGGATCTTTGTATAGTATTTAATATTTGACGAATAAAACGCTCAGTTCCATTATAGCGGACTACCTTCTGTTTATCCTAATAAAGTACTTTTCTGTTACTGATTTCTATGAGCGAATAAAGAGATAATAAATCAGTATTGCCAACATTTTGTACTATCCAGAGAATTTTTATCCCCGCCTTTATTTCATACCTTCTTTTAAGAGTAATATTTTTTTTTTTTTTTTTTTATCTTAATTATAAATTGCAGAAAGGTATTCTATAAATAAAGTGGTGCGAAATAAAGAAGGGGCTAAAAATGAACCAGAATAATTTTAAAGGTTGGCAACTTAAATTTAAACATTCTGCTTTGGATTTTTTATAAAATATAAATAATAATTAGGTAACAAATAGATAATATCTTAAAATCAATTAATAACAAAATATTTTAATTAAAAATATCCATTTTTTATGATAAACTACTTTAATATATGAACTTTAGTGAATAAATAAATTAAAAACAAATTTTTATTTAATAGCATTTCATTAACTCTGCTTCCGGAAACAGATCAGCATTAATCTATATGTTCATGGTGTAATAGCCAAGAAATATTGCCATGACTATAAACTAAAAAAAAATTTCAAGTTTTTTTTTTTTTTTTTTTTTTACCATACATAATTTTAAATGTCCAAAATCCTTATTTCTAAATATAATATTACATTATAACTATTTAATATTATAACTTTGTCAGAATTTGCAATTAAAATCCTGATTCTTTATATAAAAACAAAACGTTTGTTTATATTTTATTGCACTTTTCCCCCCTTACCATTTTTTCTTTCTTTCTTTCTTCTTCTTTTTTCTTTTTCTTTTCCTTTTTTACGGCTATTTTCAAAATTAATTTTTCCCCCTGTTTTGGCTCCAGAGGAACCATAGAGATTTCTCCATTTAACAAAAGTGCAAAACTGAAAAGATAGATACTATGCAAGCAGAAATTCTGTAAAAAAAAAAAAATCCCATTATATATTTTTTAATTTAAATTGCAAAATAAACAGAATTCTATTATTTAATTATTTATATATATATTTAAGAAATTATTTATAACGAGTAAAATTTTGAGAAAATTAAAAATTGATATAATTTTTATTTCTTATCTTGCTTAAAATAAAATTACCCGTGTACCCTACATAAACATGTTAATTTTTTTAAATACTGTCATTTCTCTAAACAGTGGTGAAAACTATTTTTCATTTATTTTCTTTTAGTAATATTGTTTTTATAATTCTCTTTTTTAAATACAAGTTTTTCCACAAAGTCAAGCTTTCCCCCCATTTACCATAGAGAAGCCGAAGAATTAAGTAAAGCTTCCTTTTAATAAGCTCAAAGTGCAAACCTCAATCGATAAAAAGCACTCAAAGGGGAGAAAATTTTCTGGAGAACGCGCTCTTCCACGGAGCACCGCACGTTTTTAAAAACCTAACAGCGTTTTGCAATTGCTATCGGAGCACGTGACGGCCGGCAATCCCGTTGCTATAGCAACAATGCCGCCACCGAAGTGCACTCAGCTGGATTTTGAATTTATCCCGCTGTCAAAAAATAGCTGTTTCGGGAACATCATACGAGTGAGAACTCATTTAGTTTTTCTGTGTCTTAGAGGGTTCTTTTTCTGTCTTTTTTTTTTTTTCCCTTTTTTTTTTTTTTTTTTCAATAAAGGAAAAGTGGGAAGGAGTTTATAGAAAAGAGGCCTCATAAAATGTCCAAGATTTTTATAAAGGAAATATTTTCTTACATGGATATATCAAAAGTAGAAACTATATATTTTGTTTATAAAAAAAAAAAGGGGGGGGGGAATGTTTGAAATGATTTTGATAGTTGCATCAAAATGGCGACATTTTCCCATATTATTATTATTATTATTTTATTATTTATTTATTTTTCCCCAAGAGCTTCAAAATTAGTTGAAAAAAGTTCTGTCATAAACGGAAAAACAATTATCTCTGAAAAAATTCAAGGCTTCAAGTTGCGCTGTTTTTTTAAACACGAGTGTTAATTTGTAAATAACATAACTAACTTTGTAACCAATCCTTTGGGTAGTAGTGTTATAAATATCATGGGTAGTCACTCTTTCAGATATTCGGCTGGAATTTATATCTCAGCTTCTATAGTGTATAAGTGCATAAAGCTTGTTATGTATTAGGATCATTATGAAAGCTATGTTGATTTAATATGGGTACATCTCGTTCTTCAGCGTTGCTATACTGCTATTTTTTTTCCGCCGTCGAAAAGGCTATACGAGCTATATCTCAGCTTTAATCCTGTATAAAGGCACCAGTTTTTATATCAGGGATATCATAATTATTTTCATTTAACCTGGCTGTTTATCGGTCGACAGTTGGTTCTGGAGTTATTTCATTTGAACAATTTAGATTTTATTATTATTATTAATCAGAGTTTTATTTCTTTTTATGAATAAATTAAAAATTACTGACTGATTATTATGATTAAACATCATTTAAATTTTTTCACACCTTTTCTTTCTTTTTTTTTTTTTTAAGGAATTTAATATTACTAACTCGTCATAGGTTTAAACTCCATTTTTTACCATTTTATAAATAGCATTCATAAATAAGATAAAAATAATCTACAGATGAGACATAATAACATTTTTACTTAAAGTTTTAATCTTTTGAAACGAGTTTCCTTAGGGATATATTTTTTCCTTTTCTTTCGTTTTATTAAGTAATGTTTCTTAATGAAATGTCACTTACTGTAATCCCTTTCCTTCAAAATAATAATAATAGTAGTAATAAATAAACAAATACAATAAAATAAAAGATAAAGTAAAACAGATGAGAAACATTGACTCTGTTACACAAATTTTTATTCTAATAAAACAAGTTTTCGACAGAGATTTTTTTTTTTCTTTTTTTTTTTTTTTTTTCTTTTCTTTTTCTTTCTTTCTTTTTTTTTTTTTTTTTGTTTAATGTAATGCTACTTATTCTAATTTTAGTTCTATTTATTTATTTTATTTATTTATTTTATTTATTTAAGAATAAAAGACTTAATTAAAAATTTAAAAATACTTTTATAATTGTAATGAAAAATACAACCATACCAGAATATTGTTATTTAATATAGTTTTATTATTATTATTATTATTATTATTATTATTATTATTATTATTAATGGTTAGTCAACACGAAAATAAATTTTAAAGCAGACTGCCTTCATTTGAAATATTATAAAGCTTATAAATTTATTTTAACACTAGCAGGCAACGCCCGCTTCGCTGGTCCCTATTTTTAAATGAATCGCTATAATTACTGAATTCTCAAAATTGCATTAATTTTTATCACGTGAAAAAAAAAAAACAAAAAAAAAAAAAAAAAACAGAAAAAAAATCTTATTAGGAAAAATGTCGCACCGGGTTCACACTCCCTTCGGAAAAAATTCCCAAAATGCTCTAACTCTTATTTCTATTATTTTCCCCCTTCGTCCCCCCCCCTCCCGTCTATCCTAATAATTTTAAAAATTCGAAAATATCCGCAATCGATTTGTAGGTATCGAAAACCTCTATATACCAATTTTGAATGCTCTAACTCTATTCTATTTTTTTGCCCCTCCACCCCCCTCTTCCCGGCCCTCCTAATAACTTTACACTTTCGGAAATATCCCCATTCGACTTGCTGGCCTCTAAAACCTATCTGTACCAATTTTGAAAGGCCTAACTGTATTTCTATTTGTTTTTGCCCACACAACACCACTTCCCGCCCCTCCTAATAATTTTACAAATTCGAAAATATCCGCAATCGATTTGTAAGTATCGAAAACCTCTGAATACAAATTTTGAACGATCTAACTCTATGTTTATTTTTTTGCCCCCCCTCTCCCCTCCCCCTTCTCACCCCTCCTAATAACTTTACACTTTCGAAAATATCCCCATTCGACTTGCAGGCCTTTAAAACCTATCTGTACCAATTTTGAACGGCCTAACTGTATTTCTATTTGTTTTTGCCCATAGCCCCCCCCATACTGCCCCCCCCTTCCCACCCCTTCTAATAATTTTACAAATTCGAAAATATCCGCAATCGATTTGTAAGTATCGAAAACCTCTATGTACCAATTTTGAACGATCTGACACTATTTTTATTTTTTTGCCCCCCTCCCCCCCCCTAAAAAAAAATCGGAAAAAATCAAAAAATGAGTTTTTGGAAATATTTTCAAGAAGACGCTTGGCGGGTTTTTTTTTTTTTTTTACATCTTTGAGCTATTACTTTTACTCGAAAATCCGTATTTTTCTAAATTTGCCTCCGACAATCATTTATACCCCCTTCTCCCGTTAAAAATCCAAAATTCCAAAATCGCAGGAAACGATTTTTTCGTATTCAAGTCTAGTCTCCCCATCTGCAATTTCTTCACTGTGAAGTTAATTGGAGCCGAGTTATACTTATAAATGTGTTTTTGCCTTATGCGCCTCCGAAAATCATTTATACCCCCTTCCCCCCTTAAAAATCCAAAATTCCAAAATCGTAGAAACTGATTTTTTTGGTTTCAAGTCTAGTCTCTCCCTCTGCAATTTCTTCACCGTGAAGCAATTTGGAGCCGAGTTGTGCTTATAAAGGTGGTTTTTGCCTTCTGCACCTTCGAAAATCATTTTCAGCCCCTCTCCCCCCTTAAAAATCCAAAATTCCAAAATCGCAGAAAATGATTTTTTTGTACTTAAGTCTAGTCTCCCCATCTGCAATTTTTTCATCGTGAAGTAATTTGGAGCCGAGCTATGCTTATAAAGGTGTTTTTGTCTTCAGCAACTCCGATAATCATTTTCACCCCTCTTTCCCCTTAAAAATCCAAAAATCCAAAATCGCAGAAAATGATTTTTTTGTATTCAAGTCTAGTGTTCCCATCTGCAATATCTTCCTCGTGAAGCAATTTGGAGCCAAGTTATGCTTATAAAGGTGTTTTTGTCTTCAGCAACACCGATAATCATTTTCACCCCCTTCCCCCCCAAAAAATCAAAAATTCCAAAATCGCAGAAAATGATTTTTTCGTATTCAAGCCTAGTCTCCCCATCTGCAATTTCTTCCCTGTGAAGTAATTTGGTGCCGAGTTGTACTTATAAATGTGTTTTTGTCTTATGCGCCCCTGAAAATCTCATTTTTACCCCCTACCCCCCCTTAAAAATCCAAAATTCCAAAATCGCAGAAAATGATTTTTTTGTATTCAAGTCTAGTCTCCCCATCTGCAATTTCTTCACCGTGAAGCAATTTGGAGCCGAGATATGCTTATAAAGGTGATTTTTGCCTTCTGCCCCCCCCCCCCGGGGGGGAACGGGGGGGGTCCGTCTTAGTGAGCGTCTTAAAATCCCATCTTAGTGAGCGTCAGGGTCCTAAAATCAACCTTCTCACAAAAAATTGTGACTCTATCTCCCATAGGATCGCCACAACCGTGTTGAGTCAGTGAATCAGTGAATCAGTCAGTGAATCATTCAGTTTACTCTTTTATATATATAGATTGTCAAAGTTTTGTAAAGCTGATTCTCCTCTTATCCATCACTTCATGGAGAATCAGATGTGAAACATTGACTCTGTTACACAAATTTTTATTCTAATAAAACAAATTTTCGATAGAGAACTTTTTTTTTTCCTTTATTTTCTTTCTTTCTTTCTTTCTTTTTTTTGTTGTTTTTAGTAAATATTATTATTATTATTATTTATGTAATACTACTTACTCTAATTTTAGTTTTATTTATTTATTTACTTATTTGTTTATTTAAGAATAAAAGACTTAATTAAAAATTTTAAAATACTTTTATGATTGTAATGAAAAATATGACCATACTAGAATATTGTCATTTGATATAGTGTCTATTTTTAAAGGTAAATTTACACGAAAATAAATTTTAAAGCAGATTCCCTTCATTTGAAATATTATAAAGCTTATAAATTTATTTTAACATTTTCAAAGTTTTGTAAAGCTGATTCTCCTCTTATTCATCATTTTAACTGAGAAAGGCAAAATTATTTTCAGTTCATTCAACCTTCTTCTTCTTTTTATTTTTACTTCTTTAACAGATTTAAACATTTTTACACGATTTTGAAATTTAGAGCCCTAAATTTATTTATTGAAATAATTATTTATTATAATTATTATAATTATTATTTAATTCCTGACTAAGTTAATAAACGACATGTTCAAAGGGTGAAATATAAGAAATAGAATTTGAAAACTTCTTTTTTTTTAATGCAATATCCTTATAATATGAAGCAACAAAAACGGCACATAGTTATCAGTAGAGGAGAAAGAGTGAATTTGACTCATGTGGTATCAATGCATAATACTTTTGCGTTTAGCTTTGTCATACCATTTTATACAAAAATGCTCAATAAAATGTTCAAATATTAATCATTTGACTTGTTGACATTGTTCCTTTTTTGTTATTATTATGATGCTTTTCTATCTTGTATTTTTACTTTTTCGCTCTCTTTTTTAATCTTCTTCATTTTCATTGTGTGCTAATGACTTTTTCAACTTCTTTAGATCATTTATTATTAAATGAGTGTATCTTTTAAGTGTTCTTTAAATAAACCTTTTACATATTTTTCATTTTCTGTAAGCATAATGTATCGCCTAAGGAGACTAGCTCATTTGCTGTCTCAACATTTTTAAAATATTCAATGCGAAGAAATTTGTTGGAAGAAATGAAGACGTGTGAAGTGGACTTTGAACGCAAGCTTCGTTCAGAAATAGAATGGCATTTTTCTTTCAACGCAGAAAAAGTTCAAAACAGTAAAATAAAAATAAAATAAAAAATAGTAATAATAATAATAATAATAATAATAATAATAATAATTAAAAAATAAATAAAGTATGATTAATTAATTTCAATAGTACAAATAAGTAAAATATTATAATATTGTAAAATATTAATATATGCATATATATAACGTAATATTAGTGTGAGTGATCACTATAGACTCAAAACTGCTAAAGAAACATATAAAAAAATTCTATGAAAACGTTCCAAAAATTTTTATTTTATTTAACTACTGAAAATTGCTACAGAAAAATATAAAAAATTTCTATTAAAATTTCTCAACTTAAAAAAGTGCTAAAACTGGTAGCAATGATGCTAATGTAAAATTTGTATACGTTAAAGTTTATATATATATATATATATATATATATATATATAAAGAATATAGAAATGCACGTCACTGAGGGAATCTCCCAAATTCATTAAAATAGCTTCAATAATATTTTTGCATTTTTTCTGTGACCAAACTGAATGATCGAAAATTTCTTGGCATTTTCTTTTCAATCGAATATTTGTGTGTGTGTGTTAAAAATTTCTTAATGTGTCTTTCTTTCACTTCTTCCCAAAATGTATTCATTTACATTTTACATTACTCATATTATAGTAGCATGCTTGCCAACCATCTCATTAATAACACAAGTCGACGATGAAATTTTTTTCTTCAAGGCGATATGTTTTTCTGACGCATTTTTGGATGCTGATTAAGGAATATATATTCAAAAATTTCCATCCCGTACAGTTTTGACAAAAAAAAAAAAAAAAAAAAAAAAAAAGGATTGTATGAACCTAAAGCTCCACTTTTACAATTCCCATCTAAGTTGTTTCCCGGAAAATCTGAGGGGTGTGTGTGAAGAACAATGAGAGCTATTTCATCAAGACACCAAAGAAATGAAGAGAAAGTATCAGGAACGATGGGGATGTTAACATGTTAGCAGATTATTGTTGGACGCTGCATAGAGAATCCCCCCCCTCCCCCAGGGCTCGACTTAGCCTAGTTGGGGACCGGGACAAAAACTTCTTTCGGGCCCCCCCTCTTCTTCACTACTTCAGTAATGAAGAACCGAACTGTATGGAGATATTTAAATTTTTCACCTCATTATAGCCCCATTTTATTTCTGATTGTTAACTTTGTCATCTGGCTGCGAAAAATTCACATCCTTGCTTACATTAGGGCGGAATTCAGCTAAATTTTCGCAATTACAATGGCTCAATTAAGCCGGATTTTACACTGACAGATTTTACACTGTACTGATATTTTGTTTAAAAAAAGTTCATTAAAAAAGGAAACGTAAAATAAACTTTCTATTCGATTTGGGGCCCCCCTCTAATGTGGAGGCCCGGGGCAACTGCCACGTATGTCCCTGCCTTAGTCAGGCTCTGATTCCCCCCCCCCCCCACACACACACACATGCACAACGCTTTTAAGCCGTGCACAAGGTAAAAAGCTTCGATGTAAAGAAACAGATTTAAAAGATAATAATAGCCTATTTCAGAGCTGCCAACCTAATCCGGCAAATCGTTAGTACCGCCCCCTTTTCTACACCACTTAATTTTTAAAGTATTTGTTTTCTTAATTAATCGCAAATTTATTTGAAGAGAATTACTCTAAAAATTAAACGGTGTAGAAAAAGGGGCGGTACTAGCAAATTGCCGGATTAGGTTGGCAGCTCTGCTATTTTAATGTATTTTATACATAAATGTTTCGAATTTGTTATAATCTCCAGGTGAATTGTTCCGATCTTCATCCTTACTTTGTGAAAATTTCTTACGTGATAGGGAAAAAAGACAATCATGAATTCAATGCATCTGAAATCAGTGCATTTCTGAACTCAATTTCTGAATTCAGTGCATCAAAACACATTAGAAACAACCAACGCAGTGAAAAATAATAATAATAAAAAGTACAATTTCGCAGGTCTGTGTAATCGGAAGATTTTTAGCACCCGCTTTTTTTTTCATACCAGTCTGTTTTTAGAGCAATTTTATACTTATTTAATCGTAAATACATTTGGAGATAATCACTCTAAAAATAAAGTGGAGTGGAAAAATGGGCATGGGATTCATAATTAGGATATTGCCAGGTATGCAGTAGGTATAATACTGTGTTGTTAACTGTTAAATATGACTAAAATAATTTCTAAAGAGTCAGTGATAAGTAACAACACATAAAATATATAAATGATTTGTATGGCAAAATTATCTCTAAAACAGTGAGACTTGTTTTATATTTTCTGCAACGTTGTTCTAAAGATAAATTTTCTATTAATATTGCCAAATGTGTACTTAAAATTTTATAAGTAAAATGAATTTAAGAAATTAAGCATTAAAATTTTTAATAGATCTTTGTAAAAATTAGCTAATGAATACATTTTTATAGTGAAAACTTTAAAGTTCAGTAATAATGCTTTCTCTCTTGAACATAGAGTTATGTAGCAGAAATAGCTAGTAAATAAAAAGAAATAAAATCCCAATTCTTTCACTGGGAAGAAAAGACTGAAAAGTTAGGCTTCTTTCTACTTCTCATTGTCTGTTGAGAATTTCAACATTATTTTTATTGACTCCTTAAAAATATTTTGGAAATGTTTGCTCTGAAAATAAACAACAAATAAATTAACAAACAACAAAAAACCACGTGAAAAGGAAAATAAATCTAATAAATTAGCTTTTTGAAAAACACACAGAAAAAAACTGGAAAGAAAAATAAGGCGAATGGTCTAAGGCCAATTAGAAGTGTCAAAATTTTGTGAAATATAATAAAATGAAAATATGTTGGGAAAAATAAAAAAAAACATAAAGAAAATATTTTATCACATTTACTGTAATTTACGCAATCTCTCTCTTTGTATACTTGTGCGTTTTAAAATTAGTCATTAAAAAATTTCAATATAGTATCTTAATAATAATGATAATATTTAATTAATACAGTTTTATAGTGAACTCAACAATAATAATTACTGTTTTGAAATTTAATTAATATATTTTATTAATTTTTATTAATAAATGTTATTCTTATAATTTAAGCAAGAATAATTTGCCTTTTGAAAAAGATAAAAAAAAAAAATAATAATAATAATTAAATCTTTCAGCCTTTTTTGAATTTTTATTTATTTATTTATTTTGTCAAAAGGTAAAAAAATAAAATAAATAAATAAAAAATAATAATAATTAAAAAATAAATAAATAAATAAATAAAAATTATTTTCTTTATTTTTTCATTGTATTTGTAAAATCTGGCATAGAAATGTACTTGTTTCATAACTTTTTTTTATATGTATATTTAATGTATTTTAGAACATTTAAAATGTAGATTATCTAATAATTTTTTATTTTTAGTATACTACACAAGAAAAATTACTCAAATTAAGTCATACATGCATTGAAGACAAAATCCACAGGTATGGAACACGGGCGGAGAATTCTTACCACTCTCAATGTAAGAAAATTTTCTACTTCTTAAATCAACGATATTATAGGTAGAGAAATTTCTTAAACGGATTCCGGTATGAATTTGCGCCCGTGTTCCATCCCTGAAATCATTGTTCTATTGGTAAACAAGGATGAGATCTTTTATATTAAGATCATGGGTCTGAAGAATTCCACTTACACCAGAAATACGGTAAAATAATGCAAAATTGACAGATTATCGGCTTGAAAAGCAGATACCCTGGTCAAACCATTCTAAATACTGTGGAGTTACTCAGGACCAAAGACTCTCAAGCAACACATTGCCACTACGCGTATGAAATTCCACGCGGCTAAATCGAAATTAATGCCCTTAATTGCTCGGAATAGTAAATTAAAAATAAGATACTCTTGTATACGTCCTACTTACGACCCATTCTCACTTATGCATGTATGGTATGGTCATATGCAGCAAAATCCCATATCAGGTTACTCATTAGGGCACAAAACGCAACAATTCGGCAAATACTTGATATGCCATGGTATGTTCAAAATTTTCACATTTATAAGGAAATTTCTACTCCAACTCTCAATAATTTCATTCAGTACTTAAATATAAAATTTCATTTGACTCTAGAATTCTTAGATAACCCAGCTTTAAACACACTAGCAGCGTATGACCATAACGATCCTATGAATAGACGTGGGCCTCGTTCTGAACTCCCACCTTTAACCTTTTTGCTGTTTTACTCTATGTTACGTATTTTTTTCTCTTTTCTATTGCCTTTGGGCACTGACTTCTCGGAAATTAAACCCTGTATTGTCCTGTGTTAAGGGTTCGTGCCAGTACTGCCAGATCAGGCAGATTTTTATTCACTAATCACCACTAATTTTTAATCGTAACGTTTTCCTAATCACTTCGAAGATTAATTGTCTATTATATATATATTAAATATGGTTCGTCAAAATTATTGGTTGATTATTGAATAAAAAATCCGCCAGATCTGGAAACATTATTCTCACGGCCATATTTATTTCATGGACTCTTCCACCAGTATTTTTTATAAATAAATTTCTTCTTGAATGTATACTCTACATTTACGGGGGGTCTTATTCTGCGCCCTTTTTTCAGAACAATCTCCTGAATGAGAAACCCAGTATAATTATCGCAATATACTGTAAATATAGTAGAAGTACTTCTGCATGAAATTAGTAGTGGGGAAAAAAGGCGGAAATTTCTTATGTATGAGAGTGCTCTGAAAAAAGGGCGGAGAACGGAGAGTACTACGCCTGCATTTAAGAATAAATTTATCTTAACACTTTCACGACCGCATGTTTTTGTCTTTTTCATAGGAAGGTCCGCCTGTGGGCGTTATTCTCTCCAGTTACAATATTTCATAACAAAATTTTCCGTATTCACATTTATATTACAAATGGTTTATATTATAGTTACACTCTTTCTAATCAAACATTTATACCATAGTATATTGATAGTGCAAATATGAATATTGTGTGTATTTTTAAGGAATAAATAACATACAAATTCCGAAAAGAACGCCCATTGGTGGAGTTAGAGTTTTTTCGAATGACGTAGATTCACGTCATTTAAAATTCTGTAACTCCACCAGTGGGCGTTTCTTTCGTAATTTGTATGTTAATTATTTCTTAAGAATATACCCAACATTCATATTTATACAATCAAATATAGTATGGATAAAAATACTTTGATGAGAAAGAATACAATTATAATATATATTCATTTGTAATATAAATGTGAATTTGTTTTTTTTTCTGAAGTATTATGACTTGGGAGAGTAACGCCCACAGGTGAAGTTTACTGTCAAAAAGACAAAAGCTTGCGACCGCATGTTTTTGTCTTTTTGACAGTAAGGTAGAAAGAATACAATGATAATGCATATTCATTTGTAATATAAATGTGAATACATTTTTTTTTTTTTTCTGAAATATTATGACTTGGGAGAGTAACGCCCACAGGTGAAATTTACTGTCATAAAGACAAAAGCATGCGGTCGCGAAAGTGTTAACACTGTCGCGACCGCATGTTTTTGTCTTTTTGACAGTAAGGTTCGCCTGTGGGCGTTATTCTCTCTAGTTACAATACTTCAGAACAAAATTTTCTAAATTCAGATTCATATTGCAAATGGATATACATTATAATTGTACTCTTCCTAATCAAACTATCTGTATCCACAGCATATTGGTTGTAAAAATATGAATATTGTGTACATTCTTAAAAAATAAATGACATACAAATTGCAAAAGAAATGCCACTGGTGGAGTTACAGATTTTCAAATGACGTTAACCTACGTCAACGGTCGCGAAAGTGTTAAAAATTATTCTGATGGATGAGTCCTTGAAAAAAGGCGTGCCCGTGGGAACTCTGTTACTATATTGCATTGTAGCCAACTGATAAGATTTTTAGTTACCGAATATATATATAATGATTTATTTATTTATATAAAATTTCTTTTAAAAGTTTCTGATAGCCAAAAAGCGTAAAAACTATGACATTGCCAACAACCTGGATCAAGGATTTTGTGAATAAAAACATACCAAGTATTTATTGATTTTATTTGACTAGTATCCAGAGATATGCTAACGTAAAAAATGTGCATGAGTTCATTGCTGTATTTCGTATTTTTGCAAACATGCCAAAATTTTGATTGCCTAACCTTCCTCAACGCATTTACAATCCTTTTGTGCCTTCGGCTTGATATTCATTTTTATTGTTGACTTTGAACCGAAAAGGCAGTGGCATCTCTCATTTACATTTTGATAGGGTTCGACATCGACACAGTTAGAGCATCGCTGGTTGGCTAACATTTCAAATGTTTCTTTGTTTAAAGTGTGTGACTAATTCTGAGAATTAAGAAGTTTTTTAACGTTTTGAAATTCTATTTCAATATTTTCCTCTTTGTTAATTTGAGTTAAAGCTTTTGTCGTTCAAGTATGTTTGATATCTGTTTCCTGTTTTTTCCTGTTTTTTTTTTTTTTTTTTCTTTTCCTAAATAAACGCCGGCATTAATATCTGGATCGTCAAAGTGCCGGCGACGGTCGTGGTCCCCATCTAAAAAGCTTCCGTAACTTACAAAATTATGGTGGTTTGTAATTTTTAAATTTAAAAATGTAATTTATTTGAAGTTTTATTTAAAATATTTAACAAAAAAGTTTATATATTTATATATATATATATATATGTTTCTTTCTTTTTTTTTTTTTTTCAAATATATTTATTCAGTACAACCACCGAAAGTGTTGTTTAGTATGTTCAAAATTTATGACTAAATTTTTGCCTTACATTTCATAAAGCTTTATATCGTAACATTTTAGTTTAAATTTCCTTTAATAGAGATAGTTTTAAGACATTTTGGTTAGATAAAATTTGCATAGGAAGACAGGAGATAAAGCAAACCGTGGATATTACTTTGTATGAAATTTAGTGTCTTCAACAGAAAATTTCCCTTGGTAGAAAAAAATTACAATAAGATAAGACATATACTACATATAATGATAAACAGGCGATATTTCTGTCTATGAGAAATTTTTATTTCATACATCAGTATAGAAACAATTTTATTTTAAAATCAGTCAGTATGATATATAAAATTGAAAATTCATTAGTATATTTTTTTTCTGTTTGTATATCAAAATTAAAACATAATGTAATGTTAAAGTTAAAAAAAAAAAAAAAAAAAAAAAAAAAAAATTCAATTTAAACAGCAGAAACTTCTAAAATATACTCATAAAATGAAAGAATGATTTATTTTATTAATAATTTTAATACAAATGATTGTAATAAACTGGATCATTTTACAATGGCATTGCAGTGAGAGCGATGTTGCCACTTACAAGTGGTTGAAAGTGAAGAAACAACTCAAGTATCGATAAATATCGACAACTAAAGTTCACTTAACGCTTTCAGTCGCAGTGTTCCCGCTGATGGAACACCTAATTTTAATTCTCAAGTGCAAAAACTCATCCCGATAGTTCTTTAGCAAAACTTTGCATTTATAACGTAGCAGAAAAGGCCCTTTTCTTTAACGTGAAAATTTAAAATTTCTTCTATTTTAATTCTGTTCGTAAATTCCGGTGGCAGTGTAGTTTAAATGATTCGAATTACCTTGCGCCACAAAGGGTTAAGATACTCCGGAATAAATTGAAATCTATGTAACTGGATTGGAAATCTCTGTAACTGGATCTATGTAATTAGATCTATGCAAATTTTACGAGTTTTTGTTGTCGATAATGTTTACTTATAAAGTGATTTATTTATTAAATTAAATATTATTTGAATTTAATAAGGTTTACTCACAGATGTTTCAAACCGAAAATTTTGTCGAAAAGGAATAATGCTAATTTTTTTATTTTTTAAATTTTTATGATCAGCTATATGTGTCTAACAGCCATTTTTAAAATTAGTTTAGTAATTTTCAAAATAAATTAAGTAGTGAACATTAAACGGTTAAATAAAAAACTACTAATTAGCTCAAAGAATTGCATTTTGAAGTCAAGTCGATTAAAATAATAATAATAATAATTCCTACTTGACATGGTGAACAGGGATGGAACACGGGCGTAGAACTCTATCAATGGAACACATTTTTCTACGTATTATAGGTAGAGAAAGTTCTTAAACGAATACCGGTATGAGTTCTGCGTCAGCGTTCCATCCCTGAGTGAATTATCTCATTTATTTTAAGAGAGTGCTGAATAATTTTTTGAGACTGAAATAATTCTGGCTTGTTTGCTTGTTTGTAGGGCTTAAGGCTACTCGCTTCCTACTTTTAAATGCCGTTTTCACTTTCAGAAAGTTCACACCCCTTAAATTAGTACCCGTTTTTCAAAAATTGAATTTTTTTAATTCTAATATTTCATTTTATAGCTGAAAAATGAGAAAAATGCATTTAGTGAAAAGTCACATATTTAAACTGAAAATAGAATTTTTTTTTTTTTTTTTTTTAATTTTTAAAATAAACTTTTCGAAAACAAATTCGAATTTAATGGTTGTGCATTTCCAGAATGTGAAAATGGAAATTTAAAAATAACAATTAGGTAAAGTGTAATTTTATAAACAATTTCACTGATGTATTAACATGGGCTTTGGATGAACTTAACGATCTGTTATGTACCCCCTTAAGATCGATTGACTACTCTAGGATCCTAGGCCTATTTGTAGAATGCCCTACGTGAGGGTTTTTCTAAGGGATTCTAGACCGTATTTACGCAAGTTTCGGAGAAAACCACGGAAACTCTGAACGGCTATGTCGATGAGCGCGACATGGGATCGAACCAGGCATTTCCCATCTAACACCTTTGAGCTCAGAACTGCTCGACCACTAGTGGGGCGAAATAATTCTGGCCCTTTTTCAAATTTAATTAAGCCTTTTTTAACCTTAACTAGTTGCGATCCTTCATCAAGCAAGTAAATCATATGCACAAGCAGGGATGGAACATGGGCGCAGAATTCATACCGGTATTTATTCAAGAAATTTCTCTACCTATAATTTCGTTGATTTAACCCTTTGCGGCGCAAGACAATTCAGATCATTTAAATTATACTGCCACCGGAATTCATGAACTAAATTAAACTAAAAGAAATTTTAAATATTAAGGTTAAAAAAATTGGCCTTTCCTGGTACGTTATAAACGTAAATTTTTGTTAAATAATTTCCAGGATGATGTTTTGCAGCTGGATCTTAAATTTTGCGTCCTCGCAGCTAGGACAGCGCGCGTTAAGGGGTTAAGAAGTAGAAAATTTTGTTACATTGATAGTGGTATGAGTTCTGCGACCGTGTTACATCCCTGCACAAGTACAGCGTGAAAGTAATTATACTAAGTGCTATATTAAGCCATTCTATTTACGTGTTACACTAAGTAATTCTGTCAGTGTTTTTATCATAGGTACCAGTGTTTGGTGATTATCTGTTGTATAATGAAACGTATAAATATATTTTAAATATTTAATATTAATTTCTTAGTTATAAATACTTAATGTATTCTCTTTTTTAATTATTAGGTGTACCTGAAAGCAGAGTTGTCAAAATTTTAGTTTATTCCGGAGCATTTTTAGCCCCGCCTTTTTTAATAACACTTTTTTTTTAATAGCATTTTTTTTTTCTTACTTTATTGTGGTTATATATTGGAGAAAATTATTCTAGAAATGAAGTGGTGCGAAAGAAAGGCAGGGCTAAAATGCCCCGGAATAAATTAAAATATAGGCAATCATGCAGAAAATTCTCTAGGATTTAATTAATAAATTGACACCAGAAATTTTTTAATTAAAAATACTTATATGTACTTGGAAGTATCTGGTCTCGCATTTTCCTCTGCATGAGAGTAAAGACTGACAGGATGGGATTTAAGTTTCTGCCAAATGGTGAAGAAAACACACAAAGTCACAAACACAAAATAATTGTGGAACTTATCAGAAAATGGAAGCACAGTGTAAATATAAGAGAGTTTAAGCATACTTGCCAACATACTAATAAATATTCCGTGGTATTGTTAACCCTGCCTTCTTTTTCGTACCAGCATCTTTTTAGAGTATTTTTCTTCTTATTTAATCGTAATTGCATTTGGAGAATAATATTCTAAAAATTTACTGGTGTGAAAAAAAGGTGGGACTAGCAACACTGCGGCATATTAATTAGGATGTTGGCAAGTATGGTTTAAGTACAACGTTACACAACTCTTAGGAAGGTTAAAGACAGCCAAGAATATTTTTAGTTTTTTCAGAACATTTTTTTTTTTTTTTTTTTTTTCCATTTCAGAAGGAATCACACAGACTGCAATCTGCCATCTCTTGGTCTATTGATGACAGTTTACCTTGAAAAGGGCATTTTTCTGAACTGTGGCAGAACTGTATATTATGCTTATATATATATACAGAGCTGCCAACCTAATCTGGCAAATTGTTAGTACCACCCCTATTTCTACACCAGCCATTTTTTAGAGTTTTTTTTTTCTTTTTAATCCATCGCAAATATATTTGAAGAAAATTACTTTAAAAATTTAGTGGTGTAGAAAAAGGGGCGGAACTAACAGTTTGCCGGATTAGGTTGGCAGCTCTGTATATATATATATATATATATATATATATGAATACAGAGGGGACAAACACAAGAAAACACAGGGTTTAAACTCTAAGAGAAGTCAATAAATGATAGAAAAGGGAAGAAAATAACAAAGATAAAAATAAATATAAAAGGTTGAAGGAAAACCGATTAGAGTCTACATCTGTTCAAAGTATTGTATTGATCATATGCAGCAAGCGTGTTTAAAGCAGAATTATGCAGAGTTTCTAGGGTCAAACGAAATTGCACATTTAAAATCATTAAGTTTTGGTATGAATATCTTCTTATATGTATGATATGAAAATTTCGTACATACCAAAGCACATCCAGTATTTGCCGAATGGTTGCACTTAATGTTCTATCGAGTAACTTGATATGGTTTTTGGCTGCATTATGGCCACGCCATATAAGAACAATAAGTAAGAATGGGACGTAAATAGGAAGTGTAAAGGAGCATTTTATTATTAAAGTTTAAATTACTATTCGAGATAATAGTAATATAAGTTTACTTTTAGCAGCTCATAATTTGTTACACGTAGTAGTGATCTGATGTTTAAAAGTGAAGCCTTGGTCGAAAAAAAAAAAAACCTCTAAGTTATTTACTGTAATAATTAGACCATGCTAGGGGAAAGGTCAAGGTTGATTTTGTATCTCTAGCATCAAGTGTCATGGGTTTAATTCTATGAGTGGAAAGGATAGCTTCCGTTTTGTAAATGTTAAGAATAAGCTTTCATTCTGAGAATCAATTAGATAAAATTTTGATGTGAGGGGAAATAGCCGAAATTGCGTTACTTCTGTCAGCATTAGATACAGAAACACAGGTATCGTGCGCAAAGATTGCAAAAGAAGTGTTAGATTGCGAGGCATATACTTAATGTAGAGAGTGAATTATTTAAGGCTCATTTTAGAACTTTGTTGAACGACGAACGTTCCAATGTAGTATCTTTCTTATCTATCTATCTTTCTGAGTAAGAACGTTGTAAAAGAGTATCTTTCACTCTGAAGTCTGAGTTAATGTAATAAGGTTATATTTATGGATTTGATGGATTAAACCAATGGTTCAAACTTTATCAAACGTTTTTCCGATATCGAGGAAGACTGCTGCAGTGTATTACTTTTAAATTTTGTCGATGATTAAATGCTCAACAAGTCTGTAGACCTGGTGAGGGCGGAAAGGTCTTTACAAAATCCAAATTATTCTACAACCATCAGGCCTCACAACGTTCCTAAAAATTTACGCTCATTTTATATTACATTGTCAACACTATCTTAAAGCAATACTTTTTTAAATAGTTTTTTACAATATTTTAGCATTAAAATATTTAACGAAAATTTCTTTTTTACGATAGTGGTGACAGTATAATAAAATGACAGTGAAATTTTAGGAATGCTGCGAGGCCTGCATCATTTTCTACAATATGAAAATAAATCTGTTGAGTAATAAATTCTACAAATAATTTAGTTAAAAATTGAAGTGAAATAGGTAGATAAGTTGAAGCTCTGTGAGAGAGTTTAGCATATTTTAGAATGGAGGCTAAGACATCAGTTTGTCAGTAGAAGGTGAAATAGTTAAATTTGTATTATTGAACAAATGGATGATTTTTGGAACACAGGTTAAGGTTAGGTTCTTGAGGGCGTCCTAACTGATACCACTGATGCCTGGGGTTTTCTTGCTCTTAAGCTTTTTAATTTCATGGATGATATCAGTGTGGAAAACCAGAAAATTAGTTAGCGATGTTACTCTCTCAGGAACCTGCTAATAGTAGGTTATCTCTCTGAATCAGTTCTAACAACAAGGGCCCTTAGAATTTTACATCGACATTCATGGCACCAGTAACCACGAAGATGCCAGTGGCCTTGACAACGTTCAAAGGTGAAGGAGATACATTATGAAAATTTAGATTAATTTTAATACACATAGCAGTATCCCTCACAGCCAAAGAGCTATTGGGGTTATTGTAATCATTTCTAATAACAAAATAATTTGAAATTGTAAGGATCATGCCAGTTCTTAATAGTGTTTCTGGAAGAAAAATACCGTAAAACCCCGAAAGTAACCTCCCCCTTTTTGAAAAGCAAAACGGATAAATTTCAGGTGGGGGGGGGGGGGGTTATAATCAAGATTCTTTAAAAAAATTAATCAAAGGGAGGGGAGGTTATATTCGATGGAGGGGGTACGTTCGGGATTTTACGGTACTTACTTAAAAGAAAATATTAAAGGCTATCATTTCTTACATTAAAGGTAAAAAAAAAAAAACTGTGTAAAGATTCCATTGATAACGTGCATCCGACACTTTATGAAAAATTAGTTAAATTAGAAATAATATATAAATATTAAAACTTAATTCAATGCCAAACTTAACTTGCAATTCCGACGTACCGTAAGTGTGCCCGAAGATTGGATGTAGCTTTGTTGGATGGAGAAAAAGAAAAGGGGGGGGGTTACTTTCAGGATAACGGAGACATTTCACTTTCAGCAAGAAAAGGGGAAGGGGGTTATATTAGATGGGGGGATTACTTTCGGGCAAGGTTCTTCTATCATAAGGTTGGGCCATTTGAAGAGTAGCCAATCAGAAGCAAGCAGACGTGAAACGTCACAGGGCGGAAGACAGAAACAAACTACGATGCAAATATACAGCTATTAGACTATTACTTACTAAAAAATATATCTTATAATCTGATATAAATATTACACAGAAACGAAAATCAAGAACGGTATTACATGAAATAAAAGTACATTCGTTAAAATATTTATTTTAAATACATATAAGTTCATAAAAAATTATAAAGCTTTCGCGTTTTCGGCAACATTGCTATGCATTTGTTTACATTTATAATACTTCAATAAAACGATGAATTTCAATCATATTAAAATGAAATGAAATAAAAATGTAGTTATTTAATTGTTTTACTCATAAGAAAGCACATATATTTTTTTAAAAGAATGTAAAATATATACATTTTACTGTACGATCACGATATGCTTGTTTACATTTCAGATATCCCAGTAAAATTATGAATTTTAATTTTATGAGTAAAAATAAAATATAAGTACATTTTCTAAAATATTTGTTCAAAATAAAACACTTATATTTTTCAATTTAAAAAGAAATACGCAATATATGAAGTTATCTGTAATATTGATATGTTTGTTTACCTTTTAAATACTTCAATATTGTAATGAATTACTTCAATAAGACGACGAATTTAAATTATATTAAAATGAAATAAAAATGCAGTTATTTAAATGTTTTGCTCAAAAGAAAGCTCACGTATTTGTTTAAAAAAAATCTAAAATATATAAATTTTGCTGTACTAGCGTGATTTGTTCGTTTACATTTAAGATATTTCAGTAAAATTATGAATTTTAATTTTATGAGAAAAAATGAAATAAAAATACATTCTTTAAAATAGTTTGCTCAAAATAAAACACTTATAATTTTCAATTTAAAAAGAAATACATAATGTATTCAGTTATCTGTAATATTATGATATGTTTGTTTACCTTTTAAATACTTCAATATTATGAATTTTAATATTAAAAGTAAACTAAATATTGGAAATAGGAGAATTTAATATTTATGTTAGACTTTAAACTCATATTAAATTTATTATTTCCCTATTTAAAAAAAGTTTCAGTATAACAATATATTTCAAAATAATTATTAGTATCAGTTTACAAATAAAATAGGTTCCTTAATAGCAGAAATTAGAAGGGTACTAAAATCACTTACCGAATTTTTCGTTGTTGAATTCCAAGTGTATTTTAATTATATATAATTACAATTATTATTTCGTCCCATGTAACATGCTGAGTGATTGGTGATTGATCAGCACAAATTAATAATTGATTTATCTTCTAATACAGCTAAATTTTCGCAATCCACTAATCAACAAATCAGTTGTGACAGTGTTTGTTTACATTGCAATTGATATATGGACTTCAGAGAATTGTGGATTTTTGAGAGATGATTATACTTCACTTTGCATGAAAGAAGAAATGTATGATATTTTGTACTGCAGCAATCAATAATATGCATATATGTATCATATTTATTTATGTAATCAGTAATATGCATCATGTACATGAAAAAAAAAAAAAAAAAAAAAGATCTTCGGATTCTTGTCTTGTCTTGCATGAAAATCTGTACTGTAGCGGAAAGTAATATGAATATACAAAAAAGTCTGATATGAGAATGGACTGATACTGATGATCACTTTTTTCATTGTTGCACCGAAAAAGAGGGAAGGGCAGTTGATAAAACACAATCCAGAAAAAAAAAAAATGATACTTGGTGGTGGGTCTAACATTATGATAGCACAGTTTAAAAACAAAGCAAAATGATTTTGCGCTTTCATGTTTAAGTTACAAATGAAAATTTATAGTAGTACTGAAAATTATTTCAACTGAATTATTCATTTGAGTATTCACTTGCTGTATAAATACAATTTTTTTGCATATTTTTGAGTAAAATTTGATAGTATATCAAATATGAAAGAAACGCCTCTCTCTCATTGAAATCCGAGCCGGACACTTGGGTGATGCTCCTTGTAAGTAAAAGAAATCAATGATATCCAAAGAATTAATTAACTTTCGAAAAAGCTAAAATAGTGCTTGCCTATTTTCGCTAAAATGCTAAAGTAATTTTTTTGCCAGGTTAAACCCTGTCAGTAAATATACTCCAAATTAATAAATACAAAACTTTGAATAAACACCATAAAATGCAAGAACTTGCAACATTTGTTTCAGGTTAAAAGAAAACACAACACTTCATCAAGGCGAATAAAGTAGGCAAAAGTGCTGCCAATAAAGCGCTGCCGAAGGGTCATGTTTTCTTTTCACCTGAAACAATTATTGTGAACTCTTGCATTTTATGGTGTTTATTCAAAGTTTTGTACTTATTACTTTTAAACCTCTGTTCTGTGATGTTATATATATATATATATATATATATATATATATATATATATATAATACTCCAAAATGTTTAAGCAATGATCAACAATTTTTTACAAAAGAAAAATTATATTCATTGTTTAAATATGGTATGACAGAAATAGATTCAAAACATTTTGCTCATGTTGGCTTGTTGGTATTTTTAAAACTATTTTCATTGGAAAACATGTGCTACTACTGACACTTTTAACATGTTATTACAAAAGTTACATTGAAATGTGTTACTACATAAAAACAATTTCATAAAATTTTCAATTATCCAGATACTTTCTACAGAGGATTAAAGAAAGAAAAAATTAAAAATAAAAAAAGTACCTAAGATTTTTTTTTTTTTTTTTTTTTACACACAAGTTTATATCATTTTAATTGTATTAACTGCAAATTTAATTTTGAACTGCAGAAATATTTTTGTGTGTACTCATTTTTATCCACTACATAACTTAAACATTTTGTTTATTATGAGATACCACAATTTGTTTTCATAAAGATAATAAACATTTAATGCATAAACATTTAACAAACATACTTATTACATAATTATTGCTCATTTAATATCCGTTTGATTTATTACTTCTGATCTTGAAAATGTATGATGTAATATACACGATGATATATTACTTACATGATTTGATTTTATGAGCAATCTATCTATTGCTATTATACATCACAGTTTTTCAGCAATGTTCTATCACTTTCAATAATCTATTCTTTAAAAAAAATATGTGCTGTAATGCGGAGCATGTCAAAGAAGCAACAAAAGACGTAGATTATGATTATCACACGGTACATTTAAACAAATTCGATTAAAAGAAAAGAAAAAAAAATTAAATCATAAAAACGCAATTAAACACATTTATTTAAAATGTAAACAAGATTTGATCCATCTGCCAAATGACGTAGTGCGCGAGAAATCTCAAATAGCTAAAAATTCGCGCATCTATGAAATGGCACCCCCCTGCTTTCGGGATTTTACGGTAATATCAGGCAATGGTCGAATACAAATTACTTTAGATTCAGAATTTTGTCATAAATGCCATTGCAATTCCAAGAAACTGCAACGCTACGGAATTGCAGTGGCATTTACAATAAATAAACTACCTTAAAATATATGTAATATTTTTTTACAAAATAAATTCTGGTGTTAGTATCTTAATTTAAACTGAAAGAACTTTACGGTATACTTAATAGTATTAACTGACAAAAATGTTATGAAATGATTCTTAAACTTTCTGTTATAAACAATCTGCAATGTGGGGTAAACATCTTCTAATATACTCTTCTCTCTTAAGATAGCTTTAATGATGCTTTTAAAAACTTAATAACTTAATGAAATATTTAATGTAAATTCATACGAAATTTAGCTTACAAGTTATTTCCAGAAATAGAATCTTTACTCTTTATATTAACTTCGCCCTGTTATAAAATGTATGATAATTTTCAGCATCAAAGAGAAAAAAAAAATCGTATTTCTAATTTTAAAACAAGTAAACTTCAAAGCACGGTAAGTTATTTGCATAAATTTAAATTTAGATGAAAAGGAAAGAGGTATTTCTTTTCAGGAATATTTTGCCGTGTTATTTATAGAAGATTTATTTTTAAAAATATTTGGTAACTTGTAGAAGAACCAGAAAACGCATTTTCTATTATCTTTATTTGGTCATTGAAACATTGTCAACATAATTTCCATGTAAGCCTTATTTTCTTTCATTTCTTTTCCCTTCCATATTTACAATTTTAGTTATTCTTATCTAAAATTATAGATGAAAAATCTGGAGTGACTCCACTCGACCTTCCGAACGTTAAGTAATTAATGGTTATTTAAATAAAGTAAGAGAAGTCGTAAACTAAACATATGAGAAAATTATAATAGGATGTTTGAGTACTTTACGCATACAGTATGCTGTTTAATTTAAGGCTACTCCACTTCAAATAATACACTGTAAAAAAATAACTATTACCAGCTGCAAGAAACTCTCTGTGATTGGATAAAATAATTATTTTCTCCAATCACAGAGAGTTTTTTGCAGCTGGTAATAGTTATTTTTTTACAGTGTAATTTGAGCCCGAAGTCATAATGATAAAGAATTTTTAGCTGTGTCCCTGTAAAAATTTAACGGTAACCTCTAACATATACAGCTCCCGCCGCTTATTAAAATCACATTCGTTCTGAGCCAAAGTCATTTTATCAAGCGGCTGATTTTTATATTCGACGAACGTTCCTGCCCTTAAGGAAAAAGTATTACTTCCCTGAATTTCGAAAGAAACTTCAAAAGGTAACAAATAATACAATTAGTAAACAATATTAATTAATTTTTGGTAGATAATTAAATAATTGTTTCTTCGATATGAATAAATTAAACGCATTGGAAGTTCCCGTGCACTTTCGTTAGAGGAAAATCATCATTACTTTACCAAAAGTTCACGCTGTTCTTATAAATTTAAAATCTTTTCGTTTAAACCTCATGAATTATAGTAATTTCAAAATAAGAACTAGAAATTGCCTTATAATAATTAGAAAAAAAAATCATTTCAAATCAAACTTGTATTTTATTACTGTGCTTTGAAAAATACATTCCTTGAAATTGTTATGGAGATAAGTTGTGGGGCGTGTTTAATTCGTAACTGTGCTGCAAGTATAAAATCCTGAACAATGAGCGATAATGGAGGGTTTGTTGTGCTTTAATTTCTTTTTCTATTCAAAAGAAAAAAAAATCGCAATGTAAAAAAAAAAGAAAAAAAAAATAGTGTGCATAAATGATAGTTTTGAGTTTATTAACCGGCGATGCTGATTTTATTAAGCGGCAGCTTTAAAAGTAGTTTGTATTGATTTAATGCCGATCCTGGCGATTTGATCAGATTAAGCGGCTGATTTTATTAACCAGTGATTTTATAATGCGGCGGTTACTGTATATTAATTTTCAGCTGAATTCAATAACGCGTTTAGAAGCTATCGCACTTTAAATAATTTGAGCTTATAGGCCATCTGAATTTTTCTTTGTGTCCCTGTAAAAAACTATAAGTGCCAGATTCACCAAAATCTATACAATTTGTACAACGATGACGTATAGTACGTTTTTAAATTTGCAGTTTATTCGAATAAGGCGTTTAGACACTGTAATGTATTAAAAACTGATAGTGGATTATTTTAATGAAAATTGTATTTAAATATATATGAAATCTTAATTGTGTTTATTTTATCTGCGGAACACAGCTTTTAATTTGTCTAAAAATGTTATATTAAAAAGTAAAGCAAATTTCGAATTTGAGCCTCAAGCGTTAGTGCGCGGAGAAAAATTATTTTTATAGAAATGGCTGGTGCTTTTCTTTCTTTCTTTTTTGGAAATTATTGTTTTAATGATGTGAAATTTTACATTTAATTGAATTATAAAAATATTAAGTATTTTTAAATTTATGGAGCACTAGTTAAATTTAATAAATTGAAATTCGATAAAGCTTAAAAGGCACTCTGCTAACTAGTTTTTTATTTATTTTTATTTTTTATTTTTTATCGTTTAACAAGACATTTTAAACGTGTATTATTATTATTAATATTATTATAATAATTATTATTATTTTGTGGTTTCATTGGCAAATTGTTATTTATTTTTTTAAGTATTATTATGTTTCCGAACATAATTGCTGGAATTCAATGCATTTTGATTTAGAATTCAAATATAAAAATTAGAATATAAATATATGCAAAGAATATTAGAATACAAATATATAAATATATAAATATAAAATATTGATATAGATAGAATATATATAATATATGCAATATATGCACTATATATAATATATAGAGATATATAAAGATATATAAAATATATACAGAGTGATCCAAAAGTCAGGACAAACTTTAAAAATGAATAATTCGAAAACGAATCAAGATACAAAGATACGGTTTGCACGAAACGGATGGAAATGAAGCCGGGTTTTGTGTGGCAAAGAAATAAAAAATACTTCTGTTCGCGACCAACAGATGGCGCTGTCGTATTTCTGATATAGGATTATGCAAAGCAACAAACGATATAAAAAGGAACAACTACAGCAGATAATGGTAGTCCAAGCTTATATGCATCGAAATATCGCATTCTCAGTCGTTACTTTAATCACGCATGGCCTCCAAGATCTCCCGATCTGACACCCTGTGACTTTTGGCTGTGGGGATTATTGGAAGTCAAAAGTGTACCGCGACCAACCGGCATCACTAGCAGCACTGAAAGATGCCATCCGCCAAAATGTGTCTGCCATAACGCAAGAAATGCTACTAAATGCTGTGAACGATGTGGTGAATCATCTCACAGCTGTACTTCTGAATGATGGATATTAAACAGTTACTGTAGTAGTACTAATTAACTGTAATTAAGCTGACTTGTAAGTTGTCAACATTTTTTTTTTCATTTGTAAATCATCTTTTGGTGAAATAAAACACTATAGCGCCATCTGTTGGTCGCCAATAGAACTAATATCTTTCCTTTGCCACACAAAACCCGGTTTCTTTTTCATCCGTTTGGTGCAAACCGTATCTTTGTATCTTGATTCGTTTTCGAATTATTCATTTTTAAAGTTTGTCCTGAGTTTTGGATCACCCGGTATAATAACATAAATATATAAACTTTTTTTTTTTTTTTTTTCAATTTAGCTAGTGTTTCAAAAAAAAAAAAAAAAAAAAAAAAAAGGGAAAGAGAGAAAGAAATAAAATTATAACGTTTGTCATAACCTTCATATTAGAGCAATCATAATAAAATGTTTGTTTTAAAAAAAATATATATATAGTAATAATGATAAAGGTTTGCATGAACATTTTACTTTCTGCGTTCTTCATACCCAATTTCAAATAGAATTTATTAGCCTCATTACCATAAGACTGAAAATTCAAAACAATTATCGATAATGATTTTTTTTTTTTTTTTTTTTTTTTTTTTTATAAAATAATTATTTTTATTTATCTTCCTTTTTAATTTTACATATGGCATGGAAAGAATTCTTTTGGTATCGAATTTTCTGGATCAAGATCTTTAATATAATTACACCCTTTGAACTACAATGTTTCCGAAGTTCATGTTTTTAGTGGTTCATCTGTCTCTCTCTGAGTATGTATGTGTGTGCGCGCGTTATCACAAAAACTCGAAAATAGATAATATTTGAAAGACCAAATTCGGTAATTTAAATCTGCATAACATGGAGATGGTACATGATTTTGACTTTTTTTTTTTTTTTTTTTTTTTTTTTTTTAAATCAAACCAATAGTTAACGTACAGGGACATCCAAAAGAATTCAATTATATTTAAAGTGAAATTTCTGATATGTACAGTTCAATATCTTCAGACTGTGCTAAAAAAAAAAAAAAATGAACATATATTTTTATTAGTATAAAAGCATATTCGTTATAGAATATGGTATGCAAATTATTCATTGTTGGTTGAGAGGGTCACACAAAAAAATTATGATATATTACCATCGTATGAGGAAATTGCTGGAAGTGAACTTCAAGTTGCGATGTGTGATTTTGTATTCTGCTAAATATCTTTTCACTATGTGGTGTGTATATAATTTATAGACGTATACAGAGATCCTAATGTTTCTAAAATTTAATGTGAATTTTATTATATTGTCACCACTATTTTCCAAAAAAAATTTTTTTTTAATTAGTAAAAAATATTATTGAAAATAAATTAATGTAAATGTTAAATTTTAGGAACGCTGCGAGCTCTGTACAGTCAGGGAAAAAAAAAAAAAAAAAAACGCAACGCTCGCTGCAATTTCGTTATTAATTGACGGAGGAACATCTAATACGCATAATTCAACCGGAAATTAAAAGCACTTTCTGAATATGTCATCAAATTTTGGATTAGGGGTCATCTACATATTGAAATGAGTGCCAACTTTGATTTTTTCAATAGCAACACCCAATTTTGACTTGATTTTCGAATTTCTGAGAGTCTGGCAGTGCGGAAAAGTATACTGTTTGTATACTTTATCTTTAATATTTATAGAGTTATAATCAAAAATGTGTTAGGGGGTTATCTGTAAATGTAGAAAAATAAAATTAAGATCCTATAAGATATTGACAAAATTTTAAAGTTTCACACCGGAAATCTTTCAGGAAAAAAATAATTATAATAATTAATAAAACATTTCGTCTTTTCCAGTTCCTTAATTATCTTAAATTCAATTTTTTAGATTTGTATATACTTCAGTACTTTTTTAGATAATTTTAGGTCTATTTAAATACATTATACTTGCGATTAGTCCATACAGTACTCTTTGGAAAAAGTGCAATATTTTTCAAGTAAAAGTGTCTATTATAGCTGTACTGATCACGAATAAAGCTTAAATTTTCTTTCGTAGGTAACATAATAGACGAAATGAAATAATATATATACAACAACGCATAAACTAAACCTTTTCGGATAAATTATTGTAAGGGTTCATGAAGTAAATATTAAACAATTTTAATCGCACTTAGCAGTTTTTGGTCAGTTGAATTCTTTGGAACTGCACGATTCGTTTTAGAATTTCTATGAAAATATATTTTCTTAATTAAACCTTTCGCGACTGCTGACGTAGATTCACGCCATTTGAAAATCTGTAACTCTGTCAGTGGGCGTTTCTTTCGTAATTTGTGTGTTACATATTTCTTAAGTGTGTACCCAGTGTTCATATTTTTGCAATAAAATATACTACGGATAGAAATATATTGATTAGAAAGAACATAACTATAATGTATATCCATTTGTAATATAATCGTGAATACAGAAAATTTGTTCTAAAATATTATATTTTGAGAGTATAATGCCCGTAGGCGGGTCTTACTGTCAAAAAGACAAAACCCTGCGGTCGCAAAAAATGTTAAAATATATTTATAAAAGTTAAAATATGTATTTAAAAATGTATAAATTTAAAATATTAATGAAATTTTAAAGACTAAAGAGTCCTTAAAATAATATCCCCCCCCCCTATAAAATAAATAAATAAGCAAATAAATAAAATAAAATATAGCTATATATGAAGCAAATGATTAAGCTTTTTTTAACTATGACGGTAGTAAGAAACGAGTTTACAAATCTGTCTTGCATTCCAATTCCATTCGTTATTTATATTTGACAATTTCACATTAAACCTATTTTTCTATTTAAAACAGTAAACCCCTCCTATTTAGTTATTTTTTTTTTCTTCTAGTGTTCGTTTAAAAGATTCAAAATTTCTCACCAATTAATCGATGAAGTAAATACCACTTGTGCGTATTTTTGTCAACAGAAAATAAGGTTTTTAACACGAATACTCAATGTCACATTTACTTTTTTTTTTTTCTGTATTGTTTTGTTTTGAAGAACGATGAAGGCGGGGCTGGTCTTCTTTAGAAAACAAGAATTCTTGATGCTAACACTAATGTCTAAAAATCATCATTTTTGTTTCATTTCTTTTCGTTTGACGTTGTTGTTATATAATTTGACCTGTAAATAAAAAATAAAAATATTTTGTTTAATTTTCTTTGTTATTTTTAGAGATTTGATTCGTTATCTCATGCAAAACTTTATAAGAGACGGCCCCCTAAACCATTCCAAAAGAAAGATTTATTTATATCTCGAAAACTAATAGCTGGAATGAGCTGCAAATTTGCACACCCATATTTTTCAGCATTAGGATTCATTTTATGTAAAAATTAATATAGGACATAATTCATAATTTTTATGAATATGAATTTATTAATATTTTTCAGAATTAAAAATATTTTTCAGAATCAAAAGTAATGATGGATTATGTTTGGGTTTCTTCACTGTATCTCGTAAAAAAAAAAAAAAAAAAAAAAAAAAAAAAAATATATATCGATCAAGTTACTTTTTGTGAAGATATTAATAAAAGTTTGAAATATGAATTTAACATTAGCACCTTCAAACTTTGAACGCTTATAACTCTGTGAAAAAATAAGTAAAATATACAACCAATATACTTTTTCGCGTTGTCGCGATCCCAGGAATTCAAATATAAAATAAAAATGGGGCATTACCATTGAAAAAAATCAAAGTTGGTGCGCGTTTTAATATGTAGACGACCCCTAATTCAAAATTTCAGTTCATTTTCTGAAACTACTCACAATTCCCCGTCGATTGATACCTATTAAATTTTTCTACATCGATTAGCAACGAAGTTACGTTGAGTGTTGCGTTTTTTTTTTCTCCGACTGTACATACAATTTATAGTCAAAATTGCTAGTTTTTGCTGCTTTTTTATTTAATAGTCACCAATAATTTGAGAAACGATATTTGATATACATAATAGACAACTGATTCGAAGTTATTAAACGTCTGTTACATTTAAAATTTAGTGGTGAATATTGAATAAAAATACCACAAAATTTGACAACTCCGTTTATAGGTATTTCTATAATTCCGTGTTTTGAATTCCCCTGGATACTAAAATTAAGTTTTTAGAGGTTGATATGCGTTTGTTTCCTTTATCAGCAGAATGTAAAAATAAATAATCGAAGAAGATCCAAATTTGGTATTTTAAAAGTAAAATCAAGGTGCCACTTGAAATATTCGACCAAGATTGGAAAGTTTCAAGAAGTGATGAGTTTGAAAGTTATCAGAATATTTTTGAGTAAATTTTCAAATTTATTAACGGATTTATTTATTTTATCAATGCAGCATACCTGGCAACTTTCTAATTAACACCTTCGCGACCGCTGACGTAGATTCACGTCATTTGAAAATCTGTAACTCCACCAGTGGGCGTTTCTTTTGCAATTTATATGTTATTTGTTTCTTAAAAATATATACAATATTCATATTTGTACAATCAATATACTATGGATACTAATACTTTGATTAGAGATAGTATGATTATTATGTATATCCATTTGTAATATAAATGTGAATACAGAAAATTTTGTTCTGAAAAATTTTAACTTTTGAGAATAACGCCCACAGGCGAACCTTACTGTCAAAAAGACAAAAACATGTAGTTTCGAAAGTGTTAATATTCTGTAAAATTGTTAGTACCCGCCTTTTTTTTTTACGCCAGTGTATTTTAGAGTATATCGCTTCTTATTTAATCGCAATTAGTCTAAAAATAAATTGGTGTGGAAAAAGGGGCAGGTACTAACCGTTTTACGGAATACTAATTAAAAGACTGGCAGCTATGATATAGGTAATGTATTCAGACTGTGATCTAAAAGGGCGATAGCTCTCCTCTGAAAGAAATATATATTACAGAGCTCGAAGTCTCCACCTTTTTTTCAGGACACTTTCAAAGATGAAAACTTTTTGCCTTTTTCGCTACAACTATTTTTATGTAGAAATCTTTATCTCATTTTTATAATAATGTGTCGTGATTAAATAGGATAGAAATTATGATATAAAAATTGTTGTAGCAAAAAAGGTGGGAATTTCTAACCTCTTAAAGTGTCCTGTAAAAAGGGCGGCATCTTCGAGTTCTGATATTAAGTAAAACTGTTACTATATTTACTTTGATGCTTTGAGGCACTGTGTCAGCGCTGCGTTGACACCAGTTACAGTTTCAACTGCAAAAACTCATCCCGGAAATTTTGTATCAAAATTTTACTTTTATAACATAGCCATCTTTGGATTTTTGGATACTGTTGGATGGAAGCACCTGTGACAAAAGCCACGCATCTTCCTCAGCCTAAGTATGGAACTAACGAGTCGCGAGTCCTACAAATAAAATCACAATCACTGCAACAGAGAGAGAACACCAAAACATAAATACGTAAACCTGGAATTCATAAAATAGGAAGCAAAAAAACATAAAATGAGGAAGATTAAAGGTAGCATTACAAAATATAATAGAAAGTTTAAGGATAGTAAGAATATTTTTGTATTTTCTAAGAGCATTTTTTTTTTTTTTTTTTTTTTTTTTTTTTTGAATTGTCATTTTTTTTTTTTTTTTTTTTTTTTTTTACAGAGAATGACAAACTTAACATAAGCAAACACAGGACAACACAGGATATAATCTCCGAGGAGAAGTCAGTTCCCGAAGGCAATAGAAAAGAGAAAAAAATACGTAACATAGAGTAAAACAGCAAAAAGGTTAAAGGTGGGAGTTCAGAACGAGGCCCGCTTTGGGTCTGCGCCTGTTCATAGGATCGTTATGGTCATACGCTGCTAGTGTGTTTAAAGCTGAGTTATCTAAGGATTCTAGAGCAAAACGAAATTGTATATTTAAGTACTGAGTGAAATTATTGAGAGTTGGAGTAGAAATCTCCTTATAAATGTGAAAATTTCAAACATACCATGGTATATCAAGAATTTGCCGAATTGTTGCGGTTTGTGCCCTAATGAGTAACTTGATATGGGATTTTGCAGCATCTGAACATACCATATATTCATAAGTGAGAATGGGTCGCAAGTAGAACGTATACAAGAGCATCTTATTTTTAGTGTTTAAATTACTATTCCGAGCAATTAGGAGCATTAATTTCCATTTAGCCGCTCGAAATTTCTTGTGTGGTGGAAATCTGTTGTTTGAAAGGGAGTCCTTGGTCTATATAACATAGCCCAAAACGTCATTTATTACTTTTAATTTCATTTTGTTCGTAAATTCCGGTGGCAGTGTAATTTAAAGGAGATCAATTACCTTGCGCCGTAAAAAGTTAACACTTTTTAAAATATGTTTATCTTATACTATTAAGTGAGCAATATTTGTATGTATATTTCACTGATCTCGAAAGCGGTAGCTCGGACAGTCACGAGATTTAACACAAAGGTGCATCCCGAAGGGTCATTTTGCACATCGAAGTCAGATTTTCGAATTTTTGATTAGTTTTTTCTTAATTAATTAAAATGTGAAAATCATAACCTTCTAATTTCTGATAAAAAAAAGCCATTTAAATTTTAACATTTTATCCATAATTTAATTGTTGCCAATTTTTTTTTTTTTCGACAAAATAATAATAATAATTAAAAAAAAAAAAAAAGTACATTTATTTAAAGTGAGGAAAATAAATCAGAAAGATTAGAAAATAAATTAGAAATATCACTCGCATCGTTACAAATAAGACACCAAATGAAAGGGAAAATTTTTGTAAATCCGATGCATTAAACAGCTTATCAATCGGATGATTAGTTTTTTCTTAATTAATTAAAATGTGAAAATAAAAACCTTCTAATTTCTGATAAATAAGACATTTATATTTTAAAATTTTATCCATAATTTAATTGTTGCCATTTTTTTCGACAAAATAATAATAATAATAATAATAATAATAATAATAAACCGTACACTTATTTAAAATGAGGAAAATAAATCAGAAAGATTAGAAAATAAATTAGAAATATCAGTCGCATCGTTACAAATATGATAGCAAATGAAGGGGAAATTTTTTTTTAATCCGATGCATTAAACAACTTATCAATCGGACAATTAGATTTTTTAAAATTAACTAAAGTATGAATTTTAGGTGACAACAGCAGAAGATTGTATGGAAACCATTAGGAAAAAAAATGAAAAATCTGCTTCACATTAAGTCTCATGATTTTTAAAAGGGATTAAAAATTGCAGTTTTCAAATTCTTTTAAATTTTCTCTCACGAACACAAAAATATAATATACAGCCTGTACCCCACAAGACCAACTTGCATTTCAAATTTCATCAATTATTTTGGTTAATAAACAAAAGTTATTATTATTTTTTTTCAAATTAAGTTTTATTCTATTTTCGAAAAGATTTATGTGATCATAGATATAATAATATATATAGATCTATCATCCCCATATTATCGTGCAAAGATTTTTGATGCCGAAAAAAAAGCTTTCGAATCAGCCATTAAGTGGTATTGAAGGAAAAAAAAAAAAAGAAGAATGAATTTGTAACTATATCTGGGGCTTTTCATTCACCTTTAGTAAATAAATTATTCATGAATTTTATTTGCTAAAACATTCGTGCATATTCCCGTGTGTATTCACTCGGGGAAAGACTGCCATATTTTGGTAAAATCGCCGTCTTTTCCCGAGTGAAAAGGAATCACTTTTTTCTTCCCAATGATCAATCTATATATTATTACTATATCTATGTATGTGATATGATAGATTAATAATTTGGGTTTTAAAATTTTTTTTAAATAGATTATTTAAACTCTATGAACCATATTTTTATTTTATCAGCCTTATTAACAGATCCTGCTGGGCGATTTTTTAAATTTTGGTGTTAAAGTACACCGAAAGTTTTTCGACAAGAAGTTTAATATAGCAACAGCCATTTTAATCTAAGTAGCGCATCAAATATATAAAAACATAAATGATTTATTTTTACACAAAATTTACAGAACAAATGCAGTTTTAAAGATAGGAAATTTATTTCAACAAGCACTATTTTAAACCTAAAAAGCATTAAAAATATAAGCAGAATATAAAGGATTCTTATGTATAAACAAAAAAGAGTCTGATAAAATTATTAGCAAAATAGTCTTCCCCTTTTCATACAAAAAAAAAAAAAAAAATATGCATCGCTAATATGGCGACAAAAATTCAAAAGCCGCCAATGGAGCGACATAATAAAGTTGTGTAACACGATAATGTTTACCTATTTATTTATTTTTTTATATAATAATCACTATGCTAATTTATCATACAAACAAATGAACCTCTGTGTGTTACTGCACTCTCACGCTGTCGAACAGAAATATTTGAAAAATTCAAATTAATATTTAAATAAATAAATAAAAATATGTTTAATGGGAAATATATATAACCATAAAAAGATTAGTTGTCTAAAATACGGCAGAAATAGCGCTCATAGCATATTGTTACAAGGGATTAAGTCTTATTGTTACAATGGATTAAGTCTAAAATGGTGACAAAAATTCAAAAGCCGCCAAAGAGAACTATATTAAGGCTGTACTATCAGGTTTACAACCCATGAATTATATATAAACACAAAAAAATGTCTCATGCGACAGACGTAGCCGGTCACAGCATATTGTAATATTTGGCGTGAAATTGCTGTCATTTAAAGGTTGATTGGATAAACAAACAAAAAAAAAAAACAAAAAAAAAAAAAAAAACATATGAAATAACGTAAAAGCAAATATTATGTTGTCTAAACCCAGTTACGTTTGAGTCCAGTCCGAGTTACATGTGAGCAACACGTATAGTGTTGTTCACATGTAACTCGGATTCAAATATAAAAGGGAAACTCCAGTTTTTTCGAAACTATCTATTTCGAAACTGTTATATAATAAGCACCTAAATGGAAACTCATTGGTAAACTATTGTCGCAGGTAATAGGGACAAGCGCCCGAGTTGCAGTTGATGACCAAATCGCTGCCGAATGCAGCAGGGACCTGGAGCGAGCTTTTGAACAATTTCAGTAATTTATTTTATTTTATTTTTATAAAGCTATATAGAAACGAATTTCCTTTAAATTTAGTGGCCAGCGAAGCGGGCAAAGCCTGCTAGTATGCGTTATTTCTTATCTTACCCCTAAATCTATAA
The DNA here is from genome assembly GCA_963930645.1 of Salticus scenicus. NCBI lineage: Eukaryota > Metazoa > Arthropoda > Arachnida > Araneae > Salticidae > Salticus > Salticus scenicus. The sequence continues at coordinate 104,754,399 of OZ005656.1, read as the reverse complement.
TATGTCTCTCTCTATAATACTCAGAGTAAAAGAAAGCTCTGTGAGTGCTGTAGAAGATATATTTATTAAAATCCAGATTTTAAATTTTTATTATATCATCTACACACTTAACTTCAGTACACATAACTTCAGTACATATTTATCTTTTACAATTTCTAGATTTTTTTTTATATTTTTTTATCATTTTCACAGTCAAAAACAGTCATTTGCTCTTAAAAACAGTACATTTTTTAACATTACAAGGCTCAATTTTTTTTTAGTGCGCGACAAAAATATATAGATTGTAATTAGTGATCAGAAGATAAGGAAAACTTATAAAAATAAAACTAAAACCATATTTTACGGAAAAATCAACTTTTTAGCTCAACGTACCGTATGTGGAACATACATAAAAATATGATTTACTAATATGTTTACTATAGTAACAAAAAAAAAAAAAAAAAAAAAAAAACTTACCTCTGCAAAATATACACTTCGTTATAACACACAGTATTCTTTTTTTCGAGTCAAAACTGTTCAATAACTATTCTTTTTTTTAATTTTTGAATTCAGACAAACGACTAACGTATCACTTTCATTCAAATTTCACACTGAGTGCACTATAACAAAAACACGAACGACATCTTTAGGTAAAGATTCGTATTAATACATTGCTAAATGTCAGTAGCTTCATTCAAGATGTCAAGAGATGTCGCTACTAATAGTTTTATAGCTACAGGAACGATTAAAGTCGGTGTTCCACATATGGAACTGGGTGCCTTGTAGGGTTAATTACAATAAAAAAATTTAAAATAATCATTTTAAATTGTATTTATTAATTTCAATGGGGAAATGGAATGAAAGTAAAATAGATGACTTAATAAAGAAGCATCACAAAACTGCCGTTGTAAAATTATTACTTACAAACTTTGAATAAACACCATAAAATGCAATAAACTCGCAACAATTGTTTCGGGTCGAAAAACACACGACCCTTCATCAGGCGAACAAAGTAAGCACGAGTGCTGCAGTCAGAGCGGCAACGCACAGAATCGTTTAAAATGAAAAGAAAAAGTTTATAAAGTGGAAAGTAAATATAGCTACTGGTGTGAGTACAATTGTACGAAAAAACAAGAAAATAAATAAATGAGTGAGATTAAACATATAACATATTATAATATAATATAATATATAATAATATGTTATATATTATATTATAATATAATATAATATATAACATATTATAACATATAACATATTATATGTTTAATCTCACTCATTTATTTATTTTCTTGTTTTTTCGTACAATTGTACTCACACCAGTAGCTATATTTACTTTCCACTTTATAAACTTTTTCTTTTCATTTTAAACGATTTTGTGCGTTGCCGCTCTGACTGCAGCACTCGTGCTTACTTTGTTCGCCTTTTGAAGGGTCGTGTGTTTTTCGACCCGAAACAATTGTTGCGAGTTTATTGCATTTTATGGTGTTTATTCAAAGTTTGTAAGTAATAAAATAGATGACTATATAGTTACTTAAATCTAAAATTAAAATAAGTAAATTTTTTAATTTTTACATTGTTTCAAAATCTAGAACGATATATCAGCAAAAGAAAACATTAATTAAAAAATTCTACTTTAAATTTTGTAGTACAGTAATTATTGCTAAATTACAAAATGAACAATGTTTGTGTTTTGAACATATCAGTATTTGAATATATCATTCGATATTTCAAGCAATAATTGTTTGTCTGCTCATTTTGTTGAGAATTTTCGATATAGATTGAATATGGATCTTATGCAATGTATCTAGCCTAACTTAGGTGAACTGCGACGTTAGACAGATACTTATTTGAGGCGACCTTTATGCTTACTTACATTAGAGAGCTTACAAGGAGAAAGGCGACAATAGCGTCTATTCTGATTGATTTGAAAACTTTTTTGGACTGTCATCCACATTTAAAAATACTTTTAATGGCTTTAAAGCATTGTGCTCAAAACTATAGCTGAAATAAAGGATTATTACCAAAAAACAATAATAATTTTAAATATTTGTTATTAATATTCAACTGAGAAGTTTTTAAATTTTTCTACCATAACCTAGTTTGGTAGAAAAAATGTCTGTCATTCATTTGTCGTCTCTCTCCATTGAGGCCCTCTAACTTACTAAAACTAAATCAGATTAAAAAAAAAAAAACATTGAAGTTAGTTTTACGTATGATTTGGGGGTTCACTTTTGTATAAGGGGGGCCGGAGCAGTTGTCTCGCATGCCTCAGGTCCTGTAAACAATAAACATTTTACGATATAATATTGTAGTAAATTGCACCATTTCTGTGATGTTAATACATATTTTTTGGTCATGTTCCTTTTGTATGGTAACATTTTAATCCTAAATAAAACCACTAATCAATCGACCCATTTTTTAAAATAACGTCATTTTAGCATTCCGGTGGTCTTTGATCAGAATCTCATGTGGACTAATGTTAGAAGCCGGATTTGATTTTCACATTATTTTTGCCTTAAAATGTGGGGGAAATACGTCATTTGAAACACACAAATGCAAGTTTTCAAATGAAAATGTCGTTGAAAATGTATGTGTGTTATAATAAGCACTCAATAATGACAAATTATATTCAAGAGTAGATTTAAAAATAAACTAGAATTTTGTCCATCATAAAATATTCTTTTTCATCATTTTATATAATGGCATCACCTATGTTAACATGAACATATATTTTCTCAAGCAACAGATGTAGCCATAAGGAAAATCAGAAAAGTTAATCAATAGCGGCGCCATCTGGTGGTCGATATACACCTAAATTAAGTCTAAATTCTTTGTGAAAATGACCATCTGACATATCTAGTTTATTAGCTTATATACATTATACGAGATATAAACTTTCCGTACACAGGGAAAATTAAACTTTTAAAACCTTGTGAAATTTGCTTAAAAGAGACAAAAACAATAAAAAGTTATTGTCTGGTTTAGACAAAAGAAATTAATTTCTTTTAAATATTTTCTTTACACGCCAATAAGTAAAATTCACATTTTAAGTAATACATAAAAATATAAATTTATATGAGCCCTTCTGGTTGAAGCGTAAACTGGACAATTAGAAATACATTTTTCTTTACGTTTTGTTTATTTATTTAAAGAGCTAGTCAAATTTCAAATAAAAAGACCTCAAAAGTCTTTCTAAAGGTCTGTAATTACCATATCTTAAAAAGAATCCTAACAAAATATTCTGCAAAATATACGCTTTTGACATATGATAAATAAAATTTACTATAATGCATGTTCGGATTGTTAAAAATAACATGTGCGAACCAGAATTTGAGATTTATATTTATACATACATTAAAACATAATCTATTTTAGCGTTTTCGTTCCGTGTAGAGACGAAAGACAAATAAAGTAGTTGAAAATACACGAATTCTACGTATCTAAGTTCGCTCATTATATTCTATTATTAAAAAGACAAGCGAGATTCAATTTTGCGGGTTATTTTGTTCTCTGTTATTTTTATCTCTCTATTTTTGACATTGTCGTTGTATATTTTTACAAATTTATTCGTAAGGAAGTCATAATTATATGTCACATATATCTTTAGTTTGAAATTGTATAATTGACACAAAAAATAATATATATATATATATATATATATAATATATATGAATGGGAAGATAAATAATTCATATATATATATATATATGGAAAGATAAATAATTATATATGTACTCATGAAACAGCATAAAAGAGATAAAAAATAAAAAGAGAGAGTGAACTATTTTCAGTTAATTTTCGTTTCAATTTTCAATTATTTGGAAAAATTATTGCTTAACTGCGTTTTTTAATTGTCATTAAGGGGTTACATAGATTTCCCCTTCGTCTCTGAATTATGAATTAGACAGATAAAAAATCAATGAATGGTTAAATTTTCTACATCATGTATCTTAATTATGAAATATGATAACATTCTGCCAATTACCAAATTAATTAAAAATGTTTTAATAGTAGGACACTAAGTTATATTTAATCAAAACGAGATTTTTTTTTATTATTATTTTATGTACAGTTTACAATTATTTTGTATGAAACTTTTTTAAACAATTTCTTTGTGCTTAAAAACATAAAAGTACTGCACAGCACATTTCTCATAAAATGAAGTATTGTTAACACTTTCGCGACCGCTGATGTGAATTCACGTCACTTGAAAATTCGTAACTCCGCTAGTGAGCGTTTCCTTAGGTTACAAAGATTACATTATTTCTTTACATTGTACCCAATATTCACATTTGTGCAATCAATGCATTATGGATACAAATACTTTGATTAGAAAGAGTATAATCGTAATGTATATTAATTTATATTTTCAATATGAATACAGAAAACATTGATTTAAAATATTGTAATATAAATTAATAACGCCCAAAGGTGGAGTTTACTGTCAAAAAGATTAAAACATGCGGTCGCGAAGGTGTTAATAGAAAGGATTCATTTGTAGAGTGTAGTAAAAACATGCATTTCCCTATTGGATGCAAATGACTAAGACGCTTCCATTTTCTTCTCTTCCTGGGACGTCCTACCACCTACTGAGAAAAATGGTAACATACTGCTATTCTGGTATGTATTATTAGTAGAACAGTAACTTTTGAGATTAAAATTCTTGAAAATAAGGAATTTAAATACTGTAGATATGTGTTCCATAGCCTCCTTAACTAGATGCATGTCGCGTAGCTCCGAAACTAGGCAACAGTTGAAGCGGTACGCAGCACCAGTACTGATTATGGGACTTTTTTATTCAACTGCCACCAATAATTTAAAGAAGTGATATATGATATATATAATCGACGTTTCTTCGATTGTATTCGCCTTTTGTGTATATCACATCCCACTGTTAAAAATTTTTGGTGGCTGTTGAATAAACAAATCGTGCAATCTGTACCAGGTGGCGCTGTCTACCGTTTCAATTGTTGCTTAGTTTCCGAGCTACGCGACAGGCATCTAGTTAAGGAGGCTATGTGTTTTCTAATACTAAGACGTTAGGACCGAAAGGGTTAAAAAAAATATTTTCTCTTTTTTTTTTTTTAATACGATAAATAAATTTTTTTATTCAAAATTCTGAGCACAGAAAAAAGCAATATTTAAACAATATTTTATAAAATTTTCATTAAAAAATTCGGATCCTTGTTTTCAGAGATCCTTCAAAAAAGTGTTAGACACGATTTCTGAAAAACTGGTGCACAAATCTTATTGAAACTTTGTATACACCTTCAAAATAGAATTGACTAGTGCTTGAACGAAGGATTTTTCCTTTTTTCATTTTAACCAATTTTAGAAGACTACATGTAGGGCAAGATGTACCGAAAATTATACTGTTTTGTATACAACTCTGATAAAATTAAAATTCAATTTTTTTAATCCTTTGCTTAAAATATTAATTAATTCTATTTTGAAGGAGCATGCAAAAATTCAATAAAATAGGTGCATTAGTTTTTGTTCACTCCTTTTCTGAAGAATTTGCATAAACAAGGACGCATCGACAGATTTTTTTTTTTTTAATGAAAATTTTATAAAATATTGTTTAATTGTTGCTCTTTTCTATGTTCAAAATTTTGAAAATAAGAATTATTTTTTATTAAAAAAAGAGAGAGAGAGGGAGAGAAATAAGCATTTTTTTTTTTTTTTTTTTTTAAGCCTTTTAAATCTATGTAACCTCTTAAATTGAGATTATTCAAAGTAATTAAGAAATAAATTTTATTTAAACGAAAGCAACTGTTTTATATAGCTTCTAAAGTAGCTAGCATCAGAGAAGTTACCTATCAATTACATTAATCATAACTTATCCAGTCCTATATATTTCTATCTAATAATGCTGTAAAAAATTCATCGCATTACTGTACGAATTTAACACAACAAAACAAATCAAAATGTATCTTCTTATTTCACAGTGTGTCGCATTTTTTTTACTCTACTACATTTATTATTTATATGTTAATATATTTATTATTTTAAATCATTTCAATGGATGTGGAGGGAAATAAGTAATCTATAGTTATTATTGTTCTATCTATTTGTCTATAAGTAAAAATCAGCAATGGTTTTACTAATCGAACCTAAATTACTGTTAGTAAATTTTTATTATCACTAATTTGAATAGAATTCTTGGAAACATTTCTTAATTCTAAGTTAATCGGACTTTTATTTTAAGAAATATTATTTTTTTCTTAACTTCCTTGTCAAAAAATTCATTCAGTTGAAACTTTCTGACATAAAAATTATTCTTTAAGTAGGCCTCGCAGCGTTCTTAAAATCTCACTCACATTTTCTTAGATTGTCACTTTCCTCATAAAGAAATTTTTAGAGAATATTTTAATGGCAGAAATTTATGTAAGAACGTGCTGTTTAATTTTATTGTAGTATACTAAAATACGCGTAAAAATTTAAGAAGGCTTCAAAACTTATATATGTGCATTTCTTTTAATTTTAGTTAACAAGAAGCGCACGTATTCCACCTGATATTGGCAAATAAAATTTTAAGAGATCAAAGATCACATAATTTTGTCATCTAAGAACATTTTAAGGGTTTATTTAAAAATGTTAACAGTTAATAGTTTTCTTTGCTGTAAACTCACTATCATACTACTATTTATGTATATTAACATTTTCTAATAACTTCTACATTTAAATAAACCACTGTTTCTGAATAATATTATTCAGATATTATTCAGATTATTCAGATATTATTCAATTGTAAAAAGAGAATTTTATTAAATGTGAATGGTTATATTGAAAAATTAAGTAAAAAATAGAGCTATGACATATAAATATTAGAGTATTCGGCCGAAGATATTGCAATATGGCTTGCTAATCGAATTCAGTATTCGGCTTATTAAGTTGGCTGAATATACGGCATTTGGTATTGAGTCAAAACAACTATTCGGTATAACCCTAAATAAAATTGGAATTAATAAGCACTGCATATTTTTTAAGGCACATGTTTAGGTCTGATAAAATAATACATCAAATAAAATTTTATTCAGATATTTGAGCATCTAATAGAGCATAATTTAATTAAACAATACTCTAAAAAATTTTCATTAAAAATTCAGAAAATTGAGAAGGTGGGTCCAGGTTTCTGGGGAGCCTTCAGAAAAACGGTGGGCATGAATTCTCCAAACCTAATGCTCCAATTTTATTAAAATTTTGCACAGTTTTAACGTTCACTACTTAATTTATTTTAAAAATTACTAAACTAATTTTAAAAATGGCTTTTAGACACATAGCTGATCATAAATATTTAAAAAATAAAAAATTAGCATTGTGCCTTTTCGAGAAATTTTCGGTTTGAAACATCTGTAAGTAAACCTTATTAAATTCAAATAATATTTAATTTAATAAATAAATCACTTTATAAAAAACATTATCGACGACAAAAACTCGTAAAAGTTGCATAGATCCCAACATTTCAGTTTATTCCGGAGTATTTTAACCCTTTGAGGCGCAGGGTAATTCGGATTATTTAAATTACACTGCCACCGGAATTTACGAACATAATTAAAATACAAGAAATTTCAAATTTTCACGTTAAAAAAAAGGCTATTTTTGCTATGTTATAAATGTAAATTTTTGCTAAAAAATTTCCGGGATGAGCTTTTGCACTTGAGAATTAGAATTAGGTGTTCCATCAGCTGGAACACTGCGACTGAAAGGGTTAAAATAGAATTGACTACATTGTAAAACATAACGGCAGTTTTTGAAGCAGAATATGCTGGCACCTATTTAGGTGTCAGCATATTCTGCTGTTAAATAGGGTAAAGTACAGTGGAAGCATCTGTAAAGAGAGACTCTTTTACAGAAGTTTCTGCTGTAAAGTATTTCTTTTCAACTGTAGTATGTGATGGCAACCTTTTAATTTTTTATCAGCATATTCTGCTGTAAAAATTTTCGTTTATTATTTATGGTGATAATGATTAAACATTTTTTTTTCCAACTAACATTTGAGGTCTATCGTGGATTAAAATGTTCTGAAAATTACACTAATATTGAATAAAACTCTGTCAAAAAAATAAACTTAATTATTTTCCCTTATCCTTCCTCAAGTCTATTTTGAAGAAGTGTGCAAAAATTCAATAAGATCGGTGCATTTTGATAAATTGTGTCCACCACTTTTATGAAGGGCTTCCAGAAACCAAAATTTACTAGCTGAATTTTCCAATTTTTTAATTTTTTTTTTAAATTAAAATATCATTTAAATGTTGCACTTTTGTATGCTCAAAACTTTAAATATTTTTTTTTTTTTTACTTTTTCTTACACATATAGGGTAGGTGCTCCAGTGATTGGCACAGAGCCTGATTAAGGGGGAAGCACACATTATCTCCGCTGTCACCGGAATATTTTTACAATTATTTTTTACTTCATGTCATAGAAATTCCACGCTTTGACGAGGAAATATTTTTTATAAAAAATGAACGGTGTAAAACAATCCAATTTACACACCGTTATTAGACACCAGAATTCTTTTAAAATAATTTTTAATGAGAATTTTCTGTTTATTATAGGAGGAAAGTATTTGTTAAAAAATAACGGTGTAAGTAAAAATAATGTGTGCTTCCCCCTTAATCAGACTCTGGATTGGCATGCTCCAGTAATTGACATCTATTTGTGTGAAGATGAATTTCTTCACGTAGTCATGATCGTTGACTAATGTAGATTTCTGTAAAGAAAGTCAGGTTAGCAATACTTCAATAATAAGTCCAATTGCTGTCATCAAGATGCTTTTATTGAATAATTCTTGCAAAAATATATAAAGTATTAATATATCCAATAATTAGAAACAGAGCGTTGTGAAACATTTAATAATGAAGTACATAAACCCAGGGTTAAATGTTGAGATTGTCGCATAAGATGGGGGAGAGAGCGAAGTAATTACATGTTTACAATCCTATGATCTGGAGCAGTTCTGAGATCCCTACACCAGAACAGATCTGAGATGTCTGAAGAAAAAGAGCCAAATTTTAGAAAAACAGCCAAATTATAGTGCCAAATACTTTCATTGTTTATCGGATAAAACAATGTTAATTTTTGAATTTGTAATGACGGTTTATAATTGTAGTAACCCTTTAATCGCCAACATTTTGCCAAACTACCGTTAGACAAGAGAAAGAGACGGTTAAGAAATGCAGTCATCAATATTGCGCAATCTAAAATAAATTACATCCTGTGTTGAAATAATATAAATTCTGACAATGAGTTTCCTTGTTTTATGACTATTTGAGAACACTTTTTATTTTATAATTACGTTTAATGTCAGAATTTCCGTTAGATATTATTATTATTTTATTTTCTTTTTATCCCATAAAATAAATTACTTTTCTATTTAAAAGATAAACATTTTATTTATAATTTAGATATAAAACATATACAAATTAGATTTCTGAATGATGTGTGTTAATGTTTTATGTTAATAAATAGTGTAGGTCGTATGTATAATTAAAATTGTGCAATTTTTAATGACACTTAAAAAAAAACAATTCTTTCCTCAAATGTCTGACAACAAATTATGTGAATAAAATATCACACATGAAATTTAATTATTTTATATTGCGATAATGCATTACTTTATCATTAGATTTTATTTTAATTAAAAACTCAATTAAAATTTAACCAAACATATGTGAACACCTTCACAATCCCGAAATAATTAACAAATGAGGAAAAAAAAAACATATAAGAATTTTAACATTTTATGTCAAATACTGGAGCATAGGGTGCTAATAACTATTAAAATGAATAACTAGCAGTGTCAAACACTGGAACATAGGGTGCCAATTACCAGAGCCTGATTAAGGGGGAAGCACACATTATCTCCTGTCTCACCGGAATATTTTTACAATTATTTTTTACTTCATGTCATAGAAATTCCACGCTTTGACGAGGAAATATTTTTTATAAAAAATGAACGGTGTAAAACAATCCAATTTACTCACCGTTATTAGACACCAGAATTCTTTTAAAATAATTTTTAATGAGAATTTTGTGTTTATTATAGGAGGAAAGTATTTGTTAAAAAATAACGGTGTAAGTAAAAATAATGTGTGCTTCCCCCTTAATCAGGCTCTGCCAATTACTAATAAAAGGAAAAACTGGCAGTGTCAATCACTGGAACACTGAGTGCGTGTCAAATAACAATTCATAAAAAAAAAGTTATAAAATGTATATATTTTAAAATATATGTGGTTCTGAATGTCTTTCATACCATATGTTATAACTTAAGATTTCTAAAAATATTTTCTGAGGACTAGAACATTAAAAACATCAGAGATTGCTCTAAAAGTGTCAATCACTAGTGCACTTACCCTATATGTTACAAAAAGTATTGTTGTTGAGTTAAATTTTCGAAATTTAGTTTTTGTGATATTTACACGTTTCGAGGTTCCCTGAATCCAAAAATCATGTTTTTAACGGTTGGCCTGTGTGTGTCTATTATCAGTATATCTCAAGAACAAATAATAGCAGAAAGTCCAAACTTGATATTCTAAATGTGTATCATAGGGATGCAACACTAAACTTTTCGTTGAGATGAAGCAAATGGTTCGTTTACAGGGACACCTAAGAGAATTCAAATACATTACGTCTATCGGAGAAATTGCAGGAAAGTAGAATTTAACATCTATAGACTATACTAAACCCAATGAAACGAATATATATTTTTTTTATGCGTCAAAACATATTTCATGTAGAATATAGTACGGAAATCCATCACTGTTTGTTTACAGGGCTACACAAAAGAACTAGATTATAGTGCGACAATGCTTGAAAATTGATGAAAGTATATTTCAGGTTGTGCCGTGTGTTATTAATATAGGATTATATTTATGTGTACCATGTGGTGTTTACATAACCTTCAGAAGGTACACAGAGCTGCCAATATTTAAGCCATAACATTCTTTTTATTGTTATTGAAAAGTGCTTTACTGTAATATTTTACTATGTCCAGGGAAGATGCTCAGGAATTGAAATTTATTCCTGTTTGCCATATGGTAAATAATGTATTTTTCTTTTTAAAGCTAAATATTCGTCGCTTGATTTTTTGCATATTTACGTTTTGAGGCTTTCTGAATACCGAAGTCGAATTTTTAACGTTTGATCTTTGTGTCTCTTAGAGTAAATTAAAAACAAATAGGCGATCCAAATGCTGTATTTTGAAGTTAATACGTTTGTTACTAGGAAAATTTGATAAGGATTGATAAGTTTCAAGGAATGTTGCGTGTGAAAGTTGTCTGGATAATTTTAAATGAACCTTTGAATTTAACAACAGATTCGAATTCTATATAAATGTAGGTACAATAATGGAACGAGTGGTTGAAGGGGTGGTAGCCCCCTCACACAGAATCAATTATTTGTCAAATAAAGCTGTTCCGAAGTCTAATTTGATTTGTTTTAACAAAAGTTTACATAACAGTACTTGTTATCTTACCCTTAATCTCCAACCTGTATTTATAGTATGAAATTTCAGGGTAAGAGAAAGTCATGTAAGTGGTACACCAGATTAATTTTCATTATTATTATGCTCTTTTTTTTTTTTTTTTTTTTTCTTTAGTCTTTAAAAGTTATCTAACCCCTTAAATGCTTTTTAATAATGAACTTCAAGCAATTTTTGTCAAAAATTAAAATTTATGATATTGGTTATAATAACAAACGATGCAGTTTGAATTACATATGCATACTTGCCAACCATCTCATTATGAACCGTACAATTTTGAGTACCCGCCTTTTTTTTCACACCAATAATTTTTTAGAGTAACTTTAGTCTTATCTAATCGTAACAACATTTGGAGAGAATAACTTTAAAAATATAGTGGTGTGAGAAAAGGGGCGTTTTTTCTGGGGGCGTTAACAATTGTACGGTTATTAATGAGATGGTTGGCAAGTATGCATATGGTTTAATAGCGTAACATAATCTTTTAAAACCCGTATAAAATATTTTTCGAAAACAGAGTGAATTTCGATATTTATAACGAGTTGTAATAAATTCTGTTATAATATCATATAGATAAATATCTTTTTGAAAATCGTGAACAGCCTTGCATAAATTTCTAATCTATCGAGTTTACAAATACTATCGTGTACATGAATTTAAACTTCGTGTAAACATTAGTAATTAATTCAAAAAATATGTGTTATTTATTACTTAATATTACACATATTTTATATAGCTTAATATTCTTTGGTTTTAAAATTTTCGATATGGTTAGACATTTTTTTTTTAATCAGTTCCTTATTTACTCTTTGCTGCCTTTAACATTTTAAAATGCTCTAAACAGTGCTGCCAAATTTTGGGATTCTTTATTCAACTACCACTAATAATTTTGATGCTTATTACTTGACATAAATAATGGACGAACATCTTTCGATGTGATTAGGCATACTTGCCAACATCTACATTAATATTCCGTAGTGGTGTTGGTCTCGCCCTTTTTCTCACACCAGTAAATTTTTAAAGTAATATTCTCCAAATGCAATTACGATTAAATAAGAAAAAAATACACTAAAAAGATAGTGGGGTTAAAAAGAAGGCGGGGTTAACAATACTACGGAATATTAATTAGTATGTTGGCAAGTATGGATTAGCAGAGCTGCCAACCTAATCCGGCAATTTATTAGTACCGTCCCTTTTTCTACACCACTAAATTTTTAAAGTAATTTTTTTCAAATATATTTACGATGAAGTAAGAAAAAAAAAAAAAAAAACCTCTAAAAAATGACTGGTGTAGAAAAAGGGGCGGTACTAACAATTTGCCGGATAAGGTTGGCAGCTCCGGATGAGGTAACGTAACCGTGATATTGGATTAAAAATGTCCCTAATTTAAGCATCACTGAGGAGAGGAGTGAAATTAAATAGGGACGCCGATGGGTTAATGTCTACAGGATTTTTATATTTCATTGTACATTAAGTATCATTAATTTTTTCATATTTTTAATAAAACTATTTCTGAAAACCTCTATTTTTGTTAATTGTGGATAATTTTGTCAGTTGATCATGTGTTCTCTTTCCTTCTACAATTATAGAACACACACGCATATATATACAGATGGATGGCGTGAAACATAAGAAAATCGTTTAGAGAAAATAAATATATAAATAAAAGTTTTCATTTAAAATATTCCTCTGCATGAAACAGTATAAAGGCAAAATATTTCAAACGGCTATAAATATGATTACGGAATTATCTATATTAATAAAATCAGACTTTTGTCTGTAAATTTGTCGGAATCACAAAATTTTGCGATATCTTCACGTTTCACACCTCATGAAAGCCGAAAATGACTTCAGAAAATTTTGCCTGTGTGTGTGTGTGTGTGTGTCATCGTGTCTGTATGTCGCTTTTTTTGTCCGGGCATCACTCGAGAATGGCTGGACGGAATTCAACGGCCCTTGGCAGGAATTTAGGTCTTCACCCAACTTAAAATTATATCTATCAACTTTTCAGAAATTTTCTCCCGTTCCTCCCTGGGGGGGGGGGGTAAAAAACTAAAACACGTTTGTCCGGGCATCACTCGAGAACGGCTGGACGGAATTCAACGGCGCTTGGCAGAAACTTAGGTCTTCACCCAATTTTAAATTATATCTATAGAAATTTTCAAAATTATTATTAGTGTTTAAATTGTGGGTAAAAAAAGCCTGCGCATGCGCCATAAATATTTTTTCACTAAAACGCTTTAAATGGAAAAATAAAATAAAAAAATTAATTTTTAAGTTAAAGACTTTTTTATTCGCGTGATTCGCACTACAAATTATGAAAAGATTAAAATGAAGTGTTGCTATTTAAATTCCATACTTTAGTTAATTTTAAAAAATCTAATTGTCGTATCGAAAAACTGTTTACACCCCAGGATTCAGAAAAATCACCCCTTTCATTTGGTAGTGAATTTGTAATGATAGGTCTGATATTTCTAATTTATTTTTCCGTTTTTCCGTTGCCACTTAACTTTCATACTTTAGTTATTTTTGAAAAATCTAATTGTCGCATCGAAAAACTGTTTGCACCCCTGGATTCAGAATAATTGCCCCTTTCATTTGGTATCAAATTTATAAATATATGTCTGATATTTCTAATTTATTTTACCCTTTTTCCATTGTCAACCCAGATTCGGTAGAAGGCTTTATATTTATATATATTTTTTTATTTTCCAGAAATAAAATGAATTATTTTTTATTTCACGTGAATAATAATAAAAATTAGAGAGAAAAATTACTACAAAAGTTGGTGATTTTTTTTTTTTAAATCAGGAATTTGTATGTGGATAAATATTTTCATAGAGATATTTGGCATTAGTTTAATATTTTTATTTAATTAAGCAGTACTTTTCTTTCCTGGAGTAAAACAAATTTTTTGTTGTTATTATGTACCTTATGAGGTTCTTTTATGTTCTCTCCTTAATTCTAAATGATTGTAATTTGTATTTTATTAAGATTTCTTATTTTTATTTTGTAAATATCAGAAAAGAGTTTTTATTTTATTTTATTTTATTCATTTATTTATTTTGTGAATGGAACAGCTTTAGTATTGGATCCCTTTGGCAAAATTTGAAATTCGGCACCGAAGTAGCTCGGACGTTTCTCGCCAAGATCTTTAATTGCACAATTGAGATAGTCAATTCAGTTCATCGCAAAAATGGCTTAAAATATTTAAAGTCTCCAAAGGGGTCCCATACTAAAGCTGTGCTTTTTGTATTAATTTATTTATAATATTTTCTGTTAACGACTTCTGTGGTCACGAAATTTGGTGCGTAAATTGTTTGTATGCATCCGGCACTTATTGTAACTGGATTTCACGAAATTCGAAATCCCCCCCCCCCTTCTCGGAGTCGGAGTGCAATAAACAAACATGTGTAAAAACATGTTCTTCCGTTTGAATTCGCTTTGAATTATCTTAGAATGGCGAATTTTGGTGTGTGGATATTGATTAAGTGTACGCATTATGTATTTTAGTGGGATTTTGCAAAACTTCGAACTCACCCGCTGAGGAAGGGGAAGTAAGAAGTGGGTAAATTGCTACCGAAGGCAGTGGGGATCCAGACTCCTCACGTTGCGAGCGAGAAAACCTCTACCAATCACAGTGAGAACTTAGATTATTAATAAAGATATGGGATTTTGACAACTCATTTAAGTTTAATGTCCAGCGAAGCGGGCAAAGCCTGCTAGTAGTACATAAAATGGAGTAATAATAATAAGAAGAAGGAAAGAAAAGGAAAGAAAAAAAGAAAAAGAAAAAATCAATAAGTAAATAAAACAATATAAAAATATTTATTGAGGTGTGACCGACAAAAGTAAAAGAAAATTACTTTAAAAAAGAGATAAATTGAAGTATTTTTAATTTTATATTTTAAAATTGCAAACGTGTTATATTTTAATTGATACATTTAAATAATTGATTCCCCTGTTTTCACATCGCCGGTGTATCTCTTCCAATCGTACTTTTATCTCCTTTAATTGGTTGATTACTTATCAGTTCAATAAAGAAATTGTCTTCAATCATGTACGTATTCTCCTGTGAAGTCCATAATTGTCCAAAAAAAAAAAAAAAAAAAAAAAAAATTATCTTCGTAATGCCGGCATAGTAGATTAGACAAAGTCACAGCTGACAAAAAACTTATTCTATTGCACAAAGAAAAATAGACAATGAATCCATTTTCTTTTCTCATGGAGAAATATCTTCCTTCGACTTCTTAGCAGATAATTACTTGACCATACTCCAGCTATTTTTCACATACATTAGTCATGTATCATTATTTCTGCTTTTCCAGAGAAGTTAATGTCTCGATTTACTAATAAAAATAACGTAAAATCTAATATGATGCAAGAACCTAACATTATAATTATCGATAGAGATGGAATGATTTATTTATGATTTATTTACTTTATTTTACTAATCTAATTATTTTATTTGTTTATTTATTTTTCTGCATTTCATGAAAGCTAAAGTTTCTATGAAATATAATTAAAACTTACTAAATGAGCAAGACTAGAATATGGAAAATGAGAATAAAAAAAATAAATAAATAAAAGTGTGAGAGAGAGGGAGAGAATTGATAAAAATAAAATAAAATAAAAATGCAGATTTTTTTTTTTTTTTTTTTTTTTAAATGCATTTTTCAAGATTTTGAACAGTAAGCTCGTCTTTTGGTGTCCCTCCGAAACGTTATACATACTTGCCAATCATCTCATTATGAACCGTACAATTTTTGGTACCCGCCTATTTTTTTTTTTTTTTTTTTTTTTTACAAATAATTTTTTTAGAGTAATTTTAGTCTTATTTAATAGTAAGAACTTTTGGAGAGAATAACTCTAAAAATATAGTGGTGTTGAGAAAAGGGACGTTTTTTCAGGGGGCGTTAACAATTGTATGGTTATTAATGAGATGATTGGCAAGTATGCGTTACATTATTTAAAAAAATAATTTTACGTATTCGTGGTTAAAATATTTAAATTTTATCCCGAGTAATCGATACCGTAAATGCAAAGTTGCCAATACAGTAACGGTCGATTAATAAATTCACTGGTTAATAAAATCAGCCGCTTAATCTGATCAAATTGCCAGAACCGGAATCAAATCAATACAAATTACTTTTAAAGACGCCGCTTTATAAAATCAGCATCACCGGTTAATAAACTCAAAAATATCTCCTCAGAGCAGCCAAAAATATCATTTATGCACACCATTTTTTTTTTTTTTTTTTTTTTGTCATTGTGATTTTTATTTATTTTTTTCAAATAAGAAAAGAAATTAAAGAACAACAATCCCTCCGTTATCGCTCATTATTGAAAATTTTTCTTTTGCAGCACAGTTACAAATTAAACACGCTCCATCATATATCTCCGTAACAATTTCAAGGAACGTATTCTTCAAAACGCAGTAATAAGTTACAAATTTGATCTGAAATGATTTTTTTTTTTTTCTAATAATTAAAAGGCAATTTCAAGTTCGTATTTTAAAATTACTATAATTCATGAGGTTTAAACGAAAAGATTTTATATTTATAAGAACAATGTGAACTTTTGGTAAAGTAATGATGATTTTCCTCAAACGAAAGTACATGGGAACTTGGAATGCGTTTAATTTATTTATATTGAAGAAACAATTAATTAATTATCTATCAAAAATTATTTAATATTGTTTACTAATTCCATTATTCATCACCTTTTGAAGTTTCTTTCCAAATTCAGGGAAGTAATACCTTTTCCTTAAGTGCAGGAACGTTCGCCGGATATAAAAATTAGCCGCTTGATAAAATCACTTTGGCTCAGAACGAATGTGATTTTAATAAGCGGCGTAAACTGTATTTTAATTTATTCCGGAGTATTTTTAGTCCCAATTTTATTTCATACCACTTTTATTTTAAAAGTAATTTTTCTTATTTTATCATAGTTATACAGTGGAGAAATTGATTCTATAAATAAAATGGTGCGAAATAAAGGCGGAGCTAAAAATACTCCGGAATAAATTAAATTGTTGGCAACTCTGGTAAATGACACAAAAGCCCACTACTGCATAGATGCAAAATCTCACGTTATTATTAATGGTGACTTCATCCTGGAAAGCTTTTATAAATGTTCTCAGTTAATTAAATTTTGTTTATTCATCGGAAATATATGTGATAGATTCCTTTTCAAAAATGCTGGTGATAAATCTGATTTAGAAAGTTGAAATGGTGGCAGCTACGTTACTGCCAAAAGTAAGATTGTCAGTCTTATTTATTAATTTAAAAATGTCTGTTTATACAATGTTTTCGAACACTGGATATTTATAGAACACTCTTCTTCATGTTTTTATGATGATTAAATTACGATAATAATTAGAAGAGTGACAACGAATTGAGTAAAATCAGCAAGGCTGCGTCACCTCTATATCTTCAAAATATATAAATAAATAACAAAAATAATAATAATTTATAATTGTAGGATATACTATGTCTCAGAAAAAGGTAGACACACGCACAACCTGATCCCCATAGCCACAACCAATGACTGGAAAATTTCCCCTCCTATAACAGCCTTCCTGACAGGCCCATTCCCAAACTATCTCCACAGATTTCATCGCCGACGCTCACCCTTGTGCCCCTGTGGCGAGGAAGGAAATGCATTGCATTATTACTTTAACTGTGTCCTCACGTGTGCCCACCATATCAGAAATCCTTCCCCCAGACCAGTAAACTGGCTGGACAACATTTTAATTAGACCAAATCTAATTAACAAACTCAATAAAATTTTCTCCCTATTAATGGATATATCAAATGCCACTTATTAATTTTGTTATCAATAACACTGCCTACTGGCTCAGACAGGAACCTAGACCTCGTCAAGAGCAACGTATCATGCACATGCTCTGCTGTAGAAATGGATTCAACGATCAGTAACCTGTTGCCCCTTGCCGCGAGTAGTGCACGCACGGCAACAGGTGATTGCACCACAGAACTTATCTTCATATGTTTCAGCTGTTTACCTCATGATCTCTAAATGAACTTTATCGACCAGAATCAATTCAAACTAAGAACTTTTCCCTCAATTATTATTTTAACCTCTCTCGCCCTTTGTCGGTCTTGGGATACAAGACTGACGAAACTTTGTATTATTTATTTATTTATTTATTTTATTTTATTTTTCAATAAATCTCGGAGTAGTCCCCTTTGTCTCGACATTGAATCGCTCAACATCGCTCTAATAGCGATGAGCGGGGGCTGCCCCCTGTTAATATAGACTCTGTGCAATTTTCTGATACATTTATGTGACAATAGCATGGCAAATAAAAAATATATAAGCATTTATTCAGAGTTGCTTTCCGTTTTCATTCAGACCTGTTTTTTTTTCCTTTTCCTCTTCTTCTTCCCTGATTCTTCCACCAGTATATTTTTATGATAATTTTTACTTAATTAATCGTGGAAACTTACTATTGAAAAATCTTAAAGAAAAATACTTCCCTGAAAAATCATGGGTGGATATGTGTCCAGTCATCACCCTGTTACTTGAAAACTCGAAATAAATAAATAAATAAATAAATAAAATAAAATAAAATAAATAAATACATGTTTTTTATTTATAACATGCAGAGTTTTCAACAAAAATTATCGCCATTTTTAGATAAATTGAAAATAAATAAAAACACTTTTGAAATAAAATACTGCAATCAGAGTAGAAACATATTAAATATCTCATGAAATGTGAGCATTTTTATGAAAATGTTTTAACTGTGCATGTGGGGGCGATAAAATACCTTTTTTGCATAATTTGGTAGCCAAAAATGTAGATTGCTCAGAAGAACTTAGGCAAATTATAAATCGTTTGTTTATTTCATTTTATAAAAAAATACCAAAATGTACACTTTTCTGACAACCTGTTAATTTTTCGTATGTTTTTTTTTTTAAATAAAAATAAATATTTATTTTCGCTCAATAATTTACTAAAATCTTGTCCTCAAACTAATTTAACATATTGATATTAAAAAGATCGGTTTAATTTTTTTTAAAAAGTTAATATTTTTAGGCTTCTGAAAAAAAAAAAAAAAAAAAGATATTTCAGTGTTGCAAAACCTATTGCCGGTAGTGTATATACACAATGACAATACATAAAGTATCATACACGAATGAGTAAAATCGATTTTTAAAATAAAATAAACTTTTAGAGGAACGCCTAAAGGCGGGGCTCACTTTTTCTTAACACATTGCATAGTTGCCAACATTTTAATTTATTCTGTAGCATTTTTAGCTTCGCCTCTATTTCGCACCACTTTATTTTTAGAGCATTTTTCTCTAATATGTAACTACTATAAAATAAGAAAAACGTACTCTTTAACTAAAAGTAGTATGAAATAAAGGCGGGGCTAAAAATTCTCCGGAATAAATTAAAATATTGGAAACTCTGCACATTGTCGTCGGGTTATTTCCAATTTTAAACAGTAAGCCCCGTCTTTTGGCTTTTCTCTTAACACTTTCGCGACCGCGTAATTTTGTCTTTTCGACAGTTAGGTCCACCTGCGGGCGTTATTCTCCTAAGTTATAATATTTCAGAGCAAAATTTTCTGTATTCACATTTATATTACAAATGGATATACATTATAAATATATTCTTTCTAATCAAAGTATTTGTAACCATAGCATATTTGATTGTACAAATGTGAATATTGGGCTATTCTTAAAAAATAAACAACATACATTTTGCGATAAAAACGCCCACTGGTGGAGTTACAGATTCTGAAATAACGTGAATCGACGTCAACGGTCGCGAAAGTGTTAAGCGTTATATTATTTATTAAAATAATTTTACGTATTCATGATTAAATTATTCAAATTTTATTCTTAGTAATTGATTCCCTAAGGGCCATATTCACCAACTTCTTAACACTCGGATTAAACCTCGGATCAGAAGTAATCGCTCGATCATACGAAAATCGGTATTCTCCAACGAAAATTCGCAGTTCACCGGCTACTTTAACACTTCGTTTTTGATCCTCGAATATCGGATTAACAGAGTTAATTCTCGGATCTTTTCGTAACGCATGCGCACTCCGCAGCTCAGCTTCGTAAACAAATAACAAACATGGCTGACGTTGACGATCTATTCTCACTAGGTGATATTGAAAGCTTAGAACTATTGGAAACATTTGAAAGAAGGAAAAGGATGGTGCATCAAATTAGAGTAAATGATTTGGATTCTTTGGATAATGTGGCATTTCGATATCGCTATCGATTAAATAAAGATTCCGTAGAATTCCGTGGAAGGCTGTCATCTGCCACAGAAAAGAATAATGCATTAACTTCGGCAGAAAAAAAAATTAATAGCTTTAAGATTCTCTTATCATAACAATCAAAATTTTAAATAGTAACGTAAACAGTTGTCGTCTGCGTGATTATTCTTTTTAAAAATGTTCTAAAGTAAAATTGATTCTTAATCCGTGCGTAAACAAAAGCGAAGTAAACAAGAGTATCAGTGTTGCCAATTTGCTTTTTACCCTTTCTAATCTTCTAATCTTCTAATCCGATTGATTAATTAATTGAAGCCGAATGGTGAATAAATGCTATCTAAGTTCCTGACCAATCAAAACGAAGCTTTTATTTCTCTTCCAGTTAATCCATGGATCACGTAATCGGCTGATGGTGAATAAAGTAGGAATTTAATCCAGTGTTAGCTTTGGTTCTCGGATTTGCTGATCCATGGTTTAATCCTCGATCAATGAAGTTTGGTGAATACTGCCCTAAATGTCACTGGCTTATATATTTATATACTAATACCGTACAAAGTGTTAAACACGAACACGTAAAATCTTTTTTTGAAGAAAAGTATTTTTCGTTATTTATTTATTTTTAGAGGAACGCCCGAAAGCGGGGCTCGTTTTTAATGAAAAATGTCATTTTACGTAACCCGCAAGCAAAATGTTAAAAAAGGACATTTACGGGACCCGAAAAAAATATTTAAACTGATATAGTCGGTTCAAAGCCATAGATTGGTATGAAGTTTAAGCAATATCGTTTAAAAAAGCAAACAAAAACATCAATGATTCTTCATCCAAAATATCCTAATGCGTGAAACAATACAAGATAAAATACAAAAAGGCTATAAATACAATTATCAAAGCACGAAAGACTGATATTAATGTCTGCTTACTTACCAACATCCTAATTAATATACCATAGTATTGATAGTTCCGTCTTTTTTTCACACCAATAATTTTTTAGAGTATTTTTCTTCTTATTTAATCGCAACTGCATTTAGAAAATATATCTCTACAAATTAAGTAGTGTGAAAAAAAAAAAAAAGGAGACTAACAAAACTACGGAATATTAATTAGGATGTTGGTACGTATGGCTAAGATATAAGGACAAAAATGAGAAAAAATTATTTCCAAAAACATATGGAATTTTTAAAAAATTTATTATGTAAAATAACCAAAATGATATTTTTTAAATACTACATTATAGTATTTGAGTCTCCATTTATTCACATTACCCTTATTTTCTTGTTTAATACTCGCAATTGTACTTTTATCTGCATTCATTCGACGTATCTGCCAATAAAGAAATTGTCTCCAATCATGTACTATCTTTACTCTTGTAAAGTTCATAATTGTTCGAAAAAGATTTACTCTTAGAGTACCGACAAAGTAAAACAGACAAAGTCATTGATGACAAAAAAGCAATTCCAGTGGACGAAGAACAATAGAGTATGAACCCATTTACTTCTTTCTTGGACGAATATCTTTCTTCGATTTAGCAGATCATTACTCAACCATAATCTAACTACTATTCCCATATACTGGTCTTGTGTCATTTCTTTTGCTTTTCTAGAAAAATTCTTATGTCCATTTATTTACTAATAAATGTAACAAAATAATCTAATTTCTTGCAAGAAACTTTATGATAACCTCTGAAGAAGCTACGATTTTTTTTAACATATTATAAAAGCTGAAATTTTCATGAAATGTAGTTAAAACTTTACAAAATGTATAATATAGGTATATATACATTTACTAGACGTTCCCATCTCTTCTCAGGATACTTTCAAGAATGTAAAATTTGTGCCTTTTTTGCTACCACTGTCTTCATACAGAAAACTTTACTTTACCTTATTTAAATAATATTGTGTCGTGATTAAAAATGATATAGATTTTAACACATTGCGATCAGGGTATTTTCTATTTCGAAGAGTAAACCCGCATTTTGATGTTCCACTGAAACGTAACATTATTTAACAGAATGATTTTACGTATTCTTGTTTAAACAACTTAAATTTTATCCTCAAAAATCAATGATATAAATGCCACACACACACACACAAAAAAAAAAAAAAAAAAAAAAAAAAAAATGCATACCACGGCA
This sequence comes from Salticus scenicus, assembly GCA_963930645.1. Lineage (NCBI taxonomy): Eukaryota > Metazoa > Arthropoda > Arachnida > Araneae > Salticidae > Salticus > Salticus scenicus. Next base: position 104,731,547 of record OZ005656.1, on the reverse strand, counting down.
GTACATAAAGTGTTAAACATAAATGCGTTAAATTATTTTATAAAGTAAATTATTGTTTTAGAGGAACGCTTAAAGGCGGGAATCGTTTTCTTTTAAAACAAGAACGACAAATCACGTGGTACTCATTGATTATTAACACTTTTCAAATGTACGTAATTTTTGTATCGTGTAACTTTCAGTGTTCGTTGTCTACGTAATCACACAATGGAAAGACAGTAGTTCAGAAAGGCATACAGATAGACTATTTGAATTCCTAATTATTCTTAAACACTGTTAAAAATTTTTAAAAATGTTTAACACAAAAGAAAACGTAGCCCTTACGTTCTGATTGCAACCCTTAATGTGTCTGAATATTTTAATGTAGATTTGCAAATCTGAAAGTTAGGACAATCATATTCCATACACAATACTATTTTAGCTTATTAACAATAAATGTCGATTTCTTTATGATTTTTACAAAAGAAAGTTTTTCAAATGTAATTTATAAAATTGTCTGTCCTTAAATGCAACGCAATGGCATTTTTGGGGGAATCCCTGTACACAAACCAGTTACACAGGACCTATTAATGCCATTTAAAATAGGGAACACTCTATAACGAATTTGAATAACATATATTATTATTATTTTTTTTATTCTGAAAATATTTACGTACGCTGGGGGCGGGCAGACGGACAGATAGATATACAAATTAAAATCATATTCACACTTTAAAATGTTAAAAATTGTTAAATCACTTCATGTAAACAAAAATGCAATTTCAGAAAATTTCCAATAAAAGCCTTTAATGTTACTCAATATTTTTGTGTGACCCTGTAAATCTAATGCTAATCATACTACATTCTGTACAAAGCATTCTTTTGCGAATATCAGTAACATATTTCAATTTTATTAAGATTTGTTCAAAGTAAAGTTATTAAAATTTGGTTCATAGCAATACCTCTCATAGAACGAATGTTTTTGAATCAGTGTTGCCAGAACTGGCGGATTTATTATTCAATAATCATCAATAAATTTAAGAAGTGATATTTGATATAATATACATGACAGACTATCCATCTTCGAAGCGATTAGTCAAACGTTACAATTAAAAATTGCTGGTGATTGTTGAATAAAGAAACCTCCCGATCTAGCAACACTGTTTGGAATACTTTCGGGTGTCCCTGTACACAAACCAATGGTGGTATATACTCCATTTTCTACAGCAAACATCAGATCGTGAACTTGAATAAAATATTTATATTTCATAGAATTCTGTGTAAATTAAAGGAACTAAAATATAGTTCATAAACTTACCTCTCATAGAACACAATGCTTTGAAATACTTTTGGGTGTCCCTGTACACAAGCCACTAGAGGTAATCACTCCACTTTCAATAGGAAACATCCAATAGTGAACTTGAATATTATATATCATTTTCAAAAAATTCCATAAATATTTACGGAAGTTAGAGGACGAATAGATAGACGGACAGACTGACAGGCAAACCGAAGGCACTTCTCAACCGTAATGGAAAGCGTTTAAAATATTTAGAAAGTGATAAAAACTATTAACATAAACAAAAATGAAATTCCAGCAAATATCCAATAATACCCATTAATGTAACTGAATATTTTGTGTAGCCTGTAAATCTAATGCTAATCATACTGCATTCTATGGAAAGTATTCCTTTGGGCATATGAACAATAAATTTTAATTTTATTAAAATTTGTGCGAAGTAAAGTTCTTAAAATTAAGTTCATAGAAGTACCTCTCATAAAACGCAGTGCTTTCAATTATTTTTGTGTGTCCCTGTATACAAACTAGTGATGGTATTTACTCCATTTTCAATGTGGAACATCCGACAGTAGACTTGAATAACATATTTCAGTTTCATTAAGATTTGTGAGAAGCAACGGTATTAAAATATGGTTTATAGAAATACCTCTCGTAGGAACAATGCTTTGGAATACTTTTGGGTATACTTACAGGGACTCTGTTTTTTGGAAATTGAAAAAAAGCGGCCCTAGGTACAATGAGGGTGTTGTACCTAGGGCCATGAGTGAAGTTTATTTTAAAACCTTCTATCTGTCAGGATTTATTATTTTACGTATTTATATTAATCCCAATTGGAAGTAAATAATCCTAAAGATATGTAAATATCAGTTTCATAATTTTAAACAGGTCAAGGGCTCTGTTTTCGGCCATTGAAAAAAAGCGACCCTAGGTACACGGGTCTCCGCTGTAGTAGAACAGACAAAGCTATTGATGAAAAAGAAAATTAATTCCATTGAACAAACAACAATAGAGAATGAATCCATTTATTTCTGTCTTAGAAGAATATTTTTCTTCGACTTCTTAGTGGATCATTATTCAATCACAGTCCAGTTACTATTCTTATATACTAATCATGTATCATTTTTTATGCCTTTCCAGAAAGTCTCTATCTCTATTTACTAATAAAAATAACATAAAATCTAACATTTATCGAAAAATCTTAAGATTACTTATGAGTTATGAATACGGGAAAAGATTTTTGTATTTCATAAAAGATAAAGCTGTTATGAAATATAGTTAAAGCTTTACTATTTGTATATTTTTTTACATTATCCTATATTCAATAGAAGAAAGTACTGAATTCGTAAAAAATTTTGATCTTTTGTTGTCGATGGTTTTTGGTTTTCAGTCGTCTAATTTGGTCATTGAAAAAAAACATGTGTGTCTGTCTTTGTGACAGCACTAACTTTTTTTAAATTACACTCCGCAGCAGGGCCCGACTTAGACTGCCTGGAGCCCCAGGGCAAGCCTATTCTGGGGGGCCCCCATGCAGTGGCATAAGAGGTCTTTAGGTTGCAGAATTTCTGCATACGCCTGTAGGGGGGCCCCTTCCAGAAGGGGGGCCCAGGGCATTTGCCCTGTATGCCCTGCCGTTAGTCAGGGCCTGCTCCGCAGAATTATACATAAGTTTAATTACACCTCGCAATTTTATACATAAGTTTAAGTTTTGACCTTCAAATGAATTTGTAAATATCATATGAACTTTCGATTGCCGAACAGGTAGCACTGCAATTGTTGTCATGCCAACTGTAATTTCACCAGTGTTGCCAATTTTAGGGACTTTTTTTTCAATATCTACTACTAATTTTTAATTGTAATGTTTGCCTAATGATACTGGCAATTAATAATCTATTATTTATATCAAACACCACTCCTCAAAATTATTAGTGGTTATTGAATAAAAAAGTCCCTAAATATGACAACACTGAATGTCACCCTTAAAACTATGTCTGAGCTTCTATTGTGTTTAGTGGCACATATCTGAGATAGCCATTATGAAACATTATGCTGTTTCAATTTGCATACATATCGGCCGGATGATAACGCTGCTATGTTGCAATTTCCCCCATGGCTATATCTCAGTTTCTGTTATGTATAATTGCACAAAACTTGATACGTAGAGGGTCATTACAAAACACTATGCTGATTCAATTTGTTGCATATATGTCGACAGGTAGCGCCACTATTGTACAGTTTTACCCGTGAATACGAAGAAAATGGAACTACTGTTTCTATGGCATAAAAAAGTACCAATTTGATATGTAAGATGACCATTATGGAAATGAACGATGACTTAACTTTGGATGCACATCTGTAGAAAAATTGCAATGCTATTACTCACTTTCTGTAATTCAAGACTGCATCTTAGCAAGCGATGGTTAAAATTGCACCTTCTTCTTTTCTTTTTCTTTTTTTTTTTTTTTTTTTGTATTTAAGACCTCTATTGAGATAATTTATGATTAGATTTTTGTGCATGTTAACCTATATGAGACACAGCCATATAGAATGATATATATATTAAAAAAAAAAAAAAAAAAGTTTCACGATAGCCACAACATACAAGCATACCTGCCAACATCCTAAAAATAATATTAAGTAAAATTGTTAGTACCGCCCCTTTCCCACCCTTTTTAATATTTAGAATAATTATCTCCAAGTGTAATTGCGATTAAATAAGAAGATTGATGTGAGAAAAAAGGCGGGACTAAAATTCTTACGGAATATTAATTAGAATTTTGACACGTATGCATACTAGTTATGATAAGTTTAGAAATACTTTCCCGAATAATTTTATGCAATAGTTTTCATGTTTATTCGAGAATTTATGAAACTTTTTCAAACTCAATAAGAAACATCATATTAGTTCTTTTTTTTTAAATTAATACTTGTCAAACAATTTCAGAACATGTTCTTGAAACAAGGTATTTTCCCGAAGAAGACTTCTGTTTACTAAGTTTTGTTTGGGAGATATCTAAATGAAGAGCTACTAATTATTATTATTATTTTTTTTTTTATTATTATTATTTTTAATATAAGGAATAGATACTGCCGATCCAGTAAAATACTAAAATAGATTTTAAAACTTTCGAGACCGCATACTTTCATCTTTTGACAGTAAAGTCCGCTTGTGGGCGTTATTTTTCCAAGCTACAACATTTCAGAACAAAATTTTCTATATTCAGATCCATATTACAAATGGATATATATTATATTAATTATACCCTTTTTAAGCAAAGTATTTATATCCATAGTATACTGGTTTTACAAATAAGAATATTGTGTATATTTTTAAGAAATAAATGACATTCAAATGGCAAAAGAAACGCCCATTGGTGGAGTTACTGATTTTGAAATAACGTGCATCTACGTCAGTGGTCGCGAAAGTGTTAATAGTATGAATGAAAGAGTTCCACTTTTTCTGCCACCAGTACATTTATGCAAAAATTTTTATCATATTTTACCATAGCCTCCTAAACTAGATGCCTGTCGCGTAGCTCGGAAACTTGGCAACAATTGAAGCGGTAGACAGCGCCACTTGGTAAAGATGCACAACTTTTTTATTCAACAGCCATCAAAATTTTTTTCAAGTGGGATATGATGTACATAAAAGGCGAATAGACTCGAAGAAACGTCGACTTTATATATCATATATCACTTCTTAAAATTATTGGTGAAAGTTGAATAAAAAAGTCGCGAAATCTGTACCAGGTGGTGAAAAAAAAAAAAAAAAAAAAAAATACTCTGACCTTTTTCCTCCCTGATTAACAAAATTTCGATTATTTATAGTTCAATACAGATTCAATTACCGATTAACAGAGTTGTTACAACTTATCGTTGCAACAGAATTTTGTAATTTAAAATTATTCATTTATATAATAGGCAAAATAAAAAAAATTGAAGATGCTTTTGAGAGCAGAATAGATATTTAATAGGTTAGTTATTATAAATGAAAAAAAAAATAGTATAGAGTTATCTTCATGAAATATTTTTTTATTGCATAATTGTTTGTAACTAGGACATTTATCAGAATTTCTAATTGAAGAAAGTAGGAGATTTGTCGCAGAAGTTTCTTTTTCACCATCAAATTTTGAATAAAAATTTAATTAAAATCTTTATTTCTCTTTAAGAGCTTTTAAGGAATTTGTGAACTTGAAAGATTTTATTTATTTATTTATTTATTTATTAAGGCGTCGTTTTCAAATACTTAGAAATAATTGATCAAAGTAAAATTTCAAAGTACAGAAATGTTGAATGACTATATGTTAAAAAAAAAAAAAAAATAGAAAGAGTTTTTATTTAAAATGGAGCGCTTATACTAGAGTATTGAATTTCAAATATCTTTTAGTCACGCTTGTGCATATATGTATAGTTAGGCATATACAAAGCATTATGTGTTACTTTCACTAAAATATTCAACCAAATCCTTTTTATCTCGGTTCAAATTTTTAATAACTGGCAATAAAAAAAAAAAAAAAAAGAGAGAGAGAAGTTATTAAAAATGGAGCACTTTCACAAGAGTATTGATTTTCAAATATTTTTGAGTCACTCTTGGGCTATATGTATAGTTAAGCATCTACAAAGTATTATGTGTTACTTTCACAAAAATATTCAACCAAATCCTTTTTATCTCTGTTAAAATTCTTAATAATTAGCAAAAAAGAAAAGAAAAAACGAAAGAGTTTTATTCAAAATGGAGCTCTTGTACAAGAGTATTGAATTTCAAATATTTTTGAGTCACTCTTGTATTTTATGTACCGTTAAGCATCTACAAAGTATTATGTGATACTTTTCACTAAAATATTCAACCACATCCTTTTTATCTTTGTTAAGTTTTTTAATAATTGACAAAAATAAATAAATAAATAAAATAAAATAAAATAAAATAAAATAAAATAAAATAAATAAAATAAAAATAAAAATAAATTAAAAGGTCTTTTTACTAGAGGACAACATGTTTGTCTAAACCGAAGAATAAGTAATTACAAATTCAAACTGATAGTTCATAAAATCTTCAAGACCTGATTATTTTGTTCCTTTCAAAATAATGCTATTTCATGTTGATTTTTCTCCTTTATTTATGCTACACATCAATTTCTTGATGAATTCCCTCTGAAGAAATTGCAAACAAATGACCAATCTTAATCAAAGTTCATTTTTCTCGTTCTGCAGGTAAACAATAAACAATCCTTACCATAAACAAGTTTCTATCTCTGTTGCACGAATTACAAGTATTATTAAGCGAAAAATTCATATTACATAGCTGCCAATCTTGCTTTTAAACCAGATTTAGCACCAGTATATTTAAAAAGGAATCTGCCATACGAATACACTAGTTTTATTTTGCCAAATAAGTGCTAGATTTAAAAGTTTTAAAATTAATATGGCAGCATTAAATGTCAACAGTGTCAACGTTCGATACAAGACACGGTATTTTCCTCAAGACAGCTTGAATTAAATCAATAAATTACTTATCTTTTACCTTTTAGAAAGATTCTTAAGTCATTTGAATTTCTCCAAATCCGTCAGAAAATGGCGGATAGATTTTATTTTCGTTGTTATAATTTCCTGCATGTATATTTATTATTATATAATTTTCTTTTACAGGTTACGGTCACTCAACTCCAGCTACTTGGGGTGGCAAAACCTTTTGTATGTTTTACGCTTTGGCTGGAATCCCATTAGGACTTGTTGTCTTCCAGAGCATCGGAGAACGGTTGAATACATTTGTTGCATTTGTATTGAAGAATGTGAAGCGTGGCCTAGGTATGCAGAACACAGAAGTCTCAGAAACTAACCTCATTTGCCTCATCTCCATACTTTCCACAATTGTGATGACCACTGGAGCCGCAGCATTTTCCAAATACGAGAGATGGGATTACTTCGACTCCTTTTACTATTGTTTCATTACCCTTACAACCATAGGCAAGTATTAATTCATTAATTGTTATTTAGTAAACATAATTAAGAATAAGATTCCAGAGCTTTCATAACATAGATACGGAAAGTTTGGTACTACATGATATAAGATTATAATGACAACAATCATTTTAATTAATTTAAAGGTAAGAATAAAATTACTATTGTTTGAAGATCTATCGACATAAGATGATACATATTATATAAAATATTATTTAAAATATTAAGGATTTTGTTGGAATAAATTACAGTAAAACTGTAACAAAAATGTAAACGCAGTTTATATACTCACATGCTTCAAATATTCCTTGGATTTATTTATTTATTTATTTATTTTTATTTTCTGCACCACTAATATTATATTGCACTTCTTGATATGATAACTTAAAAGGGGCTTAAAACTTAAAAGGAAATACATTGTATAAAAATACTGGAGGAAGGCTCCTTGGAAAAAGGCGTGTCTGTACGATTCATGTGTACTCGGGTCACTAATTTCAGATCACTAATTTCAAGTCTGGTTGAAAGAAAGCATTTCAGTTCATGTCGTTTTGACACAAACACGGATTATTATTATTATTATATTATTATTTTTAAAATGTTAGTTTTTTTTTTTTTTTTTTTTTTTTTTTTTTAAAGACTATATCGTTTATATATTCAAAATCACAGAGCTTTCAAAAATTGTTAAACTTCCTGAAATATCAACTGTTCAAATTGTTAAAAATATAAATATATATTAAATATTTTTAATATTTATTTCAAAATATTCAATAATCCCTACGTTTCATTCCTATAATCTCCCTTTCTATCTCACGAGTGTAAAAAAAGGTGTGCTATCGAGCTTAATTACCATTATTGCAAAAATATTCTTTAAAATTAAATATATAGATAGATATTACTTAGTAATTTAAATATTTTAGGAATATATAATTTATAAATAATTTATGTTGTTTAAATCTTGTAATTCTTATTCCCAAAAGTATTTTTGTGAAACCTTAAAGTATATTTAAATATAAATATAATTTAAGACTATTTTTAATATCAACTTTTGTTACTGAGTCATTTTCTATTTTACAATTTTTCAAATTATTACTGTCGTTTTAAAAATTGTTCCTATTAATAAATAATTCAAAATTTTATATCGAATTACCTGCTAATAAGCATAAAGAGTTTTAAATTTCGAAATAAAGTTAGAATTGAAATAAAATATTTTGTTCAAAGTATAATTTTCAAATATGTTGCGGTCGTTTGGCATTAATCTTATTCTCTATGTACTTATATGTAGTAAGTAGATGTTTTCTTTCTGTGATAAACATGTTTTGTGATCAAAACTTCGTTAGTGAGCCCTTTTCTTTGGAAAATAACCTTCAACAGTACAAAGCATAAAGTATACTTTAAAAAACATTTCTCTGCGAAAATAACAATAGAGCAGCTTCTTGATACACGGAAATTGGGGCAATACTTATGCAAATTGAATTAAAACATTTATATATGTGTTTTCACTGAATACTGTATATGAAGTTAGTAGAAAACAGTGTTTCTATATTTAAGGATTTTTTTATTTAATGCCCACCATTAAATTTTAATTGTAGCGATTGCCTAATCATATCATGTAGTTGTTGATGATTGATCGTTAATATATATCAATTATATATATGTATATAATCGTTTTCATATATTAAATATCATTCTTCAAAATTATTTGTGATAATTGAATAAAAAAAGCCCCTAAATTTGGGCAACAGTGATAGAAAATATGATGTAAATTGTTCTGTTTTAGCGTATCTATCACATTGGTATTGCAATGCGAGATTGTTTTAATAGTCTGAAAATCCATCTAGATGAACACTTTTTTATACCCATTACATTCTTGCCAATCATCTCATTAATAAGCGTAAAATTGTTAACGCCACTTGAAAAAACACTCCCTTTTTTCACACCACTTTATGTTTAAAGTAATTCTCTCCAAATGTTGTTAAGATTAAATAAGAATAAAATTACTCTAAAAAATGACTGGTGTGAAAAAAAAAGGCAGGTACTAAAAATTTTACGCTTCATAATGAGATGGTTGGCAGGTATGCCATTATGTAATGTTCCTTAAACCTGTGCCGGTCCTATTTATTTTCACTCCTCGGGCCAATGTTGTCAAATTTAGGGAATTTTTAATTCAATATCCAACACTAAGTTTTAACTGTAAAGGTTGTCTTTATCACTTTAAAAGTCATTCGTCATTCTGTATACCGAACATTACTCATCAGAATTATTAGTGGTAGCTGAACAAAAGAGTCTGTACATTTGGCAGCACTGTTTAGAGTGTTAGGCTCGACAAAAGGTTAATATATTAACATAATCAAAAGGAAATATTACAAGTTTTATTTATTTTTCTTGTTTGCTTGAGGCCAGTTCAAATACAAAATTTCCTTTTCTCTTAAGTTTTTAGCACCTATTGAGGAATCACATCCAGGAAAATAAATAAATAAATTATAATAGTCTTCTGTTAAAATTAACTTTAAAATTTACAGTTATATATTATTAAATCATAAAAATTTAAAACTGATTTGGCACCAAAATATTTATTTACTTTTTTTTCTAAAATATCCTATTTTCCTCTGTTTGGAACCATGTTTTAAATATGTTGAAAATTTTCAAAAGATTTATTCTATTAAAAAAAAAAAAAAAAAAAAAAAAAAAAAAAAAAAACTCAGTTTTCAGAAAGAGAGATTTTTTTTTTTTTTTTTTTTTTTTTCGAATAACTTTTTTAGGTTATGGTGCTTTTAGAAACCTTCACATGCAAGGTTATCATGAAGGTAATTTGGAATATACCAGAAATATTTTCTATTATTATTATTATTATTATTTTTTAATAGATATCAACGATTAGTCAAGTCTAAAAATAAAAGGTAATTTAAAAAAAAAAGAAAAAGAAAGAAAAGAAAAAGAAAGAAAGAAAAAAAAAGAAAGAAAAAGAAAAAAGAAAAAGGAAAAAGAAAAAGAAAGAAAGAAAGAAAAAGAAAGTGGTATATTAGTTTTCCTATGCGAAAAACCGACCCACATATCATATACATACTTGCCAACATCCGAGTTAATATTCCGTAGTGTTGTTAGTTCCGCCATTTTTTACACGCCATTAAATTTTTAGATTAATATTCTTCAAATGCAATTACGGTTAAATAATAAGAAAAATACTCTAAAAATATACTGGTGTGAAAAAGAAGGTGGGGTTAAAAATACTATGGAATATTAATTAGTATGTTGGCAAGTATGCATATATTTCAAATGCAGAGCTGCCAACCTAATCCGGCAAAATGTTTGTACCGTCCCTTTTCCTACACTACTTAATTTTTAGAGTATTTGATTTCTTAGTTCATCGTAAATATATTTGAAGAGAATTACTCTAAAAATTTAGTGGTGTACTAAAAGGGGCGGTACTAACAATTTGCCGGATTAGGTTGGCAGCTCTGCAAATGTGTGCCCTGGTGTTACCTAACAGAATGTGGCAAAACCACACAATGGGACAACGTGTATTACATGCTATTGTCGCAAGCAAATTTAGCATTTTAATTGCAATGTACCAGAAAAAAGAAAAGATAATTTCAGATTACAGTTATTATTAGGACTGCTTTCTAAATTTGTTCGAAGAAAGTTTTGTGGAATTCAATCAAACCTTCTAAAACTTAGTACCTGACATTTGCTATTTTAAGCGTCAGCAAGTTGTCCAGTCATTCAAACGTACATAGATGGTTGTTAGCCTATTCATAAATATCTGTGGATTCAGGTGATTGGAGAGAAATCAGTGTACGGTGAATATAATACACAAAGTTCTGGGAAACAGAGAACCATGCTATCACTGGCAATCGCACCAGCGGCGGCGTAATATATTCGTTTATGCTGTTTTTAAAGATCAACGCTTTTTATTTTTAATAATATCAAAAATAGAATGTAAAATCCATATAGATAATGCATATACAATAAAAACTTTGCTCTTTGTTCTAATACAATATTACATTTTATTTAAATAACGATGAAATAAAGAAATTTTGAATAAACATGAATGGATAACTGAAAAAACTCAAGTCTTTATACATGAAAATTATCATACGTTTTAGGATGCCCATTTAACAGTGATTAAGTCAATTTATAAGTTGCTTTTTAAAATTTACATAATTGATTCTTTTAATATTTATGATAAGAAATAAAATTTAATATGTACTAATAAAAAATTGATGGTAGTAATTAATCTTGTCAAAATACACACATCAGTCGTTCGACAGAAATTTTTTTATTTGACTACATAAATTGTTAAATCAAATTTTCAATATAAAAGCTTTAAAATATTACTAAGACAGCGTACAGTATAAATACACTGAAAATATCCGTAACACAGATTAACGTTAATGTTTTACTGAAAACACTGGGGATACAGTTTTTTAGTATGCAGTTATCCTTACTGTAGAACCATCCATGAAGGTAATGTTTTTAGACGTGATATATCATTGCTGCCAGTTTTTACGCTTTTTGTTACTGGAAAATTTTAATAAAACTTTTTTTCATATATTTATGTGGCAATTTTCACTGATTAAATAAAACTAACGTCGCCTGTTCACCGAAACTCGACCACATTTTTACAAAGCAAGGCAAAGCAAAGTTATTGCCTTCTCCTAAACAGAATTAAATTACAACACAGCTGAGGCAATTGTTTGTCGATATGCACTCAAACTGAATCAGCAGAGTTTTACTTAATCCTTTGCGGCGCAAGACAATTCGGATCATTTAAATTATACTGTCACCGGAATTCATGAACTAAAGTGAACTAAAAGAAATTTTAAATTTAAAAAAAAGGCCTTTTCTGCTATGTTATAAACGTAAATTTTTGCTAAAAAAATTTCCGGGATGAATTTTTGCAGCTGGATCTTAAATTCTGCGTCCTCGCAGCGAGGACAGCGCATGTTAAGGGGTTAATATATTTCTCTAAGTTTGATACACTGTAGCCTTTCCTGAAATGAGAGGAAATCGCAACGTGGAAACGCCCTCTGTTGGGTGATATAGCCCAAATGCTAATCAGCACCATGTCAAACCAAGGTCCAACCAAATATCAAATTCGGTTAAATTAATTCCATTGGTTCATAAATTACAGTGTTCGAACTAAAAAAAAAAAAAAAAAAAAAAAAAAAAGATATTTTCTAAAAATGGTTAAATTTAGTTCGAGAAATCTCAAAACGTGGAACTTCATCGAAAACTGGAGATCTAAAATTTTTCTGAATCTTATACTTTCTTCTTATATATTCAGAGGATAGAATGATAAATCCACGTTTTTAAAAATAAGTAGTGAATTTTAGTGAATTTAAATGCTAGGCAATCTCAAAACATGTAAATTCATCGAAAACCGGAAATCGAAATTTTTTCTGTATCTTCTACTTTCTTCTTATGCATGTCGAAGCTAGTAATATATCAACCTTTTTAAAAATAAGTAGTCACTTTCAGTTAATTGAAATGCAAGGAAATATCAAAACGTGTAAAATAATTGAAAACCGGAAATCAAAAGTTTTTCCAAATCTTGATGCTTTTTCCTTATATATGCAGAAAATATAGTACGAAACCTTTTTTTTTTTAATAAATTGCTAATTTCAGTTAATTGGAATGCATTATGTTTTAGTTTTAAAATATGTCTTTAAATTAGAGGTAACATAAATCACAAAAAAAAAAAAAAAAAAAAAAAAAAAAAGAAGAAGAAGAAGAAGAAGAAAGAAAGATATTAGATCTTAAATAAATGAGAGGAAAAAAAAGAAATAGAACTTTCATAAATCAAATCCTTTTTAATTTGAATATTTTCAATAGTATAAATTTTCGATCTAACACTCATTCACTCAAATTTCTACCATTCTAATAGCTGTTTTCCGATTAAAAAAAAAAAAAAAAAAAATCTTTAGTTGAGAGTAGAGTGATGCTACATCTATACAAATTACTGTGTCGATCTACGGTTTTATTTGAGTTATAGGAAATAACCAGATATAACAATATTTCTACTTCAGGTATTTTTTAACACGTTGAGCGCCACGCAAATTCTTAAAATCCATTAAAATTCCATAAAAATTCCTCATGTAATAAATAAAAATTAAGCAAATTTTTAATAAATTTTCAATCATTAAATGTAATTTTTTAGTTTTATGTCCTATTCTATATCCGCCAGCCGCTCCTGTTAAATCCTGTTAAATCATTAAATGTAATTTTTTTAGTTTTATGTCCTATTCTATATCCGCCACCGATGGTTGGCTCGGCTTTATATCATATTTGACACTGTCAGCCACCGATGGCTGATAGGGCGCGCAACGTTTTAATTTTTTATTGGTACTGTTTTTACTTTCGGGGTAAAACTTTCCCCGAAATGTTTGAAGTATAACATGTTCTGCACACTCCTAAAGTTTGAAGATCATTCCTTCAGTACTTAGAGATATATGCGAAAATGTCTAGAATCTAGAATGGCTGACATGGCGCTCAACGTGTTTACATAAAAGAATACGTGTATAAAATGGAAAAATGCATAAAAAATAAAAGTACAATTAAATACTTTCTTGACATCGTAAGAAAATATTTTTTTTTGTACTCTGCACATCGAGTTAATCATAGGTTTCTAATTATACCATTTTTAACCCTCTACTCCCATAACTAATAGGTTAAAAGTGTACCTCAAATTTCATGCTTGCCTATTAATTTATAGATAAAAATTTGTAATAAAGTTTTTCTTTGTGTAAAAACGTAAAAATTGGCAACAATGCTGTATCTCCTTCTGTAAGCACATGTGTTATTATGTATATACATTATGTTTTATAAAATTTCAAATAGTCTGGAAAGAACATTGCAATTTTATATAAACATAGTTTAAAAATTATTGTTTTTTGACAAGTGTAGGTTTTTCAGTAAAATCATTAATAGGTTTCTTTTGAAAACAGTGCTTTATATTATTGCTAATAAAGAACTAAATATTAAATTATTTATTTATTATTGTTAAAGAAAATAAAAATCAATTTATTTTGTTTTTCAAAACAATACAAAGAATGCAAACTCATAAAATGATTGTACAATCAAGTATGTTTTATTATGTATTGAAATAGTTAATAAATTTGTTACTACTTTATACATAAATACATGAATAAATTAATACTTTAATTACTGAAATCCAATAAGGACAGATGTTTCTCCGAATAATTATTTTCGGTTTTATTAATCCTTGTAAATATAATAGATTTCAATAAGCAACTTATTTGAAAATGTTGTTTGATAAATGACAATAATAATAATAATAAAAAGATATCTTAACATAGATTTGTTATTATTCGTTTTATGACGTATAATTCTTTTAAAGCAACTTGTATTAATTAACATACTGCAGGGTAAAAATTCAAAACAATTGAAATTTATTGATGTAAATAGAATAAATGAAGAAGGAGAAAAATTTTGTGTGTTCTTAATATATTTTCCTAAACAATGTAAAAGGAAAAAAGAAAATAAAACCTATTATAATAGATACTACATATATATCTTATTAGACATGGGTTACCTTAAATAATTTATTTAATTGATTAACTTGTGAAAGGTAAGATTATGCAGTTAGATTACACACACACACACACATACACTAAGCGACAAAAAAAAAAGCCTCACTTGGATGTTTTCCTTTTCGCCTTCTACAACCGCCAATTTTATCGTTTAAAAGCAAATTTTCGAACAGATTTTACTATGTTGTCCTCCACATACACTTTAGCTTTGAGTCTAGTGTTAAAAACAAAATGCAATTGTCAGGAAAATTGTAATTTTAGAATTTATTTCAAAAATGGTAAGAATAAGGCAGTTAACGATGCCACAAAAAGTATTAATTTTTAAATGAAAATCAAAAAATATTTTAATATGTGAGATGGCAAAATAATTAAATGCTAACAAAATATTGGTAAAATGAATTTTAGCAAAATATAAATTTCTTTGGCCGTTTAAACTGGGAATTGGGCTTTAGGCGGTCATGTTGCTCATCCAAGCATGATAACCGCAAGTTAAAATGCGAATGTTTAAAAAATCGATTTGTATCATGTTCAGAACTTAAAAAAGATTTTTAAAAAGTGTATAGTAAATTACTTTCTTCAAAAACAATGCGGGAACAATTAAACAAAGCGGGTTAAAGAACGGAAGATCTGCGAAAAAAGCCATTATTAAGGAAAAGAATTAGAAAAAACAATACTTTAGTTGACCAAAATTTAAAAACATTATCAGTTAATTATTAGGCTGAACTGGTTTTCTCTGATGAATCAAGTTTTCTTTATTTCGTGCAGTTGAAAAAAGCTAGAATGAAGACGAAAATGTGACCGACTTAATGAAAATCGCACTTTTAAAATAGTGACACATTCTCCGTACATTATGGCCCGGAGGTGCATAACTTTTCAAACACTCGGGGAAATTTTTATGCTCAAGGGATCAATTAACTCAAAATAAAACACAATCTGCATAAATATGGTGCCTGACCGACTATTTTGGAGGTATCTTAGACATTTCCGTAAACAGCATTTGAAGATAATAAGGCACCTTACTACACGGCGTCTGTGGTAAGTTTATTCACTTCAAATTGTCAAAATTTCTTATACATTCCCATTAGAACCTATAATTCTGTAAGTAATCATACTTTTTTTCACTTTAAGTTAAATACCACAAAGTATATTGTAGAATTTCTTCTTTACCAGACATGGAAATGGTCAAAATCGCGAATCGCTCGAAAATGTTTCGTCTATAAAAAGGCGGGGGAGAGGGGAGAGGGTTCGAAATTTGCAGCCTATAACTCTGCCAGAACTAGAAAAATGTATTTGTGATATTTGGCACATTGAAATTTCTGAGATTTATATTAAAACACTGTATGAAACTATGCCATTGCGCATTAATGCAGTAATTCCATATAAAGGTGGAATTAACCCAATGCAGAATACATATTTTTAACAAAAAATTGCTTAGATCTAACAAATAAATAGTTTTGTTTCATATATTAAAATATAACTTGTTTATTTCATATAATAAATCATAATAGAATGCAAAGTGTATAGTTATTGCATTATGTTAAAAAAGAAAGTTTTATGCAGATTTTTAAAAAGTACTTCGTAAAGTGCAATAAAGCGAATTATTAAATCGAAAATATACATAGGTATCATTTCATACCTTTGGTATTATGCAAACAAGTTGTTTCAAACATTAATTTTAAAGTTATTACAAATAAAAAAGGTATAAGTAATTTTTTCTGCAGTGCGGCTTTTTTTTTGTCGCTTAGTGTATATATATATATATATATATATATATATATATATATATATATATATATGTATATATATGTATTTCTGCATACAGGTATTTGAAGCAAAAATTAAATATGTTAATGAAAAAGTTCTATGAATCATAGATATGAACTGTTTGCAAGTTAAGACTTATCATAATTAGCAAGTTAAGATTCATTATCTGACGACATTCTAATTAACATTACGTAAAATTTTTAGTTCCCACCTATTTTTTCAAAACAATAATTTTTTAGAGTATATTTCTTCTTATTTAGTCGCAATTACGTTTAGAGAAAATTGCTCTAAATATTAAGTGGTGTGGGAAACAAAGCAGGCCCTACTCTTAACTTCTTCTTTTTTTTTTTTTTTTTTTTTTTTTTTTGGGGGGGGGGGGGATATTCTAAAAGATTAATAATTATTTTCGTTATTGCTACCATTACTTTTATACAATAATCTATATCCTGTTTAATCACAACACATTACTATAAAATTATCATAAAGATTTCTGTATTACATTAGTGGTAACAAAAAAGACAAAAATTTCTCATCCCCGAAATTGCTCTGAAAAAAGGGCGGGGAATCTCTCCAGTTATTATTATAGTACATGATTTGTTAAGACAAGAAAAAATTGTTCATTCAAAATTTTGACAAAAGAATGCGCTATTGTAAATCATTTTATATATAATAAGCGTATGCATGTCTTCTTTTCAACGAAAATTCACCGTATAAAATTTTTAATGCGCATTGCATGCATCATCGTTGCTAACTTTGACACTTTTTGACTACTGCAAAAATTTAATAGGAATTTTTAACATATTTCTGTAACACTTTTAACTGATTAAATAAAATAAAAATTTCTTTTGAAATTCTCCGGTAGCCAAAAAGCTCTAAATTTGGAAACTATGGTTGTATGCACATTTTTAAGACGCAAAAATAATAATAAAGGACAGATTTGCTAACATTTAAATTTATTCCGCAGCATTTTCATCCCGCTTTTATTTCAAACAACTTATTTTATTTATTTATTTTTTACTAATTTTTTTTTTTTATTTTATCGTAGTTTTATATTTGAGAAAATTATTCTGTAAGTTAAGTGGGGTGAAATGAAGACGGGCCTAAAAATGTTCCGGAATAAATTAAGATGTTGGCAACTATGACAGAGAGTTATGTTTACATTTTTTTTTCTTCTGAAAATCAAAATGATGGTTTTATAAACAAATTAACATATATTTGTAATTTTTTAAAATTAGTTACTTAGGTATGTTAAATAGTTTAAAAATAATTTTCTTTTTCCTTCTGTTATCCATTCCAGTTTTGCCAGATTTTGCGATTTTTTATTCAATACCCACCAGTAAATTTCAAATGTAACGGTTGCCTAATCACTTCTAAGATTAATCGTCTATTACTTATATCAAATATCACTTCTCAAAATTATTGGTGGCCGTTGAATAAAATAGTAGTGAAGTCTGGCAACACATTCTCATCAATAACACTACAATATACAAATCACGATTTATTTTATTTGCAGGGTTTGGTGATTATGTCGCTTTACAGAAAGAAAGTGCCTTGCAGAGCAAACCAGAATACGTGGCCTTCAGCTTAGTGTTCATTCTCTTTGGTCTCTCAGTTGTATCTGCAGGTATGAACTTACTGGTGCTGAGGTTCCTAACTATGAACACTGAAGACGAACGTAGGGATGAAGCTGAAGCTCAATGTGCACTCCAAGAAGCAGTTCGGTTAGAAGGTGACGTCATTACTGCCAATGGAAGTATTATTTCTGGAATGGGACCTGATGACTCTGTATCCACTGACGATGGTTCATTATGCACCTGTCATGCATGTTGTCCGGTACGAAGAAGACGAGAAATGAACTTAGAATCGCCTTATGGACTACGTAGCAGGTCAATTAGTAGGTCCCCTGGCATGCCGCTCAATATTATTAGTCCCACTAGCCCGTCAGACGATGTATTTGAATCATTAAAACCAGATTCTGATCTTTGTCTTGAATTCCCTGATATAAGGAAAAAAAGACTGTCCATTTGACACAGGCTGATGCTTAATGAACTTCAATAAATTGACTGACGATTCTACAATTCTGATTTATGAAATACTACATTCAGTCATAAACGCTTTCTGACTTATGAATTTAGAAAGGGCGTGATATAATACTTCAACCATATGAGAAAAATACTCTAGATTGTACTATAAAGAAATTTTGTTATAGTACATTGCACAAATAAATATCTGTGGTTCTTTTAAATCATCATATAACGAAGAATGTAGAATCAGATAGAATTTTTCATTAATCTATAAAAATGAAGAATATTTAAAATAGGAAGAAATTAGAGGAAAGAAACTGAAACATATATTTTTCATAACAGAATCTAAGTCCCACCTAATGGACATTTAAGTACAATATATAACTGAATGTATGTGGTGTATGTGCTTGTGTTTGTAAAAATCTGTTACATTTTTAATGTTTATTAGATTTTCTTATGAGTAAAATATGAATATTTTTGTTAATTATATCTTAATTTCTTAAATTGAAATTTTGGCTTTATTTCAAGAAATCAGTAAATGATTTCATTTATTAAAATATTCTATTTCAAAATTAATTTTAATATGTTTTATACTATTTCATACTTGCTAACCTAACTCGGAAGATTTTTAGTCCCGCCCCTTTCCGCCTATTTTTTCACACCTGTCTTTTTTAAGAGTACTTTACTTCTTATTTAATCGTAAATATATTTAAAGATAATAGTCTAAAAATTAATATGCTGTACAAAAAAGGGTGGGAACTAGCAATCTTTCTGGTTAGTTTGACAAGTTTCTACATTTCTTAATAAAAGAAATGATAAAAATATTAATATAATTGCAAAAGAATTTAATAATATTACTTATTCTTTTCCAGTATTTTCCTTTAGTCTTAGTTGTGCAGGATAAGCTCTGATAGATGTAAGGTATATATTAAATTGTTTTATAGATGTATGCGCTAAAATTTTTGTTTTATAAACTACGTACTCTCAGCCGTTAAATATGATATAGTTAATAATGTTATAGAAAATTAACATAATTATACAAAAATGTGTTATGCAAGATTTAATTTTTAAACTACTCTGTAATATTTTTCTATATGCATTTTTATAAATTACGATTAATTTAATTAAATGTTTGTAATTATTTTCCTTTCTCGAGCATTTTGTTTTATTTTTATATATATCTGTACTCCGGAGGTAAATGACACCATGTCCATTTTTTAAAAAGAGTTACTACCATGTCTTTAATGTGCTACAATGAATACATTTGTCATGACAATGAGCATGGTTTTATTTCCCACCGTCTTATCTCCTTTATATTAACTAGAGATTATTGTTTAATATCTCTATATAAATCTAAGATACGCATAAAGGACATGCTGCTAACTCTTTTCACAAACGGACATGGTGTCCTTTACCTCCGTGATATAGACATATTTCCCTCCCAAAAAAATTCTGCATATTTCTATCTGCTGAGTTACGTAATTTTCGTAATTTAATATCAAAAAAGAAATTAATTAATTGAATTGAATTAACCTATTTATTCCTATTCATTTATTTTATGTAAATTTGAGAAGAATCATATTTTCTAAGGTTAATTAAACTTAAACAAACAAAAATAACAAATATATATATACAGGGGTCGAAGTCTTCACCTTTTTTTCAGGACACTTTCAAGGATGAAAAATTTGCCTCTTTTTTGCCACCACTTTATTCTTAGAGAATCCTTTATTGTACTTTTAAAGTAGTATGTCATCATTAGACGATAGCCTTCTAAACTAGATGCCTTCTGTGCTGCTCGGAAACTTGGCAACAGCTCAAGCGGTAGACAGCGCCACCTGGTACAGATTGTGTGACTTTTTTATTCAACTGCCACTAATAATTTTAAGAAGTGATATATGATCTATATAATCGACGTTTCTTCGATGTGGATGTTAGGATGGAATGGTTGGGAGGCACCTGTGACAGCGTCACGCATCCTCCATTACCTAGATGTGGAAACTAACGGAGTGAGAGTCCAGAACAACAATTCACTGCAATGGAGAAAGGGGGGGGGACATAAAAAGCACAAAAAACAATAACAAATAATTTTAGAGCTTATGGAAAGAGGAAACACAATAACAAAAATGAGTAGGAAGGTTAAGTACAGCATTGCACAACTAGGAGAAAGTTTAGGGATAATAAGAATATTTTTTATTTTTTAGAGAGCAAATTTTTTAATTTTTTTTGGTATTTTAAAAACACAATTTTTAATTTTTTTTTTTTTTTTTAATATATATATATATATATATATATATATATATTGTTGCGTACTTGGGGGTTCGTGAGTTGTCCGAGAATGAAAGGCCAAACGTACAAAAATGCAGTAATTTATTCACAGAAAGTTCCAGAAAAATACAGGTCTATAAACCAAGTATCAGCTTCAATTCAACTAGTAAACACAGCTTAAACAACAGCTGTCAATAGCAAATCCACAGTACAAACTGTATAGCAATAACACATAAAGCAAGTCTCTTCCAAAGAGGCTCAAGCGGTGCAACATTGACAGAAGCTGATCTTAGACTGAACTGACTGGCCTTGGCGAAGAAAGCAGGCTTATATACTGTTCCATGGAACCCAGATTTTTCGAGAAAACTCTAGAAAGTGGTCAACCAATCAACTTACAGCTTCCATATTTGGTATATCTCATATAGGGATTTTCTCGCCAAGGTCGCCAAAAAAATCGCCAAGGTGGGAAAAAGTCGCCAAATTTGGCGCCAAATCCATTACCTGCCTTATTGGGTCTTTTTAATACGTTTTTAAGGGAAAATGAGGCCATTTTAACGCTAAGACGACTAGAAATTCACAAAATTAGCACTTTATCAACTTACTAAGCCTCTTTGAAAGAATTTATACAAAAATAAACACAATTATTTACAATTTTGTAACACTGCCCCCCTCCCAAGGACTGCACGTCCCGGGCAGTGCAACCCTTGGTTAAGAGGCGAAACTAACCAAATTTACACAATCTCAAATACAAAACTAAGTTGCATATAACGACAAATAGAAACAAAAATCAAGTGAGAAATATTTACAAAATTCACAAATATGTACAGGCATCTATATACAAATATTTACATTACGCATGCGCAAATTTTACCAGTATTTACATTTTAAATTTTAATATTACCATTAATTGTGGTACTTGGCTAGCCTGTTATAGTGCACCACCTTCGGTTTTGATGAAGGTGTTTTAGTGATCCGCACCACCACATCATTCAGCCTTTTTAAGACTGTGTATGGTCCGTCCCAGTTGCACTGTAACTTGGGAGAGAGTCCTTTGCGGCGAACAGGATTCCACAACCAGACCTTCTCTCCTTCCTGGAACTCATGTTGTGTAGCCTTTAGATCGTACCTTGTCTTTATTTTCTCCGTTGCCATGTTAATCCGCTTCCCGAGCAAAGTTGTGTACGTCCTCAAATCGTGCCTGGAGATCTTGGATGTACTCCTCGCACGATGAAGGCGCATCGGTGGACAACCAAACAGGAGATCACAAGGGAGACGAAGTTCACGTCCAAACAGCATCTGGGCTGGAGTGTAGCCGGTGGTTTCATGGACAGCACTTCGATAAGCCAGCAGGAACAATGGCAACTTCAAGTCCCAATCTTGCTGGTTCCTTGATACTAGAAGAGAGAGGTTATTCAGGATGGTACGATTGAACCTCTCGACCATGTCGTCCGACTGGGGATGTAAGGGTGTTGTCCGGGTTTTGTCTATGCCGAGTAGTTGACACAGTCCTTTGAAAACATCAGAGGTAAAGTTCCTACCTTGGTCGGTATGAAGTTGTAGGGGCGTGCCGTACCTTGACGCCCACTGCTGCACTAGGACCTCTGCGACTGTGCATGCCTCTTGATTGGGAATGGGATATGCCTCAGGCCACTTGGTGAAATAGTCCATCACGACGAGGATGTATTTATTTACACTGGAGGTCCGTGGCAAAGGACCCAAGATGTCGATTGCAATCCGTTCAAATGGTGCTCCCACGTTATACCGTTGCAGTCTTCCTCGACTTCGTTTCTACGGGCCTTTACGTGCCGCATAAGCATCACAGGATTTACACCATTTCTATACATCCTCCTTTGCCTTGCACCAGTAGAAGCGTTCCCGAACTTTCTGCAGAGTCTTCATTACCCCAAAATGGCCTCCGGTAGAGCTACTGTGCAGTTCTTCTAAAACAGCTGGAATTTTTGATCTTGGTAATAAAATCTGTCATCTGAAGCTTTTCCCATTATCAGATTCCCACTTTCTGTATAATACGCTGTTTCTGATATGAAGAGAGTCCCAAAGTGCCCAATAACTTTTCGTAATGGGACTAAATCTGGAAATGTCCTGCCAGGTAGGTCTGTTGCTGGTCGTCTCCTTCAGTTGTAATATAGGCTTTACGTCAGGATCTTCCATCTGGGCTTTTCTAACTTCTTCGTCACTCCATGGGTCGGGATCTTGTTCTGAAGGTGTTGAGACGGTAACTTGGCGAGCAACTGGCTGTATTCTTTGGGGTCTATCATCGGCTTTACAGCTGTATTTATGATCTTCAGATGGAGGCTTCCGCAAGAAGGCATCTGAATTTTCCCGAAGAGCTCCTCCTGGGTGGCATACTTGAGAGACATTCTTGGTTGCGTCTCTAGGTGTTCTTACTGGGCAGCTTCGTTTGATATGCCCGTCTTTTCCACTGCCCCAGCATTTAGTTGTTGGAGTCTTCCCTTCTTTCCTACTCTCAAGAATTCGTAGCCATCTATTAATTTCTGCAATCATTCCCTGAATCTCTTTAAGATCATCTTGAGAGCCGTTCACTTTGTCTGCTGTGCTGTTCTGGCGATGTTTATAGGAGGCTTGTTGGGCTGTCTCGAGCTTTAGGGCATACACCAATGCTGACTCCACATCCTTCACGCCGGAGAGTCTGAGGGCTTTTTGAATATCTGGATCTCCGACAGCATCAATGAAATATTCTAGAGCCAGATCATTACGTGTTTCAGGATGACAGTCTGAGAAAGCCAAATGTGAAAGCCTCTGGATGTTTGATGCCAGTTCTTGTAAGCTTTCCCCTGGTCTCTGACGACGGGACCTGAGCTGGAGTCGACTATATTCATTGGACCATTTCGCTCCAAAACGTAGCTCTAGTGCTCTGGTTACAGCTTCGAAGTCATATCGCTGTTCCTTCGAAAGGGTCTCCAGAATATCTGCGGCGTCGCCCCGCAACGACCCTACCAGATGAGCCGTCTTTGCAACAGAGTCCCAGCCGTTAGCTTCAGCTACGATGGAAAACTGCGTCTTATATACATGCCATTAGGAACTGCCATCGTAGGTAGATAGCTTAATAAATTCCTGATTCTGGATTCTTCTCTCTTTCTTTTCAGTTTCCTGGGGCATGGATTCTAACTTTTCTTCCACTTTTCTCTCCAGATCTTCTTCTATTCTCTTCAGTTTACCTTCTATCTCTGAAAACCTTCCTTTCAGTTCCTGATCAAAATTTTCTTTAACTTTCTCCTCGAAACTCCGTTCTATTTTCGTAACACTCTCTTCAACCTTCATAACATTTTCTTCTATCTTCATAGCTTTCTCTTCAACCTTCATAACATTTTCTTTTATCTTCATAGCTTTCTCTTTAAAACTTTCTTCTATTTTCAAAACTTTCTCTTCTATTCCATCTATTCTGCTTCCCATATCCGATAATTTACTTTCGATTGATTCTTTCACCGTTGAAAGCTCTCTCTTCATCTCATCTTGATTAGATTTAATTTCTTCCTGAACTTCACCCATAGTGTCTTTCATTACCTTCATTTCTTCAGTCAAGCCGTCTTTCAATTCTTTCTGTCCGGCTTTCATTTCATTCATCTCTTGACTCAGGCTATCTTTCATTTCTCTTTGCCCTTCTTTCATTTCATTCATCTGGGTAGCTAAGCTTTCTAGAAGTTTCTTCATCTGTTCCTCCATAGCTCTAGTTATAACCATTCACAGACAATCCCACTTCTGACACCAGAAATGTTGCGTACTTGGGGGTTCGTGAGTTGTCCGAGAATGAAAGGCCAAACGTACAAAAATGCAGTAATTTATTCACAGAAAGTTCCAGAAAAATACAGTTCTATAAACCAAGTATCAGCTACAATTCAACTAGTAAACACAGCTTAAACAACAGCTGTCAATAGCAAATCCACAGTACAAACTGTATAGCAATAACACATAAAGCAAGTCTCTTCCAAAGAGGCTCAAGCGATGCAACATTGACAGAATTTGATCTTAGACTGAACTGACTGGCCTTGGCGAAGAAAGCAGGCTTATATACTGTTCCATGGAACCCAGATTTTTCGAGAAAACTCTAGAAAGTTGTCAACCAATCAACTTACAGCTTCCATATTTGGTATATCCCATATAAGGATTTTCTCGCCAAGGTCGCCAAAAAAATCGCCAAGGTGGGAAAACTCGCCAAATTTGGCGCCAAATCCATTACCTGCCTTATTGGGGCTTTTTAATGCGTTTTTAAGGGAAAATAAGGCTATTTCAACGCTAAGACTACTAGAAATGCACAAAATCAGCACTTTATCAACTTACTAAGCCTCTTTGAAAGAATTTATACAAAAATAAACACAATTATTTACAATTTTGTAACAATATATTAACACAAGGACAAAAATAAAACACAATACAAGACAGCACAAGGACGAGGACAGGGTATAATCTCCGAAGAGAAGTCAATGCCCAAAGGCGATAGAAAAGTGAAAAGATAAAGAAGTTAACATAAAAAGATTAAAGGTGGGAGTTTACACTGAGGCCCGCTCTGGGTTCGTTTCTTCGATTTTATTCGCCTTTTATGTATATCAAACCCAACTTTAAAAAATTTTGGTGGCTGTTGAATAAAAGAGTCGTGCAATCTGTGGCGCTGTCTACTGCAAAGCTTCCGAGCCATGTGGATGGCATCTAGTTTAGGAGTCTATGATTAAACAGTATAGAAATTATTGTATAAAAATAGTGGCGGAGAAAATAAAAATAAAATTCTCATTTTTCAAATTGTCGTGGAAAAAGGTGGAGAGTACGACCCCTGATTTTAGGAAACTGCCCCTTCCTCTAAATAGGACACTGAGTTAAAAATGATGAAACTTGCACTTAAGTTTATGGCTTAGTGTTCTCTTCAATAGTGAAAAGCAATTTCCGAGTAAGAAGTTTTACTTTATCTGAATAATACTTTCTTATTTTCATTAGAGTACTGCAGAAATAAAGAATCCTGCAACCGCTTAGAAAAGATACGAGCCGCGCCCACTTAAGCATGATTCCCAGGGGCCGGATTTTCATAAGCACATTTTTACCACTATAATTTTTAAATAATTTTCTTCTTCTTAAACAAAACCGTGGGAAAAATATAAAAATATAATATTTAAGCAAGAAATGTACAAAGTTTACAGATGGAGGAGGAGCGGGCGAGACCCACAACCCACGCTACTAAAAGCTTATTCCCCTACGTGTTCCAGCTATAGTTGGTAACTTAGCACCTTTTGGTTACTGCAAAATTTTGACCTATATATTTTTTATTATTTTACTTTATCAATGAAAACCGTTACATTTCACTGATTAAATAAAATAAATTTTTTTATTAAATTTTTTTCGGTAGCCAAAAGGTGCTAAGGGGCCAACTCGCCCCAAGCAAATATTGATTTCACTCGCTATTTTCCAGCAGCCTTTTAAATAATACAATAGCATAAAATGGGTTAAATTAAATAAAAAACCCTTTTTTTTTCTTTATTGTTATGCTATTAAAAAAAAAACTCTTTTTCATAGTTTATTTGTAATAAAATAATAGCAATGTTTAAGAGAGAACTAGAAAATTATAAAAAAAAAAAAAAAAAAAAAAAAAAACTGCAGTCAAAAGTTATAAATTAACATACCTGCAAAAAATTTTCTGCGTGAAAAAAGAATAATTTCCTACACATAATCAATAGATCAGATAAATTGGTTTTACAACAGAAATTTTGATTAACAGAAAAGCTATATACTTACGAAGAAATGCATTTTACATAAAAAATCATTTAATTAAGAGTGTACCTTCATCGGACTGGTAACGGTACGCACTAGTGGAACATGAGTAAAATAGTCTATTACATGCATGCCAACATTTCCAAATTTTCATGAGCATTGCTACATGTTTTTTTTTTTGTTTGTTTGTTTGTTTTTTCCAACGCTTTTTTTGGAGTAATTTTCTCCAATATGTACAGAGAAGCATCCGGAATTCTATAATCTGGCAGCACCCATAAACCGTCACTAATGACTTTTTTTTTTTTTTTTTTTTTTTAACCTCCGCGCCGGTAAATCGTAGTAGTACTGAACTTGTTATTCGCAGCATGCTTGTCAACTTTCATGGGTCGTTAGTAAAGTTTACGGATTTTCATTCAATTTTATTGATTTACGGACTAGCTTGAATTTTTCACAGATTAATCAGGATGATGGCAAGAATTCAGAAAAAAGAGCAACGAAATTTTTGTCTCGCAATGGCAAATCCAAAAGTTATTATAAAAAGACATCGTTCCTATTACTGATACCGAAAGTCAAAATAAACACGACCAGCCGAAATCTCAATCAACAGTTTTCAGAAGGGCTTGAAAAATATGATTTTATCAGCGATAACCAGCTAATGAACGTTCACATGTTAAACAGTCAACCACAAATTATTATTATTATTTGTACAAAAATAAACAATCTGTATTACTGTTTTATAATTGTTATTTAAAAATTTTTAATTTATTTCAAACGTTATTTTAATTATTTTCATTTTTGATTAGGGATTGAATACATTTTTTAAAACTAATTTTTAATCCTTTCCGACACAGAATAATTCTGTTCATTTAAAATCAACAGCCACCGGAATTCAAGAACGATATTAGAAGACAAATAATAAATGAAGTTTTATCTCCATATTATAGAAGAAAAATACTAAAAAAATTTTTGGGATGAAATTTGCATTTGAGAAATAAAATTAGATATGCCGCAGCGGCAACACTGTGCCGGAAAGGGTTTTAAAAAATATATCTTTAGATACTGAGACTGATACACGATTTTGATATACATTTTCGAAACACCCATAATCCGGAAAAACCCATAATCCGGTAATGTTTATTTCCCGCCGATGCCGGATTTTGGATGCTTTACTGCAATTACGATTACTTAAAAAGAAAATTGTTCTTTAAAAAAATGTTTTGAGGCAAACATAAGTGCTAACATTATTCATAAGAAATCAGAAATGATGCCATGTATTTTATCATAAGAAACATGAAATAGATATCTTTTAATTACATTCACGAAAATTGATAACGTTCTTGCCTATTTGTGAAATTTTCTGTTATTTGAGCTTCATGTTTTAGTTATAATAGCGATGTAATAGAGATCTAAAACATTTCTTAGTATCCAAGCACTTTAGGAAATTGAAAATTCTTCAAATAGCTTCTTTTATATCTATTGTGGGCGTATTTCGAATCTTTAGGAATATGAACTGCATCACGTGGATTACGATCGATCAATTTAAGAACAATCATGTTGTCAATGGATATGATTGCTTTCATCTGTAAATAGAAGGTTCTGTTATACTGGGAATAGGAAGTTTTACGCAATAAAAGGCGGAATTAATTCTGACAAGTGCGGTAAGAAACCTCGCAGGGAATCGAGCATCACCCTTTGCCATAACATACCAAATACCAAGTTTTGTGAGATTCGATTCTCTGTCTCGTCTCATTTCTCTTTTGTTGGAACAATTTCGCCATTTCTTTAAAGATATAAAAAATTTATATTAGATCGATATTATAATCACTTAACATTTTACGAAGTAATAACCACTTTTCTTATTATTAAATAAATTGAGGCACTACTATAGACAAAAATAAATAAATAAATAATAATAATAATAAAGACTAAACTAAGATACATATGCTGTCAAATTGTTATAGAAATAGATTAAGAACTACTATTGGCTACAAATTAATAACACTGACTAAAATAAAATACATATAAAGTCGAATTGTCATAGAAAATACCATACATTATACTGATTTATTTTTAGGCTTCTTTAAAACCTACGTTTTCCAACTGTTTTTGTAGAAATAATTTTTTGTTTCTAATTCCAATTTTTCATAAATTTCGTATTTATTACATACATTTCGTAAATACGAAAATTACGTAACTCTAAACGTAAATAATTTTAAAATAATATTTACGTTGCATTTCTCATTTTTGTCCATCTACGGTGTCTACAAATATTTAACATTTCGAATAAATTCCCTCCTTAATATTAGCATAGAAAATAAATTATATTATAGTTATTTTTGTATAATACAATACACAAGGAACATATTCAGTAGCTTAACTGAAACTTCATGGTACTTGTGTATTATCCAGTCGCTCAAAAATATCGATATGTGCTTATGCTATATTGACGCAAATGTTTCAACTATGTTGCATCTTCTTTCTAAAACTGTTGGCCCATAATATATTTCTTTTAAATGCACAAACAAAATTTATTTGCATTTATTATTACAGAAATAGTTACACTACGAATATAAAAACAGTCGCCTGTGCCAGTCCGGTTGTTGTATTTTTTTTTTTACTTTTTATTTATTTATTTATTAACATAGGATCATATTTACAAATTTCCAGGAGAATTAGTTAATTAACTGAAAACTTGTTATTGAATGCTAAAATATATTAACACGAACATATAAAAATGTTTTACACGTTAAACACGAACATGTAAAAAAGTTTTAGTTTTTATTTCTAGGACGTAAAGTATATATTTATATCAACGCTTAAAAGTGGAACTAGCTTTTCATAAAAAAAAGAGTACTTTTACGTGATCTGCAAGCAGGGCTCGAAGCTTTCGCCATTTTTTCAGGATATTTAAAGTAATGAGAAATTACCGTCTTTTTGTTACCACTATTTTTGTACAATAACCTCCATCCTATTTAATCACAGCACATTACTATAAAAATACTGCGAACGTTAAATACTTCTTTATTCATATAGTTCTAGCAAAAAAAGGCAGAAATTTCTCTGCCTAAAAAATCTTAAAAAAAAAAAAAAAAAAAAAAGCGGAGACTTACAGATCTTTTTGTAAGCAAAGTTTAAATGCAAGTAAATCCTGACTAAGGCTACGGCAAACTCTCACAACTATTAAAAAAAAAAAAAGTTACTGTTGAAATCAAGAAATATTTTTTAAATAGTGGTTTTTCTTTTATTGTGCGTAAATTGGGTTTTTGTCTTTAATATTTTATGAAAGCAACAATTTAATAAATAAATTCCAGGATTTCTGTCATGAGAAAATAAAAAAATAATTGTTAAGATACGTTAATAGATGTAAGGTCTGGGCTTAGCCCAGCCCTAAATGCAGATATTAATATATATATATAATGTATATCATAATAAATTTAATATATACAGTTGAACCTCGTTAACGTGAATCTCAAGGGATATAAAAAATTTGTTAATGTTATCAGTAGTCCATGTTATAAGTAACTCAGAAACTAATCGTCATTTGGACGGGGATTGTAGAAACAATTCATGTTTAAAGTAATTCACATTCAGCGTGTTCACGTTAACGAGGTTCAACTGTATTTGTATGTGTATTTTTTTTCCTAATTCTAATATTTTTATTTATTTATTTATTTTCTATTAAGGAGTAAATAATATTTAGTATTTTAAATTTTGTTATTATGCGGAAAAATCTGACCGATATACTTTTGATATAGATAACTAATTTTCTCCGAAATTTTCTCTTCTACACTTAGAAAGGAATTCGTAATTATGTGACGTTTCATTAATTTTACTAATTTGCAATTTTTTTAATGGGTCTACCAAAGAAACCTGACAGTCAACTGGCGACATCTGTTGATTGTTTCATGCATTATCTCTTTATCAAGCTAATCATATATGTTCATATAAATTTGTCTGCCATCAAGCTTTACGAATAGAATTAACACAAAGGAAATAAATGACTTTTCCCACTAATTTATTTAAAATAATAATAATAATGAGTTTTTATTGTATGGACTTAATAATCGCGACCTCGCGGTGAGGGCACCACGTGTTAAAGGGTTAAAAAACAATGCAGTTCAATATTTTAGTTCATAGCTGCGAACATTTCTGATTTTTAAACAAGGCTGATTACCAATATTTTATTTAAAGTAATCTGTCAGGTAAACTTTCAGTGATAAAATAAACCTATAACAAGCATAAAAAATTTCCGGTATTAAGTCTCCCTTACAAAACGGAAAACTTGTCGCTGCGTTTTAGCTACATTTAAAAGAGCAATAAAAAAAAGAATGGCTAATTCAATTTAATGTATTTGCATGTTCATTTCAGTTAATTTTTTTTTTTTTTTTTTTTTTTTTTTTATATACATAAACAAAAATAAATATTCTTCAGTCTTGTTTTATTATAAAGTTGGAACACTTTTTTATATTTTTGTCACACAGTTACCCTAATTCATAAAAGGTAAAAATAAGCGAATTTTAATGCCTCGACTTTAATCCTTTGTGGCCCTGTCGACGCAATTATTATTAAGCTCCAGCTGCAAATACTCATCCCTGAAATTTTTCAGTAAAAATTTACGTTTACAACGTAGCAGAGAAACCCGTGTTTTTTTTTTTTTTTAACTTAAAATTTCTTTTAATTTAATTTTTTTCGTGAATTCCGGTGACAGAGTAATTTAAATGACCGGAATATCCCGTCGCCACAAACGGTTAAGAAGATTTCGTAAAAACTGTATAACACAGTATATAGTTTAGTTTTTAGCGACATTTTGAGCGATAAAATAATACATAAGTACCCAATTTTTAAACTTCATTTATAATAAAATGCTTGCTTCCATTATAACTAATTCTGAATTTTCATGAGCTTATGTTAATGTAAAAAATCAAAGGTTAAGGCTTTGTAGGGCTAATATTTTGTAATAAAATATTATTACCGGTAGAACGTAATTTAGCGTTATTTAATTTAGGAGAAATAATATGAGCTTTTTATGTTAGGCTTTGCACTTTATGTTTAAGTTTTCGTTGCGTGGTTTTAAAGGTTAGTAGTAATACAATTGCATAAAATAAATAGTATATTTAAACTTAATTTAATATTTTTAATATCATATTTTGGATTTTTTGTTATTTGAAAATCATGCATATTTAAATTTCACTTTAATGCTTCAACAAAAAAGGTGTTATAATTTTATGTTATTAAGAACGTATTTTCAAATTATAATGTTTATGGATATTTATTTAAATTATCTAAATATATACATAGTTTACATTTAAATAAACTTTTTGTTAGTTGTTTCTAATATGTAGCATATTATATCTCATTTCCCAATGTTTGGTTTCGTTTTTTTTTTTTTTTTTTTTTTTTTTTTTTCTCCTTTTCCCATTATTTTTTTGCTCAGTAAAAATTTGTTTAATAATTCTTTATTTATTGCATTTTATTCCCTTTAGTTATTGAAATACTACTAAATCCATTTCTTTTATCATTATTCCCCCCCCCCCCTTTTTTTTTCTTCTTATTTTCTTCTTCTTCTTATTATTTTCTTGTTTTGGTCAATTTTACTTTATTTTTTTCAATATTTATCTTATTGCATTAAGGTTGAATTCAACTAAACGTCTCTGTTGTGTCTCATTTTATATAAATGTTTTATGTGTATATACAGAGCTCGAAGTCAATTATTCAAGGGAATAAATTTAAACAAAGTCGTTGATTTAACCCATTAACGCTCGGATTAATTCTGCTAAATATATTTTAAGGAATGTTCCAAATTTAAGAAGAACAACTGAGGTTAAAGATTGTTAACACTTTTGCGGTCGCATGATTTTGTCTTTTTGACAGTAAGGTCCACCTGTGTGCGTTATTCTCACAATTTTCAATATTTCAGAACAAAATATTCTATATTAACTCTTATACTATAAATGGGTATATATTATAATTATATTCCTTCTAATCAATGTATTTGTATCCTTATCACATTCATTGTAAAAATATGAATGTTGGGTATATACTTATGAAATAATTAACATATAAATTGAGAAAGAAACGCCCACTAGCGGAGTTACAGATTTTCAAATGGCGTGAATCTACGCCAGCGGTCGCGAAAGTGTTAAGATAAAAAAAAAAAAAATCTTGGCTATTCTTCTTTAAATACATTGCTTGCAGGTCACGTAAAATTACGTATTTCATAAAAAATGAACCCCACTTTCAGGCGTTCCTCAACTTTGAATAATTTAATAATGAATACGTAAAATCGTTTTAATAAAAATATAACGTTTTAGAGGAACGCAAAAATGTTGGACTTGCTGTTCAAAATAGGAAAATGCCACGACGATAATGTATTAAAATTAAGGCTAATCATTTTTCAGAATATAAATAAATCTAATACACGTGTTAGCACGAATTTCTGTAAAATATTATATTAGAAAGTGTTACTCCCCTTCCTTTTAGTCGCTATATCTGTACAATGAGCAAATGTAGGTGAGAGAATTGAAAAAAACTATAATGGCGATCCTAATTATGAAACTATAATAAATTGGCTTTTTCACATATTTTAGACGATTTACATGGTCAGTAAAAATGTTGGTGTATTAAAAATTTTAGTTTGATAACCTTTTTTCTGAACTACTTTCTAACATTGTTATTGACTATCTATAAGACCTTTCGTAATGTGAAAAGAGATATTTTGGTCGTTTTCCCCTTTATCTCAAAATCACTGCCTTATTTGAATTTGCCGTTGTATGCAAAATCCGCCACAATCGTGAATCCTTTGCTAAAACTTTCCTCTGTTACGTTGAACCATGTTTTATCATTATTTTTTTAATAGATGAATCTTTTATTTTATTTATTTATTTAATTTTGTTCATTTAAATAGACGCAAGCTTAATTTATTGTTCTAATAAGAATTTTTCATTTTTGTCCGGGTAAATGCTTATTTGACAGTATTCGGCAACGTGTTTGCTAATAATTAACACTGAACATTTTAGTGATTTAATAACAGCCCTTTGACTTGGATTATTATTATTTACCATAAAAAATCTTACCTTTCCAATATTCTAAGATTTATTTTTTGTCCTTCGGTACATATTTTCTACAATTTTTCGCTTGCAGCGGAACATTAACTTTTCCTTCCTGTCTTATTGAGAATATTGCCTAGTTTGGCCCTCGGTATGGGAAACCAAGCCTTTCACAGCATTTTACAATAACTGAATACGAATTCAGAACTGAAAATTCTTTGGGGAAGTGCAAAAATATAACCTTTCACACATATGTTCTTTAAAAATATAATTTTAGGTTTAAAACACATTTTAGTAGCAGACTATAATTTATAAATTCACAAACATAATATAAGGATGGAAAATTGGCGTAGAACTCATACCGGTATTTATGAGACAAAATTTTCTCCTTCTTAAACTTTCAAAGTAACACAGGTATGAGTTCTGAGCAAATGTTCCACCTCTGCATATTAGCTGTGAAAAAATAATTTCCTTGAACTGATGATATATATATATTTCTTTAATCAAAGCAAATTCGTGGAATTTTACAGGATCATGGGCAATACCGACGTCAACCATCACTTAAAAAAAACTATTTATAGTTACCAACTTTACCCTTTTTTGACCACTGGAGTAGCTTACCATATTTTTCCAGCTTACAATCCGCAGGTTATTTAAATCGCATTTATACCAAAAAGTTTTGCGTACAGACAGAAATACATTTTGTCTCTTAATTAAAATTTCCGGTGTGAAACTGGTTTAGAATAACAGTGGATTATACACAAGAAAGTATAATCATAAAAAAAAAAATTATTTTGTTTGACCAGTAAAAAGTGTTACAATAGTATATAATAAATTTCTATAAAAGTTTTCCGACAGTCTAAAAGGGCTTCGCAACTATGAAACATTTTTGATTTACCTTGTTTTAATCGGTATGTAGGTGTAATTAGTAAATACATCTGTCTGTCTTGAAAACTTTTATAACGACAATAAAATTACGAAATTATAATTTATAGTGGACACATGAAGATTTTGGAATAGTTTACTATGTCTGATATTCGCTAATATTTAAGTTAATGCAGGGTGATTCAAAAAAAAAAACGTGGACAAAATGATATGACAGATCAGTCATACAACAAGGATCAAAAATCGCATAGGAACAGAGGGTCGCAAACGCCTGTAGAGGGAGCTAGAGCCACGAGAGGGCGTTGCGATACAAACACGAGCTCGGCAAACGGAGATTGTCTTCATTCGAGCCGTGGATGCGTTGGGCGTAACATGGCTAATTACACGCACCACGAAATGGCTGACATGCATTTAATTTACGGCATGGCCAACTGCAGTGCACGAGAAGCCTTGCGAATGTATCGTGAGAAATATCCTGGTAGAAAGTTGCCTAGCCGCTCATTCTTTGCCACTCTGGATCGACGATTGAGTGAAACTGGCTCGTTCGACGTGCACAAGCTGGATGCTGGTCGCCAATGATTAACTCGGACAGTTGATGCTGAAGAGAGAGTTGTCCAAGAACTCCAGCGTAATCCTTCAACGAGTACACGAGTTGTATCCCGAAAAACCCATATCCCCCAAGCTACCGTCTGGCGCATTGCACACGACGAAGGACTACATCCTTATCATTTACAACGCGTCCAGGCACTGGAACCGGGAGAATACAACAATCGTATGGATTTTGCGCGGTGGTTTTTGCAAGAAAGTTCTGCAGACCGAAACTTCGCAGCAAGTGTTCTCTTCACGGATGAGGCTGCGTTTTCATTAGAGGGTGTGATGAACTTTCACAACCTGCATACGTGGGTGAATAAAAACCCGCATGCTACACGCCCGCACGGCGCACAACGAAAATTTACCGTTAACGTGCGGGCTGGCATTGTAGGAGATTGTTTACTTGAACCGTACCTTCTCCCAGAAAGACTTAACGGCCCAATTTATTTAACATTCTTACAAGAGGTTCTGCCAGAAATACTGAATGATATTCCATTGCCTATTCGTCAAATCATTCGATTTCAACACGACGGAGTTCCTGCGCATTTTAGCACAGATGTCAGAGCACATCTGCAGGCTACTTTTCCTGGCGGCCGGATTGGTCGCGGTGGACCAATCGTACAGCCACCACGATCACCAGACCTTTCACCCTTGGATTTTTTTCTTATGGGGATGTTTAAAAGGGCTTGTGTATGAAACACTTGTTGCAGACTAGGTAAGAAGAATTGTTGTGGCAGCAGGATGTGTTCGAGATACACCTGGTATCTTGAGAAGGTGCGGCGTTCTATGCAACGTAGATGTCAGACGTGTCTCGATGCATCTGGCAAAAACTTTAAGCATCTCCTGTAGGCTCAACATTTGGCTTGCATTAGCCGCATATGAGTGAGTAATTATCAATAAAGTAATCTGTGATTTTTTTGTTTCTTCTCTTTGTGTTATGTATTATTTTAGACGCCCTGTAGCGGCTCCGGATCGCAGTTGCGACCCTCTGTTCCTATGCGATTTTTAATCCTTGTTGTATGACTGATCTACCATGTCATTTTGTCCACGTTTTTTTTTTTAATCAACCTGTAATCTATTTAAAAAAACTAAAAAGGTTCTATGCGCGATTTTATGAATTGTCTAAAGGTACTTTGCTAAGCATTAATGGGTTAAAAGATAAAATATTGAAAAACATTTGATTAAATTACAGATATTTATGTTGAACTAAGCATGCAGCTCTTGCATGGGAAGATCTATATGTTCGGTGCTGCGCATGCGCTGCAGTTTTTTTTTTTTTTTTTTTAAATGCACTATACTAGATTTATTATGGTGTTATAAACCTTTCTAAAAATTTTTATTTGTTAAAAAAGTTCAATTCAGACTTTGTACAAACTCTAAATGCATCAATACCTATTTTTTTCATTTGATAAAGTATTTAATTTGTGTTTTATACTGTATTTCATTGTCATTTTCTGAACGGGTTAAGACAGTTTCCGTTTGCACCATGTTTCATTCTACGAAACACATTCATTGACAAGCTTGTTTACAATATTATAACAATATTTTCAAAATTTTTGTACTTGTGTGTTAAGTATTTTTCTGTAATAAATATATTTACAGGTATTTCTAACAAACTTACAGCTTGTATATACAGAATTTCTTACTTTTGTACTAAGCAACAACGATACTATTTCTTTCTTTTGACATTTGTTCCTATATTTTAATGAGCAGACATGATATTTCATAGTTAAAAAAAAAATATTCCAAGTAAATTCTATAGTTACATTAGTATTTTATAACAATACTAATGGGAATAAAAAATACTTTTATACTCAAATGAGTATAGTTATAGAAAATTGTATCAAATCATGTTCTGCTGTGGTAATATAAATTGAAAGTAATACTTGCATGCCTTCTGTGAAATTTTAAGTTACTGTATGTATAGTTTCAATAACTAATGTTACGACGTAAGATTTTAATACAATTCATAAATAAAGATATATATAAACTTTGGTGGTTGGTCTTTTTCAGAAAATTACTGCAAAAACATAATATTTTTTTTTAGAAATTTTCATTCATTTTTTTCATTTTCATTTTATCATTATTATTTTTTTAAATGTTATTAATATTAATGAATTGTTTGTTTAACTCTATAAAAATAAAAAAATATTTTTGAAGCTTACCAAATCTTCAAAAATGGGAAAAATCATTTATTTTCTTGTTCACACTGTATTCACATCACATCATCACATGTATCATAATCACATTAAGATGCGGCTGGCGCCGATGGATTGCAGAGTTGTCAACTTTTATAAGTTATTCTAGAGCATCGTTAGTCCCATTATTTTCATAGCATACCTGCAGGCCTCGCAGCGATCCTAAAATTTTAAACACATTTTATTATATTTTCACCACTCTCCTTAACGAAAAATGTTTCTCGAATACTTTTCAGAATTTATTTTATACAATAACCTTATTATTATTTAATCGTAACAATATTCGAATAGAACTACTCTAAAAATAAAGTGGTGTGATAAAAGGGGCGTTTTTTCAAGGGGCGTTAACCCTTTCCGAACGGAACATTATTACTTTAAAACATTAAACATTACCTTCTTCTGATTTGCCAGCATAAAGAAAAATCTGGAGTGACTCCACTCGACTTTCCGAACATTGAGTAACTAACAGTTTTGTAGATAAAATAAAGAAAGAGGAATTGCTAAACAAACAAAAGAGACAAAACCATAATAGAGTGTTTTTTTCTCCATATATCACACGAGGTTTTATTTAACGCTACTGAACTTTGAGCCCTTAGATCATAATGATAAAGAATTTTTCGTTTTGTCCCTGTAAAAATCTATAGATGCTAGATTCACCAAAATGCTTATAGTTAGTGCAACAGTGATTTATAATATTCATACAAATTTTCAGCTCAATTGAATAAGGCGTTTAGATGCTATCGCACTTTTAAAAATTTGGTCTCATAGGCCATAATGATAAAGAATTTTTCTTTGTGTCCCTGTAAAAAAACTGTAGTGCTAGATTCACCAAAATCTATACAGTTGGTGCAAATGCGACCTATAACATGTGTACAATTTTTTTGCTCAGATTAATAAGGCGTTTAGACGCTATCACACTTTTAAAAAATTGGCCCCATTGGCCTTAATGATAAAGAATTTTTCTTTGTGTCCCTGTAAAAAAACTATAAGTGCTAGATTCTCCAAAATCTATACAGATTGAGTATCTGTGACCTATAATATGGGTATAAAATGTTTGCTCAATTGAATAAGGCGTTTAGATGCTATCGCACTTTTAAGATTTTGGTCCCATAGGCCATAATGATAAAGAATTTTTCTTTGTGTCCCTGTAAAAAAACTATAAGTGCTAGATTCACCAAAATCTATAGGGTTCGTACTATGGTGACTTACAATATACGTACCAACTTTCAGGTTAATCGAACAAAGCCTTTAGACGCTAGCGTGTTCACAAACATACACACATACACACATACACACATACACACACACATACATACATCATCGTAAAAATAGTGAAAACGGACTCAGGGGACCTCAAAACGTATAGAAACATCAAAATCTCGAATTTGGATTTTTGACATGATTACAATACTTTCCTCACTATAGTGTTCGGAACGTAAAAATATGGCGTGCAACCGCAATTTGTTGATTGAAAATTGTACTTTACACTTTCTGGGAATTAGTACGATCGTGCATTTCCTGTTTTTATTACATATTATAGATGACTGCTGCAGATGCAGAAATGCATGTGGATATGTGGCTCTCTAACCCGCACAACTGTGCAGCTTAGGTCGGACAGTGCTATCAATTTTACGCTTATAATGAGATGGCTGGCAAGTATTTCATAGCAGTAACTTTGACTAATGATTTTCTTCTTATTTAGTCATTGTCTCATATTGAAGGGAAATATTCTACAAAAAATATGGTGCGAAAACAGAATGGCACTAAAAATGCTCCGGAATAATTTATAAAACTTGGCAATAGGGCGATTAGTAATAACGTCTGGTTATTAATTGTATTATTAAATTTAGTTTGGGGAAACATCTACATATAAAAACGTACATGAACTTCATTTTTTCCAACAGTAAAACCCACGTTTGACTTCATATTCGAATTTCTGAGCTCAAGGCAATTCGAGAAAAAGTATATTTTATATACGTTTAATTAATTCTTGATAGAGTTACAAGAAAAAATGTACTAGATGTTAAGTTAGTTATTGAGAGAGAAACTGGAGGAAAAAAAAAAAAAAAAAAAAAAAGAGGAAAATTTTAGAGAAAATCACAGTTTCATAAAAATAATTTTATTTGCGTCTAAATCAACATGAATAATTATTTTAATGCCTATGCAAGATGTTAAATAATTATCTAGATGCATACAATTAATAGGTTATATTAACTTCTTTTTAAGTATTTATTCGCAATAATAAAATTAAATGCTTTTACTATTGGATATAAATAACATTGCGCCTATCCTTCCTATAATAGATTTTGTACGCTAAAGAACTTCCAAGCACCAACTACTCTATTTCACAAAATTAAATTAATAAAGAAAACTACCATTATTATTAAAAAAAAAAAAAAAAAAAAAAAAATGGTGTGAAACAGCCACGCGACTTCCATTACCACTATTACACGTATTCTGTGCATTTTTCGAAGATAATGTGTTCAGAAGGCATAAAAATGACCTAACGAAGTAAATAGCGGAAAATTTTCCGGTAAGAGAAACTTGATACACGTGTACATACTTGATACACATATAAAACAGAGTTTACATAGCCAGTTATAAAATAAGAAAAAAATTAGTAAAGTTATTTTTTGAAAAACCAATTTCAGAGATCTAAAACTGTCCTACCTAAGCAGGATGATTGTTAATTTTCCTGTAATAATCACGTGATACATGAGAAATGATATCTAAAAGTATTCATGTAATAATTTTCAAGAAAATCGTTAGAGACATTTTTGAGATACAAACTGTTACCAAAACTTGGCGTACATATTTATTAACCGGAAAACAATAATTACATACAAAATGATATTTAGAAGGGAGTTAATATAGCGAGTTTGAAAAAAAAATCCTTACAGCCGTTTTTAAAGAAACGCACTTGTGAGACCTGAAATTGAGCTATTTCATAGCAGCCAATATTTTAATTAATTAAAATATTGGAATAAATTAAAATATTGGTAGCTATGGCTATTTACACAGAACGCTTGTCCATTTTCCTAAACTAACCAACTATATCATTCGAAAGGACGTAATAGAGTGTTTATATAGCAACTTTAAGAAAATCGTTAGGGCCGTTTTTGAGATACGAACTTACGGTACGAACTTACGATTTTACGAACTTACGATTTAAATTAAGTTTTCTGAGATTTTTTTTTTTTTTTTAATAAAACTGAAATAGTTAATTCAGTTACCTTATGGGTTAAAAATTAAATA
Organism: Salticus scenicus; assembly: GCA_963930645.1. Taxonomy (NCBI): domain Eukaryota; kingdom Metazoa; phylum Arthropoda; class Arachnida; order Araneae; family Salticidae; genus Salticus; species Salticus scenicus. The sequence continues at coordinate 104,691,005 of OZ005656.1, read as the reverse complement.
ACTTAAGACACACGAACCTTACAGTATTGGAATAAAACAAATATGGATAACATGATTAAAACGAAAAATTAGCGATACAAAACTAAAAGAAATTATTTAATTTTTACGAAAAAAAGTTACCTATTATTATTTGGACATTTCTGTTTTGAACAGTAAGCTCCGCCTTAACGCGCTGCACTGATACTTTATTATGAACTTGCATAGTACTAATCATACAATATTTAAATATCAAACCATGTATAACAAGATTTAAACAAAAACTTAGTGGTTAACAAATCGGAAAAAAAATATTTGACATTGAAGAAAAAAGAGTTATATTCCTGATTTCATAGTTGCTAAATTTGACATTTTTTGACTACAGAAAATCACAACGGAAATTTTCATTTTATTTAATTAGCGATAGTGAAAACTGTTACAAGAAATATATAAAAATTTCTGTTAAAATTTTTCAGTAACCAAAAAGCATTGAACAGTAAGCCTCGTCTTTATGTGTTTATCTAAAAAGCTGCATTATTTAACAAAACAATTTTACATATCCGTTCAAAATATAAATATCCCAATAATAATAGGATAACTTTTTTTTCCCTTTAATAATAATATTATTTTTTTTCCAGTTTTGTTTCGCTAATCTATCGTTTTAATCTTGTAATCAATGTTTTTGCACTTGAATATTATAGAACTAAATAATTGAAATTTTGTACTCAGCAATACATGCGGTAAATGCTGCAGGCGTTTATATATACTGGCGTCACATAAAGAGTCCAACAAGAACATGCAAAATAAACTTTTTGTAAAGCATTGTTTCAGAGAAAATCAGTATACGAAGCTAATTTCATTCGGAATACCATCAAATCCCAATCTCCCTCCTGCAATGTGTTAATTTAACAAAAATAAATCAATTTGTATCGTAAAAATCGGAATGTTAGTTAGAAAACCTGGAGAATCACAAAAAAAAAAAAACTGATGTGGGCATCACATGACTTTTTTATACATTCACTGAAATTTACGTATTATTTTTAGGGAAACAATGACATTTTCGTGTGTGATAAATGGTTCGTAAATAAACAGGCAGGTAAAACAGGCCATGATCATTTAAATTATACAGTTAAAATAAGACGATTGCAATTCAAAATTACATTGAACTCAGATGATTAAATTGATATTATTAAAAACATGGTTGTTGAGGGAAGTTTTTAAATAGGTAGAAAAATAACATGTCAGTTTACAACTGGTAAGTATTTCTCGTTTCGAATACTAGAATAAATTAATTTAGACGTATTTTTTTCCTAGTATTATAGAGATTTTTTTAAAAAATATTTATCTTAAGTTATAAATGCTATTAAGTTATTTATTCTTACTTACATAAACGGTAGTACATTGAAAAAATGGTTGAAATGAAATACAGTAGCATACAGGCCCATTATCGTATGGGCAAACCGGTACTTTGTCCAGGGGCCCCGGACATTAAGGAGCTCCCAAAAGCAATAATATTAAAATGAAAAAAATATATATATTTTTTTTATTTCATTATTTCAATGAAATTTTAAATTGGTTTTTGAGCAAGATAGGGTTACCCCCTGATTATTTAGCTTTAATGCTAATCAGTATTTCGAAATCTTGCTTTTGCTCATACGTGGTAATGGTATACACGGAAGAGATTTTTTTTACGCAATTTTGAGCCTTTCCAATTATTTTTCATTTAAACTAATGATCTTAAGGTGTTTTAAATTAGTTCATTAGATCTTATTTTCTCAATTTTCTAATCTAAAATCCATTTTGTTTCAGTTCATTTTCAAAAACACAGATCTCAATGTTTTGCAGTTAATAATCAAGAGATTATGTTATGGTATGTCTGGTGTAAGTAAATTCAATTCTGATTAAAACATTATGCAATTTGCTGATTAAATAATTCAGAATTTAAATATAATTTATTGGTTAATTTGGATTTCAGTGGCGTATAACCGTTTGTTACTTTCATTCTACTGAGTCTTAATTATTATTTTGTAATCCTAATTTTAATATATATATATCATGCTTGCCAACATCCTAATTAATATTCCGTAGTGTTGTTAGTCCCGCCCTTTTTTTCACACCAGTAAATTTTTTGAGTAATATTCTCCAAATGCAATTACGATTAAATAAGAAAAAATATACTGTAAAAAGATACTGATAGGAAAAAGAAGGCGGAGCTAACAATACTACGGAATATTAATTAGTATGTTGGCAGGTATGATATATATATATATATATTCTAATGAAGTAACTTTTAAAATGAGATGAAAAATTTTAAAAGACACATTTTAATTAAAAATTTAAAAAAACACATGGCAAACGTTTCGGCTAAACATTAGTTCTCTTCAGTCTCAATATACATACATAGCACAACAGTTAAGATAAAGTCACAAAACATCACAAAATCAAGTACTCGTGAAGAATCGCTTTAGCCTCGTTCAAGGGAGAATGCTGTAGTTTGGTAAAAACGCCATCTAGTAAAATTCATGATTCATACACGTTTACGTTAGAAGCCAAGATTTTAATATTGTCAAAATCAGGAATATTATCATTATCAAGAGAATGTATTACTAGTTTAGATTTTACATAATCGATTTTATGTAGGTGCCCATGTTCTTTAATTCTAATATCACCAGTTCTACCAATTTCGCCAGTATGCGTACAATTATAATTTTTACATGGGATACTGAAAACCACACCTAATCGTTTAAGGGGGGGGGGGGGGGGATAGTGGATTTAAAGCTTGAGAGAAAACTTATAAGAAGAGAGAACCCCTAAATTTATTAAATGAACTTGCCGAAAATCCTGATTTTGGACTTGTTCCCTTCTTCAAACTGTGATTCAATTGTATTTATTTGAAAATAATTTAAAAAATATATTTTTAACTTTTTGATTGTTAGAACCCAAAATGCATCTGCTTTCTTAAAATAAATACATAAATATAACACTCATGTCCATAAATTAAGGATAATGCTAGCTGCGGCAAATAAAGGTTCAGAAGCAAAACAAATATGACTTATTCATAAAGCACATTTATTAAACAAAATATCAAGAACAAAAAAGGTGGTTTATGTAGAATACCATTCATAAAAATTACGATTTTTGCTCCCTAAAGCTATTACAAAAAATATCTCACTTGCATAAACTTAACATTACTTGGTTGGTATGATGGTTTATACATTATATGTCTCCCAGATGATGAAATACAGTCCATACAACGCCTAGGCATGCTAATAATGAATTATCCAACTGATCTTGGGGAAGATTACTCCACTCAGTAAGTAATGTTCCAGTCAGGGGAGAATGCTGGTCATTCCATACGGGTGATATCTTCAGATTGTAGGCATCCATCTACAATGTTTGCACGTTGAGGGCGCGCATTGTCATCCATAAATACAAATTCTGGGCCCATGGCACTCTAAACCAACGTACGTGTTGTTCCCGAATGATGTCCCGATAAATTTGGCCTGTCATGGTTCCGATTTGAACATGCAGATCTTCTCTGGAGCCCAGTATGATTCCCCCCCCCCCCAAACGAGCACTACTTCCCTACCGTAACGATGTCGTTCAATGATGTTGTCTTGGTGGTAACGGGTACCTGGCGTTCTACATATGAAAGACTGACATGAATCTGACTGCAAGCTAAACCTGGACTCGTGAGAAAACATCATACAAGCCCACTGTGCCGATGTTCACATTGCCTATTCTCTACTCCAAGCTTACCACTGGCCACAGTGCGTTGCCGTGAGTGAAACACATCTGGCAGATCTGCGAGTATATAGACCAATATCTCCCAAACATCTATACATGGTTTACCTTGAAACTATGGTACCCGTGGCTGCAGACTGCTGATGATTCAGGTCTTATGCTCTGCTCCATATGCATATTTTGTCAGTTACTGCCAAATATCGGTCGTCATTCGGCATTGTAACTAGGGGCCGACCAGTAATGCAACGTTGACTGGCATTTCCATTATTTTGGAATCGTTGCCAAAGCCTAGAGATAACACTTTGTACGATTTGAGGTTCCCTCGATACTTCTATTTGAGTACACCCTCATTCTAGTTGGCCGATAAGTCTACCACATAAAAAATCATCCACATGCGTCCTCTGCGTCATATCTTCTCGGTTGTGGCACTGAGCAGCTTACAGAACGCTTGTGAACAATTTTCCTTCTTTGCTCCTATTCCTGTCTACCCCTTTCTTACACTTTCGTCATTGTGGCATCATATCCACGTCATCTAACGGCTTCCTATAATTTGCATATTATTCTTAAAGATATGTGTGGTATTTCTACATGTGAAATGTTTGCATTAAAGGTCGATTTCCGTGTGATTCTGGATTATCCTTAATTTATGGACATGAGTGTAAATAAAAGAACATGGTGCAAGTATTTTACCAGCATATAAAACATAAATTGCTTTTAATCCTTTGCCGGCTCTAAGGCTCTAAAGAGTGTTGCTAAATTTAGCGATTCATTTATTCAAATACCACCAATAATCTGGAAGAGTGTTATTTGATAGACATAACAGACAAAGCTAGTAGGCATACGTTATAGTTAAAATTCAGTGGTGGATATTGAATAAAAAATTCTTTAAATTTCGCAACACTGACCAGAGGAGTGAAATTAAATATGACTGGCAAAGGGTTAAACAATATTTTCTATAAAACGAGTATACTGAATAAACTTTTTATTTTAAGATGAGTAAAGCAAAATATTTGATATATTTAAAATATTTATTAATTACATCATTTCACTTTAAATATGAATTTTATGGGGGCTAAGTTTATAATTTACAAACATTTTGTATCATCTGAGTTTGTATAAATGAGAGTCTGCTGTGTCTATTAACAATACAATTTTTAGCAAAAATGTTACAGAGAGCTCAAGGTATTTAATAAATAAATAAATAAATATAGTGTAACCACGTTTCCTACGCCTAGCAGTGAGGACGAGTCGAAAATCTTGGAGGGTTTCCAAGTTGACCAACAGGTTTGAATTTAGTAAACATCCAGTCATTCGGTATTCCCTTATCGCTTATTTTCTCTCAACGAAAAGCTTGTCTCCCCTATTTTACTAGTAGACTCGTTGAATCCGCACTTGCGCAGAGGCTTCCATGGTCGCAAGAAATGTAGTTAAAGAGTAAAAACATACAGTTAAAAGAAAAAGAAAGACGAAATGAGCTTTTCCCAATATTAGCTACAATTTCATTTCTAATTTTATGAAATATTAATATTAAACAAAAGAAAATAATCTGATGTGGCATTCACACATCTTTCTCTTACCCTGCAATTCAATAATCTAAAGATAGGTTGCATACTAAATCTTAAGATCAGTAAAGTAAGATAATAAAATATAATATACTTTTAAAATAATCTAAATTGAGTTTAAGAACAATTTTATTTCACACATTATTCTGTTTGACGAGGGCTGCCACCTCCCACAACACCTCGTTCCTTTATAGTGTCTAGAATTACAAAAATAAATAAATAAATAAAATAAAAAATAAAAAAATAAGGCTGTTATTAATTTGCTTTTAAACTTGCCTGTCTTGATCAAATTTCCAAGTGGCAACCTAATACGAACTTCAAAATACCAAATTTGAATTTCATGCAATTTAATGTTTTTAAGCTATGCTGATAACAGACATACAAACATATCAACCGCTTAAAATTAGACTTTTGTAATTAGGGAACTTCAAAACGTGAGATTATACTAAAAACACAGTTGAAAATTGAACTTCAAAACAGGCTTTATTTACAGTATGGGTATGAGAAACTCCTGAGACGTGTTCGTCGACATAGTAAAATATAACAAAAAGCACTTCTATTAATTATATTCAGCTGAAAAGAATGTAATGCTTAGTTTTGTGTAGCCCTGTAAACGAATCATGAGTGATTTCTAAACCAAAATCCACACAAAACATGCTTTTATGCATATAGAAAAAATTTGTTCATTCCGTTTTATTTATGTCAGCCTATAGATGTTAGACTGTACTTACCAGAAATTTTCCCATAGACATAATGTATTTGAGTTTTCTTGGATGGCCATGTACACGAACAATTTGCTTGATTTTAACAAAAAGTTTAGTGTAAAATCCCTACGTGATACACATATAGAATACCGAGTTTCAACTTTCTGCTACTATTTGTTCTTGAGATATGCTGATAACAGACACACAGACACACACAGAGACAAACTACTAAAAAGATGTTTTTTGGATTCAGGTTTACCTTAAAACGTGTAAATAAAACAAAAACTCAATTTCGAAAAATTGACACAAAAACAATATTTTCTGTATTGTATATTTGAGTAAAAGAAAGTAATAAAAGCGAATATTACTCAGATGCTATTATTTTTAACTAGAAATACCTAAAATTTGAAAATAAAATGCAAATACCTTTGATAATACGTTTATCTATAATAATAAATTTTATATAAACTACAAAAATTAAAATAATAAAACTTAATTATGACAAAAATTAATTTTCAAAAATACATGTTTTAAATAATTACCTTAATAACATTTTAATCCGCCTACCTTGGTTTGGTAACATATTGAATACGCTAGGCTGCTTTCAGTTATAATACTTAAAACATTTATTACTTCAGTTTATTCCTATAGAATACCTATCAATTTATAGTATAATCATTCAGATTTATATCATTCCTGTTTATAATAATGTTTTACCAAAAAAAAAAAAAAAATTCCATTCCAAATACTTCCATTTCTCTACTACCGTAGGAAATGGAAGTATTGTATTCGGTCCAAAAATTTGATATCGAGATTTCACCTGATTTACACGTTTTAAGGTCCCCTGAGTCCAAAAAAGTGGTTTTTGACAATTGGTCAGTGTTTGTGTATGTATGTATATATGTATGTATATATGTATGTATGTATGTATGGAATCTTCTGGCTATAATGTCTCCGAAACTAATAAAGACAGACCTACAAAACTTTAGAATTGATATAGGTCTGGCGTACAGATGAATTTTCCAAATTTTGGTGAAAATTGAAAAACCAGAAGTGGGACATAGGAAACCGGAAGTGGGACCGTAAGTTCGTATCTCAAAAATGGCTCTAACGATTTTCTTCAAATTTGCTATATATACACTCTACACTATATAAACACTCAGATGTCTGATATAGTTGGTTAGTTCAGGAAAACTGATAGGCTTCCTGTATGAATAGTTCAATTTAAGGTCTCGCAAGCGCGTTTCTTTAAAAACGGCTGTACGGATTTTTTTCAAACTCGCCATATTAACTCACTTTTAAATATCCTTTTGCATGTAATTATTTTTTACCGATCAGTAATTGAGTTTTGGTAAAAGTTGGCATCGCAAAAACGGCTCTAACAATTTTCTTGAAAACTGTTATGTAAATCCATTCCTTTCTCATGTATTACGTGGTTATTAGAGGAAAATTGACAGTCATCCTGCTTAGATAGGTTCAGTGACCTACAACTTTCGAGGCCCTGGGAGAAAATTTCACCCCACCCCTAAATGAGCTCCTCCTATATTGAGGCCCCTTGCACTTCTTTATTTAAATTTATTTATATAAAAAGACACTGAGGTAAGTTTTAAGACTGATTCAAAAGACAAACCAAACAAGAAGGCAGGGTCACTGGTCCTGCTTGCCCTGCCTTAATCAGGCTTTACACAAATGAGTTTTTTGTTTTTGGAGTTGTCACTCTAGGGTCACATTGTGTATATTAAGGCTCTTTAGACAGGGATCTTAAAACTATGGCTTAAAGAAGAATTTCCGGAATTTTTCAGGTTAAAATAATGGTTCGTCAATTTCATCAGATATAGACATTTAAAGGTTAAGTTTCTTCGGAGGTTCCCTCATGACCAGAGACCCCGGGTGGACCGTCCCATCCGCCCCACTTTTGGTACGCCACTGGGTAGGTCAGTTTTAGATCTCGGAAATTGGTGTTTCAAAGAATAACTCTACAATTTTTTTTTTTTTTTTTTGCTTATTTTTTACGTCGCTATATGTAAGCTTCGTTTTACATGTCTTTACATGTGTATAAAGTTTCTATTACCGGAAAAATTTTAGATCCCTACTACTTCTTTAGGTCACTTTTATATCTTCTAATTCTGATCATATTATCTCCAAAAAATGCATATAATATGTGTAATAGTGGGTTATGGAAGTCGTGTGGATGTTTCACATCAGATTTTTTTAGCTTGAAAAATTATTGTTTTAATAGTTTTATAAAAGTAAATATATAATATATGACGAAATAAATAATAATAATAATTACATGATAATTTATAATGACTAATTATAAAAAATCTCTATTAAAAAAAAATGTACCGTGAGAGTCGGTAATAAATGCTCTTTCTCGTGGTACAGGTGTATTTTAATATCTCTAACAGTTGAGCAGCGATCGCTTTATAAAAACCCGCGAAATTTTCTCTCTCTCTCTACTTTTCCTTTTGAGGAACGCGGTTCAGGGGAAAAATTACGGTCGCCCGGCTTTTTGAATCGTTTTTTGATTAGGCATATGTTGACGTTTTAATTAAGATCTCCGGATTTAATTAAAAAATTTTAATTATTTTTGCACTATGCACTCGGGAAGGCTTCTGAGCACCCGCATGTCAAATGTTGTACTTCTGCGTTCAGAAGGTGCTGAACGTATAGATGCACAGATAGACAGACATCGTCTTTTATTATTACAGATTATTACATTGCGGGATGTTTTTCAAGTTAGTACTGAAAATCTTGCTTCAAGCTTTAACGTGAAGGTTCCTTCGTGTACACTTTTCAATGAGACAAGAAACATTTTTAAATAAAAAGTAACATCAGTTGTTCTGGTGGAAAATATATTTTTAATTTTTTTTTTTTTAAATAATTATAATCAAACCGATTTTAATAGTGAAGAAAATTGCATGTGCACTTTGGCTCTTGAAGAGAGGACGTTCTTCCGATCATAAGAACTCTCATGTAGTCAATTAACCTAAAATTCAAACACCATCACCAGGCTCCAAAACAGCCGAGACAATGCCACACTATGATTACTGTTAGAACTATTCCAAAGCTTCTTTATATAGATCGCATTGAAACGTGACTTAAGAATATCGCTCCAAGATCAAAGAATTTTTCAATAACATTTTAAATTTTACACGAAGACCTTAGAATTTTTCTAAAAATAGATTTTTCTAGAAAATATCGCCAAAAATTTGGCAAGAGATCCGCCAGGTTTATTACCAGAATTCCTCCTAAAATTAATTCTAATGGTACGCTGCCTGTAAATGCTTTTTCACAACAATGAGACTCTTTATACGCTTAAGAATGAGAATATCTTAATGTTGTCTGAGTAATATTCGTGAGGATAAAAATATTTACATCTTCATATAGGAATATGAATCGAGAACAGAGTATGAACAAGAGTCCTTTGCCGAATTCGTCACCAAGATCCCTTAAAAAAAAAAAAAAAAAATCTCATTGCAGTGTAAGTTGTTTATCTTGTAAGTTATAGCAATAAGTCTATCCGTACGCAAAAAAAAAAAAAAAAAAAAAAAAAAAAAAAAACAGAAAAAAAAAAGAATGTCTCGTACTTTAGGAAAATAAAAATTATATTTAAAAACTTGTAACATTATGAATGTATTAAGCATTTATTCGAACCAACCAAACACCTAGAATTGTTAAAAGTCATAAAAAGTAATATTTGGCTCTACCTTTGTTTTTTAAATGCAGTCCTGCTGCGGGTTTCATGTTATTTAATACGAGCGAAATTTACCCGCTTCACTAATCACTATGTTTAAATCAATCGCTTACAAATATAAAATCTGAAAGATATAATTCTGAACGAAATTCTAATATAATAGGCCGAATTATCGGTACGATTCGCCGCTGATTGTAGCAGAATTTTTACTGCCCTCAATATGCCGATTTCGAATACCCAAAGCATGTGACAATGCCTCATCAGACTGTGTGTAGAAAGGAAAGGATTCGCACACAACTTTGGTTGGGGTCGCTACTGCCTTCGGCAGCGTCTTTACTATTTGCATCCCAGGTGCGTTCGTGAAAGAAAACATTGGCTAAAAGATGTTACAACGATAAAAGTGAAAAGTAAACTTTTGACAAAATCTCAAAGCAATCTTAGTAAAATGAAAGAGAGACACGGTGAATGAAATAAACGAATTTCCGGCTTAGGAGATATCATTATTATGATTAAGGGAACATACGAACCTTCTTTTTTTAATTAAATTATTGTTAACTAAGCTTCATTGGGCATGTCTAATTGTTATTTATAAGTTTTTTATGTATTTTGGAATAGAATTTAAATTATGTTGTGAATTATTTAATAATTTATGTGTTAATAATAATTTTTTTTTTCACCTAGCGCGCAGGATATCTCTGAAACTATTTAATATTTTTCTTGAAATTTTCAAAGATTATGCAACATATTAGATCCTTCAATCTAAACCTAAATTTGTTCAAATTTAGGTTAAAAATATATTTTTAAAAAGTTTAAAGATCATTCATTTTTTAATAAAATCTGAAGTATCACCTGTATGAAAAATAGGCGGAGGTGTACAAATTAAGGTTCAGTTTGAAGGATCTGATATGTTACATAATCTGTGAAAGTTTCAAGAAAAAAAATTAAATAGTTTCAAAGATATCCTGCGCGCAAGGGTGAAATATATATATATATATATATATATATATATATTATTAACATATAAATTATCAAATAGTTCACCACAGAATTTAAATTATATTCTAAAATACATAATAAACTTATAGGTAACAATTAGACATGCTTAGTGAAGCTTAGTAACAATAATTTACTTTAAAAAAAAACTTTAATTAAATCGATGTTTTTTGAAGTTATAAGGGTCGTATGTCCCCTTCCCTTAAATGGAAAATGGAATCGGAAGTGGGAAAAGAAAAATTTAAAGTGATACTTATAGTAGGAGGAAAGATAAGTACATCTGATGTAAGAAAAAAAAAGGTTGGCTTTAAAGACTTCGTATTAGAAAAGCATTTGGGTTCCCAACTTTCTTTTGACAGGTCAAATAGACGATTTCCATTTATACAGAAGCATGATATTGACATTGAACTGTGCAGAGGGCAGTCTTACGATAATGCTAGCAACATGACTGGAATTTATCAAGGTTTACAAACTAAAATTCGTAAAAAGAGCTGCTTAGCACTATTTTGTCCGTGTAGTGCACATTCTTTAAATTTGTGAGGAGCACAGGCCGTTGAATGCTGTTCCGATGCAAAGAGTCTCTTCAATCTAATTAAACGACTATATGCTTTTTGCAGCTCCAACACACCGATGGAACTTATTACTTTCAAACCTTCTTCCTTTTGAAAAAAAAAAAGAAAAAGAAACAGCGAGTGTGGATCATTTTGTAACAAACTGCTCATAAATAGACATTAGTAATTTTTAATACTTTATAACAAAGTTTAAAAGCGTTTATGAGTTATGTTTCTCTGTCTGTTCACGCTCTTATATCAATAAATAAATTCAAAATATATTCAAACTTATATATGTTATTCAAGTTCACTATAGCATGCTTTATATTGAAAGTGGTATGAAAAAGACGGCTAGCTTGTGAACAGGGACACACAAAAAATGCTAATCATTGTGCTCCACGAGAAGCATTTTTGTAAGTAATATTTGAATATATTTATACGGCACAAATCATATTGAAATACTGTTTCATTATTTAAATGCGCATTAAAACAAAAACAAAAACAATAAAATAAAATAAGAAAATAAAAAATAAAAACATAAATAAAAACAGAAAAATAAATAAATAAATAAATAAATAAATGCTTTTAATATATTAAGGTGTGATTAGCATGAAGTTTTACAGCGTCACACAGAAATATTTAGTTTCATTGAGGAATATAGTTGGAAACTGTTCAATTGCATTTTCATTTGCGTTAAGATTTTTAGCACTATCTAACTAAATGATTAAAAGTGATTATGATTTCAATAAGTTTATCTATCTGTCTTTTCGTTTGTCTGTCTGTTCACACTCTAATTTCCATTATTATTTATAATAGATTGTCATGAAACTAAATTATGATATTCAATTTCGCTATAGCATGTTGTCCAGTGAAAATTGTATAAATAGCTCAACTGGTTTAAATATTGAGATTCACAAAAAAAAAATTCCAATGCTTCAAGGTGTATCATACAGAGGTACATTTTAAAAGAATAATATAAACTTTTCGTATTACATAAAATATAAATAACAGGCTTCATAGAATCGCTTTGATTTATTATGAGCCATAACTTAAATTGTATAACCCAACAAATACCAAATTATTGGCATTCAGACGAACCACAATTGGTAATAGCCGAGTTCTTCCGATAAGGAATTAATTAAACGCCGGCAACCGATGGCAGAAACTCTGTCTGATGCTGGTCATTTACGACTAAGAATCAAGAAGCTATTTGTAACGGCATATGAAACTGACTTGATATATGTTGTCTGATAACGGTTCAATAATATAATATAACTGACGCCACGAACCATTATTTTATAAAGCTCCTAACTTTCCTCTGAGGAACAAAATAATTCAATGTATGCGATACGTCGAACGTAAGGAATTTCAATTTCAATCAGCAGCAGCCCTCCCAGTATTTAATACGTTGAGCGCCACGCAAATTCTTAAAATACATTAAAATTCCATAAGGATTACTCCTGTAATAAATAAAAATTAAGCAAATTTTCAATAAATTTCCAATCATTAAATGTAATAGTTTTAGATTTAAATCCTATTTTATATCCGCCACGGATTGTTGACGCGGCTTTATATCCTATTTGACACTGTCAGTCACCGATGGCTGACAGGGCGCTCAACATTTTAAATTTGTATTGGTACTGCTTTTACTTTCGGGGTAAAACTTTCGCTGAAATGTTTGAAGTATAACATGTTCTGAACACTCCTAAAGTTTCAAGATGATTTCTTCAGTACTTAGAGATATATGAAAAAATGTCTAGAATCTAGAAGGGCTGACATGGCACTCAACGTGTTAATATGCAATGACAGGCCTTTATCTTCATAATCACTCTCTCAGTTTACTGTCTTTTATTTTTTTTCTTTTACCTTTTCTTTTAGCTTTCTGTTTTGTATTTTTATATTATATTTATAAAAGTAAAGAAGTTAAATAAGCATAGCTACCAAATTTTACGCTTTCTGGCTAACGCAAAATTTCAATATATATATATATATATATATATTAATTTCTATGACAGTTTTCACTGAATGCAGAAACCAAAAATTTTTATTAAAAGTTTCCGGTAACCAAAAAGTGTATAAGTTGGAAATTATGTATAAGGCAGTTGGATCATACAAGATCTAACAATACGAAATAGTACATTGCAATTTAGATGTTGAACATAACTAAATCAATGCAATCAAGTGAACATTGTGAAAAGACTTCAATAAGTTAAAACAACATTATGAACTGAAAGTCAAACATAAACAGAAAATATTAAAAAAACTGGTATGTTGTCGCCACCACCTGAATACCTTCTATATTTTCCTAATACAAATACACGCAGTAAAAGTAATTTATTAAAATTATTATTTATTAAAATTGTCTTCCGTGATGAATGCGAAAGATTTTCATTCTAGAGATGTAGTGTAATACTAAATATCAAAAGAAAGTCAATTTTATTCTCTATATAACATCTTTTAAAATACGATTTTTTTTTTTTTTTTTTTATTAAGAATGAAAAAATCGATAATTTTATTTTAAGTTATCACAGATCGATGGTTCAACCATTCGTTTTAAAGGTATTGACGAACTCTTTCGTAAGATACCCATAATGAAAATTTGCCCCCCTCCTCTTGGGGCATGCCGTCCCTACCCGCCAGAGGGAAGGAACGGCGCTCCTACATATACAAAAATTATTTCCCAGTTGCACTTGAAGTGAACTATCACTATTATAAATCATAACATTTAATTTGATAATGATTATTAAAAAATAATTCTTTTTATATATATTTATACGAAATTTTTTCGTATACCACCATGTTGAAAATTTAGAAAAAGCGAGATGGCAACGGCACCAATTGGGAAATTTTCACCAAAAGTTGATATGCACTAATTTATCTCAAGGTGCAACTACATATCAAATTTTATGAAATTCCCTGCAGTAGTTCCTTGCTACAAAATTTTGCCACACACACACACACACACACACACAAAGACATACATTTTCTAAATATTGCCAAATCTTGTTCTACAGCTCTCAGAACGTGTAAATCCATCGAAAACACGAGGTCGAAAATTTTTACGAGTCCAATTCTTTTTTCTATTGAATATAGAAGAAAGCAAAATATTATTAATTGCATTACTATTCAGAAGTAGGACATTCGTAAATCAAATATTATCAAGAGTGTGAATGCAAAAGTTTTAACTGTTTAAAGCAATTCTATGTACGAAAAATACAACTTAAATTGTAATTTATATTAAAATAAATTAGTGGATGGCCATCGACTGACGATGGCAAAAGTCTGAAAAGGCACCAGCCTTGGGCGTGCTCTTGTGTCACCGTCACTGTTTTTGGCGTGCTGAACATTTCAATATCTTTAAAGCTTCTCCCGAATACGCAGATCATTTTGTATAAAATTGAGCTAAATCGGTCTGGTAGCTTTTGAGTTTATAGGGAACATACATACTAACATTACGTTTCATATATAGAGATTCCTATGAAATTGATTACATTCATCTAGATTTTTAGATTGTATACTCATCTATTTATATATATGTATAATTAATTTAAAAAAAGCTTTTCTCTTTTATTCCCCAAGATTTAAAATAACATAGATACACATTTATCACTGACCATAAGTTTCTATGCAACTATTTGTGTAAAGTTTCTTTTAATTTTCGAATCGCATAAATATATTACAAAAAAAATTCTACGTGTAAATAGTTGTGAAGATTGTTAGAGACAACAGAAACTCTGTAGATGCACATAAGTGTAGATGCATGTGTATTGCTCAAAATACATGCCCTATTTATTCAATCATTCCAGCATAAAATCATCTATTCAAAACGATGTTTCAAAATAAACAATAAAACTGAAATCTACTCTTTTCTTTTCTAATGGATTTCGTGTTAAGAATTTCAAGCATAATCTACAACCAACGAATAAAAATATTTTTACTAAAGAATAAAATTTTCTTTTAAAAATAAAATAAAAAACAAATGAAAATTCGAAAGTACGAGATTTTTTTTTCTTTCTTTAAGTGTAAATAAAAATATAATGTTTTTCGCATTCTCCCGTTTCAAGGAGTTGAATTCCACATTTCTTCGTATGATTCTTTAAAGATTTGTTGTTTTCAAGTTACACTGGCTAAACAAATATTAAATGTCTTATAAAATTTATTTTTCATTTCAACATACTACGAATTGTTTGACCCAAGAATTTATTAAAAAAAAAGTTTAACTCTTTAACTTTCACTACATTTTTTTTTTTTTTTTTTTTTTTTTTTTTTTTGTGAATTGTTAAACTATTTTCAAAAACGGTTGTTAGAGACATCACCGAATCCTAAATATTAACAAGAACGAAAAGCCATGTGATTCGCATAGATTATTAACACTTTCCAACTATATGCATTGATTGTCTCGTTTAATTTTCAATGTACTTTGATCACAGGATCACACAACGAGCAGAAATACAAACAGGTAGACTAATGAAATTAATAATCATTCTTAATTGTTGTTGAAAAATGTTAAAAACACTTAATAAAATGTAAAATGCAATTCCAGTAATTTACGGTTATAGCCCTTAAAGTATATGCTTTTTTTTTTGTGTGTCCCTATAAATCTTAATGCTAATTACAATGTATTCGGTAAAAAAGACTTTTATGTGCACATAAATGATAAATGTCAATTCCATTACGATTTCTGCAAGACAAAGTTATTAAAATGTGCTTTATAGAAATACCTCTCATAAAACACAGTGTTTTGGAATTTGTTTTGAGATTTCCTGTATACAGAGTAGCAGTGGTGCTTACACCATTTATAATAGGGAACATCCCGTAGGAAACATGAATGAGATGCATTCGTTTCAAGGAATTCCACGTTTATTTGCATAAGTAAGAGTGCGGATAGACTGCAGAGCTGACAACCTAATCCTGCAAATTGTTTGTACCGCCCCTTTTTCTACACCAATTATCTTTTAGAGTATTTGTTTTCTAAATTCATCGTAAATATATTTGAAGAAAATTACTCTAAAAATTAAGTTGTGTAGAAAAAGGGGCTGTACTAACAATTTGCCGGAATAGTTTGGCAGCTCTGAGACTGGTAGACAGACAGACGGAGGGACAAACCTTTCAACTTTGTTGAAAGTGTAAAAAAGAAAAATAATAACATTTTTGAATGTTTTTTTGTTTGAAACGTCTATATGTGAACTTGATTAAATTCAAATAATAATTAATGTATTAAATAAATAATTATTTAAGTGATCTCCATATATTGCAAACACTCGCAACATTTGTTTCAGGTCAAAATAATAGCACAGGCTTTCACCAGGTGAAAATATTCATCATAAAATACACAGAACAGTGTAGAGACCTGCCATAGCCTCCTAAACTAGATGCTTTCTGCATGGCTCGGAAACTTGGCAACGGTTCAAGCGGTAGACAGCGCCATCTGGTACAGATTGCGCTACTTTTTTATTCAACTGTCATCAATAATTTTAAGAAGTGATATATGATATATATAATCGACGTTTCTTCGATTCTGTTCATCTTTTATGTATATCAAATCGCACTTTAAAAAAACATTTGGTGGCTGTTGAATAAAAAAGTCGCTCAATCTGTACAAGGTAGCGCTGTCTATCACTTGAACTGTTACCAAGTTTCCGAGCAACGTGGAAGGCATCTAGTTTAGGAGGCTATAGACCTGTAGGGTCTCGGGCCCTGCAGGACTTGCGAAATAAAGATGAATTTTTAAAGGGGTTGGGCCGGAACAACAAAATAAATTTCTTTTCTAGTCTAACCAGGACAACAAAGCAGAAGCATTTTTTTTTTTTTTTTTTTTTGTTCAAAGTCTGTGAAAGGAAATAAAAAATATTCAAAACTAAAAGTTTAGAACTTTGTGTATAAACTTCGTAAGTTAAAAATAAAAAACTATTTCTTGCAATTAATATACATAATATTACTTCATATAGATATAATTTTACCAATCAATTGAATATTAAGCTTTCTTATCTATACATCCTTGTTAAAGTAATTGTAAAATAATTTAATTGTTATATGCTTGTGATGTGCAAACGAATGAACAGAGCATGTAACGTTTATCCTGAAATCACTTAAATCTGATCAACTCGAGCCCTCGATTAAATTGTGTTGTTATTTTGGTCCGTCCCGTCTGAGTCTATACCATTCAAAGGCTTTTACGCTTTCAATCTGCTATAAAACTGTTCTCCACCGCAGCCTGAAATAAAGTTGGATGAAATACATCCCTATAATACAGGATAGTTGCATCGAAACTGGGAAACACATAACAACGCATAAACATTCACAGACATACATACCGTACGCACGCACATACAAGCACACAGTAAAGTCTTGCATGACATACATGTTATCAAATTCTTCCCGGACTGAGATTTCTACTTTTAATTACGACTTTGTTTCTATTATTTTATTTTATTTATTATTTATTTGACGTCAAGCCGGGCTAATAAGATTGATGCCATGTGGAACGGTACGTTCCCAGTTCCGAAATTTCTGTCCCGTGCAAACATCTAGAACAGTATAATCCTCTATTGTTTGATACAAAGAAAAATGAAAGTATCAAAAGAGAATTTTGTATAATAATCTAACACGCCATTTATAGTTATTATTCATACTTTAAGATCTTCGATATAGCTTTAAATGAAATAGTGGAAACTGGAATATGGCAGAGCAATTTGCAAGGAAGAATAATCATAAGGAAAAGATAGGAGAAAATAAATAAATTAATAATAATAATAATAATAATAATAATAATAATAAAAGGGAATCAAGAATATATTGAAACGCTCAAAGCACTTTATTTTTGCCGATGTTAAACAAGACTGAATAAGCGAAATGCTCATAAAAATTTTCACACTCATCAAGTTTAATGTTATTTCAATTCATGAAAATTAAAATAAAGCTGTCACATAAATCATAAAGAAATGAGGGCTGGTGTCACAATTTGCAGTACAACACACCGACAAACTACTTTTGGCAGTTAAGGAAAATAACTTTTCGGGCAGTCATAAATTGCAAACACACACACATCAGTTGTTTTGGGTTCTGTTTATTAACAACACTTGTACCTACACTTTTCGACTGAGTAAAGTATTGTTTAATTATTTTGGCATAAATATTAACTATTTCGATAATAAATCCTGTTTTCTTATTCTTTTTTTTTTTTTTTTTTTTTTTTTTTCCAAGAAAATTCTTATTATTCAGAACAATATTTTATGGCTATGTGTGTGTGTTAAAATTTATTTAGATTCAACCTATCTGAAGTTAAAACAAAATATAAAATTACTGCTAATTCCATTAATTAGTTCTTTCGTTAAAATACATTAAATATTTATTCTAAACAAAACGCAGTTATCTAAACAAAATTGTCAAATAATACATTGTATTTATCAAAAATTTTCAAATTTATCAAATTCTGATATTATAAAGTATAAAATAACTTAAGCCACTCTTTATAAAAATTAAATAAAGCAAAAAATGTCATAAATTTAAGATCTTTTGGAGAAATAATATATATTTATTGTGACGTCTGTTTCCTTTACCACGCTGAAGTCAGCGAGTAATGAAAAGAAACTGCAATTAAAGCTACAGATTAAGCTTAGCTTTAAGCGTTTTTTTTTTTAAACACAAGTGAAAGTAATTAATTGAATATTCATCGTAAACCACTCAATCTGAATTTCTCTGGCCTTTAATTTATTAAGAGCCTTAACAATACTAATGCAAATATATTTGTTATATACATTCTATTGTTAAAACATTCAACTGCACAAACTTCAATTAAGTTTCTATATAATCTAAAAGCAACTTTAACATGCTATTGGTGTGATACTTTTAAATTAATTAGGCGGCAGTACTTATTAAATTAGTAATCGCACAAAAGAGTTCAAGAAAAGTATGCTCTGTGAAGTAAAATGCATTCACATTGAATATTTAATTACAGAAATGGAGTACGAAAATGTAGTTTAAATAAATTACGTTTATTAATGCCACAGTAACTTTGTTATCTAATGTTAAGTGAAATACAGAGCATACAGAGATAATAATTATTAATTTTGAAACAATGTGCTTTCGTAAATAATTCGTTTGCCTTTGTACAGTATAAATAACGCACCCAAATTAAATCACATTCAATATTTTTATAATGCTCACATGATTATGCAAATTGTTGATTTATGAAAAAAGAAAAAGCTTTAAGTTACAGAGGTAAAAAAAAAAAGCTCATATTTACAATCATCTTTGCCAATTGTACGATAATTATTCAGAGTTGCCAACTTTTATTATTTATTCCGGAACATTGTTAGCCCCGCCTTTTTCTTATACCAGTAAATTAAAAAAATGATTTTCTTCTTATCTAACCGTTGTCACATATTGCAGAGAAATATTTTAAAAATTTCTGGCGGAGAAAAAAGGCGGGGCTAAATCTGCTCCGGAATACATTATTAAAATGGGCAACTTTGTAAATATCGTACACATAGTCATACTTGCCAACATACTTCTTATTTAATCGTAATAACATTTGGAGAATATTGCTTTAAAAATTTACTGGTGTGAGAAAAAACTAACAGCACTACGGGGACTAACAACACTACGGAATATTAATTAGGATGTTGGAAAGTATGCATAGTTAGCAAGTCTCCGATTTAGGTGGAAGTCTTCGCACCAGAAATTTTCTATAATAAATTGCATTTTATTTAATCCTGGAAAATTAATATAAAATATTTAAAAAATACTGGTGTACAACCAGATTTTAAAATTAAAATGTTGGCAAGTATTGTCATATGGTTGGCAACGTTGTTTCGAATCATGTTCGAATGAAATTATTACTTTGTTAGTTTAATGAAAAAATACGATGTTCTATTTAATCAATAAAGATTTTATCAAAATACTTTCAAAAACATTTATTATTATTATTTTTATTATTATTATTATTTAAAGAAAGTTTTTTGCTTTTATGTCAGTTTTATTTATTTATTTATTTATTTCAAATAATTTAAATATAAGATTTTTTTATAACTGTAACACAGTATAATAATAGCAGCATGATTATTAATTTTTCTGTTTATTTAATTACTTATGCTTTGAAAAATATACTTAAAATAAAATAAAATAATAATAATAACAATGGAATATCAAAAAAAGCTTTTTTAAATTTTGCTTACTTTCCTTAGTTGAATATAAAAATAATTAATTGATATAAGAAAAGAAAATACATTTGTTGGAGAATATAGAATTAGGGCTAAGAAATTCAAATAGACAAAAAAAAAAAAAAAAAAAAAAAAAAAAAAAAACACTGCAAATGAAACAAGAAAGAGAATCATGAGGTTTATATAGGTTATACACGCGTCGAAAATGTACTAAACCATTATACCGTTTAATTTTCAAATATATTTTACCTCTTCTCTGTAATAATAAATTCTAGTTTTTTTTTTTTTTTTTTTTTTTTTTAAGAAAACTTTAAAAAATTATTTCTATGGCTTCACGTTTCGAGAAAATCCACACCATAGGCTGCTTTTATGTTGGCCTATATTCTTTCCAAAGACAAACTATTTCCAATATCAACTATAATATATATATATATATATATATATATATATATATATATTAAATATAAAGAAAAGAAACTCACACAAAAGCATT
This sequence comes from Salticus scenicus, assembly GCA_963930645.1. Taxonomy (NCBI): domain Eukaryota; kingdom Metazoa; phylum Arthropoda; class Arachnida; order Araneae; family Salticidae; genus Salticus; species Salticus scenicus. Next base: position 104,670,124 of record OZ005656.1, on the reverse strand, counting down.
TTTGTAGATTTATTTCTTAAAGAAAAAGAAAAAGAAAAAGAAAGAAAGAAAGGAAAGGAAAGAAAAGAAAAGAAAATCTTGTGAGATTTTGGAGCCATATTTGAAAAAATAAATAGATAAATAAATAAATAAATAAAAGCCCGAAGCCTATATTTGTTTTCTAAGTAATAATTAGAAAACTCTGTTGAAAATAGAATTTAATTTAGCACGAAAGGGTATTTTATAAAAATCAATCTTTGAATATAAAGCCTGTCTGCCGACATTCTATTAATATTCTACAAAATGTTAGTAATCGCCCCTTTTTTATCACCACTTAATTAGATTAGTACAGTGCAGCCACATATCCTAAAATTAGCGGTGAGGACGCGTCCAAAATGTTGGAGGGATACCAGCTTGACCAACAGTTTGAAATTTGGAAAACATCCAGTAATTCCGCGCTCTGTGTTATTGTTATTGCTCATTTTCTCTGAGTCAGATGACTGTCACCCCTATTTCAGAATTGGACTCGTCGAGTTAGCACTTGCGCAGATGTTTCAATGATTTCATGAAACGTGGTCGAAGAATACTTTTCAAATTCAATTACGATTAAATAAAAGAAGAAAAAGTCTGTAAAAAATGACTGGTGTAAAGAGAAAAAAAAAAGAAAGAAAATTGCAGGCACTAACACTTTTGCGAAATACTAATTAGAATGTTGGCAGGTATGTATAAACGAATGTTGTATTGTAACTGTGTTTCGTTCCTCAGCAACGATACTATATTCATTTCTAAAAATTTCGTTGCTACAGCTTTAGTATAGGAACCCTTTGGCGACTTAAAAAAAATTGTTGTCATTTTGGTAATGAATTAAAATAATTATCCCAATTGTATAAGTAAAGATCTTGGCGAGACACTTCTGAGTTACTTCGGTGCCTGATTTCAAATTTCGTGAGGGGAGCTTATACTAAAGCTGTTCTATTGCTTTAGCATTATATTTCTCAATTTTGTTTAAAATATTTTTTAACTTTATTCGAGATGGGAAAAGGGAAAATAATATTTTAAGCGGTCTAAATTTTCAAGAAGCGTTAAAAAAATTGTCTTGTCCCTCAATTTTAATAAAAGAAAATTATTATACACTCATTTTTTTTCCCCCGATAATAATTGAATATATCTTCTTTTATGTCAATAAAAAAAAAAAAAAAAAAAAAAAAAAAAAAGTTTTTTTTTTTTCATTAATTAATTAATTAATTAATTAATTATTTTTATAATTTTAAAATGGGATTTTTATTTAATATCTTTTGTCCTAATTATCCGGTAGAACTAAAAAATTCGACATCAGCTAGATATTATCCTGATTAAGAAGTGTATCAATTTTCGTAGCAATCAGTTGATCAGTGCATATTTGCATAGCGAATTGGAACCTGATACATATATATATATAGGGGAATCGAAAAACATCACTTAACATTGAGACTCATTCTGATGAGTGAAATCAAATGCCAAAGTTGTGCCTTAATCTCACCGAGGATGCCGATGCTATTTTTAGTTTTCTTGTTCCACTCAAGGTAGCGCTGCAAGTCAGTTGGCGCTAGAAACCCTGGATAATCTCAGAGATACGACAGGTACTTAGTACGCATGCTCAGTGGACAAACGCTTGTCCAGAATCCCTCTTGCTACAGTAACCTTTTACAATGCTTGGCGCTGATCGCGCATTTTGGTGATTTATCGGTGTAAGTTTTTAAAGATATTCTCTAAAGAAAAGCAAAAAATTTTTTCTTTGCAATCAAACTAAGATACATTATGCTTTACGTTACATTCGTTTTATTATTATTATAATTATTATTTAAATTTATATTACATTTCTATATTCATAGAAATAATTTACACCATCTTATCATACTGCATATCAAAAATTCTGAATTTTAATACTCGTTTAATACTCGTTATTAGTTTTTAAAAATATACTATGCAACTGTAGTCTAAAAATATATATTTATACAAACTGATAATAAAAAAATAATAATAATAAAATTATTTTTATTTATTTAAAAAATAATTTATTTTATCAAATTTGTCCTTGTAGTTACTTGTAAGAAAGTTCATCGATATTAAGATTAATTTGTAAAAAATTGATGATTTAACAGTTAACTTGATTTGATATATTCATTTGAGAGATGACCGTTTAGCTTTATGATTAATTTTATTTATTGCAATAACTTACAAATATATACATTCTCAGCACATTAAATGTTTAAAAATTGTTTTAGTTGGTTTATAAAAGGTTTTTCAGGGGGTCAAATGTTTTTGAGCCTGTAAAATGAACTTTGCTCTCAAAGCTGGTAGACGGGAGATATCAGGTTCGATACCAGGTAGCGCTCATCGGGCTAACTTTTCGAAATTATCTGCAGTTTTCTCCGAAACAAGCGTAAATATGGGCTAGAACACCTTAAAAAGACCACCCCTTACTTAAGTTATTCAACCCATACCTCGGCCTTTCTTTTGTAGGCAACTGGCACATTACCACCAACATGTTTTTCTTAAAATAATTCAGTTTAGGAAAATTGAATTAGTTTAATGCTTAAAAACATATCAATATTTTATAGTTAAATGCATAATCATTGATAATATTAATATTTGTAAAAATATTTATTAACTTTAAAAGTTTTATACATCCTTATTGTTCATGTCAAAAGTTTATTTTTCTTCAAATGTAATACATATATATATATATGTATATATATATATATATATATATATATATATATTCGTATTTTGTACCTTTGAATAAAGTATGATAATAAAAAAAAAAAAATAAAAAAAAAAGAGAGAGAGAAAAAAAATAACGTATGTGATAAAAAGAAATATGACACTAAAAAATTAATTAATTAATTAATTAATAAACAAATAAAGAAAATAAAGAAATTAGCACTTATAACTTTACAACATAAAATTCTAACATATGTTGATCTCATAAAGAATGGTTGATTGGTTGTATGGCTTAAGACTGATTGACTACTCTAGGGGCCTAGGCCTACAGGAGAAATGCCCTCCGTGGGGGGGGGGGGGTTCTAAGTGAATCTAGTTCGTATTTACGCGAGTTTTAGAGAGAACTAAGGAAAACTCCGAACGGCTAGATCGATGAACGCGTTTTTTGATCGAACCCGGCACTTCCCATCTACCAACTTTGACCGCAGTTCCGCTTGGCCATCATAGAGGTATTTACTTCTATTAATGCCTTGAATTCTCCATAAAAAATAAATAAATAAAATAAAATAGATAAACAAATAAAAAAAAAATTATGTTTTTAAATTAATAAATAAGAGAACAATATGCATTTTAATACTTTTAACCTTATTCATTCCCCCTCATATTCCGTATTTTTGAATAAATATAAGAAAAATATAAGGCACCTATTGAGTTTAAGCTTTATGCATTAAATGAATGTACTAGCCTTTATTTATATACTCCTGAAGAAATTAAAAAAAAAAAAAAAAAAAAAAAATTAAAAGGCTTTTTTATTTATTAGTTATGTATTTTTAACACTAAAATTTCCAAAAATATGCTTTACTCTATTAATTGTATTTATATCTAAATGTTTGTTATATTAATCAAAATAATTTTTAATAAGATCAGGTAAAACAAAAATAAATAGATAAATAAATAAAATAATAATAAGTGTATATTAGTTAATGTTAACTTGCACAATTTATTTTCAAAATTGTTCTAAAAAGAAGGGGGAAAAAGCCGAACGCCGCACGTTAAAAGTGCGATTTTTTCCGAAAGAGGTTGGCTATGTAATTATTGAAGTTATCGCCAAATACGAAACTGTTTTAAGAAAAGTACTTATTTAGAAAAGAATTGACGAAAATCAATGAAAATTTTTATTTCTATTAATAGGAAAAACATTTAGGAACATGAAAATTTGCTTCAAAATTTTTTAATTACATTTAATTAATATGAATTATAAGCATTTTTGAAAGTCACGATTTCTCCCTGCCTTATGTCTATGGTAGCGATGCGCGAAATCGCCTCGGGCGGTCAAAGGGAGCTTTCCACCAATCAAAAAGTATGAACACCTTGTCGTATCTCTCAGTAAAGGGTCGCTAGTTGGCGCTAAAAACCCTGGATAATCTCAGTCAAGGGTCGCTAGTTGGTGCGCTAGCTTTTTGACGAAATTCTTCATTTTAGTGCCAATTGCTCCATTGCTTATTATTACGCTGAGAAGAAATTTCGATTATTTTACGTCATAATCGAAAAAGAACTTATTTATTACATTTTTACTTTGTTGGGAGGTAAATTGCTTTAATTTTGGAATACTTTTAAAAGGTAAAAATGTATAATTATTTATTTTATATCATGCTTTAAATACTTTGAATTATCTTATTACATGCTATTTTACGTATTTATTTCCTAACATATGATATAATTACATTATTTATTTGCTAGCTATTAGTTTTTAAGTTCTGTTTTGCAATATATTTAATATGTTAGATCTCAATGTATTTTTCTGATATATTTTAAAATTCATATTTAAAATAACTATATAAAAAGATATTTTTTGATTATTTGCTAGTACGCAAAATGTATCAGATTTCTTAAAATAAATTGATAAAAATAAAGAAAATAAGGTGTATATTATTTGCTAGCATATGAAATATAAATTTCTTTTAAATAATAATTGCCATAATAAATTTGTAAATAATATTTAAATAAGTTATTATTTTTATTTACATAATATTTTTTAAAAACTTAATAGATAAATAAAAATTAAAAAATAAACAAATGTAAATGAAATAAACAAATGTAAATAAAATAAATAAAAACATTTTTTAATTTCTAAAGATATTAGTTAATATTTTTACAAATTATTATTTAATTAAAATTTATTTTTAATATTTAATTAAGCCATTATTATTAATAATGCGTAATTGAAATAAATAAAATATATATATTTTAGCATGTAAAAATATTGCGTAAATATTTTTATAAAATAATTAAAAAAATAATTTCTGTCATTCTGTCTTAGTTTTATTCATGAATTACTTGACAAAAACTAAGATTACCATATTTTTGTAAAAACTTTTCTAACTTTTTATATATAGAATGTATGTCCTCAGAAAAAATAAGGTAGAATTACTTTCACTGAGGTAGAATTACTTTCACAATCAACGTATTTTGCTTAATATAGACAAATACAACAAAAATTCCTGTGTTTTCCGATCGGAGTTGTAAAAGTAACCATGTCGAAGGTTAAAACAAATTTCGTTTTTCTTCAAATTCTTTTTTTTCTAAGACGAAAACAATTATATATTTATATTCTGCATTACTTTCTGCACAAATTTAGCGCAATTTTCTTTCATTTATGTTGTACAGTAAAGCGTCAATCGCGAAGAAAAAAGCATTACGTTCTACGGGGATCGCTCCGAATTGGCACTAAAATGGCCAGCAATTGTATTTTTTTTCCCTTTAGGATGTACCACAAAGCTAAATTCTTCGATCATAATAAAGAGAATCATGTACACGGGAAAATAATTTTTCCATACCCTTTAAAGTGTTTAATAATTGACGCGCTATGAATGAAACATTTTTGTTAATTTTCTTGTAGTGTTTGTGCGTAAGTAAATTTAACATTAATTTTCAAGCTAAGCCTGGTTGCTTTATCCTCCGACAGAAATAGTGATAAGATGAACGCCAGAGGATCTTAATTTCTCGCTATCATGCGTTAAAAAATTATATTTGAAATCACAACAAAAAATACATCTCGTTGTTTATACTTATTAAAAAAAATCTTAATGTGTTGTACGATAAAGGGTATAAAAATTTGGGACATATATATACATATTAGGCTTCAAACTTTCTTTACACAATGCAATATGACACTATAGACATTTTCCTTAGAACAAGTGGTTCAAGTCCAGAGATATTTACCGTTATCACAGACAGATGTTTTCTAATTTTTCTTCTTCTTTTTATCTTTTTCACACTTGAAATAAAGGTACGCACTCCCCATTTATACTTGCTTTCGTATAGTAAATTTAACATTAATTTTGAAGCTAAACTTTTTTCCACCTTAGCAGAATATTAAGAGAAGAATTGCTAGTTGAAATCAGTGGTAAAAAGAAAGCCTGATCTTTGGCATATCTAGTCACCTTCCATTAAAAAAGTTAAATTACAACCGAATGCAGATTACGTAGTTTATACGTGCTAAAATCTCAATGTATTGCATGATAAAGGGTAAGAAACCAAAAGTTGTAGTGACACGTTTATACTTTGGAATTTTCTTTACGTACAGTAATATAATGTTATATGGTGACAGCCCCTTTTTTCTCCCCTTATTCATTCACCAGTATTATGATACAGGGTGCTGACAGCCCACATTTTCCCCCTGATTCTTCCACCAGTATTTTTCTTTCAAATTTTTAAATAGTAAGTTTGTACGGTTAATCAAGCATAAAATTTTCATATATATATATATATATATATATATATGCTGGTGGAAGAATCAGGGAAAAAAGGCGAGTCAGTAGCCACCTTGTGACAGTAGGTTTGCAGGATCAATTAAGTAAAAAAAATTATCATTTAAATATAATGGTGAAAGAATGTGGGGTAAAAAAGGCGGGTTTGTAGCCATCCTGCTATAGTCATTTTGCATCGAAAAATGGGTCAAGATATGTGTACCGCCGTACTTAAAAGTGGGTCACTTGAATGTATAATTTTTCTTCCCTGTTTCGTCACAATGAATTTGGGACACTGGAAGAGCACATACAACTGCCATTCTTTTGCGATATGTTCGAGGGCAAGAGAGTAAATTGTTTTGCATAACCACTTACTTAACTTTGCTTGCAGATCGTTAGTTTGTCAAAGCAGCGTGAGAATCAAACTAATTTATAATTGACCTTGCAAATAGTAAAATTTTTAGATTTATTGTTGCCGCTTTCTGTGATTTATATGCATGGAAATTAGAATTCGAAAATAGTATTAAGCAAGATTAGTTGGGACTTTCAGAATTGAGATAAAACTCATAGCAGTTTTAGGTATGGTGTAAGTATGTGTTTTAAGGACTATCCTTTAACATATATACCTAGGTCAGTATAGTTGTTATCAATGAAGAACTGCAAACATCCTAATAAACAATTCGGAGGATTTTTAATACCCGCATTTTTTTTTTTTTTTTTTCCCTCTCAACTAGTCTTTTTTTTTTTTTTTTTTTTTTTTTTAAGGTATTTTTCTTCTTATTTTATCCTAAATGCATTTAAAGAGGATTACTACAAAAGTCATGTGGTGTGGAAAAAGGGGTGGTTAATAACAATACTCCGGATTAGGTTGGAAGCTATATCCATGGGTTGAGGTTTCGAATTGTCACACTGGAGCTATACAATAGATGATTGACTATAGTCTGAGAATTATCCCTAGGAGTGGTCCGGAGGTATGTCATCACAATTTTGATTATCTGTGCAGTGGATTATACTCCATTGAAGTTTTCCTAAAGCATTCCAGAGAAATTTTACGCGAGTTTCTAGGAGAACCACGAAAAAATCGTACATGTCGTACGACAACAGACAACAGCGACTTGATTTCGAACCTAGAACCTCCCGTCTACCTGCTTTAATGCAGAAATATATACTACTAAGCAAGGAAGATTAGGCATCTCGATAGTCAAATGTTTAAATTCCCCTTCTAGCGAATTGCCAGAACTTGCACCTAATGCACCCAGACATCTTAAAGTAGTATGTCCATCCTTGGCGCATTTATCACTGTTTGACTATTCTTCCTTTCCTTTATACGATGCTTCATATTTTATTTATTAACTTTATCATTACTTTATCAGAATGAGGTCACAATACACAGATATTTATAAACAATCTGTGCAATACATGCTCAAGTAGTAACGGAATTAAGGCGGGGGGGGGGGGCGTGCCGTAAATGGCTGTTAATTCGTTGAATGACTGACAGAGAGATTAGAGACGAGACGAGACGATACAAAAATTACACCAACATATGGCTAACCAATCATATTGCAGCATTGTTACAACCCCAAAATCCAACATTCCTTGATTTTAAAACCGAAACGAAAAGACATATGCTTTATCTTGTATTTATATGGGCAAAACATTTCAACCCTTCATCTTTAGGTATCAAACACACCGTGAGGTGATCACTCAATCAACCAAATTTAAACGTTTGTCCGACAATTTTTTTTATAGGTTACAAATTCATACTTGCCAACCATCTCATTAATAACCGTAAAATTGTTAACGCCCTTTGAAAAAATGCCCCTTTTTCCACACCACTTTGTTTTTAGAGTAATTCTATCTAAATGTTGTTACGATTAAATAAGAATAAAATTACTCTAAAAACTGACCGGTAGGAAAAAAAAGCGGGTATAAAAAATTGTACGGTTCATAATGAGATGGTTGGCAAGTATGCTAATTAGTTATAATGTATTAATAAGAACTGTTGTGTCATATACAGATCGACATCAACATTAGCTTAATTATTATATTCAGAACATACATTCATAATTTCGTACATTCATAATTTCGTACATTCATAATTTCAGATATATGCGTATATATATATATTTTAAATAAGGCCTTTCATAACTTTTTTTTTTTTTTTTTTTTTTTTTTTTTTTTAAAGAATTATTTTTTAAGGTATTTATTAAAGAAATATCATAATATTTCAAAGACGATGATTTCTCTGTTACAAATTTTTCCCTTTACAGATCAAATAGAAAATCTAGCACTTTACATAATACATAAACCCTTTTCTTTATATTAACCAATCAATGAAATATGTTTGTTTTACTAAAAATATATGATGGCTTTATTTTAAAACCTTTTCTACTACTCTATATTCAATGATGAAATATATATATACATATAACTTTAAAAAGTTTTCTGAAAAGCACTATAAGTAGGTTAAAAGATTAAAATATAATTTTTTTCCCTTAAATCTCTAGTGAATCTTTAGTATAAAACAATTTTTTGAAAAATTCAACGTAATAAAAATGTTTTTCTCCTTTACTGAAATATATTTTGGAAATCAAAGAACAATCTTTAAATATTTGATATTATAAGACGATATTAAATGTTGTAATAAAAACCGATGGTATTTTACTAATATTTTTATGTGATTAATTTTGTGAAAAAAAAAAAAAAAAAAAAAAAAAAAAAATCTTATATGTAACTGAAAGTACATTAATTTTATTTTAAAATGTTATTTATTTATTTATTTATTTTTCCTTTCTTTACAAAAAAATGGCTATAAAAATCTCGATGTGACAAAATATCAATATTAAGCAAGGAGTAAAAATTCACAAAAAAAAAAAAAAAAAAAAAAGCAATTTTCGTATATAATTTTTACCAAGAAATGTACACTGTATAGTCTCGCAATTAATTTTATGCTTTCTAAAAATATTAACTTTAAAAAAATATTTGCAATAATCGTTTGGAATGTTACAGATTTACTCGATGATAGTACGTAATTTATAGTACTACGTGATGGAAAGCATCTAGCTATGGCTTAATAAGAAGAATGGGATTCATACCCCATGAGTTAAAAAATTTTTGTGTAACAACCACGCGACTTCCGTTATCCACTATTATATATTTTATATACACTTTTTGAGGATAGTATGATCGAAAGACATAAAACTTATGAATCATACTGGACATCTAAAAATTATTTTGTAAGAGCAAAGTAATACATGTGTCGTATAAAACAGAGCTTGCACTGTGAAAATATGTCCTATGTGCTGCCAGAAATTCTCTGTAATTTGAGAAAATGCGAGTAATTTACGAAAGAACGTATTTTTTGTAATTACAGAAAATTTCTGGCAGCAAATAGGACATATTTTTTACAGGAAAAAATGAAAAAGTCCTTCCGGATCATTCGGAAGGGTAGGTTGATTTCTTTTTATTTATCAAGTTGCCGCCATTTTGTGCCAAAATAGCGGCTACAAAGTATTAATGTACTTGGTAGAAATATTGATTTAGGCTATGCACATACGGGGTTTTAAGCAAATTGGTTCATGAATACCTTTTTATGTGAATTAGAAATTTTCAAGTGGCCGGCACTTGAAAACAAAATGACAGGCCAAGTTTTTTACAAAAAATCTGCAAAATTGCCTAAGGTATTGGCGCTACACCACGAATTAATGAAAATTGTAATACTTTTTTTTTTTTTTTTTTTTTTTTTCGCAGAGCTCTGCTACTTAATTATTTTCGTCAATAAATGGTCCTGCACTCTGTAAAATTGAACAAAAAAAAAAAAAAAAAAAAAAAAAAAAAACAAGAGTTAAAATTTTGGTTAATAGGTGGCGCTGCCCCAATATCTAAGGCGAATTTGGCAGATTTTTTGTAAAAGAATAAAAAAAAGGAAAAATTATTTTACAGATGTTAATTTTTGCTGATTTATTCTACTAATTTCTGTCAATCCAGACGAAACAAACAAAATATATATTATATTTCTTCAAAAAATCTGCAAAAGTTGCCTTAGATATTGGAACAGCGCCACGTATTAACGAAGGTCCGTTAATTGCAGAAAATAATTAGGTGGCGCTGTGCTTTGTGGAGTTATTTTTCGTCAATAGGTAGCGTTGTGCCTATATGCAAGGCGATTTTTGTGAATTTCTTTGGAAAAAAAAAAAAATAAATAAACTTAAAAAATTTTTAACCAAAAATTTAAACTTTTTTTTTTTTTATTTTCAGAGAGCACATGTCTTGTATTACATACTACTGAAATTTTGTTATGTTTGAAACCATAGAACCGGCTCTAGAGCCTTCTGAATAGACATACTTTAATTACAACAACTCTGTATAAAAACCATGTTTTTACACAAAATTGTGACTTGATGCTACATAGACAGAAAAGTAATTGACAACAACGTTAAAAACGTTAAAATAAAAATACAATTTACATTCTACGGTTTTGGTAGCATTAAGCATACCCTCATCAATACACAATAGTAACACGGGCTGTTTACACAGCGTAGTATTTTTCAATTTCTTACTAGCTGACCCCACCACAATCTAGATAAATCCTGTTAATACACGAACATTAATGCATTAATAGCCATAACATTAAATATACATATGTATTTTACATACAGAGAACCATTAAAAGAATCAGGTTAATTCGAATTATTTAACCAAACATTGGTTTTATCGTTTAATTCCTTTTTAATAATATATCTTTACGTGGTATAAACGTTTTAAAATTTTAAAAGGTGCAAGAATTTCCGTCTCCAGCTAGAATTATTGCGTTTATATTCTTTATCAAACATTTTCATCATATTTGTATAGAATTTTTTAAACATTTAATAGAAATTATTCATAAAAAATAGTTGTGAAAAAGTTCCGTCTTGAGACAAAATTATTGCACTCTTCATAATTTTAATATGTTTACAAAAGAGTGGAAAGTTTCAAAATTTTAACAAGTAAAAAGCTAAAACATTTCAGGAAATCATAATTGTTTTATTTCGACATGTTTTCGAGAAATGTGGCATTGGCAATTTTTAAAACTAGTATAATATTATCAGAAATTACTCTAATAAACGGTGTATCAGTTGTGCCTCTTTCCTGTTTAATATAAAATACCAAATACTACAAAATTATTGGATTTATTGATTTTTTTTTTCAACAAATTTAATAAAATATTTATTTACTTTAAAATTTGTGTTCATCTATCATACTTGACAAGCTATTATTTCACTTTCAGTAAAATTTATTTAAGAAACATGATTCAAATTTAATATATCTAAGATGTGCTCCTTTAGAATATATTTTTAGAGCAATAAGATGTCTAGCAACCGAATATTTATTAGAAATTTTGATTGATTTCAATGATAAATCAATATAAAAAAATAGATTTGTGGAGTTCACCAATGCATAAATTTTAAGAAAAACTATAATATATTAAAATACCGATAACTTCGTATAAAAAATTATTTTTGGAAGAATTACTTTTTAAAATGTTTGATTATATGGAAATGATAATCTTTGAAAGTAGTTATACATATATATATATAATGTATATAATGTATATATATATATATATATATATATATATATATATATATATATATATATATATATATATATATATATGCATATATACGTACATACAGACACACGCACACACACACACACGCACACATATATATCAAAGGATCGAGGGATACCAACTATATAAATAAGAAATAAAGAGCAGATGCTTATGTTCAATGAAATCTTATACATATAAATAATAAATAATTTTTGTAATACATTTTTGAGACATGATTCCATTCAATGAAAATTTTAAATTAAATGAAATTTTTTCTGCTTTTCATCTTCCCATAATCGAAATTTTGTATTCAAACATTCATTTTACTGATTTAATATAATTCTTGAATGTTATATAAATTTAAAGATTACGCAATGCTTATTTTATAAACTTCAATAATATATATATAAAAAAAAAAAAAAAAAAAAAAAAAAAAACTAGTAAGTAATTTATTTTTAGAAAATTCAGTATAATATTATTGTTTATCTTTTTATTCTTCAACATAAAATATGCGATAAATTGAAAATAATTTAATTTCTTGCGTTTTTTTACAATAAATATTTGAAAAACATCATTAAAAACATATGGAAATAATGTGTTATATTCACATGAAAAAACTTTGAATACATTTTTCTGACATGTTATTCCCATCTTCTTCCTTTTAATTTCATTCTTATAGTCCAGAAAATAACTTTCTTACAAATTTGAAATCGATTTTTAAGAGCAATGTTTTAGTCACGCTATGTAAATTATTGTTGGGGGAATCGATTATAAAATGGCAAATGTGTTTTAAAGTCACATGTGTTTAGCAGTTTGAGATGATAAGCATGTATAAATCAAAATTTATGTTGCGTAGGGACATCATCATTTTTCATTTGAAAAAATAAATTACTTTTTGGTTTACTTTAAATATTATTTTTAGTGCAAAGTACACTCAAAAAAAAAAAAAAAAAAAAAAAAAAAGAATTTTAATAATAATATAAAATTTCTAAGAAAATAGTTTTCCACAAATTTTTCTAGTAATAAATACAGCTGGTTCATAAATAACATTACTGAATTTAACTTGTTTACAGGGGAATAAACTATTGTGAGTGGCAAAGATTGATTGATGGAGCATTTGTTTGTAAACACGCCCTTTCCTTATATGCTCGCATATAACCTCGCTAGGATTTAATAGATAAGAACTACATAAAAGAACTACATATATGCTACTAAAACATAAAAGAGCTACATATATGTAAATAAGAACTACATATATACGTTCAAAATATTAAGGCAAATTTCCATGACGAAAAACGTCGTCATGCCCATTGCAGTAGTATTTCGTGTATGACGAAATATTTCATCATACCCAGTTAACAGGTTAATCTTTATATAAATAAAAGTCATTGTCTGTAATTGAGTGTGTGGGGTCATAGATATAGTAATAAGACATAGATACTTTTGGTCAGATCAGCGAGAGGGAAAAAGTGAGGCCTTTTTTTTTTTTTTTTTTTTTTTTTGGGGGGGGGGGGGAAGTCACTCTAATGACTGCCTTTTCCCGAGTAATACACACGGATAATTTAGTAAATAAAATTTATGAATGATTTATTTACTAAAGGTGAATGAAAAACTCCATGTACAGTTTCAAATTCATTTTCTTTTTTATCCTTTTTTTCAATACTCTCTAATGGCTGATTTTAGAACTTTTTTTCGGCATCAAAATTTTTTGCTCGATAACATGGGGATGATAGATCTATATATGTATATTACAATATCTATGTGTGGGGTACGTTTTACATCGTCTCCAAAATCCAAAATGACGGAATCGATTTCAACCAATTTTGACACAGTTACTGCTTATGATTTGGGTTGGAGTACTGTGGGTGTTTCATATTTCTACCGCATGATCAACGGGAGATATGAAGAAAACCCTCTTGAAAATCACATTTTCGGGTGATTTCCATAGTAATAATGCAGATATAAGTTTAAAATTCGATATGTAGGCTACTTTTAATGCATATCCTAAGTACAAGTTATTAAAAATTCGAAAAAAAAAAAAAAAAACTATCAAACGATTGAAAAATACGCTTTTGTTGAAATTTCGTGCATGTGATTTTAAAATTTACTGCGAATGCGTTTAAATAACGAAGTGTCTTAAAATCAAAGTAGTTTTTATAACATGTTAGAATTATGTCATTTTCAGAAAGTTTCCAAAATTAAGTACTATAGTCTTTAAAAATGACGTTATATCTTAGAAGTCATTCGATAGGAAAAGTGCATTTTCATACAGAAAACTGCTACACTTTACAATGATTCTGTGGGGATTTTATTTACTAGCGATAGAATAAGTAGTACGAAATAGTAATTTTAACTGTAAATTATAATATAATGGCAAAAGGTTTTTGCGTGTTGCATTTATTTTACTCATCTGCATAGCAAAAACAAGCTCTTTCCTTATGAGAACAATTTTTCTTTCATAAGAGTATAGCCATTCGATCGTTATATTTTACTAATGAATAATTTTAATTTTTTTTTTCTGGGAAGGAATTATTTCAAAAATAATTTAAATGTAGCAGACGACAAATGTTAATACTTTCGTAGCTTTTTAATAAATATAGGAATTAAAAAATCGAGACTTTGGATTATCAAACTGATTCATTTAAATGTGGTGACTAGCGAAGCCGCTAAAGTCAGCTAGTAAACAACATAAAAACTTGAAGCTAAATAGATAGAATAAAGTAAATTTACATAAAATTTAAAACCTCCAAAATAAATAAATATAAACAATAATAACAAATGCAATCTGTTTGTTAGATTTTGATAACCTTATTTATACAGTCATTAGTAAAGAGTAGATGAATTATTGCTCCTATTTATAATGGGGAATCGTTTTTTATCGCTGGTTGAACAGCCAATAGAATTGTGGGGATTGTGGAGGAATTGTGGAATGTGTTGGGAATACAGAGTTATGGAAATATTAGGTAAAAATTAAGAAAATGTGAATTTCATATAATATTTCCATCAATTAGATGATACCACAAAATCGTTATTAATGATGTTTTCAGGATTTTATAAAAGGATAAAGATAGCATTATGATTTATAATTTTCTTGTAGTTTTTCATATTTATAAAAGTAGAACGAACATGTTGTGGCATAAGTATAATATTATTATTATTATTATTATTATTTTTAAATAATTTTTTAAAACATCATGGTTATATTAGTTTAAGAAATATACATATAAATACCTTTTCACAATTCTACATTCCCATGATTCTATAAGGACTGTTTGTTCAATAAGTCTGTACTAAAATTAAGACGTCAATAGTCAAATGCTTTCAATTGCTGTGTTTAGTACACAGTAAAAATAAAATAAAATGAAATAAAGTAAAATCACGGGATTTGAAATGTACAATTTTACTGTAAATGACCATTTCACTAACTAAACGTTCAAAACTTGAAAATTAATGCTATAAAAGTATAATTTTAGAATACTGGCATTTTATTAGGGGCAAAAGCAGTTAATCTATGTAATTTGCACAACCCTGCAATCAAACTGTATTTTTACGGTCAAATCTTTTCAAATGTAAAGTGTTAGCTTTTCAGTTACGTCATATAAGAATCACTGCGTATTTGAAACTGAAAATATAACTGCAGTCTTATTGATTGAGAGAGCTTATTCATACATTAATGAAAATACCAATTGGTATAAAAGAGCTATTATTTTCTTAATTTAATATAAAGAATTTAATTCAAAAATCGTATGTTTGCCACAGCGTAAAATTACGGGAGAATACATCATTTATGGTCAAAATATTTTTTTCCGGGCTTTGCCTAAAATCTCTGCGGGCGTTGCTCGTAATCTGGCTTGATATATACATTTTTTTTTTCTTTGTAAGTTAGACATTCTTTGAAGTTCTGGTGACCTTTTATTATGCAAACAATGGGAAAAAAAATGTTATCATAATAATTGCTGACGAAAAAGAATTCTTTAGTGTTGCATTTATTTTATACCAAAGACGTATGTCGTAAATTCAAGTTAGACACTATTTCTCAAATTGTTAATGGATGAGAAATTTATAAAGATTTTGACCACGTTCTGTGTATTAAAATTATGCAAACGGAAATATGGAATGATTATGTGAACAGAATAATTTGCAATTGTTTTGAACATTTTACAGGTCAGTGGTTCCCAATTGTAAGCATTAAAAATTCATTTAAAAAATAATTTTCATCAATATTAACTCAAAATAAATAAATAAATAAATAAATAAAATAGCAGATATAGTTTAAAATGGGCACAATTTTTCAAAAAGAAGCCAAATTTTCATTGTAAAAACAGAAACGCACAGAAATTTATAAAAATGGCCTTTTTTATATCATTTTCCCCTCCAGGTATCATAAAAGTTCACATAAATGTGAAAAACAATCCACTGTTAAAAAAAAAAAAAAAAAAAAAAAAAAAAAAAAAAAATCGGTTTTAGTACTCAAAATACATTATATTATTTAAAAAATATAAAATTTTATAACATTAATAAAAAATACACCTAGGATGATTTGTGAAATTTTTATGTTCCGAATAATAAATGTTATGTTTCTATATTATAATATATAGTATACTAGAAATATAATATATATTATACTAGAAATTTAATTGAGTAACGCCTTTAAACTAAAGTATTTTAAGTAATAGTAAGCACAAAAATAATTAAATATATAATTGAATTCAGCCTGTAAATGACATTTTGCAGCATTATATTTACTGATGTAGGTCTGTGTATATCTATTTTAGGAGGAATTATATGAAGTCTTCACAAACTGCTGATTAAATGTATGACTAATTAAATGTATAACTGAATTCAGCCTGTAAATGACATTTTGGAGCATTATAATTACTGATGTAGGTCTGTGTATTTCTATATTAGGAGAAATTATATAAACTCTTCATGATTCCGGTACAGAAAGTATTTATTATTTGACCTATCCTTAACAAAATAATTATTACATCTATACAGAATGAAAAATCATAAAGGATATCTGCAGTTTTAGTTTGCGCATCTGGTGCGTTTGTATCAATATATCTCTTTCTTCTCCACCAAAATATAGCTTAAAACCATAGTTCTCATCTGGTGTGCCGTGAAAAATTCTAGTTGATACATGAATATTAACAAACCATCAAGTTTTGACAGCACCAGTTTGTTTTATTGTTAAATGATTTAAAATATAATTATCATATACTATATCTGTTTATAGGAAATTATAGAAGATTTTACTTTCTTTTAACTTTTTCTCCTCTTTTTAATTCACTTTTTATTCTTCTTTTTACTCACTTTTTTTCTTTCTGTTACCGATAAATAGAGAAAGTATTTATTTTGGGTCAAATTGTCAAAACTGAGTTTTTGATATATTAACCAGTTTTCAGTTATCCCGAATCAAAAATTTAAGATTTTTAGTGATTAATCTAACAAGGAAACATTCAAAAGGTGTCGTCCTCAAAATAATACTGAAAAAAATATATGTTATTCTGCTCTTCATAAAACACCAGTAAAGAAAAATTTATCTTCTGAAATGAATTACAGCGACCACAAAAAATTATCAAAATTAAGCATATTTGGCGATTTAGCGCTGTAGGCGTACAGTTCGCTAGCACCGAGATTGCAGTGTACAAACAGAACCGTGTTTTGTTTCTCCGCCAAGTACTCAAAACCAATCGCCAAATATGCTTAATTTTGATAATTTTTTGTGGCCGCTCTAATTCATTTCAGCCGATAATTTTTTCACTTTCTGGTGTTTTAGGAAGAGTAGAATCACCTGTATTTTTTTTTTTTCAATATTTTTTGAAGACGACACCTTTTGATTGTTTCCTTGTAAGTGTATCTGTTATCAACATCATTCAAAAACAGATATTAACGAAAATCCAAACGCGATATTTTAAATCACTATAACATAGGGATTTTAATTGAAAGTTGAGATCGAGCAAATTTTTCATGTACAGGGATAGTGGAAAATATTCAGATACATTGCTGTTAAATGCGATTTTTCTCGTTAGTTTATTTTAATATTTTCAGGCTGCACTAAATAAATAAAAAATATATTTCTTAATGGGCTCTTCCCACCTGACATCAGAGGTCACATGATAGAGGAAAAATAAATAGCAGACAAAGTCTTGTTTATCTATAGTGATTGCGGAAATAACATATTTTCTATTCTTATTTTTGATCAGTCGTATTTAATCTGTGTTATTTTTTATAAATCATCATTTTTAATCCATTTTATATCATTATTCATCATCTTTTGTTTGCCGTATACATTTACAATCATCATTTAGTTTATGTTTGTTATTGATGTCCGTGAAGACTCTGATTTTTGGTACTTAAATCAGTGACAGTGCAATATCGTACTGTGTAAATCCATTTAGACCAGTAACTAAGTTAATTAACTTGTTGTAACACCTTTATGCAATTAAATTAAATGAAAATATTTTAAAATTTCAAATTATAATCCATAAACATTCCACAAGAAGCTATTATTTATTGCTAGATCAGTTAATGTTACAGTTACACTACAATATACAAAAATCGATTCTTATAGGTAAAAATAAATAAACACATAACATGTTTTTTAAAAATTATTAAATTGACAAATATAATTATTCTACTGTTTACAAATGCACAATATTACTTTTATTTTATTTTATATTGAATATTAAAATTTTTGTTCTTAAGAATAATATTTAATTGAATTCGATTTTCAGAATCCGATTATTCGTTTTCCTCTATCACGTGATTGAGAAGACGACGGTGGGAAGAGCCCATTGCACTAAAGAAAGTTTTATATAAAATATGGCATGAAAAGCACTGGTTGTTCGTTTTACAGGGCTATACAAAAAGATTCAGATTTTTAATGTGCTACATCTGAAAATTCTTTGAAGTATATTTCATGTGTTTTTGTGTTTCTTTTACTGTACTAAGTTTAAACGCACTATATGGTGTGCATATATTTCACAGACATTATAGAGGTGTATCTAAATTTAAGCAAATATATTATTTTTTGTTGGTTAAACTGATTAATATGCTTTAGCAAATTGCACTTTATCAAAGGAAATTAGTTAGAAATGACTTTTTTTTTTTCTTTTACTGATATAATCTATATAATATTTCTCTAACGTGGACCAATTTCAATTAATTTTTGTCGAAACGATACGATAGTGGTGAAATGAATAAAATACACGAGGATAAAAAATAATGTTTAACAACGAACAATATTTAAGCACGCGGATTCAGCTCAATAATCTAATACGAAAACATGAGGACATTTGTATGATGACATTATTTTATGGAAAATATATTTTTAAAAGTTATTTCTTCAGAATCTTTGCAAGCGTCATTTTAAATCTAGCAACATTTTAACGATATAAACAAAATATGAATTATTATCATAAATTGACTAAAAAACGCAATCATATAAAAGTATAATCAAAATAGGATTTTTTTGATAAACAAAAATTACGCCAAATAAAATAAAATGCCATTGCATTCTTGACGATAAAAATTTAAAAGGCGTCATGGGGGTCCTTTACTAAAACTGTACTGCCTGCGAAAGTATGAAAACTGGGTCGTCAACCATGAATTTTATTATGAAACTTTTCTTTGAATGATTCTGATTTCACTACTACACAATATTTATTTGATTATAATAATAATTTGGCTTCTGGTAAATTAAAATTTAAATTAGGTTGTGAAATTGGTATAATATTTATAAGTTTCAAATTTTAAAGGTAAATAACAAAAGAAATAAAGTGCGAAGATTTCGCACGGGTTTGCTAGCAGAAAATAATTTGTTCAGAGTTTAATTCTTGACACTGAATTTTTACTGTGTAGTTACGCGTTTTAAAGGTTCCCTAAGTATGGAAATTAATCTCTTACAAGGATACTCTTTTAAATTATAGTTTCCAGTGAGCTTGAAAAAAATTATAGAAATTAGTTTGCATTTTGCTCAATTCATTGGCAAATTTTAGTTGCTGAGTTGCAAAAGAAAACCACAAACTATTGTTGAATTTAACTTTTTGAACGTCAAATACAAAAAACTCATAGTCAAATTACATAAATTGTCGCGTCGCGCCGGGCAATAATGTCAGTAAACTTGCTTATACCTAGAAGTTTTATTTTTTTTTAATGTATCACAATTTCTTTATAATATACCGAAAATTTTCATTTATTTTATGCAACTACAGTATTATTACATGAACTAATTCTAATTAAGTATAAGATTTACATTTTACATTACAATACAAACAATTTTGTAAATTTTCTTTTCATATTTTGCAGACGATACAAATAAAATGAAACCGTATTAGAATATTTTATTTATTGAAATTAATAATGAAATAAATAAATTCATAGCAACCCTCTTAGCAACTGCAGACGAAAAGAGCAATCATAAAATTGCCAATAAGTTGTATATTCAGAGATATTACAGGCATAAATCCCATTTTAGTAACTTTTTTGTAGCTTTTCTACGGCGACTCAGTAGTTAATATTTCTTTAAAATTTATACTTGATCAAATTTATCCCAGTAATTTTTTCATTAAAATTGGTGGTTAGAACTTGAAAGAGTTTCTTTCTTCATGCTTGATCTGTGTTTCTTTTAACAGCATAAAAGAAATAATTAAAATAATATGGTGTGTCACTCACACGATTTTCTCTTACCCTGAAATTTAATACTATAAATACAGATTGGAGATTTAGAGGTAAGATAACGTGAACTATTATGTAAATCTATGTTATAGCAATTTAAATTATGCTTCGGAAGAGTTTTATATAATAATTAGTTCTGTGTGAGGGGGGCTACCGCCCCGCTCAACTCTCCGTTTCATTCCAGCACCTACATATATTATGGAATTTAAACCTTTTATTAAAATTAAAAGTTCACTTAAAATTATTCAGACAACTTTCACTTGCACTTGCAGACAACTTTTTGACAACTTTCACGCATCATTCCTTGAAACTTGTTAGTCTTGAGCAAACTTTTCAAGCAACAAACTTATATGAATTTGAAAATACAACTTTTGTATCTCCTGAAATTATTCGTTTTTATGTTACTCTAAGAGACACAGATAAAGACCAAACGTTAAAAATTTTAACTTTCGATAATCAGGAAGCCTCAAAACGTGTAAATATACAAAAAACGATGAATATTTAGCTCAAAAACATACACTATTTACCATATGTCTATGAAGAATTCATTTCAATTCCTGAGCAGATTTCCTGAACATGGTAAAATATTACAGTAAAGCACTTAAAATAACAATAAAAAATAGAATGTTATCGCTTAAATATTTCTAACCCTGTATATCTTTTGAAGATTATGTAGAGACCACAAGGTGCACCTAAATATAATCCTTTAGTTATAATACACGACAGAACCTGAAATACACTTACATCAATTTTCTGCAATTGTCACATGATTGTTGAACATCTAGTTCTTTTGTTTAGCCCTGTAAATGAACAGTGAATGATTTCCCTACCATATTTTACATGAAACATGTTTTTACGCATATAGAAAATATATAGTCATTTAATTTGGTTTAGTGCAGTCTATATATGTTAAAAACTCTACTTACCTGCAATTTTCCCCATACGTGTAATATATTTGAATTTTCTTGAGTATCCGTGTACACGAACCATTTGCTTCACCTCAACGAAAAGCTTAGTGTAGCATCCCTATATCGTACACATTTAAAATACCAAGTTTAGACTTTCTACTACTATTTTTTCTTGAGATATGCTGGTAAAAGTCAGACACACAGACCAACCGCTAAAAAACATGATTTTCGGATTCAGGGGACCTCAAAAAGTATAAATATAACAAAAACTCACTTTCGAAAATTTGACCCAAAAACAATACTTTCTCTCTCTACCTTATGGGTAAGAGAAAGTAAAAAGTTCAAAAATTTAATATTTTGAAGATCATATGGAGATACTATAAAAAAAAAATATATATATATATATATATATATATATATTATGAATGGTTGAAGTTCAATGTTTGATATGGGTCAAAAATTTCTAAATGATTAATTTTTCTTTTTTAATTTAATATCACTATTAAATATTTTATGAATGCAGATACAATAATCGAATTGTGGTTGAGGAATGCGGAGCACCACCCTCCCGTCCCCGCCCACACAGAGGTACGACATATGTATAACAGTTTCTAAAAACTAACAGCGTAAGAGAAAGTATTGGGTGGACCTAGAGCCCCTTAAATAAATAATAGGCCGGCGCATCACCGCCATTTTTTTGCCTCGTAAGAGGACAGCATTTCCGCTTGGCGATTTTATCGCTTCACTGGTGGTTTTAAGAAATTTTCATCTAAAAATAAAATCGACCAAAAATGATAAGCAACACAAGTAATCTGTTTCTGTTTCTTAAATAATTCATAACATTTGAAAGGGGAAAAAAAAAAGAGCGTACCAATTAAAATTGGAAAGTTTTTTCAACGACCTAATACTATCAGGACACGGAAACAAGACAACTTTGGCGAACCAAAAAAACGTCGCCAAGACTCTACAAACACACAGTAAAAAAGCGTTTCTTAAAATAATTTATGGTTATTAAAATACATATTTAGATTTAAATAATACTTTTTTAAAAAATTTTTTACTTTATAAATGTCAGAAATGCAAAGAAAAGTATAAGTGAATAACAATAAAACTTACTATGCAAAGCTGTGCATTAGGTCCCGGGATCCAAGAATCTGGACGACAATTCGCAGCCCATTTTCTCCTTCTTGCATTATCCGAAGGAAACCTAAACATTTTGTATCCTTTTCTGGAGTGTTTACAGCAGTTTATTGCTGAACAACCTCCCATAATGCAGTTTATTTCACTAAAATTACGAGCAAGACGGTAGAAACAATGGATGCCGTTTGTTTATCACGCTGGGTACATGCGGCAACCCTAAGGCATAAAAATGTCGGATGCGCCAGCTCGTATATATAGGAGCCTTAGGTGGACCAATACCAAATTATTTATTAAAAAAAAAAAAAAAAAAAAAAAACTTTACTTGATTGAATATTTTATTAAAAAAAATTTAACCATATAAAATTATATATATAATACAGTAAAGAATAATATATTAACGACATCTGTATTCAACCCTATTTCGTTGAATATTTGTGCAAATTTATTGCAGATAATTTTTAAACCACTTCATAAAATTAAATGAAGGCTGCATTCAAAATGTTCGTAAGAGCGTGAATTGTAAACAATGCACTCAAATGATGAAAGACTTCCTTAAAAGATTCTTTTTTTCTTAAGTGTAAGATGAATGAATTTATAAGAGAGAATTTTTTTTTAAATCACTTAAAGAAAAGCCGCAGCTTTTATGGGAAAGGCTGAATAATCCAATTTTATTGAGATTTTTTATAATTATAAAATTGAATACTGTGAGTTAAGAAAAAAATTCCCACAGTTATTTTTCATTAAATTGCTTTAGTATTTTTGTGTAATTTTTTTTTTTTTTTTTTGCTGTAAATAGAAAAAGTATTGTATTTTTGTTTCAGTTTTCTTTCTTTTATTAATTAAGTACGTACAGTTAAAATCTTTAATACGTCACAATATATATATATATATATATATATATTGTGATGCATTAAAGATTATACATACAATATATATATTATCGCAAATGTTTTGTAAAAGGTGAGCAGCAGTATATAAAAATTACAACTGCAATAGTTATATTAGAAACATTTTAAGTTACCTTACTAAAAATCCTTAAAAATTGGTTGATATATTTCGGCTTTCATCCGAAGCCATCTTCAAGCCGAAATATATCAACCAATTTTTAAGGATTTTTAGTAAGGTAACTTAAAATGTTTTTATAAATAATCTCTAAAAAATAAAGAGTTAAATTGAACACGTGTCATTTGTATTAAATATATTTAAAACACTTTAAACACACGTAAAAATAAATTTATTTAAAAGATGTTAAAATTTTTTATCCAAAGCTTTTCGCTTTAATAGTAAAGCATCATCAGGGATTTATGATTCGTTTCCATTGCGCAGTTTTAAATATGTTTTCTTTTTACAGTCAACAGTTAAGTCTTTTAATAACGTGATATATTTTAAATATCAGCAAAAAACAATATGAATTCCGGTAGAGGTTGGACCAAGGAATTAAGAAAAGTGAGAGAAGCTGGAACTATTGCATATCATACGAGGTTATTGTAGGAGAAAAAACATCATGAATTAGCAGAAATAAACTATTAATTATTTTATAATATTGTGCCAAATTATTGGTAAAATTGCAGCATCTTTGGAATTTATTGCATTTTTGCATTTAATTATATGAATAGCTTCGGAAATGTAAAGTTCTTGGATATTAGATTGTGCTGTAATAATTTTGGCTTTATCCCATATAGGGTTGGCGTTTGTGTTGGCATAGATGAAGTCGACTAGAGTAGAACTATTTGCTTCTTTGATATTTCGTATATGTTCTTGTATTCTTTTATTTAAAGTCCTCTTGGTCTGTCCAATATAATAGAAAAGTTCTTTATTGCTTTCTATGGGAATTTGATAGACTCCTCCAGTGGGTCCATTTAAGTTGCGGTCATGAAGGGTTAATTGTTTAATAGTTATAGGAGAACTGAATGGGATAAAGAAATTAAATTTACGTTGTATATAATGTTTAAAGCTATAGAATTCTTAATTTAATAAAATTTATAATCCTTTTGTAAACTTGAATTGTAATGCAATAGTTATTTTCGTATTGCAGTTATCGTATATGAGCTGAAAAAGTTTCTAATTATTGAATTACGAAAAACAAGAATTATGAAGGAAAATTCAAATTAGTTAAAAATTCAAAGGCAATAACATTTTTAACAATATCTAAATGTACAAGTCCCACCAGAATCTAAAAATTTCTTCTCTAGAAGCTGATATACGGGAACTTCCGGGCTCGATTCCAGTTCGTGCTCATCAGAATAGCCATTCAGAGTTTTCTGAGGCTTTCTCCGAAACTTGGGCAGATTCAGGTTAAGACTCATTAAAAAGATCCAGCCCCGTGGAGGACATTCAATACAGGAATAAAACCGATATGTAGTCAATCGATCTTAGCAACTACATAAATGTAAATGTGCAAATAATTTAATTGCAAATAAAACAAATGAAAATATATTTAAGATACTCATAATGATATACACTAATATATACTAACACTACCATATCATTTTCTAAAAGTAAAACAAATAAGATTAGAATTATTAAGAAATCCGTAATAAACGAAACATTTATTATTATTAATTTTATTATTATTATTTAAAAGGTAACAAACCACTTTAAAACACGTAGATACAATATTTTTATCAAAAACGACACAAAGCTTTTCGCTATTATAACAATAGCATCATCAGGTGTCATTGCGTTACATAGTACCAGCAATATATAAACAAGAGAAGTTCAAACGGTTTAAAGTTACGGTTACAATAACAATTTTTTTAAAATTACGGTTACAATAGAAATTTTTTCATTTCAATATCATTTTCAGTATTTTTTTCTCTATGAGCACAACGCGTGCCAAATTTTATGAAATGATGCAGCATCCTTGGAGTTAATAACTTTATTGTACTTGATAATATTCACTGATTCTGTCATTAGCAGGTCTTGAAAGTTGCGAGGGGCTGAAATAACTTCGGACTGTGTCCACAGAGGAATAGCTTCAGGGTGCTCGTAAAGAAAGTCTACTAGAATTGAACTTTTTTTCTTTTTAACATTAAGCATGTGTTCAGTAATTCTTGCGTATAGCAAGAGAAGTAGAATGAATATTACACCATAAAAATGTGTTTTTATTAGATATTTTTTTCTCTCTCTCTTTGCATCTTAATTCCGATTCTCGATTTGCCGTTGATTAATCATCCACATTCCACCTTGTTCTGTCGGTTGATTAAACAGTCGTAAAATCCTATTTCTTTTACATATAGGAACACTTTCCTTTCAATTGCTTTATGCACTGGTGACGGTACGCTAATCCTACTGAAACAGCTGTCTGTTAGTTTATTATTTCTGTTGGCATATACGACATTGTTTATTATTCGTGAGCTCATTCTAATGACTTTTAAAGAATAAGAAAGATTTAAAAAATGCCAGAAATAGAGTGATTTTCGAAAGCGACGTACAGTGGTACAATATTAATAAATTGCAAATCAACGAGAAGTTACCCGAACGTTACATATTACGTTGCCCACCATTAATCAGGTAATTTTTCAGTAGAAAACATATAAAAAAGAAACTATTATTCCACGTTCGAATCGACCGACCTCAAGAGATCGATGGATTCAAATGGTTAGTTCAAAAATACCCCGGGGAACGACTACAGTTGTGTCTGAAAGTCATCAAGTGAGTAGAATTACATATATCAGGTAACTTTATCAACTGAACTATAGTCCATTTCCTCATCAGAGGCTCTTCAAGGCCACGGAATGCGGAGAGAGAGATCACGTGACTGAGATCACGTGCTCAATTCCATCCAGTGAGATGTCGTTGTTTCTTCAGTAACCTAGCAACGGACGGGAAAAGTGAAATCTCAGTTCATATGAGCGTGGCCTTGAGGCGACTGCGTAAAGGAAATAGAGTTATAGATTAGAGAGCTGAATGATATAAACCACTACATACACAAGTTAATATTTTAACAAGAACGAATATGCAGTTCGCATAGATTATTAACATTTTCTAAACGTATGTACCGTTGAATCATTCAAAAATTAAAAGTACTTTGCGTATGTGATCAGAAAATGGACAGACAAAAAGATAACAATACAGACAACTAGGTTATTTGATTTCAGAATCACTCTATACATCGTTAGGAAGTGTTAAAAACGCTTAACACAAACGGAAATGCGATTCCTCCAATTTCTAATTGTAGCCCTTAAGGTGTCAGAATATTTTAGTATAGATATGTGAATCTTAAAGCTAAACATGCCATATTCTATAGAAAACTATCTTATTTCTAGAATAAGAATAATAAATGTCAATTTCATTGTAATTTGTGCTGCCCAAATTTAATTTAAAATAATTTATCAAAGTGCTTTTCGTAAAATTCTAATAATAATAATGCTTAAATAGGGAACATGCTTTCTAGAATTACATATATAATTTGGAAGAAATTCTGAAAATATTTAAGGCCGCTAGACTATGGACAGACGGACAGTCAGACTGACTAAAAGACAGACTAATTCATATCACAATAACTCTTAAACTTCATTAGGAAATGTCAAAAACGTTTAATAAATATGAAAATAGATTACAGCAATTTCCAGTTATAGCCCTTATGTATTTGAACATTTATGTATTGCCTTGTAAATATAATACGAATCATACTATATTCTGTACGAAAAAAAAAAAAAAATCTGTGCATACAGAAAATAATAATCAATTTCCTTTTGATTTGTACAGTATATATATATATATATGTATGTATGTATGTATGTATGTATATATATATATATATATTGTTGCGTACTTGGGGGTTTGTGAGTTGTCCGAGAATGAAAGGCCAAACGTACAAAAATTCAGTAATTTATTCACAGAAAGTTCCAGAAAAATACAGGTCTATAAACCAAGTATCAGCTTCAATTCAACCAGTAAACACAGCTTAAACAACAGCTGTCAATAGCAAATCCACAGTACAAACTGTATAGCAATAACACTTGAAGCAAGTCTCTTTCAAAGAGGCTCAAAACAATGCAAGCATTAGCGAAGCTGGCTGAGAACTGAAATGACTGACTCGCCTTGGCGGTAAAACGCTCCTTATATTCCCCTGTAGAAAAGTGTGGAAGGTTCCCGAAATTTCCGTATCTCATCAACCGATGAGATTAGAGCTTCCATATTTGGTATATCCCTTATAAGGATTTTCTCGCCAAGGTCGCCAAAAAATCGCCAAGGTGGGAAAAAGTCGCCAAATTTGGCGCCAAATCCATTACCTGCCTTATTGGGGCTTTCCAATGCGTTTCTAAGGGAAAATGAGGCTATTTCAACGCTAAAACGACAAGAAATGCACAAAATTAGCACTTTATCAACTTACTAAACCTATTTGAAAGAATTTAAGCAAAAATAAACACAATTATTTACAATTTTGTAACACTGCCCCCCTCCCAAGGACTGCATGTCCCGGGCAGTGCAACCCTTGGTCAAGAGGCGCAACTAGACAAATTTACACAATCATACAAAAACTAAGTTGCATATAACGATAAAATAGAAATATAAATCAAGTGAAAACTATTTACAAAATTCACAAATATGTACAAATATTTATATACAAATATCTACATTACGTATGCGCAAATTTTACCAGTATTTACATTTTAAATTTTAATTTTACCGTTAAGTGTGGTACTTGGCTAGCTTGTTATAGTGCACCAACTTCGGTTTTGATGAAGGTGTTTTAGTGATCCGCACTACTACATCATTCAGCCTTTTTAAGACTGTGTACGGTTCGTCCAAGTTGCACTGTAACTTCGGAGACAGTCTTTTGCGTCGAACAGGATTCCACAACAAGACCCCGTCTTCTTCCTGGAACTCAAGTTGTGTAGCCTTTAGATCGTACCTTGTCTTCATTTTCTCCGTTGCCATGTGAATCCGCTCTCGAGCAAAGTTGTGTACGTCCTCAAATCGTGCCTGGAGATATTGGATGTACTCCTCGGGCGATGAAGGCGCATCGGGTGGACAACCAAACAGGAGATCACATGGGAGACGAAGTTCACGTCCAAAGAGCATCTGGGCTGGAGTATAGCCGGTGGTTTCATGGACAGCACTTAGATAAGCCAGCAGGAACAATGGCAACTTCAAGTCCCAATCTTGTTGGTTCCTTGATACTGGAAGAGAGAGAGGTTGTTCAGGATGGTACGATTGAACCTCTCGACCATGCCGTCCGACTGGGGATGTAAGGGTGTTGTCCGGGTTTTATCTATGCCGAGTAGTTGACACAGTCCTTTGAAAAAAGCAGAGGTAAAGTCCCTACCTTGGTCGGTATGAAGTTGTAGGGGCGTGCCGTACCTTGACACCCATTGCTGCACTAGGACCTCTGCGACTGTGCATGCCTCTTGATTGGAAATGGGATATGCCTTGGGCCACTTGGTGAAATAGTCCATCACGACGAGGATGTATTTATTTCCACTGGAGGTCCGTGGTAAAGGACCCAAGATGTCGATTGCAATCCGTTCAAATGGTGCTCCCACGTTATACCGTTGCAGTCTTCCTCGACTTCGTTTCTGCGGGCCTTTACGTGCCGCACAAGCATCACAGGATTTGAACCATTTCGCCACATCCTCCTTTGCCTTGCACCAGTAGAAGCGTTCCCGAACTTTCTGCAGAGTCTTCATTACCCCAAAATGGCCTCCGGTAGAGCTACTATGCAGTTGTTCTAAAACAGGTGGACTTTTTGATCTTGGTAATACAATCTGCCATCTGAAGCTTTTTCCATCATCAGATTCCCACTTTCTGTATAATACGCCATTTCTGATATGAAGAGAGTCCCAAAGTGCCCAATAACTTTTCGTAATGGGACTAAATCTGGAATGTCCTGCCAGGTAGGTCTGTTGCTGGTCGTTTCCTTCATCTGTAATATTGGCTTTATGTCAGGATCTTCCAACTGGGCTCGTCTAAGTTCTTCGTCACTCCATGTATCGGGATCTTGTTCTGATGGTGTTGCGACAGTAACTTGGCGAGCAACTGGCTTTATTCTTGGGGTCTATCCTCGGCTTTAGAGCTGTATTTATGATCTTCAGATGGATGCTTCCGCAAGAAGGCATCTGGATTTTCCCGAAGTGCTCCTTCTGGGTGGCATACTTCAGAGACATTCTTGGTTGCTTCTCTAGGTGCTCTTACTGGGCAGCTTCGTTTGATATGACCGACTTTTCCACAGCTCCAGCATTTAGTTGTTGGAGTCTTCCCTTTTTTTTACTCTCAAGAATGCATAGTCTTCTATTAATTTCTGCAATCATTTTCTGAATCTCTTTAAGATCATCTTGAGAGCCGTTCACTTTGTCTGCTGTGCTGTTCTGGCGATTTTTACAGGAGGCTTGTTGGGCTGCCTCGAGCTTTAAGGCATACACCAAGACTGACTCCACATCCTTCACGCCGGAGAGTCTGAGGTCTTTTTGAATATATGGATCTCCGACAGCATCAATGAAGTATTCTAGGGCCAGATCATTGCGTGTCCCAGGATGACAGTCCGGGAAAGCCAAACGTGAAAGCCTCTGGATATTTGATGCCAGTTCTTGTAAGCTTTCCCTTGGTCTCTGATGACGGGACCTTAGCTGGAGTCGACTATATTCTTTGGACCATTTCGCTCCAAAACGTAGCTCTAGTGCTCTGGTTAAAGCTTCGAAGTCGCTGTTCATATCGCTGTTCCTTTGAAAGGGTCTCCAGAATATCTGCGGCGTCGCCCCGCAACGACCCTACCAGATGAGCTGTCTTCGCAACAGAGTCCCAGTCGTTAGCTTCAGCTACGATGGAAAACTGCGTCTTATAAACATGCCAGGATGAACTGCCGTCGTAGGTAGATAGCTTAATAAATTCCTGATTCTGGATTCTTCTCTCTTTCTTTTCAGTTTCCTGGGGCATGGATTCTAACTTTTCTTCCACTTTTCTCTCTAGATCTTCTTCTATTCTCTTCAATTTACCTTCTATCGCTGAAAACCTTCCTTTCAGTTCCTGATCAAAATTTTCTTTAACTTTATCCTCGAAACTCCGTTCTATCTTCGTAACACTCTTTTCAACCTTCATAACATTTTCTTCTATCTTCATAGCTTTCTTTTCAAAATTATCTTCTATTTTCAAATGTTTCTCGTCAAAATTTTCTTCAATCTTTATAACTTTTTCTTCTATTCCATCTATCGTGTTTTCCACATCTGATAACTTACACTCTGTCACTTCTTTCACGTTTACTAAGTCGTCTCTCACTGATGATAGTTCTTTCTTCATCTCTTCTTAATTAGATTTAATTTCTTCACCCAAACTGTCTTTCATTTCCTTCATTTCTTCAGTCAAGCCGTCTTTCAACTCTCTTTACGATGTTTCCATTTTCTCTTGTGCTGCCTTCATTTCTTTCATCTCTTGACTCAGGCTATCTTTCATCTCTCTCTGTCCTTCTTTCATTTCTCTTTGTACTTCTTTCATTTCATTCATCTGGGTAGCTAAGCTTTCTAGAAGTTTCTTCATCTCTTGCTCCATAGCTCTAGTTATCACCATTCACAAACAACCCCACTCCTGACACCAGAAATGTTGCGTACTTGGGGGTTCGTGAGTTGTCCGAGAATGAAAGGCCAAACTTACAAAAATTCAGTAATTTATTCACAGAAAGTTCCAGAAAAATACAGGTCTATAAACCAAGTATCAGCTTCAATTCAACTAGTAAACACAGCTTAAACAACAGCTGTCAATAGCAAATCCACAATACAAACTGTATAGCAATAACACTTGAAGCAAGTCTCTTTCAAAGAGGCTCAAAACAATGCAAGCATTAGCGAAGCTGGCCGAGAACTGAAATGACTGACTCGCCTTGGCGGTAAAACGCTCCTTATATTCCCCTGTAGAAAAGTGTGGAAAGTTCCCGAAATTTCCGTATCTCATCAACCTTTGGTGATTAAACATCTAGGTTGCGTGAGGTTAATTGAATAATGAATGATCATCCAACATCATAAGTTAATACGACTCCTTTTAGAAAAATAGACTTTTATTTACAGCATAACGAAAGCATCCACTGCAAGCGCCGGTACATAAAACACCGCTCTCTCAGGCGAAGCGAGAGAGATGCTCTTAGATGCGCCCAGCCGATGCGCGTGCACACATCCGATGGGACGGAGAAAAAGAGAAGCGTGTTGTTTACAAAACGAACGCTCTCCGCCACAGAGTATCCCCCCAGTGACATAGTCACGATAGGAATATTCGGTTACATAAGTATGCAGAGTATAATATAAAAACATAATTTGATACATAAGTACAGAAATTTACAGATCTTGAAAAAAAACAATGCAATACCAAATGTAAAATATTGTATATAAAGTACTATATATATGAATGAATGATACAGTAATATAATATAAATGAGATTAAATGATATATTCTTTTACAAGATTTTTAGGAAAATGTACACGCCGACCCGATCTGGTAATAGTTTCTTTTTGAACGTTTACCGGCAGTTCATCCGTCGTAACCTTTAATGGTACAGACTGATCTGATTGTGATGGAAGTTGAAATGCGGGTTTAACTCTGTCGATGGAAACGGTAGTGCGTTTACCATTGAATTCTATGACGAATGTCTTATCGTTACGTTCTATTACCAAGTGAGGATTGGTGTATGGAGGTGTCAGTGGTGGTTTCACACTGTCAGTGCGTAAATAAATGTGGCTACAATCTTGCAATGAGTGGTGCACAAAAATGGGATGTTTGCCATGATGGGCAGGTAAAACGGGACTTAAAGTATTCATCATAAGTTTAAGTTGTGAAACATAATCTTCCGTGTGTTGTGAAGGTGTACTAGTCAAGTTTAGGATGTCTGAAGGCAGTCTTAATGTGGTGCCATATACAAGTTCTGCGGGTGAAGCATTTATGTCGCTCTTAATGGCTGAGCGTATACCAAACAATACAACTGGTAAATTTTCTGACCATTTGATTGAGTTCTGGGCCATTAAAGCGCTTTTCAAATGACGGTGGAATCTTTCTATAATTCCATTTGAAATAGGATGATAACTTGTGCTATGTATTTTTTTTTATTCCTAAAATTTTAGTGAGTTCTCTAAATAAATTTGATTCAAAGTTTCGTCCTTGGTCACTCGTTATTGTTACAGGACATCCAAACCGAGATATCCAATTGTTAATGAGAGCTTTACAGGTAGTCATAGCTGTCATGTCTGTAGTTGGTATGACCTCTGGCCATCTAGTGAATCGATCAATTATGGTCATGCAATACTGGTAACCATTCGATACAGGGAAAGGTCCGATGAAGTCTATGTGTATGTGAGCGAATCTAGAGTCAGGTGATGAAAAAGTGCCTATTTGGGATTTAGTGTGTCTATGAATTTTGGCACGTTGACAATTTTGGCAAGATTTTACTGCATTTTTAATGAATTTGTGCATATTAGGCCAAACAAATCTTTTTGATATCATTTTAGATGTTGCAGAAATACCTGGGTGTGAATGATTATGAATGTGATTGAATATAAGTGTGCGATAAGATTTCGGAATGAAAGGACGAGGTGTACTTGTGCTAAGATCACAATAGAGAGTAACATTTTCTAATGGGAAATAATGCTTTTGTAAATTAAGAGATTGTGAAGACTGGGATAGGAAGTTCTGGATCATTAAGTTGTTCTTGTGATAATTTTTGAAAATCAAGTAAGGGGAGTGCAATTGCATCAATCTCAACCCGTGATAAAGCATCAGCTACAGTGTTGTCGCGTCCTCTGATATGCTGTATGTCTGTAGAAAATTGTCCTATGAAATCCAGATGGCGAAGTTGTCTGGGAGAGCATTTGTCGGGCTTTTGCTTGAAGGCGTATATTAGGGGCTTCTGGTCTGTATAGATTGTGAAGTTCCTTCCTTCTAGCATGTGCCGGAACTTTTTGATAGATAAATATATGGACAAAAGTTCTCGGTCGTAAGTGGAATAATTTTTTTGACTTTTAGAGAGTTTTATGGACAAAAAGGCTATGGGTTCCCATTTTTCATTGCGTAACTGCATCAGAGAACTACCAACGGCTACGTCTGATGCGTCCGTGAAAAGGCTTAAGGTTGCACCTGGGATTGGATGGTTAAGAAGGGTGGCTTCGGCTATTGCTTTTTTTGTATCTAAAAAGGCTTTATTAGATTCCTCATTCCAATTGAGAGGTTGTTCTGACTTTTTAGATAGATTTTTTGGTTTCTTTTTGTTAGTCTGACCTTCTAGTAATTTATTTAATGGAGCTAAAATGTGTGAAGCTCTAGGAACAAATCTTCTATAAAAATTAAAAATAACTAGAAATTTTCTTAATTGAGTTAAAGAAGTGGGTTGTGGAAATTTTTGAATAGCTTCAACCCTATCAGGTAATGGTTTTAAACCTTGTTCTGATACTTGAAAACCAAGAAATTCTATGCATGGCACTCCAAAAAGACATTTGGAAACATTTATACATAAACCATAATCACTTAATCTAGAAAAAAGAGATTTCAAGTGTAAGAAATGCTCATCTTCGTTTTTAGAGGCGATTAAAATATCATCTACAAATAAAAATACTCCTGGAAGATCGCGAGTGACTTCATCTATGAATCTTTGAAATGTTGCAGCAGCCCACAGAGGCCGAACTGCATAACAGTGCTTTCAAAAAGGCCAAATGGCGTGGCTATAGCTGTTTTATGAACATCAGATGGGTTAATTGGGATTTGATGATAAGCTTTAATCAAATCTACATGTGAAAAAATTTTAGAACCATTTAATTCAGAGGTGAAGTCACAAATATTTGGCACAGGATATTTATCCTTCACTGTCTGAGAATTTAACATACGATAATCTCCGACTGGTCTCCATTCATTCGTGCCTTTTTTGAGCACCATATGGAGAGGGGAGGAATAATTACTTTTAGATGGTCTCATATGGCCTAAATTTATCATGTTTTGAATTTCTAATTTAGCAATTTTTAATCTATCAGGAGCTAGTCTAATAGGCTTACATGAAACAGGAGGACCTACAGTTTCAATAAAATGAACTGTATTATGTTTTACACTACGATTAAGATCAGGTAATTTTGACAGTGAAGGATAATTAGATAATAATTTATGATAAACAGTATCATCAGTAATAGTTTTAACAGAATGTAAATCAACAGCACTTACCATACAAGAAATTTTTAAATTCGTTTTTAGATCAATTAGCTTTTTTCTTCTCAAATCAGGAGTTAAATTAAAGTAATGTAAAAAATCAGACCCAATGATATTTGTTTTAACATTACACACATAAAAAGAAAAATTAAATGTTCTACGTAGTCCGAAATCGAGATTTAATGTCTTACGACCATAAACAAAAATGGGTGTTCCATTCGCCGCAGTAAATACCATTATATGTTTATTACGTAGTTCTTGTTTCGATGCAGCTATTAAACATACATCTGAACCAGTGTCACACAAGAATTGCAAGTTTGTTCTGCGGTCTCTGATGAACAGGCGACGGGATTCGGAAGGGATCGCGCATGTCGCCACTACGCTTTCCCGGCCTCGTTTTCCTTGTATGAGCAAGGTGGAACACATTTTTGGGCATTCTCTTTAAATTTTCGGTGATACCAACAAAAAATATTCTGATTAGAAGCATCGGAGGATGATGAACTCCGAGTTCGAGTTCGATTTCGCGAGAAACTACGTCTTCGACGCAGCTGAGAAACTTCTTTACGAAGTTTTCGAACTTCTTGAAGAAGCACATCAACACTGTTTGTGTCAGATGAAGCACTGGAGTTTAAAGAAGAGACATCGCTTATTTGAGGGGGTGTTACTTCCATTATAGGATCGGCAATACTAGCTGCTTTTTGTGAGTCGAGTGGCTGTACGGAGGCTAAAATAGATTGAACATTAGATGGCATTTGTTGCATAAAAAGTTCTAATAATAATGCATCTGTAATGTTGTGATTCTCGGCACGGCGTTTCATATCGCGTAGCAACTCTGATGGCTTTCTGTCACCCAATTGTTCTCCAGCTAGTAATTTTCGGATTTCTTGAGTGCGACTTTCACCGCAACGTTCCAGTATCGCATTTTTAAGTTCATCATACGAAGTATCTGATCGAGGCTGTAGAATAATATCTCTCACAAGAGATGCTGTTTCAGGTGGTAAATGAGCCACACAATGATTAAATTAAGTTTTTTCATCCGTTATAGCCTTTGGAGTGGCAAGTTCAAAAGTGGATTCGCACATTGCAAACCACAATGCAGGATCGACTGGATTATAGACAGGTATTTTTACCGCTGCTGAGTCCGTCATATTGTTCTCAAAGTGAAATCAAAACTATTAAAAATTTGCACAGTTTAAATAAAATACGCGGTCACCATTTTTTTGGTGATGAAACATCTAGGTTGCGTGAGGTTAATTGAATAATGAAGGATCATCCAACATCATAAGTTAATACGACTCCTTTTAGAAAAATAGACTTTTATTTACAGCATAACGAAAGCATCCACGGCAAGCGCCGGTACATAAAACACCGCTCTCTCAGGCGAAGCGAGAGAGAGACTCTTAGATGCGCGCAGCCGATGCGCGTGCACACATCCGATGGGACGGAGAAAAAGAGAAGCGTGTTGTTTACAAAACGAACGCTCTCCGCCACAAACCAATGAGATTAGAGCTTCCATATTTGGTATATCCCTTATAAGGATTTTCTCGCCAAGTTCGCCAAAAAAATCGCCAAAGTGGAGAAAAGTCGCCAAATTTGGCTCTAAATCCATTACCTGCCTTATTGGGGCTTTCCAATGCGTTTCTAAGGGAAAATGAGGCTATTTCAACGCTAAGACGACTAGAAATGCACAAAATTAGCACTTTATCAATTTACTAAACCTCTCTGAAAGAATTTAAGCAAAAACAAACACAATTATTTACAATTTTGTAACAATATATATATAGAAAAAACTATCATACACACAATACATTAGAATTCCTTTGGGTGTTCACACAAACCAGTGGTGGTATTTACCTATTTTCCATAGGGAATATCCCATAGTGACTAGAATAATATATCACTTTCGGGGAATTCCATAAATATTTAGGGAAAAAACGCGGACAGACAGGGAAACTGAAGTAATATACCATTTCAAATTTGTTGGAAAGTGTTTAAAAGAAACATCGAGTTAAATTAATGAAAATTCGCCAGGTGAACTTTTGGCGAGCTGTAATTTATACGAATATAAGCTTAAGTTGAATAATTTTAGGCAAATAACAATTTTTGTTTACTTTATTAAAGTTTTTTTTTTTTCTAGTACAGGTGCTTTCTCTATGTAAGTTAACCTCTTTTTCTATATGTTGTATGTTTTCAAAACCAGCTATGAAATCGGGATAATCTTGTTACCTTATGGAATAATGATACAAAGTATTGTGATATTTGTAATAAAAACTATTTGAAAAAGATAACATTAACTCATTAAACATTGTATTTTATGTTTTTATTTTATTGCGTATAAAAATCATTTATATAAAATAAGATCAAAATTTTAATATTGAACTTCAACCTCTCTGAAAGAATTTAAGCAAAAACAAACACAATTATTTACAATTTTGTAACAATATATATATAGAAAAAACTATCATACACACAATACATTAGAATTCCTTTGGGTGTTCACACAAACCAGTGGTGGTATTTACCTATTTTCCATAGGGAATATCCCATAGTGACTAGAATAATATATCACTTTCGGGGAATTCCATAAATATTTAGGGAAAAAACGCGGACAGACAGGGAAACTGAAGTAATATACCATTTCAAATTTGTTGGAAAGTGTTTAAAAGAAACATCGAGTTAAATTAATGAAAATTCGCCAGGTGAACTTTTGGCGAGCTGTAATTTATACGAATATAAGCTTAAGTTGAATAATTTTAGGCAAATAACAATTTTTGTTTACTTTATTAAAGTTTTTTTTTTTCTAGTACAGGTGCTTTTTCTATGTAAGTTAACCTCTTTTTCTATATGTTGTATGTTTTCAAAACCAGCTATGAAATCGGGATAATCTTGTTACCTTATGGAATAATGATACAAAGTATTGTGATATTTGTAATAAAAACTATTTGAAAAAGATAACATTAACTCATTAAACATTGTATTTTATGTTTTTATTTTATTGCGTATAAAAATCATTTATATAAAATAAGATCAAAATTTTAATATTGAACTTCAACCTCTCTGAAAGAATTTAAGCAAAAACAAACACAATTATTTACAATTTTGTAACAATATATATATAGAAAAAACTATCATACACACAATACATTAGAATTCCTTTGGGTGTTCACACAAACCAGTGGTGGTATTTACTTATTTTCCATAGGGAATATCCCATAGTGACTAGAATAATATATCACTTTCGGGGAATTCCATAAATATTTAGGGAAAAAACGCGGACAGACCGGGAAACTGAAGTAATATACCATTTCAAATTTGTTGGAAAGTGTTTAAAAGAAACATCGAGTTAAATTAATGAAAATTCGCCAGGTGAACTTTTGGCGAGCTGTAATTTATACGAATATAAGCTTAAGTTGAATAATTTTAGGCAAATAACAATTTTTGTTTACTTTATTAAAGTTTTTTTTTTTTCTAGTACAGGTGCTTTTTCTATGTAAGTTAACCTCTTTTTCTATATGTTGTATGTTTTCAAAACCAGCTATGAAATCGGGATAATCTTGTTACCTTATGGAATAATGATACAAAGTATTGTGATATTTGTAATAAAAACTATTTGAAAAAGATAACATTAACTCATTAAACATTGTATTTTATGTTTTTATTTTATTGCGTATAAAAATCATTTATATAAAATAAGATCAAAATTTTAATATTGAACTTCAACCTCTCTGAAAGAATTTAAGCAAAAACAAACACAATTATTTACAATTTTGTAACAATATATATATAGAAAAAACTATCATACACACAATACATTAGAATTCCTTTGGGTGTTTACACAAACCAGTGGTGGTATTTACCTATTTTCCATAGGGAATATCCCATAGTGACTAGAATAATATATCACTTTCGGGGAATTCCATAAATATTTAGGGAAAAACGCGGACAGACAGGGAAACTGAAGTAATATACCATTTCAAATTTGTTGGAAAGTGTTTAAAAGAAACATCGAGTTAAATTAATGAAAATTCGCCAGGTGAACTTTTGGCGAGCTGTAATTTATACGAATATAAGCTTAAGTTGAATAATTTTAGGCAAATAACAATTTTTGTTCACTTTATTAAAGTTTTTTTTTTTTTTTTTCTAGTACAGGTGCTTTTTCTATGTAAGTTAACCTCTTTTTCTATATGTTGTATGTTTTCAAAACCAGCTATGAAATCGGGATAATCTTGTTACCTTATGGAATAATGATACAAAGTATTGTGATATTTGTAATAAAAACTATTTGAAAAAGATAACATTAACTCATTAAACATTGTATTTTATGTTTTTATTTTATTGCGTATAAAAATCATTTATATAAAATAAGATCAAAATTTTAATATTGAACTTCAGACAAAAATGTCTAGTATTGCATTTAAAAAAGTATATTTTTGCCATTGTTTAAACTGCTACCATAAAAATACGAATTAATCAAAATGAAAGTAATAAAAGTTGTGTAACAAAAATGACAGACATGCTTTGCTTACAAAATTAGCTGAACAATTACAGTAATTGTATTTTTACGAACCCTATTTAAGAAAACTTCTCCAGCACTCTATGCATTAGAAGATAAAATAGTTACCAATTCTTTTCACACATTTTCAAATAATTCAATTTTCTTATATATATAAAACGATTGAGTATATTATTTGTGGATGAAAAGATTGTAAGATATAATTTGAAATCAAGTACAATGTAGTACGTGACAACTGGTGTTCAAAAATATTTAAAATGCTTTAAACATTGTTTTTCTCCGTAATAAAATTAACCGTTAAAGATAAAAAATAATATTACCAATTTATTTAAAAGATTAATTTAAATATTAAACTATTCTAATAATAATAATAACATGCTTCAGACTAGACAAGTTTTTAAAATTATAAACTTTTGTAAGCTTTAATACAAGACTTAAATAAAACTATAGTTTGTAAAAATAAAAAGGTTTAACAGGCAATAAAAGGATGAAAAATATTAGAAATTATATTAGTTCAAAAAACATCATTTTTATAGAGGAAACTGGTATATTTCGGCCACCACAAGACTTTCTTCTATATTATTTTATACAAATTAATACAGTAGAATTTATTTATTAAATTATTATTTATTAAAATAATTTTCCCTGATCAATGCAAACCAGTTTTACCTCGCAGAATTATAATACTAAATGCCGAAAGAATGTCAATTTTTTGCCGACATTAAAAGATTTTTTTTTTTAATCATGAAAAATGTAAAAAAAAAAAAAAAAAAAAAAAAAAAAAAAAAATCGATAACTTTGTTTTCAATTATCAAAGCCAACGGTTCAAATATTCGTTTTAAAGTATTGACGAGAATAATATATATATATATATATATATATATATTTTTTTTTTTTGAAATGACACTTCCATCCCAGGGAGGGGGAGGAGTGATTCTTCTTGATTCACAAAAGTTTTTTCCTGGTTTACAACTACCATTATCCTACTACTTTCGGACCCACTAGTGACCGAGCGGTTCTTCGTTCAAAGCTGGTTGATAGAAGTGCCGGGTTTGATCCCAGGTCATTCTCACCAAACTAGCCGCTCGGGGTTTTCTAGGGGTTTCTCCGAAACTCGCTTAAATAAGGACTATGATCACTTAGAAAGACCCCCACGGAGGACATTCCAATTCCTAGGCCCCTAGCGTAGTCAATCGTTCTTAATCCCTACAACCAAACATCCTTACTACAACTTTCACAATCATTCGTTAAAAATAACTCCCATATGTACATTTATGCAAAACTTTGTTCTATACTACCATACCAAAAGCTGTATTAAAAAAAAAGTGAGATTACAGCGTCACTATTGTATTTTCCAGAAGGAAGATTTATGATAAAGCCATAATTTGTCACGAGGCACACTTCTAATTTTTTTACACAAAATTTAATGAAACACAAAGAACAATTACAGCTAACATACACGTATTATACAAACGATTACATTTTGAAGACTGATCATTTTTAGAGTTCACACGAGTAAAGGAAATTAAACAGATCATTGATTGGACGATACAGTTCACAGGTACAGTCGGTAACAAAAGTGTCCGAACACTAGCAAAAATTCCTATGTAAAAAAAGTACACTTCATACGGTTTTGTTAAATAAATCCTTGTCGAATCCTGTTCTTAGTCAGTGTAAAAACATGATTTGATAAGGATTTATTAACAAAACGGTATGAAGTGTACTTTTTTTACATATGAATTTTTGCTAGTGTTCGGACATTTTGTTACCGACTGTACCTGTATATTTGTGTGACGTCACTTACCAGAAGACCAATAGATTAATTCAGGAACACACTGATGATATACACCACAGTCATCTTTTGAGCGATTGATTCCAAAATGTAATTAACAGCAGTTTAGGTCTATGTCTAACTAAACACCAAGTTTGGTTATCTTTCGTTCACTGGTTCAGAAGACAGAGTCCAAAAATTTATGATACACGCACATATACGCAGAGATAGATGTTTTATATAAAAGGTAAAATGTTGTTCAGGAAATCTCAAAACGTGTAAATATATTGAAAACTGAAGGATGGAAATTTTCACGAATCTAATACTTTTTCTATTAAAGATGAAAAAATAAAATAAAAAAATAAAAAAATAAAATCTACTTTTTATAACTTTGTTCTACTAACTAATAAATGACACAACAAATAAATAAAAAAACTGCCATATATTCACCCTATGTGACAAATAATGGCACTTTTATCATAATAACATGTATAATTTCAACGCAGGAATAAAAAGTTTTCGGAAAAAATAATGGAACATTATTAAATTAGTTTTTTAGAAAAACGGAATTTATGTTTGAACGAACAGTATATTTCCAATAAATTAAAAATATCAGGAATAATAATAATAATAATAATAATAATATATATATATATATATTATATATATATATTTATAGTTTGATTATGAATGAGAACAAAATGTTTAATTTATTAAAAAATATACTAGATAAGATATGACAGAATATAAATAAAACTTAAAAAATGTATTTTTTTTTTTTTTTTTTTTTAATCTTTGCACATATTTTCGACTTTAATAATTTTTACTTGATATGTAATAAAGCTTTGTCATACCGTGTCAGCACACTGTGATTTCCTTCTTTGTGATTTTCAAAAACATTATGTAAGAAGTCCATTACTAAAATGTAACGACGAAGTCTTTTGCAAAAAATAGAAAACATTATACTCTGAATGAATAAAAGGGTTTCCAAAGCATTGCAAGAGATGATTTATTATCTCCATAAAAGTGTATTAATTCGAATACCAATAGAATAGATATGAATATAAGGACCTATTATATTAATGTCATGAATTTATTGATTTTTCTGAGAAGAATGATTTATGGACCCAGTGAAATGTTTCAGTTCAGAGAAAATTATATTTTAGATCCAGACACTGAATGTTATCACTATTGAATTTTCTGCATATAAAATTTACTTTATATTTTGTTCGTCACTACTAAATATTAAAAAAAATTTAGGAATATATATGAGGGGGAAAAATCAGAAGAATATTTTTAAAAAATTATGAAATAGGGATGATTGTATAATAAAAAGCAACACATAAAGTTATAGGATTATTTTAAATACAAAATTCCGTTAACTAGAAACTTTGTTGTGGCCATCGCAA
The DNA here is from genome assembly GCA_963930645.1 of Salticus scenicus. Taxonomy (NCBI): domain Eukaryota; kingdom Metazoa; phylum Arthropoda; class Arachnida; order Araneae; family Salticidae; genus Salticus; species Salticus scenicus. Next base: position 104,627,572 of record OZ005656.1, on the reverse strand, counting down.
GATTTTCTTCTGTATCATTCATAGTTCGGAAAGGTAAAACGGAAAAGTTTGTAAAACAATGCTACATTTCGATCAGCAGGCACACTAACAAATGTATCTTACATATGAAATTTGGTGCACTTATCCGCAATAGAAATTAAACAGCAGATTTCTCTTAAATCGAGAAATTTTAACATAGAATCATTCCTTTTTTCCAGATATGTGCCCGGAATGAGTCAGCGTAATTTGACATAATGATAATCTTACATATGAAGTTTGATACATGTTTTGATGCATGTTTGATGCTCAGCTTGTGCATACATACTATACAAGCTGAGATATAGTCTTCCTATTATTATTATTTTTTTTTCATAATTGGCCCCACCAGTGGGCGATCGGTCCTGTGCTTAAAAGCTGGTAGACAGGAAGTGGTAGATTCGATTCCAGGTCACACTTTTTTTCACATATTCATTCGGAGTTTTCCGTGGTTTTGTTAGAAAACTCGCGTAAATACGGGTTAGAATCCCTTAGAAAGACCCCTCGGAGGGAATACCACCCTAGGCATAGTACCTCCGAGTAGTCGATCAGCTTTACTCACCACCCCCCCCCCCCCCAAAAAAAAAAAATCATAACTGAGTTGAATTCAGCACAACAGCGATATCCATTAATCTACACACCCCTAAAGTTCATAGACACTATAATTTATGATAAGACGCAAATAAATATGAATTTATGTGCGATTCTGTGCAGCAATTTTTGATGTAGATCTGTCACAAAATTTTTGCCACTTCTAAATGGTCAAATCATTTCTGGATACATTACCTTTCCATGAATGACTGGACATCTTCGATTTCAAATGTTTTTTTACATATCCGAAAAAATACTATGAAAAATCATCTTGAAACTTCAGGAGTGAGAAGAACATGTTATGCCTCATATATTTCAGTGAAAGTTTTGCCCCAAAAGTGAAAGGGGGACCAGTAAAAAATTAAGAAAAATGAAAGTTTTTGGCATCACCCTGTAAAAAGTAATGCTTGAAATGCAATCTGGCTGTAGCATGCGACTATAAGGTTATTTTTTATTATCCGTATAAATTTTCATATTTCTACCGTATGTAATCAAGGAGATATAAAGGTTAAAAAAAAAAAAATCACTTTTTTAGCTATAACGCTCAAGGTTATAACGAACAGTTCGAAGCCATTTTCAGGAAACTTGACACACAATATTAGACACAGCATACTGGAATCAGAATGAAAAAATATTAAATATCTAATACAGACGGACATTTTCTAAAAAGGATTAATTTATGTCAAGACATCTCAAAATGTGTAAAACCATTGAGAATCTTATGTCGAAGAATTTCATGAATAATATACTTTTTCAGAAGAAAGTAAAAATAAAAAATAGTTTATTGTGGCCATCAAAAACATTTTTTCCCTATTTCAATTATACAAATTCATTAAAATAAAAAAAATATTAAAATTAATATTTAGTAAAATTATTAATTATTAAAACTTCTTTCCATTATGAAAGCAGATAATTTTCATCTTAGAGAAATATAGCGCTAGACATAAAAAAAAAGTCAGTTATGGACCTTTATTTGTTTATTTATTTTTTTAATAGTAGATCTATGGTTCAACTATTTTTTTTAAGGGTACAGACAAGTTCTATTTAAAATATACCCATGTTGAAATATTGCCCCCTCGAGAGGCGGGACTTTTCCCCAGGAAATGCAACGAGCGGTGCTTCTACAAATACAAATATTGATTTCTAGTTGGCTATCACTATTTTCTTAATAATATTTTTAATTTCATAGATACTAATTAAAAACAATTCTCACTGTGCAGATTTATGTGAAAATATATCCCGCACCGCCATGTCAAAAATTATAACAACTGGGGATGACAGCGCCACTTTTTGGATGATTTTTACCAAAAAAAATAATTTACACTAATTTACATAAAGGTGTAACTACATGTCAAATTTTATGCAATTCAGTGTAGTAGCTATTCAGATACAGTTGTCAGTCACAAAACTTTTGTCACCCGAACACATGCCATACAGATATTTTATAAAAAATGGTGAAACTGTGCTCTAAACATACAAAAACGAGAAAATCTATCGAAAATTCAAAGTCAAAAATTTTCTTTTATTTTAATATAGATGAAATTAATAAAAAATAAAAATACAAACAAAAACAAAGAAACAATTTATCTATAAATAAATAAATTACATAATATATATATATGATTTATACTGTAACATACGATCATTTTAAACTACTCCTCAATAACTGGCACTATAAGTCCTTTAAAACATTAATAATTTCTACTCAGTCAGCTTAGTAAGGAAATGCTTGTTTATGTAATATCCCAAAGGAAAATTAAAATATGTCGCTTAGAGGAAATAAGATATCCGTCGGAAGAAAATCGATGAGAATATTCAAGTGAATTCGATGATGAAGCAATATCGGAAATTTTATACTCCGATGCGCACGTTTTATTGTATCTTAATGCATCAAAAGTAGTTTTTACAACCAAAATATTATCTTCGTATTCATGAAGATATATGTTTTGAGAAAGAAGAACTTCATTAATTATAATCTGTTTATCAATACAGAAAATTAGATTTTTATGAACAAAATTATCGCATTTTTAATATATGATAAAGAAATACTTTTAGAAGTTACAACTCGTTTTAATGTAATTTAAATATAATTATAGAGATTACACAGCGTGATTAGTAATTTTTCTTTTATTGTTTTAGCATAATATAACATAAATTATTTTGCTATTAAATGTATTCACAAATTTTTATTCTTAATCAGATATAAAATTCGAGGAAGGAAATTCGAATGGTTTAACATTCTTTTCATTTATATATATATATATATATATATATATATACAGAAGTATTTCATATAGAAGTATTTCATATGTATGTATGTGTGTGTGTGTGTAAAATAAAGTCTTTTCGCAGAATATTATGTTTTGTGAAGATGATTGTGTATTAGTTCTTGATGCGTCGTTTTTTCAATATTTCCTAAAATATATTAATATCAATATTTTAACATAAATGAAATGAAAGTTTTATAACTAAACGTTTTGAAAAAATCTTTTAAATTTAAACGCATCGTAATAATAATAGTAAATAATTATATATATATATGTGTGTGTGTGTGTGTGTGTGTGTGTGTGTGTGTGTACACACATGTTTGTGAAAATTGCAAGACCTTGAAGAAATGATACGATTGAGTTAAAATTTTCAAGAAACGCAAATTATAGTATATTAAACAAATGATTAACATTTTAGAGTCACCACGAATGCGTGGGTTGAGCAGCTCCCTCTGAGCTGCTGCTGAAACTGTATAAACAGAGACCTGTAACGGGACATTGAAAATAGTCTATGCTCTGTTTCAACGAAAGAAAGCAACATTTCAACGATTTGCGAAGTTTGCATGAAAGAGAATCATTAGCCTTCGTCAAGGAGCATGTGAAATAGCAGCGGGAATTTTATCGCGAAATAGCAGCTCGTGTGCAGCCTAACAGTAGTACAGTGATGTGAGTCTGGAAGCAGTGAGCGGACGAGAATCAGACAACATATAAATTCGGTGTGGACCTTGAAACATGACGTCAACGCGCGATGATAGACATCAGATCTGTATAGCTCTGACGGACCGTACAGTGTCATATGCACTATTGGCAGCACTTTAGTCCGCTGCTACAGGTGTATCAATATTTGTTTCATTAATTCATCGACGTCTGCTGCACCGTGGGCTCTGTGCAAGAATTCCTTTATACTTGATTCCACGTAATGTCATCGACGCCTGTGGCTGCATAAGCTTACACATAGGAACTTGCGATCAGATTGGCAACAAGTGGTACTTTCTGAAGAATACCACTTCCGCTTGTGATACCCTAATAGCCGTATATGTGTTAGAATCTATGCCGGTAAACACTACCTTCCGGAATGCATTATCAAACGTCATCCAGTTGTTGTGGTCGGTCTAGGGTGAAATTTCGTATTATGGACGATCGTAGCTGTTACGAAATGTGGGTAATCTTAATAGCAACAATTACACTACTGAAGTGCTGGAGCTCGAAGTCGTCCCTTTCCTTCTAGGTACTCTTGCAGTTATCGTTCGACCGCATAATACCCGCCCACACATTGCAAGAAAAGTTCGACTTCTTTTCTGTAGAAAACATACAGTGTCTTCATCGGCTTACTTATTCACCGGAAATGCCGCCAATTAAACACGTGTGGGATTTTGTTGGTCAGGGTCTCGTTCGTGATCCTCGCTCTACAGCTTCCACAGATGAACTTTGGGTATGCATGCAACCAATATAAATGCTCTTCCCCAGACAGACATTCAAAATATGTTTAAATGTATGCCACGTCGTATAGCAGCACCTATTACAGCGCATGGTGGCTACTCAAAATACGTGTTTCGGACACTTAATGTTTCTTTTTTCTCTAAAAGTTTAATCATTTATTTGCACCGATACAAATCGTTTGTGTATTAAATTTCATTAATTCCTTCAGGGTTTTACATTTAGCTGAAGGAACCAAACTTTCCCAAGAGTAATAATCCAGCTGCCTCTCCATCTCGCCGAAATCGCACTTGCAGAGGGAAATTACTTTTATGGACACCACAAGTGTAGAATAAGACCCTTCACCGAAGTTCAGAGATGCTCCAGATGTCAGTCCCTGGGACACTCAAGTTCCAAATGCCAAGAATCTATCTACTGCTCCCATTGCTCTGGCCCTCACACCAACGACAGCTGCACGGAAATCCCATCTTGCATAAACTGCATCATCTCAAATCAGGAACACGGAACAGAATTCAACACAGTTCATCCAACCTACTCTTACTCTTGTCCCACCTATAAGACAGAATACGATAAAAAATGACTTGCCTGGACAAGCTCTATCCATTCTCCATCGATAAACAAACACGAATGCACCTGTTATCATCTCCATTTCCTTGGACCTATTCAAATCTCCAAAAGCCGGAATACCACCAATAATTTCCAGTCCCCTGGTAAGTTCTACACATCTACAATACCTACGCTATCAATTCCCCAGTTTAACCATATGTGTCTTTGTCATAACGAACTAAGTGCGTTTGTCATAACCAATTAAGTGCTTCCGTCATAACAAATTAAGAGACTTTGTCATAACCAATTAAGTACTTTTCTCATGACCAATTAAATGTATTTGTCATAACCAATTAATCGACTTTGTCTTCTGCCCTCTGTCGCGTAGGATCTTCTATCCACCAGAGTTTGTAATTTTTTTTTTTTTTTTCAATAAACAACGGGGGCGACTTAATCTTTAGACACAGACTCTTTCAAAATTCACAGTGTAGTCTGACAATTGTCAGAGCCCCTCTCTAAAGGTTAAAATCGCTCAAAACTGCTGCATGCTGGTGAGCGGCCTCCTTCCGTCCTTGAAGTCTTTGAATATTTTATACTATTAAGTAAGCAATATTTGTATATAAATATGTATATTTCACTGTTCTCGAAAACGGTAGCTCGGACAGTCACGTGATTTAACATAAAGGTGCCCTCCATAGGGTCATTGTGCACATCCTAGTCAGATTTTCGAATTTTTGATTATTTTTCTTTTAATTAATAAAAATATGAAAATAAAACTTCCCATTTCTATAATGACGCCGAATGAAGAATCTTAGGAGAGATTTGATTGGTTTATTTGATTTTCATTGATTTGTGTGTATTTTACATTGAACTAGAGCTACGTTATGAGGGATTAAAAGAGATTTGATTGGTTTATTTGATTTTCATTGATTCGAGTGTATTTTGCGTTGAACTAGAGCTACGTTATGAGGATTTACGAGAGATTTGATTGGTTTATTTGATTTGCATTGGTTTGAGCGTATTTTGCGTTGAACTAGAGCTACGTTAGAAGGAATTACGAGAGATTTGATTGGTTTATTTGATTTTCATTGATTTGAGTGTATTTTACATTGAACTAGAGCTATGTTTAGATTTTATTTAAAAATATTTGAATTTTTAATATTTTAATATTATGCGACTTTTACAGAGAACAAATTACAATTGGCGCCGCAGGCGCCCGAGAGTATGTTTTTTGGTAAAAAATTTCATGGGTCTCTGGCCAGCTAGTATATATAATGTTAGAAGATTGCAGAATGCAAAAGAAATATAATATCAAATGCAAAATTTATCCATAAGACCTAGAATCGATACTACCAGAAATATTGAAAGAAAATACTAAAATATCTACAATACTTACGCCATAATGAACCAGAAATACCTATTCGTGAATAAAGAACAGAAAAAAAAATCAAATTTACAATAAAAGGACTGTCCATCCGTAAGAAAACTTTAACGACATGTATACATTCTCTTTCTCTTTGACACACAAACACACATATATTTACATATATTTAAATATATATATAATAATTGGATTAATGAACACTAGTTTGTCTACCATAATGATATCAGAAAGTGATTATGAATTCTAAAAGGGGTTTTTCTAAACTTCATAAATTAGACTTACCTGGAATTTAATAACGCATTTACATCGATTACATTCAATAGAGAATAATGTATTCATTTAATTTTTGGTAGTCCTGTATATTGCCTCAATAGTACATATAAAATAGCACTTGTTGTATGTAATTTTAGTACAATACTGAAAACACTTATCATAAATTGATACAGACTTTAAGTGATTTCTAAGTATTTGTCCTAATATATCCGAAATATTTTGTGTGACCATCTAAACATATGGTATCTAATTTTCATATCATATTTTACACGAAAAATCCTTTATGCATATAAAATGTTTATGTTAATTTCAATTTGTTAAGTGTAGTCTAAAGTTGTAATATTGTATCTACCTGAAATTTTACCCATAGTATTTAAATTCTTTTGGATGTCTCTGTATACGAACTATTTGACGGATTTCAATAAAATGTTTTATAAGGATTCCCATATAATACACATTCAGATAACCGAGTTTAGTCTTCCTGCAGCTATTTGTTCTAGTGTTACTCTAATAATTGTTTCACACACAGACACGCAAATTGTCAGACACATATAACGATAAAACGTTAAAAACCCGAAAGACATCAAGCTCTAAAAATCCGATTTGGAGATTCTTTTGGCCTGAAAATGCGTAAATACAGTTCCCGCTGCTCATTAAAATCACATTCGTCCTGAGTCAAAGTGATTTCATTAAGTGGCTGATTTTTATATCCGGCAAACGTTGCTGCACTCAAGACAAAGGTATTACTTTTATGAAATTGGAAAGAAATTTCAAAATGTAACAAATAAGGGAATTAATAAACAATAAAAAAACTTTTTTTGAACGACACTTGATTAATTCTTCCTTCAAAACAAGCAAAATAAACACATCCAAAATTCTGATGCGTTTTTCTTTGAGGAAAATCAACCATACTTTGCCGAAAGTTCACTCTTTTCTTTTGAATTTAAAATCTTTCCGTTTTAACCTCTCGCTTCTAAGTTATTTCAAAAGAAGAATTGAAAATTGTCTTTTAATAATTAAAAATTTAAAAAATATATATCACTTGCGAATTAAATTAAATTGGTAACTTATAATCGCGCCTTGAATTATACATTCCTTGAAATGTTAATAAGACAAGTGATGGTGAGTGTTTAATTTGTAACTATGGTGCAAGCGTAAAATTTTCGACAAAGAGAGATAACGAAGGAACTGCTGGAATTTCTTAAAAAAAAAAAAAAAAAAAAAAAAAAATTCTTAGCGTGCATAAATGACATTTTTGCTGCTGAAGATATTTTTTGAGTTTATTAACCGGCATTGCTGATTTTATTAAGCGGCGGTTTTAAAAATAGTATGTATTGATTTGATTCTGATCCTAACAATTTGATAAGATTAAGCGGCTGATTTTATTAACCAGTGAATTTAACTTATTAAATTTAAGCGGCGGCTACTGTATATATATAACACTCAGTCAAAAACTCGACCAAAAAATAATAGATTCTTTATGATACGTTCATAAGAGAAAGTAAAACGAAACTCGAGATTAATTTTTTAATTGTTCAATAAAAAAACTTAAATTTAAAATAATAATAATAATATAAAAATAAAAACCTTGGTATTTGAATCTCGTTTTAATTAAATTGCTTTTTTGTTAAGGTAAAAAAAGATCTTTCTTATTTAGTAAATGACTGCTATCAAAAAATGCATTTTCTGTAAGTTTATTCAATCAAAAAGAAATAAAAAATGTAGGACTGTAATAAGTTAATTATTATTCCCTCGGTTATTATTTTTTATATTGTAAACCTGCAGGTTGAAGATGTGATGCAAAATTTATTTCCTTTTTAAATCACTTTTAAATCACTTAGCAGATAATAATAATTACTTTTTTTTATATTATTATTATTTTTTAAATCTGAAGTAGTAAAAATTTTAATTTGTATTATGAGAAAAATTAATTTTAAAATCAATAATGTTTAATAAAACAGTATAACAAAAAACATTTTGAGATCAAGCTTAAATAAAAAGTCGTATAAATATAGTTTTGCGTTCAAAATACAATTTTGTAATTATTTCAATTTTTTTATTATTATTTTTTAATTGTTATAGTCAATAATAATAAATAAAACAAGAACATAAAAACATTCTAGCACTACATTAAATTTAATAAATAAATAAATAAATAAAGCATCAGGATTTATAGTTTTGTAATTTTAATACAACAATTAAAAATTTTATGTTTGAAAAATATAAAAAATTGTAATTTAATATATTATTATTTTTATGTAAATTTATCAAAAACTTTCAATAATATTTAAAATACTATTTTCTTTTTCTTTTTTTATGAGAAGTTATTTGGTTATTAAACAACAAGTATTTACATAGAGTAGTTGCTTTTAACCAATGTAAATTGGTAAGAAAGTTTTAGAATATTTTTATACCTAGTTTATGATAAGTTATAAATAAAATAATGCATAGAGATTATATTTAAAAAAAATTGAATGTGAAATCAAAACTATACTGCACTGAAATTGAATAATAGGCAAAATGCCTATGAATAAATGGGGAATGAATAAAACAGGACAGATCTTTTTTAAATATAAATATAAATTATAATTATGAATGTAAACAAGCACATAAAATAATTTTAAATAATTTAAAATTTATATTCAATAATATAAAATTATAGGCCCATAATTTAATAATCTACTTGCATAGTGATAAGACATATTTCTATATTTTGATAGTTTAAAATATACTGTCCTTTATAAAATTAATGAAAAGTAATTGAGAAATATCAAAATATTTCTATCATTACTTGCATTTAACTTACATTATGTGTAATTTTTAACCAATTACCATTATTAATTTGTAAGTTAAAAATTGAATTTTTACAGATTTCTGTGAATTTTTCGTTGTTTTAATCTAGTAGAGCTAATACAAATTGCTTGTATAATATTTTTAGAAAACTGAGATTAGTCTGAGACCATTGATGCATTCGAGCCGCATGTGAAGACAATAAAGATAGTCTAAAAAACCTTTTAAAGATATGTGAAGATGGTACATTGATGTTATGCCATAGAAAATCAAATAATATTAATTTACACTCTAAACTATTTATAAATATTTATTGAAATGTTTGTCCAGAATCTCTGTACATGTAAACTAATTTTCGCTGTTATAAATTAATACTTTAAATTCAGAAATAGTATTGTAAATTAATATTATACTCCAAACAGCAATTAATCAAAATAACTGTAACCATTCAAATGTACAGGTATCCGTAACTAAACGACCTTATCTGTTGTCTGAAACTGAAACAGTTGTTCAGAAAGGTAGGAAATTTTGTACATGGCATAATGAAAGTATACGATTTTTGTCGAATAAGTAAGAAAAAATATTTTAAAATTTTGTCGCCAGAGGGAGTTTCTTAAAATTCAAATTACACATTTAGCATAAAACAAAACATGTTCAACACGTTGATCATTATTTTCAACTACTATCTAGAAGCGTAACATAGCATATTCCATAATTAATCGAAGTGTTTTCTGGGAAATGGTAAGAATTTGTCGTGAAACGGTGTTTTTAAGATCAGATAATATTCTTCAATTATCACTACTTGACATTGTTTTAGATTGACCTATGTATAAGAAGGTGGTGAAATCTAAAAAAGGAACCAGACGTAAATATGTATTTCACTGAAAAATGTCCTCTGGTGGCGAAATTTTAAGCATTTTTAATTCTTAATTTACTTTTGACTGCAATTTTATTTAAGACTTTATTCTATAGATTCTTTATTCTTAAGACTTTATTCTTAAGAATATCCTATAGTTTTCTGTTGAAAGTTTAAACAGAGCCTTCCCTGCAAAAAAAGAATGATTTTTTTTCAATTGAAACCATTTTAATAATCATAATAAATAAAATTATTTGGTGAGGCACTCTCACAACATTCTTTTAATCTGCATTTGATTACCATAAAAACAGATTACAGATTAGCATGCATAATAAGAAGCACTGTATAAAAATATACTTTAAAAATAACTCAAAATAGAAAAAAAAAATTCATTTGTCAAACACTTGTGTGTGGTCGAGTTCTTGCAACCTCCCACTTAAATATAGTATATACATTAATAAAACTTTGTAGTTGATGTTAAGTTAAAAAGTATTTTTTTTTTTTTTTCAAATTATGTAGAAAACTTCAGAAATTAACAATATTGGCCAAAATTTTTACGTAGCAAATTCATTTGTTCTTCAAAATACGAAATTTGAATTTTCATACATACGTTTGTTTTTAGTTTACGCTGATAAAAGACACTAACAGGCTACGCTCGCTTCGCTGGCCACTATATTTAAATGAATCTCCAAAAGAATTGGATCATTATTTATTTTTCACATCACATTATAGATAAAAACTAAAATAATTACATTGGAATCGCTCTAGACCTCGCATCGGGTACTCGCTGACTACGGCAGCTCTTTCTCTGCCCGCACTGTATCGGGAGCAGGTTCCCACTGCCTGCAGAAATATCTTTCCTATGTATTTCAATATGGGTATTTATTGACTATAGGTGGGTCTGCCATTATTTAAGAACTACGATTTTAAAGATAACTGTATCTCAGCGTCTATTAAATATTTTAGTTTTTGAACCAAGTATTTTATTGCTCATGCTATTTACACTTATTACAGTTTGATTCCGACCAATGTAATGAAATAAAATAAAAAGCAGATTTTCTTTTAGAAGGCATTAAATACATAAAAAGCAAATAAATTCCAATCAGTTTAATCCTTTCTACTATATACTACCATTATTTCCTGACAAATACTATAAATTAGAAAAAAAAAAAAAAAAAAAAAAAAAAAAAAAACTTTTAAAGAAATTAAATTAACAAATAAAAAATAATTGTTGTTATACTACAAAAATTATACATAAACATAACTGTTGTAAATACGTTTTCAAATTTTAAATTTAATATATTTAATTTTTTCTACTGCATTACCATTTTATTTTCAATAAATATAATAAATTAAAAAGAGAAAAAAGATTCGCCCTCAAATAAATGTATTAAATAAAAAATAAATTGCATCATATAGCCGTTGCTAAGATACGCAGACGATTACAATCGAAGAATAAATTCATAAAAAATGAAACATAAAAGCCAATGTTTAAAATCGAAAAAACATTAATTTAAAAAATTCAGATTCGAAATTCGAAAAAATCTCGATGAGGTGCACACCTGCAGGGTCCCAGGTACCTATATGCCAAATTTGGAAGCTCTGCGATCAGTAGTGTGTAGTATCCGCGTTTGTAATGTTCGATAGACGGCGCTTTCTGAACTGCAGTTGTTAGTAAATATAATAGCCACGTGTATTCATTATTGTTCTTTATGTTATTCTACTTAATATTCGTACTATAATTTCTCCGTCATTACATCAAGGAAAATTGATTGCTTTTGGAAAAAAATATTTCAGTTTATTCAAAGTTCGATCGGAAGTAGATTTTTAACTGAAGCTGAACAAATATTAGTTTCAAATCATCTGATTAATTCTTTACTTCCATTAGACGAAGGAACTGAAATTTTAAATTTGCCATTTGGAAATAAATGGAAGCTTAATTCTGGATTTCTTGATCATTTGGAGTTACACTGTAGCATACAACAGTGTGTGTTATCTTTTTTACCGGATTTATTCATTTTTAATCAATAAATATATGTGAAACTAAACATCGGCTAGCAATGGCGGCTTGATGGAATTCGAATTAAAGCAAGTTTATTGTAATTTCACCTTAGCCCACCAGAGGGCGAGCATTTCATTACAATCGCGGATTGTTCATGTTTAGATAAATGTATTTATATTCCTGTTGGAAAAAACAATAAACTCGTATTTTTATTTTTATTTTTATTTATTTATTTATTTATTTATTTATTTTTGGCAACAAATAAATTACGGATTAAATTTAAATGGCTAATTTTTTGCTATTATTAGCTTATTATTTTCACATTTTTATTAATTAAAAGAAAACTAAACAGAAATTCGAAATTCTGACTTTGATGTGCACAATGATCCTTCGGGGGGCACCTTTGTGTTAAATCTCGTGACTGTCCGAGCTACCGTTTCCGAGAACAGTGAAATATATATACAAATATTGCTCACTTAATAGTATAAGATATACATATACTAACCGCAGAAACCTTATTTTCATCTTTTAGGTACCTCAAGAGCGTAATTGCAGCAAAAAAGTTTAAAAATTGGACTGCATTTAAAATTGTGCTTCAAAAAATAATTTTCTATCATATAAATGTTAGAAAGTAATTATTGTTTCTAAGCAGTTTTCCTAAACTTCGTAAAATTTCCATCCGTTACAATATCATCAGTACTTCCATCAGTTACAATTAATAAAAAAGAAAGATTATCCTGAATTTTAGGTTGCATTCTATATTGTCTGTATGTTATATATTCATAACATAGTGTAATTAAACTTAGAATAGTATGAAATTTGCGTAATATTATTAGAAATGCACTTCCGGTAATTTTAAAGTACAGCCTTAACGTACCCGAAGTATTTTATGATGCCCTGTAAACGAATGGTAAATGATTTTCATACCATATTGAATTCGGAACATGTTTTTATGAATATATAAAGAAATGTATGATCATTTATTTTTATTTAGTGCACTCTTAGCATGTAAAATTGTACCTACAAGTAATTAATTTTCCTATAAACGTAATGCATTGTTGTATACGAACTATTTGTAGGATATTGTTGCGTACTTGGGGGATCGTGAGTTGTCTCTGGATGAAAGGAAAAACTTGCAGAAGTTCAACAGTTTATTTACAGAAAACTCTAGAAGAATACAGGTCTATAAATCAAGTATTAACTTCACTTTCACTAGTAAACACAGCTTAGATAAATGCTGTCAACAGCACATTCACAGTACAAACTGAATCAGAGCATTGACACACAGTAAGGCTGTAATCCAAAGAAGCTCAGAGCTCTTTCAGTAGCAATGAAAGCATTTGACGAAACTCAACTGAGACTGACTGATTTGGCGTAAAGCAACTCCTTATATACGCGCGTAAAAAAATGTAGAAAATTCCAGAAACACGACACCCGATCATGTTACAGTTTCCATATTTGGTATATCGATGATAATGATTTTCTCGCCAAAAAAGTTGCCAAGTAGCGGAAAAGTCGCCAAATCCATTACCGACCTTAATGAGGCTATTTAACGTGTTTTTAACGAGTTTTTAAGCTATTTTTGTTGTAATCATCTAAATAAATATGTTCATCAATCTGTCATTTTCTCGCCCACTTAGAGATCAAAAAGTAATAAAACATCCATCATCGAATAAATAATATCAATCAAGTTTTTCTTCTAAAATTTAAATCTTACTTAATTTGTTTATTCAAGGTCACGAACTTAATGATGATAGAACTCATAAATATACATCAAACGAAATACTTTTTTGACAATAAAAAAATTTTAAGACTGAAAATATAAACTTTCTGAACTCTTTCTCTTTGAACATTTATTACATATGATTATTTTGTTTATCACTTTTTGCAATGAAACATTTCGTACTGTTTACGATTTAGGGTAATTGCAAGTGCTATATTTTTTACTTAATATTTCATTAAAATCTACACACACACACACACACACACACACACACATATATATATATATATATATATATATATATATGAAATAAAATTAAACCATTGATGTTAAACTCATAAAAATTTAAATAAATTTTAGTATATTAATAATACGATATACAAAAGTTTGTAGTTTTACAAAAATTAGTATATTGAGGCTACTATAAAACATTCTTCTATATCGTTCTATATGACAGCGTCACTTACTGTTTAAATGTACAGAAAATTAATCACAGCTTCTCACAATGAAGATTTTACATATGAAGTTTGACGCAATTTCAATCAATAGATGCTGAAATTTGAATCACAGTAGGTGAATAATAGCAGAGGCATCTATAAGATTATATACACTAAAATTAAGTTAGCATTTCTATTCATAATGATATAATAATATAAATGATAATACACATATCAAGTTTAATGAATTTATATGCCGTAGAAATTGAAATTTAGCCTTTGTATTATGGAGTAAATAACAGTAAGTAGCGACACTAGTTGGCCTATATGAACTTAAATTGAATAAGCATAGTTCTTCATAATTGACCTCTTATATATCAAGTTTTGCACAATTATATACAATAATATCTGAGATATAGCCTTCCCGTTCACGGTGTAAATTGCAGCATAGCAATGCAAAGTGTTGCTCAGTATGCACGCAAATGAAATCAGCACAATGTTTTATGGTAGTCTCTCACGCATCAATTTTTGTTCGATTATACACAATATAATTTGTTATAAATAGCCTTTCATTAAGTGGAAAAAATCGCAGCATAGTAAAGTCAACTGTTAAATGATTTGCACCAAAATTTGATAAGGACTAATTTTTGCAAAGGTGTAATATATAAATTTATATGAAATTCTCTGCAATAGTTCTCAAGATACAGCTGCCACAAATTATTCTGTTATACAGAGAGAGAGACAGAGAGACAGACTGAAGGACAGACAAACAGACAGACAGATTTAAGTATTTTTCTAATCCATCGAAACCCGGAAGTCGAAATTTTTTACAAATATAGTTACTGACTATAGAAGAAAAAATTGTTTATTTTTGCTTTATCATTGCCCAATTATTTATTATTATTATTTATAATTATTATTACGGTGTAGTTTATAATATTTTCTTGTCGTGTACGAATATATTTTATCTCCTAAATAAAAATAATGCGTGAATACTTCTTTTAATATTTAATTTTGAAAGAAAGTTATAAAAATTAAGCTTTTTTACCACACTGTGGCAATGTAAGTTTGTTAGAATAGAAATAAACTTAAACTTTAAATAGAGATTCTAAAGCATTATAGAATGATTTATTATCTCAATGAAAATGTTTTCATCCAATAGAATAGCCGAATGTATAAGGATCTATTATGTTAATGTCATGCATGTATTGATTTTTCCTAGAAGAATGATTTATGACGATATCAAAAATTTAAGCACATCGAAAGATTCAAAATGCATTTTAATGCAGGGTATAATAAATTTCACTTTTATGACAAATCAACTTGAACTTCACACAAGTTAAAATTTTGCAATTAGTTTAATGGCGCATTTGTATGATGCATGTAGTCAAGAAAAATTTATATATTTATAAGAAATGTAGAGGACTTTAAAAATTAAAAAACCTTTTCTAAATCTAAAACAAATCTTTTTTAATAGTTGTTGCAATTGTGTAATGCATATTAGGAACTTTTTACATTGTTATATGATGTATTTTGAAATTGTTATTATTAATACTTTCTAAAATTTTGAAAATTTTACTGGCGGTAAATATTTAAAGTGTGGCATAATGTAATTCTTTGTATTAAACAAACGATAGCATAATATTTAGGGTCAGGTAAAAGTAATTATGACCACTTATTACATTTTAAATTTTGCATATATTTTGTTTTAAATAATTAGGGGATAACTTTAATCTCCCTTTTCAGAACACCTCATTAAATTTTTATTTACTTAGGCTTCTTTATTTGAAACTAATGGGAGTGGTTATAATTGCCCCGCAAAATGCACAGAATTAGAAAAATTTGGGGCATCTGTGATCACCAATAGAAAAAGTATAAACCTTTTAAGTATCTCTTTATACTGACAATTACAGATTTTGTTATAGGCATCCAAACCACTACTGTTTTGGCTGTGTGATAAAATATTCCTAACAGTACATAATTCGAATATTTGTGTTTAATTGGATTGTTGAATTTAACATTTGACTACTATTGCGCAATGTATAATTGGCGACGGTCTAGGACGGACCCCTAAAGATGGTCCGGAGACATGTCATCACAATTTTGATCCTCCACGATGGGTATGGCTCCCCCGCTTCGGTGACCCCTAGAAATATAATTTGGATGAAAACACCGAGGACATTACGGCCACGACGGATTTTACGTGCACCTGCCTCCATTAGTGTACACGACAGTCTTTGGCTGGCTCTAGTATCGAACACGCAAACTTCCAATCACGAGCTAGGCGATCTACCGACCGGACTACCGCGGCCCTATTTGTTGGTGAAAAAATTACCTTATAAAATAAATAAATACTACAAATTGAATAATTTTTATTAAATAAATCCAATTTAAATAAAATGACATCTTGCACTAGATGTATTATTTTAACAAGTTAAAATATCCGTCTAAGTCTGTCAAGAAACAACAAACTTCCTGAAAAAATTATGATTTTTTTTTCAGGAAAGCTTGTTATTTCTTCATTTGTTTTTTCCCCAGAATAACTATATATATATATATATATAATATTTCTGTTGTTACTAATTTATTTCAGTGTGGTGATAATTAGTCAATTTTTAAATAACAATGTGTTAATTATGATATTACATTTTAAAACATTCAACTAGTATGTTAGAAGAACTAAAAGTTAACGGAGATACATAAATGCATTATTTCGTGCTTTTAAATATAAATCTTCTTACCTGAACCATTTTCCTTTTGAACTAAATAGCTTTGAACACTTTGAACTTTGAATGTATTGTCAAATTCGTTCTTTAAAAATTTCTATAGGATTCTAAATTTAAACTTGTAACTGCTCTAATGTGCATATCTACCATGAAAAATGCTTTACTTTTGAAAAAAATTTACATTTATAGTTTTGAAAAAAAAAAAAAAAAAAAAAAATACTGTACCTGACCCTACTTATTAAAACACGTTTTTTCTTTTTTTCTTTTATATATATTATTGCCGAAAAGTCAGTGGATGACTTTGAGTTGAGAATGGGGACCCAAAATGTTTTTGTCTGTTTGTCTGTCTGTATGTATAGCTTGCGATAGCGGCCGCAAAAATCATCCTTTTGACTTAAAATTTGGTACACATGATCATGAGCTACAGAGAACTAACTGTATAGTTTTGGATATGTTCTCTGTTTGTAATTCGTGTACAGGGACACACCAAAGTTTCTCTTATTATTACGGCCTATATGGACAGAATTTGCATGTATTGCAATAGCGACCGCAAAAATTCCCTGATTGACTTGCAAATCGGTACACATGTTTAAGGCTATACAGAAATAGCTGTATAATTCTTGGTGAACATATTGTTTATTCTGCGTGTACAGGGGCACTCCAAAATCTTTCTTATCATTACGGCCTATGGGCAAATTTTCGTTTAAGTGCATTTTAACATGTTTACACTGCATTTAACAAAACGAAATTAACGTACATTATAGAGATGCTTTAAAGCATGCTTTCTGATGAAAATGTGGGGTTAGATAATAATAATGTACATGTAAAGGACCTCATAAAAGTCACATCATCCAAATTATGCCATATTTCGTTGTGTTACATTCACAGGAATTAGCATACATTATTAAGATGCTTAAACGCATGTTTTCTCTAGAGAAAAGGTATGGTATGTATAGACTTCATAATTTATGAACAGAATCACACGAAAGAATCCTAATGTAATCATCTGTAGTCAACTATTCTGTAATCATCCAAATGATGTCAAATTTAGTTTAAATATTAATTAGTTGTACATTGGTTGTATAATTTTTATTGGTGTATATAATTACTGTGGTTAGTATCCAGGGGCAGATATAAGAATTTCGTACCATTACGGTCTACAGACGGTATTTCTTATAAGATTATAAGTGCATTTTAACATAGCTACCCTCCATTAAACACAATGAAATAAACATATGTTATTAGAATGTTTAAAGCATGATTTCTGTAAAAAAAACAAAAAAAAAACAAATAGACATAGAATTGGTAATTTGTTTACAGAGTAACATAAAACAATTCCAATTTATTACACAATCATTTGTCAAGAAATTCGGTAGAGGTACTTATGAGTTACAAGGAAATATGTATATACATATATATATAAATAGATATAGACAACGGAGGATAGAGGGAGCGACAGCCCCTCAGAAACGTATTTGTTTATGTAGCGAGTTAATCTTATATACGTATGTGTATATATAATTATTCTACATGATATGGAATAAATAAAAATGATCAGTTGGATATTGAGCGTTGCAAATATTACAAGGAGGCACCTGATCTGAAGTTCCACTAGTATATATGCATACAATGGATAGCAATAGCAAACACTGCTCAAAGTGAAAATGATAATTTTGTAGGACACAAGAAAGAAAGTCGATATTGTGGATTTATTCATAAACAATGTTTAAAATTTGTTTTGGTGCCAATTAACTGTTTAAAATAAACGCTAACATAAATTGTATTAAACTACGCTTTGAAGTAACTGGTATATTTACTGTATTTAATTCTTTTACTGGACTTTTTATCTTCTGTAAATGATTAAAAAGAAGCAAATAATTTATATACTATTAGAAGATAATGATTTTTTTACTTTATTTCAGAGCAGGTCTTTTCTAGCTAGATACAACGCTTTATTCTTTAATGTTATAAGATAAAAATAAATAAATTCATGAAATCACTCATGTTACACTGTAGAAAATAAGGGGAAAAATTAGAGTTTATTCACCATAAAATGTGACAGTAAATGACTGCAAAACAGAATACAATTGTTTCGCCATATAATCTAAATTTCATCCTAAAATATATGGCGAATAAAGTATACAAATAATTACAAGATAAAAAGAACTTTTAAACACCATGTTTTTAAATTTTCTGTTGAATCATATAAACGCTACTGAAGGCAGCGAGAACCCGGAGAAATTGGATAAAAGTATTAAAAAAATTCCTTGCTATAGTGTTTTAAGCTATTAAAAAAGTTTCAAATGGCTATTTAGCCGGGAAGTTAGTTAAAAGTTGATTGCAAGCTTTGTACTGGTAACGCTGTCGAAGGCAGCAGGGTCCCGAAGCAATTGGTTAAAAATACTTTTGAAATGCATTTTCACCGTATTCAGGACTATTCTGAAAGTTTCAAATGAATAGCTACTCGGGAAGTTAGTTAAATAAATTTTCTGTTGAATCATATAAACGCTTCCGAATACAGAGGCTGTTCGCACATTTTTTAGACGATTTTGATGGAGTGTACTGAAACAATTTCACTCATATTTCGTGTTTTATTTGTTCAGTTTGATAGCCCTTGTTCTTAACTATCATTTTACACCGTAATTTCTATGATAATAATGCTTTTTATAATATCGGAAGAGGTAAATTTTTCTACTCCTCTTGAACGGCTTTCCAAAGTCCACAAAGCGTTGTAGGTCGGTGTTTGGATAATGCTGATTTTAAGAGTCGAAAAACACAAAAATCCAACAGTGATACATCAGGAGATTTAGCAGGAATATCAGTGAAGGGTATGGTTTTAATTCCCGTTTTTTGTTCCATTTTTTTCTAGAAAAGCAATTGCGGATTGTGATGTGTGGCTGCTTGTTTTGTCTTAATACAGTTCAACCGATTGATAGCATTGTGGATAAAGATCTGGATTTTCATTTTCAAAAATTGGAATTAAAATATGTTCTTGATAGTATTTAGAGCTGATTTTGACATTTTTGTCACATTTCTTTTGCTTTTATCTGCGCTTGTATGAAAAACCAGTGACAATCATAAATCCTTTAGAAAAACTTTCTTTTGATTCTTTGAACCATGTAGAAAAAAAAAAAAATCTCCACTTTTGTGATAATAAATTGATCTTTTTTTTTATTGCAACCACTTAAATAGACCCAAGATTCATCTACTGTTGCGACATTTTTCCATTTTTCTCCTGATAAATGCTTTTCATAAAGATTTCACTAAGAACACACTTTGGAAAGAGCGGAAACGCATCTTTCCATCCACTGCCTTTTTAAAAGCGCATTTTTGCATCAAAACAAAAATTCTAAATATCAGAAGATAAATAAAACTTCCAAAAATATAACTGTTGTCAAAATAAAATTCTCCATGCAAACGATTTTTTCTTACTGCGAAATAAAATCGTCTAAAAAATGTGCGAACAGCCTCTGTACAATAGGGACCTGGAACAGTTGACTAAAAGTATTTAAAAAAATGTATTGTCACCGTGTTCTGAGCTATCATGAAATTTTCAAATATCTAGCTAGTCGGGAATTTCGTGAAAAATCGATTGCAAACTTTGTACTGGTAACGCTGCCGAAGGCAGCAGGAACCCGAAACAATTGGTTAAAAATATTTTAAAAATGCATTTTCGCAGTGTTCTGAACTATTCTAAAAATTTCAAATGTCTAGCTAGTCGGGAAGTTAGTTAAATAAATTTTCTGTCGAATCATATAAACGCTGCCGAAGGCAGTAGGGACCTGAAACAGTTGACTAAAAGTATTAAAAAAATGTATTGTCACCGTGTTATGAGCTAGCCCGAAAGTTTCAAATGTCTAGCTTGTCGGAAAGTTAGTGAAAAATCGATTGCAAGCTGTGTACTGATAACGCTGCCGAAGGCAGCAGAAACCCGAAACAGTTGGCTAAAGGTATTAAAAAAATGTATTTTCACCGGGTTCTGAACTATTCTGAAAGTTTCAGATGTCTAGCTAGTCGGGAAGTTAGTTAAATAAATTTTCTGCCGAATCTTATAATCACTGCCGAAGGCAGCGGGACATGAAATAGTTGACTAAAATTATTAGAAAAATGTATTGTCACCGTGTTGTGAGCTGTCCTGAAATTTTCAAATATCTAGTTAGTCGGGAAGTTAGTTAAAAATCGATTGCAAGATTTGTCCCTGACAAACACACAAACAAACATACAAACAAGAATCGAAGTTAATAAAAACATGGTAAAAACAAATGTGCTGCAAATATATTGTAGAAAAGGATATATTATCATAAAATATACATCTAAGAAATTACTACGAAGTTTTCGCTCTTTTCATCGTAAACTTGATTTCAATTTATTTATTTATTTTTGCAGTACACAATGAATATTTTGTAAATATTTAATGAATGAATATAGGTTAACTTTACACTGTTTTAACCAATCGATACATATATTAAAAAGTTAAATATTGTAAGATGTCTTACTCCATACTAAATAAAACTGAAAATGTAGTTTTAAAATATCTCAGAATTTCTAGAAATGCATGGCATATTAACATAAAGAGGTTTAAGATATAAGGTAGTACGTCTAACTAATAAAGTGTTTCGTACTTTGGTGATGTAGTACATGTTATATTCCAGTCCCAGATTTTTTTTTTTAAATCTTTGAGAATTATTACCTTTATTATTATCATGATTATTATTATTGTTGTCATTATTATCGTTTAAGTATCAAAACGTTAAGTATTTTCTTCGCGCGCAAAAAAAAAAAAAAAAAAAAAAAAAAACTTTTACTTACAAATATACGCCTTCCTGAAAATTTTAAAAATACATGATTAGAAAGTGCCAAATTTTTATCTGCTAAATTTAGAATAATCCGAATATAAGAATAATAATTCTGTGACCGTTTCAAATTTCCTTAGATTTGTAGAATCAAATAATCTTATACTAATTATTGAGAGTAATTCTGCAGATTCTCAAAATAAATAAATAATAAAGTTTAAAATTTATAAAATTCAATTTACAATAACTCAGATTAACAATATTAAGTAATATAATATATAAACTAATTCTTTTCCTCACAAAAATTAATTTAATTATTTCTTTCTTTATGTTATAAATTAAATTTATTTTAAAGAACTGACATGTATTGTCACAACACTTATTTATTCAAAAATATTAATCCGTCTTTAATACTAGCAAATACCTTTCTAATCAAGAATCTTTTATGTCGTTGAGCGTGAAAATGTCTTTTTAATAAAATACCTTAACAATGGAGAGCAGGACCAACGCAAACAAAATACCTCTTCTGCTGAAATTGATTAATATATTCAAGAGAATTCGATGATGAAGCAATATCGGAAATTTTATGTTCGTTGTTCTCCGAAGCAACTATTTTATGACACTCTATATATCTTAAAGATAGATTTTACAGCCGTCATGGGCACATAAAGAAATACTCCTTGGAAGAAATCCTGGATTTATTGGACTCTGTTTACAGACAGTGAGGATGGAAATTTGAAGATTTAATATCTTTTTCCTTAAGGTGAATTTAAATGTAATTTAACTTAGTCATATAACAGCGACAAATATATAAATCTTTGGATGAAACATATATATATATATTTCTATTTGATGCATGAAATTTTCCTTTTTTTTTTTTTTTTTTTTTTTTTTTCAAATAAAATATTATACTTGCAGATATTAAATAAAATACTGGCATTAATTGCATGTCTTAATTATGAAAAAGATAATATAAGGAAAAGTAAGGAAAATGCTGAGCGTAAAGTCTCCACCCTGTATTCTGGACACTAATCCTATTCGCACCCAAAGCTATAATAACAATATAAATAAAATTTCAAGGATTTTTGACACGTACGTTCACATTATACATTACAAAAATGTGCTTTTTTCTTAAATTTATAAGTCAGGTGGCTAGTAATATACGGTTCAAGTATATGAACTTTAAACAACTAAACTCTAACTTACTAAGTTACTTAAATCTGCCTAACTGTAACACAATTTAAAATTTGATGCTCTTAA
The DNA here is from genome assembly GCA_963930645.1 of Salticus scenicus. Taxonomy (NCBI): domain Eukaryota; kingdom Metazoa; phylum Arthropoda; class Arachnida; order Araneae; family Salticidae; genus Salticus; species Salticus scenicus. Next base: position 104,604,472 of record OZ005656.1, on the reverse strand, counting down.
ATAAACAAATCTATATCAGCTTTATATTTTATTCTGGTAAAGTGCCTAAGTACAGTCTGTATCAAAAGTATCCGAACACTAGCAAAAATTCCTAAATAAAAAAAGTAGAGTTAATAATGTTTTGTAAAATAAATGCTTGTCGAATCATGTTCTTAGTCAGTCTAAGAACATGATTCGACAAGGATTTATTTACCAAAACTGTATTAACTCCACTTTTTTTTATATAGCAATTTTTGCTAGTATTCGGATACTTTTGTTACAGACTGTACTTCAAGTAATTATGAAAATTACATACTTTTCTTCGACCAAGATGTTTTGAAGTCGTCTTACGAACGTAGACAAAATAACATTATATTAGAGAAATAAATTTAGTTTCATGCTGCCATATATTGGTACCTTTTTAAAGCCAATTTATTCAGCTTCTTATTAGTTTAGTCAAAATATAAAAATATTAAATGGTATAGATTTTGTAAAGGAAAGAAGAGAGGTCCACATATGTAGACCTCTGGAGTAAATAGGTTAAGGGATGAGAAATTTCTGCATTCTTGCCTACCACTACTTTCATACAGAAATCTTTATCGAATATTAATTGTAATATTTTGTGATTAAAAATGATAAAGATTATTTTATAAAAACCGTAGTAGTAAGGATGGTTCATTAGCGTAGAACTCATACCAATATTTGTTTAAAAATTTTCTCTTCCTCTAAAATCGTTGGTTTAAAGTGAATTGCTAATTTTGACTTCGCACTGCAGACGGTTTAATATAAAAGCTTATATTTCTATTTAATATTTATAAATTGAACTAAATTAAGTTTGTACAGTAAAATATATATTCAGGCAACAATTCTTATCGGTTTTGATACATTTTTTTGCAGATTTTAAATCTTTAAATCGCGTTTTCTCAGTTTGCATTTTATCATGAATTCGTGATCGTCAAAATTCTAACACTTCTATAGATAGTTAAGAAAAAACTTAACTTTTTTGGAGGTTTAAATGAACCTGCGTAAACGAATTAAGGGTGGATTTCAAAATTTATTGATTAATTTTTGAGAAACAAATCTGGTGTGAAACAACCACACGACTTCCCTTACCCACTATTACACGTACTATACACAGCATTGTTTTGGAGATAACATGATCAGAAGACATATAATTAACCTAACGTATTAGAAACCTAAATATTTTCCGCTTGAGAAACTTAATACACGTGTAAATACATATGAAACAAAGTTTACATAAAAAGTTAAAAAATAAGAAAAAAAAGTAGTTATTTTTTGAAACACCAATTTCCAAGATCTTAAATTAACCTACTTAAGCAGGGTGGCTGTTAATTTTCCTGTATTAACCCCGTAATACATGCAAACGGATATCTAAAATTGATGTATGTAACAATTTTCAAGAAAGTCACTTGAGCCGTTTTTCAGGTACCAACTTTTATCAAAACTTAGCATACTCTTTAACTACATTTCATGCGACCATGGAAGCCTCTGCGCAAGTGCGGATTCAACGAGTCCACTAGTAAAATAGGGGAGACAAGCTTTTCGTTGAGAGAAAATAAGCGATAAGGGAATACCGAATGACTGGATGTTTACTAAATTCAAACCTGTTGGTCAACTTGGAAACCCTCCAAGATTTTCGACTCGTCCTCACTGCTAGGCGTAGGAAACGTGGTTACACAATACTCAATTATTGACCAGAAAACAATAATTACATACAGAAGGACATTTAAACGGGAGTTAATACGACGAGCTAAAAAAAAAAAAAGTTCGTGCAGTCATTTTTAAAGGAATGCATTTGCGAGACCTGAAATTGAGCTATTTATACAGAACACTTATCAATTTTACTGAATTAACCAACTATATCATTAGACAAGCCATCTAATAGAGTGTTCATACAGCAATTTTGAGATAAACCGTTAGAGCTGTTTTTGAGATACGGACTTACTCAAAAATCACTTCTGATTTCACAATTTTCTCCAAAATTTAGAAAGTTTATCAGTGCAACTGGCGTGTATCAATTCTGAAGTTTCGTAGTTCTATCTTTATTAGTTTTGGAGATATAATAGACAGAATATTCCCCACTTACATGCGCACACACGTTATATATACACATATACATATTGAAAAAGAAAAAAAAAAGATTAAAAGTGGATAAGAATAAATCTGACTTATTTTTGTATTCTAACTTTTAATAAGTTTAAAATGATTTCGAAATTTTGTATCATAATTCTGAAATGATTAAATTTAATCATTGTTATCAAAATGTATGTAATCTTAAAAAAAAAATCATGCTGGTTGTTTGAAAGTTGTTGGTCACTTTAGAATATGAGATTTAAAAAATCCAGAATGCTAGTATAGTATACTATATCAGATATTGTTTGGTTTAAAATTTTAGAAAATAAAAATATATGCAGTTTAGTTTTTCAGACGTCATTCAAATACCCGATTTGTATTCGTAGTTTATTTTATTTTTATTTTATTTATTTATTTATTTATTTATTTTTTGTAATGTGTCCAACAATTCTCAGACACCCCGTATATACAAATATATACATGTGAACTTTTTTTAATTCTCTTTGAATTACTTCAAATTTTAACATTCTTGCTATAAAATATCACCATAAGCATGGAAAGAAAAGAAAATGGAAAATAATTTCTTTCTTGTACATTGGAACACACCTAATAAAATTTAACAATATATATATATATATATATGTATATATATTTATATATATACATGTGCACTTTTTTTAATTCCCTTTGAATTACTTCAAATTTTAACAGAATTTTAACATTCTTTCTATAAAATACCACCATAAGTATGGAAAGAAAAGAAAATGGAAAATAATTTCTTTCTTGTACATTGGAACACACCTAATAAAATTTAACAATATATATATATATATATATATATATATATATATATATATATATATATATATATATATATATATATACATGTGCACTTTTTTTAATTCCCTTTGAATTACTTCAAATTTTAACAGAATTTAACATTATTTCTATAAAATATCACCATAAGTATGGAAAGAAAAGAAAATGGAAAATAATTTCTTTCTTGTACATTGGAACACACCTAATAAAATTAAAAAAAAAAAAATTATATATATATATATATAAAATTTTGGAAACAAAAAAAATTAAACTTTTTTTAGACATCATTCAAATACCCCATTTGTACTTATAAGTGTTTTTCTTTTTTTCTTTTAAACATATAATTTTGTAAAATATCGAACACTTTTCAGACACACTGTACATACAAACAACATGCACATTACTGAATCTCTTTATATTATACAAAATTTTCACATCATTTGATACTTCATTCAGTAAAATGTTTCATAAACTTAAAAAAAAAAACTGGCTGCTGCTCAAAAACCTTATATATTTCTGACATTTCCAACTTCTCATACAAATTCTCTTTTATCAGTAATAAAAAAATAACTCCATACTTATCCTTCCTATCACGAAGTTATCATGCAGAAAATAGAACTCGAATTGTTATAAAGAAATATCCTTCATAAAAATAAATAAATAAATAAATAAAAAGATACCATACTTTTTTTTTTTCGAACAAACCACATTTATCTTTCTTATCAAAAATATTAATCACGCAAATAATTTGATATTTTGCTGAAAATACTTTTTAAGATTACCCTTATGCATACTTGCCAACCTAAACCGGAAGATTATTAGTTCCTGCCCATTTCTGTACACAATTTATTTTTTAGAGTAATTTTCTTCAAACATATTTACGATTAAATAATAAGAAAAGTACTCTACATAAGGATTGTTGGGAAAAAATATGCGGAAAGGGGTGAGACTAACATACTTCCGGGTTAAGTTGCCAAGTATGCTTATGTATAAAAATATAAGCCTGTGACGATATAAAATATATTAGTATAAAAAATTAATAATAATAATCTCTAATATTATAATATTAATAATTAATCTTGATACATTGTTACTAAAAGTTACACCAAAATTTATACAATGATAGCAAATCGAAATGAAATGATAGTTTGAAAGAAAATATGTATATATATATGTATGATGTGTGTATTTGTGTATATTTGTGTATATGTATTGCGTGTTTTGTACATGTTAAAATTATTATATTTTTAGACAACTTTTAATTGTGTTATACATAATTTTTAACTAAGAAATTACATTAGTTTAAAATAAAATTTCCGAATTCTGAGTTTATATTTATTAATATAATAGCGTTAAGATTAAAATTAGGCAAAGGTAGAGTAAAAATAGAAAAATGGCTATAGAACCACATCTTATGAATGCTATAACGTAGATGAACATCAATAAAGAGAAGTACCCGATGATAAAATATAAATAAATATATTATTCAAAAGTGCTTTTGGGTGGTCAATGATACAGTAGCAAGTTTTAAGTAATGGTCCATGGTACAGTAGTAAGGGGCCAGATTGAGGAAGAGCAGCGCTGTCATTTTTATATTTCGTCGACATTTTTGAGTGATTATTGATACAATTCCATCGTTAAAATACGAGTGTAATTATTTGTTGAAAACGTTGATGTCTGATTACGTCTGCGTAAATTAGGTTTTTAACATCACTATTTTCAAATGAGAATTATTTTTCTTTTACTGCTACAGGGCTCATTTCTTGAAAACTTCGTGAAGAATAAATTTTCAGCTTTAGAATTATAGATCATCGTTAAATTTTAGCTTCATACTGTTAAAAGTTAATTCTCACTCTTATGTCAACTGTCACTTATTCGTAAAAAAAGAAAAGAAGGTAAGAAAGAAAGAAAGAAAGCGAGTAACTAGGGGAAAAAAAGTGCAAATACCATGGAATCTACTTATGTATGAAAATTTTAATATGACTGCATTATATTTACAAAATGAGTGAAAAGGTTAAAATTTTAAACTCTTATATGAACGAGTATGGAGGGTTAAATATCGACCGGTGTATTCTTTAACCACATTTCTTGCGACCATGGAAGCCTCTGCGCAAGTACGGATTGAACGAGTCCAGTGTTAAAATAGGGGTGACTGAGAGAAAACAAGCGATAAGGGAACACAGAATAACTGGATATTTGCCAAATAACTATCTCTCGGCCAATTTTGCATCCCTCAAAACTTTTGGACTCGGCCTCACTGCTAGTCGTAGGAAACGTGGTCGCAATATAGCTTAGTTTGTAGAGAGGCCAATGTTCCCAAACTGGAAACATGACCTGAATATTTTTTTCCTCCTGTAAAAGAAAATTGGGAAATCTTTAAACAATCCGTTGTATATAAAAGATAGAAGCTAATGCTCTGAAACAGAAGTAACTCTTCGGAGTAGTCACTGCGAATAATAATATTTAATTTATTTACTAAAAAAATAAAATAAAAAATAAAAAGTTCTATCTGAAAGTAGTGCTTCAAAAGTTGCACTAAACTAAGATTTTTGTAGCCATTCAATTTTAATTAAATGCAGTTTTGTCTTTTTTCAAATACTCTATCATTATTACCGAACAAAAAAATTTCTATTAAATTTATAAACTTATTTTACAACATAACCTGCGATACAAAATTATAGTATAGACATTCAAGGACTGTACAAATCCTGTTCACTCTGAACATCTTTCTGTATATCTCTTCTAAGCAATTTAACGTGAATAATTGAAATTCTACATACTCATCTCTAAAGAATAGTACACTTATATATGAAATCCCGAATTGCAAAATTCACTTCAGAGATTACTCATATTTCAACATTTCGATTCTGTCGTTTTAACATACTCCGAAATCAAACAAATATTTGTGAAACATTCAGATGCGATTTTTGCCTAAATGGATCTGGAGTTTTTCTAGGAAATAGATTTTCTATATTTTGTACACATAGGGAGCATCGACGAAAATTGTTATGTTCCATGTATATTTTTATAAAATGCAGTGAAAAATGACGCATTATTATTGCTCTATTTTATTTAATGCTATAAGCAGATTAGACAATGGATTATTGAAATTTATTTATTTATTATTATTAGTTTTTTTTTTCTTTTTTTTTTTAATCTTTCCATTTAATATTCTAAATGTTTTACGATTATATTCTAAATGTAACGATTATATTCTAAAATATTCTAAATGTTTTACGATTTCAAAGTGCCGTATCTCTGAAAATAATTTCTTTATGGATATGAAATTTTTACATATTATATAACTGCATTTTCTTTGTTGATTGCCATTTAGAAAAATTATTAGTTAATTCTTAATTATTTTTTTATAACGAAATTTCTGATCATTCTTTTTTTTGGCACACTGACAAATAAAATTATGTCACTGACATATAGAATCTAAATTGTGGCTCAATTCCATGTCATCCTTATAAATTCTAGTTCTCTTTGCTCTAGCAAGTTCTAAAAATCCCTATTAGAATTCTAGGCCGTTTTCCTATATTATGGTGTTCAAAGTCATTTAAAAATATCTGTAAATAAATGCGAACACAAGAGGCGAATTATAGTAACTATAATTTTGTTTTATAACCCAATTCTAGGAAATCAACGAGAATTTCTCGCAGTACAAAGGATTCATAATATTCATGATATTAATAATATTGTTTCACCGTCTAGAATAGTGTAGACTAGAAATTCTCGATCATTTCGTCTATCCAGGTTATTTGTTTGCCTTATACGCATGACTTGGAATTCTATATTTCTGGTTTAGGGATTTAGAAAATGGCTACTTATTCGTTCTAGATGAAAGCGGTAAATTTTTTTTTCTCAGTACATATTAGTCCTTGCGCGCAGTTTAACTACTTTAAAAATATGTCTATACGCATAATTTCTTTTTATTTTAAGAAAATATATCTAAAGTTTAAAATGACGAAGCATCAAGTTAAAATAATATCATGAAATTAATATATATATATAAAAAAAAAAAAAAACGATTTTTTAAGAAATTACAAATTTTTTCACTTTTTAATTATCAAAAATAATTATAATTAATTAGTTTATGTATGGGAATATATAAATCTTCATCATTTTAATCATAGCCACTTTCAGTGCATGTGTACAAAAATTCATATAATTCCTCCTTGTAGTTACAGAAATATCATGCGCTCAATGTACAATGTGCCAAGGAAAAAAAAAAAAAAAAAAAAAGCTCAGAAATTTTATTATAAAAATTAATTAATAATTAACTAATTATTTTTCTAAATAGCAACTAAAAAATAAGATATAGTTATATAGTACGTGAAAATTTCATATTCGTAAACAAATAGTTTTTAGAGATATAGCAGTTTGAAATCTAGTAACTGTTATTTGTTTGTAACGTTTTAAAATGTTATTAAATTTTTAACATGCCTTTTTTATTAATAATATATTAAAACATTGTTACAGGCGTTTCCCCGCATCTTTTACATATTTACACTCATCACTAAATCACTAATGAAACTTTTCTGTAATGTGTTGTAATGAATGGATTTGTTTGAGTGTAAGATATATCGTGTGTTTAAGGGGGTGAATGATTTCAACAATACTCTAAGGGCCGTATTCACCAAACTTCATTGATCGAGGATTAAACCATGGATCAGCAAATCCGAGAATCAAAGCTAACACTGGATTAAATTCCTACGGTATTCACCATCAGCCGATTACGTGATCCATGGATTAACTGGAAGAGAAATAAAAGCCTCGTTTTGATTGGCCAAGAAAGAAGATAGCATTTATTCACCATTAGGCTTCAATTAACTAATCAATCGGATTAGAAGATTAGAAAGTGAAAAAGTAAATTGACAACACTGATACTCTTGTTTACTTCGCTTTTGTTTACGCACGGATTAAGAATCAGTTTTGCTTTAGAGCATTTTTAAAAAGAATAATCACGCAGACGACAACTGTTTAAGCTACGATTTAAAAATTTCATTGTTATGGTTAAGAGAATGTTAAAGCTATTAAAAATTTTTCTGCCGAAGTTAATGCATTATTCTTTTCTGTGGCAGATGACAGCCTGTTATCTAACATTCGTATTAGAGATTCCACGGAATCTTTATTTAATCGATAGCGATATCGAAATACCACATTATCCAAAGAATCCAAAACATTTAATGCACGATCCTTTTCCTTCTTTCAAATGCTTCCAATAGTTCTAGTTCTAAGCTTTCAATATCATCTAGTGAGAATAGATCGCCAACGTCAGCCATGTTTGTTATTTGTTTACGAAGCATGCGGAAAGCGCATGCGTTACGTAAAGGTCCGAGAATTATCTTTCTTAATCCTCCGATATTCGAGGATCCAAAACGTAGTGTTAAAGCAGCCGGTGAACTGCGAATTTTCGTTGGAGAATACCGATTTTCGTATGATCAAGCGATTACCGCTGATCCGAGGTTTAACCCGAGTGTTAAGAAGTTGGTGAATATGGCCCTAAGAGACTGGACATTGACTCGACATTCGATCAGTCATGTTTGTTCATGTTTTTGTACATGGTACCGTTACGTCATGAAAATGTCTTGAATAACTCTCTGCATGGTTGTCTGAAGATAAACAAAACCATTTTTCATTGATTTTAATGGAAATAAAAATGTCAAACTTTAATAAAAGTAAATTATGTTCTACGACGATCGAATGATCATTGAACGAAAGTCCGCCCTTTTGTTCAATGTCCAGTCTCTCTCTATTGAGGGTCTCTAATCTAAATTGTTTTACAGCGCTCCCTGGTGGTCACTGTATAATTTTATAATATATTATGAGTAAATAACATGTTATATATATGAATGAGCATAATAATTGTATGGATAATTGAGATTAGACTTTTAACCTTTAACAATATTATAATCTATATATATTTTTCTACGGAAATATATACATGTTAGGTGGTTACACTACCTCTGTTGATGAATGAAACGATGTTTTACTGAATTCTGTTAATAATATCGGAATCAGTTTAATTTTTTGTGCTCTTTAAGTTAATAAACAGTTTCGAGTTTTTTAAATTTATTTTTTAATGTTTATAATTTGTATTTTAATTATATGTAACATGTATTCAGTTTAAATTTTTGATATTTTTATTTATTGAAAAGTTATTATTTTTAAAGCCGTCAACCGTTGTATCAGTTACAAAGTACCTGAATGGCTGAGTTTACTTGGTCTCATTGTAAAAACCGTTCGTAGCGTAGATACAGTGATTTATTTTCAGATAATTATATTGCATATTTGTTTGGTAAGTGTGAAGCACGGTTTACCACTGAAAGCTAATTTTTTCTGGAGATAAGGAAAATTCAAATCGAAATATCATATCTAATTTCTAATGTCAATTTCTGATCAAAATCATTTAAGTAGTTTCTTCGAAGACCAGTTTCTCTAGATATTGTTCCAGGTTAGAGCTGTTTCCGAGATCCCCAAGACAAACATATATAGCAAGTCATATGATTAACTCATTTAATATAAGAGAAGAGTAAACACATCTTTGTTGCTCTGAGAACTATATTAATTCGTACTCTGCTATTATTCCTATTTTCAAAACTATTATTTATATTTGCATTTAAATTCTATCTGCTGCTTATGAGCATTAAATTTAAATGTATTTTTTTAATATAAACAGTTTTTTCATTTATTTAAAATCTTGTTTATATATTAATGTATATATTATTATATATCTATACATAGGTTTGCCAATTTGGCTTACCATCAATATGCTAAAAGTTTACATGCACTTTGATTACAGCTGCAATGGCGCTTTTTCTGATGTGTATTATTTTAATTGTTAATCATATACAATGTTTGGCTGTTTGTGGATCTATGCATTTAATGGCTCTTTGACGTAGAACTGTTTTATCTAAGTTCAAAATTGGGATATTCCTTTAGTAGTTTGTATCTATATCGCAAATTTTTGTGTCATTCTTTCCTCTATGTTAAATTCAGTTCTATATTTTAGTGTGCTGTTATTGTTTTAGTTCTATTAATTGCTAAATTTTAAGATTAAATTTTATTACGTTATCTATTATTTATATATATATATATATATATATATATATATATATATATATACTTTTGAAACATACTTATAACTAAATATAAGATTTATTGTGTTATGGATGAAAAAATTGCGAATGATTCGGCTAACGATGGTGAAACAGCTTAAAGCGCCTGCTAATGGAAAAAATATTTTGTGAACTATCAACTTAAAAATCTTTATATATTCATCGTGTTTAAACGCGCGCATTACAACTAATTACTTTTAAATATTTTTAATGTTTAAAATTTTATTGAGACAATGCTTTTTAGCATTATCATATTAAGGTTTTTGAGGTATGAGACTGATTTAAGAGAATAAATATACACAAATATAGATTAGTTAAGTGGATCTAATATCTCACTGTACTAAGCCATTGGCAAATGGTCTGGGATTTACCCTTGAGGTTTGTCTGGAGATGTGCCATTACGATTTGGTCTTTCGTGGTGGGGGATAGCTCTCCCGCCTCAATAATTGCGAGTATTAATTTTACGGAACTTGAGGGCATTGCAGCCACGACAGATTTTACGTGCACCTATCAATAATAGACACACGGTTTATAACTGTCTCGAGTATAGAACTCGTTAGATAAAATTAGATTGCTTTGAAAAAGTTTATTATTATGAGAAATATATTTAGCCTTTAAATGTTATTTAAAATAAAATGACTCTTTATGGTATAATTCTTACTATGTTTCACAACACAACATTTATAAAATATACTTTGTAAATACTGCAGTCTGCTAAAGCAATTATAATATTTTATATTCTTACATAATAAGAAAACAAGGAATTTTTATAGATTATTTTTAATACAATTTCAGAAATTAGGTATTAATGTATTTTTGTTTACTGCATGGAATCTCTTGTATGCAATAACCACATGTACATATCTTATTCGTTAATGCACACGTACTAACAGTTTAATTTATTCAGGAGACTGTTAGCAACCGATCTTTTTTTTTCACAACAATTTATTTGTAGTGAAATTTCTCCAATAGACATCTAGCCCCACCTGTAACTGAGCGGTTCTGCGCTCAAAGCTGGTAGGCGTGAAGAGCCATGTTCGATCCCAGGTAGCAATCGCTGACCTAGCCGTTCAGTTTTTCCTCCAAAACTAGCGTAAATACAGGCTATGACTCTTTAGAAAGACCTTCACGAAAGGCACACTAATCATACATAGGACCCTAGGGTAGTCAATCAGCCTTGATTATAACACCAGCACCCACATTCAAATAAGTAATTTTGATTAAATAAGAAGAAACTCTACAAAATAAGTGGTGTGAAAAAGAGGTGGTTAATAACAAGGATCCAGAATAAATCAAAATGTTGGTATGTATGTCATGTTTAATGTGGCAAAATAGATTACCAGGTCTTTTCATCTTAACTCCATGTCAACTCAACTCATTTCAACTTCCATGTCACTTCATCTTAAAACTGATGAAGTTGTCATTTGTATTAATGCGTTTTATGTTGTTGGCGTCATTTAAGTAGATTTCCCTACATGGAATTATCCCTATTACTATCCATGCAAGTTTCGGGGAAAACTTTGAATGGCCAATCTGATGAGCGCAACCTGGGTTCAACCTTTTAGCTTTCTGCCTACCAGCTTTGTGTACAGAAACTCTCCGCCACTATTGAAGCAGAATTTTATTTAAAAAAAAAATAATAATATTTAAACCGTTCAGAGACAAAAAAAATCAATCAAAGTAAAAGTATTTGATATATTCACAATTTTTGAAACCTTTATCACAAAAATATTGCTTTACATATAACGGAAGTTCAAAATATCTTTGGTCTTTATTAATCTAAAGCCTCTTTTTGAATTTTTTGAATTTTATTATCAACATTACATTTTCCACTAGTCTAGCATTGAAAACCCCTAGGTTAAATAAAAAAAGAAAAAAAGAAAAAAGAAAACAGGAAATTAAATGAAGTAAATCCATTAATGGAAAATATTTCTTTTACTAAAGCGAAATCGATAATTCTCAGTTTTAGGATTAGCTAATTATAGGAAAAGAAAAACTCCTTTGACGTTCTGATAAAGTAATTTTCGATCTTTTCTTTACTATGGGAATAATTACAGTGATATTAAAAAATATTATCAAAATTTCATTTACTAGAATTCTCTTTAAGTTTCTGTTAGCGAAAGAAAGTTCTTTATGTCTGTTGAGAATGGTATTTTATTAAAATTATCAATTATATTTCAGAAAAAATAATTTAGAATCATAATTTGATTGAAAATAATATTTCATTTACCAATATTTGTACATATCCTGTTTATAAATAACTTTTTATTATTTTATGTAATTTAAATTTCATCTATAGTTCAAACTGCAATAAGCAAATTATGCAATATATCAATGTAATATGCTTTGTTTTAAATTTTTATTTGTTACTTTCATTACCGGAGCGCAATAGGTAATGGGGGTATTGTATTTAGTTAAAAATTTCGATTTGGAATTCTCACCTGAATTACTTGTTTTAAGGTCTCCTGAGTCAAAAAAATAGATTTGGCGATTTGTTAGTGCGTATGTGTGTATTATAGCTGCCAACATTACTAACTTTTTAGGTCAGATTTATCACACTAAATTTAAAAATGAATCTGTCACATATATTTTCGACTAATAAATAAAATTAAATAAACTGAAAACATTTATCAGAATTTTCCGGTATAGTCTCGTTGAAAATAACGGAGTTTTGGCACCTATGATGTATGTGCGTGTGTGTATACATCATAAGTAAACAGCTTTCTTATGAGAATACACTACACTTATTTTTATATAAAAATTTTATAAATTTATAAATTCAATTATGTTAATCTCATTATTATGAATAATATTCAAAAACTACGAGCATTTCATACAGATTGCACTAAAATGGACCTCAAAATTGTTGTTGACTAATAAGTAATTTCAGATAGATGTTGAATAATATTTTAGATAGGTGTGCTGTTGAAGTTACGTGAACTCATGTCTTTGTTTTCTGCAGTCACAACAATATTTCAAGTAAGTACAATGTTTTTTCTACTCTGTTATGAGACTGATGTTGCATTGTAAAACTGTCACTAATTAATAGGAATGGATTTTTTTTATATATATAAGCTTAAAAACCTGTAGTAAGAAGTTGATTAGTCAACTTCGGGCATTGTGAGCAATTTTTGCTGTCTTGTACTTTGGACAGTTGCCGGGGCATCGCTCCCATACCAAAAGGATAGACGCCCCAGATTATATTCGGGTGAGATACCCCACATACATTTTCAGGGAGAAAAGTCTTTTAATTGTTTAAATTTTAAACTAATATTTTTAAAATCATATTGTTTTTATGAAATGCGTAGTATTTGTAAAACTTTAAATTTTTCAACTTAAAAATATTTTTTGAAACTATAAACTTATATTAAAATTCATCAAATAAAATTCAAATTCGCGTGATTGCTAGAAGTGGCAACTCAAAACGAAATCACAAAAATTCAGATTGAACCCAGGTAAGAAAGCAAAAAACGCTCAGGTATGTCAGACAGACCTTTGACATTTTAACTGACCTTTAAATTTTAAACTATAACGTAAACAATCTTGGGCGCTAACGAAACTGTAGGTGGGTGGTTAATTGTGCCGGTGAGTATATATTATTGTACTTACTCATGCAGTTGTTCAATGCTTTTTGTTTGTTTCAGGAAAGATGCCTATAGTGTACAAAAGAAAAAATACTGGAGCAGCTCGGTAGACCTATACAGGAGACCATTTAAAAGAGGCTCTCAGGAGACTAGAAGTAGGGGAAATTGGTGTCAATAAAGCTGCCAGGTACTATGGAATTCCTTCTCGGACACTTCGTCGTCGAAGAAAAACAGGTAAAAATACCAAAACAAGTTCTTTGGGGCCACAAGGAGTGTTTGGAGTTGAAAAAGAAAAACAACTCGTCAAGCAAATCCAACGTTTAGAAAAATATGGATTTGCACCTGACAGAAAGACAATTAGGACAGTTGCATTTCAGTTTGCTAAAAAACTAGGACTCAAGAATCGATTTAATTTAGAAGAAAGAATGGCTGGGTACGCCTGGTTGTCATCATTTTTTAAGAGAAACCCAGAACTAAATATTAGACAAGCCCAGGGGCTCTCATTAGCAAGGGTGGAGGCATGAACAGAGAAAGTGTTGATCATTTTTTAAAAATTATTTCAAGAGTGTTTCAAGAAAATCAATTCTTTACCAGACAGGGGAGTATTTATAATATGAACGAAACCGGCTGTCAGTTAAATAAAGTTCCAGGAAAGGTCGTGGCTACCAAAGGGCCAAAATATGTTCATGTTTTGACGTCTACAGAGAGAGGAGAAAATGTTAAAGTCATTGCCTGTTGTAATGCAGAAGGACAATATTTCACTGGAATTTTGCTGGAATTTGAGGACAAGAATGACATTATAATTGTATGACCTGCCCAGCCATACAACACAAGCTCTTCAGCCTCTTGACCGGTCTTTTTTTAAGCCACTAAAACACTACTTTAAAGAGGAAGCAAGGAAATGGATTGTTAATCATCTAGCAAGGACCACTGGGAGAATACAAGCTGCAGAACTGATTGGTATAGCCTGAAAAAGGGCAGCTTCTGTTGACACTGCTATTAATGGTTTTCGGGAGACGGAAATTTTTCCTCTAAACCAAGCAGCGATTCCAAACCACTTCTTTTCCATAAGTGAAGAATTGAAAGAGAAGTGAACAGTCCCAAATTTCTGAATCAACTGAACAAACATCCTCCCCGACAAAAATACTGCAACAGATTCCCCCTGTACCTAGGTTAAAGGAAAGATGCCGAAAAAGAAAGATACAGTCGGCTAAGGTCATTACATCCCAAGAGCACATCCAAGAAAAAAAAAAAAGCTAAAATCCGCTGTTAAATTTCGCAAAGCGTCAAAACAGCTGGTGATGGACATGCCTATTGAAAATGACGAAAGTGATCTTACAAACAATTGCCTCGAATATGAGGAGAACTATTATTTTACAAAAGAAACAGTAGATTGGATAAATTGCATAAAGTGCAATAAATGGTTATATGAATCATGCACAATGTACGGGGATCTGTGCAATGTTTCCGGGGAAGTGAAAATTAGAGAAGAGAGAAAACAAAATGAACATTATCTGAATAAATTCGGCAAATTTCGTAATATTTTTCATTATACTTTCTAAACTGTAAATATAAAATTTTCACACATATTAAAAAGAAAAAAAAAAAAAAAAAAAAGAAAAGAAATATTTTTCAATAGTTTATGTGTTTTATTCTAAATTTTACATCTTGTCTATGGTAGCTAAATATAGTATAAGTTATAAATTACTGAAAAATTGTTATAAACTATTGACCATTGTTAAAACCTTTTATTATGTTTTTTATAGGTATGGCATCTCTCCCAATAGTCGCACCCGCAATTTCGGGATAGAGGACCAAATGTAGTAATGCTGCAATTTTATTTTTTCTTTAGAAAATTTACAGTATGTTACAAAATAACTACTTAGTACTAATAAACAATATCTATTATGCATTTACCGCTAATTTTCGTTTTCATTGTTAATAGCCAATTTATTTTATAGCTCCCTTTCCTTAAGTGGGACATCTGTCCCGGAATATTACACGATTATTTCAGGACTTTATTACTGGATTATTTCAGAAAAACTGACAGTCATCCTGATTAAGATGACAATTCTAGATCTCGAAAATAAGCATTTTAAAAAATGGCTCTACCGATGCTTTTTAATCTCGCTACACTGTTAAAACTATAGGTGATACATGGCACCCTCTGGGGTGAAAAGATTGTCTCCCAGGTGACACCCTTAGGAGTACCAAATGGCACCCTTAAAAAGGGTGAAAAATGGCACCCCTAATTAGGATGCCTTAAGGAGTGAAAGATGGCAACACAAATTAGAATAATTGCATCCCTACTCCAAGGTACTCTGAGACGCATATATACAATCTTTACCCGAATATGATCGCGGGCGAATTTCAGTACTCCTGATTCGCTGTTTCCTTTACAGTCGGCTCTGACGTCATGCTTTACATACAGAGAAACATTCTGTAGTAGTAATATTTCCCCCCTTATCTGTCGGTAAAATATCTTTCATTTCAAAAAAAAAACAAAAACAAATCTGCTATCACCATTGTCTCATAAATGTTAAATCTACTTTAGGGAATACTATTACTATAAGTAACAATTAAAAATTTAGAAGATTGTTACTGACAGATGAGTTACACGAAAAAAATTTGCAAAGCCATTCTATGTTTATATGATATTTTTCTAAAATTATTTTTTTTACTTGTCAAATAAATATACACCACATTACTCGAGTTTAAATATCCAAGTAATTTTTTTTTTTTAAATGTGTTTTAAATCATGAGCAATTGTGTGCTAGACATAATTACCTAATTATTTAAACGAATTTAAAAATTTGTAGTGCGCCATCTGTTGCTCTACAGAATACCTATTCTGTAGAGCAACAGAATAGGTATTCTATTTTATATTTGCATTTTAAATTACATTTCCTTCTGTTAATATAATTAGGCATAAATTTGTGTATATTTTTGATTTTTAAAATAAGATTCTTTAAAAGCTTAAAAATATTATAAATAATAGTAGAATAAAAACATATTTTACTTGTAAGGCAATTAAGTTATCTCAAAAGGTTTGTTTAAAAATATGTATGGTGAAATGGAGAAATACGCTATATCATAATAAGAAATGCGCTATATCATTGTTCGAGTAATTATTTACTTAATTATACGTTTTCTCTTGAGATGTATTTAATTACGACATATTTCATTTATTACTATATTTCGCATGATGGTGTATGGTAAAATGGTAGAAAGCCTGTTTGTTGTTTGAAAGAAATAATCCTCTCTTTGCATCTCGCATTGTTTATTTTTTTATTTTTTTTATTTTAAATTATTTTAAAAAAGAAGAAAAGAAAGAAAAATTATTTAAGATCCCTATGTTGTTATTAAACATTGTTAAAATAACATTTAAATGTCTCCAAATGAACTAGTCTTCAATCCTCTCCTCCGCCTCCCACCCTCATAAAAAAACAAACAAACAAATAAATAGTGTAAAATATTAAAATGGTGTTGAAAAATATAAAAAAAATTTACCTTTAAATTGAAATAAAGACATCCCTGGTTATTCAGTTTTTTTTTTTTTTTTTTTTTTTTAATCAAAATACCTTTGTTCAATAGTTTTTCAAGAATGCTTTTTAGATTGTTTTAAATTGCTAAATTTGTCCAATTTATTATTTTTCAAATATATACTATGCTTTCTAATCAAGCAAAATTCGATTGTGAGATTTTGGCGCTACTTTCTGAGGCCTACTGAATTCGCAATTTTTAACAATATGCATCTATGTGTGTACGAGTGAACATGTTAGCATGTAAACACCTTACCACACTGAGTTAAACGTTGATAGGTATGTTATAAGGTCATCGTCGCATAACCTGTATAAATTACGACGAGTATACGATTATTATTCTTTTACAGAAAAACAAAGAAAAACCTTTATAATTATTCTATGTAGATTCAAATTATTTGAAATGTGTTAACATTAAACTTCATAATCGATTAAAGTAAATTTGAATAGGCATGTTATAAGTCATCGATGCATTAATTATATAAATTTTCATGAATGCAGAATATATATGCTGTGATTTTCAATAACATTTAAATTGAATTACAATAAGTGTTATGTGTGTCTTTTTGATATTATCATGTATCTATTAATTGCTAAATATTATAACGTTATTAAATTCTTCACATTATATATAGTGTGCGTATGCGTGTATTACAGAAATGTAAAATATCGTTCTTAAACGTTGCGGTTTATGAACTCATTTATGTAATATCTTTCTGCTAATATTGGTTTATTATGAGAAACAATATGCTTAATATTTATATTTCTTTTACAGGAAAGTGTAAAATAGTTTACATATATCACATCCTATTCGAACTAATTATATTAAGTTTATTAAATTACTTAAAAGAGTAAAACTGATACACGTTTGAAAATTTTACTGAAGAATGATCGTTACTGAAAATTGCTTGCTTGATATTGTTATTCTTTTGATGGGACACACCAAAAAATTAGGATACATTACCTTCCATTTTCCAAATATCTTAATTTTCCCCAGAAGAAATATTCAAACACCGTATTACATTTTTCCATTTTTTGGTATTTTACTAGACTGATTAATGATTTTTTTTTTTTTTCTTATATATGTTTTTAAAAATTTAGAATATAAAAATTTACGTTAGAATAAAATTACAAATAGTAATACTTACGAGCAAATGAATTTTTCTCCAGGAGGATTTGATGATCTTGAGTTCCATTTATTATTAGTTAATTTACCGAATTCTTTAACCCATACATTGCAGTCTTCTAAATTTTTAATACTGCTGTGTATCGTAATGATGTTCACCGAAATTGATTCCACTTCATTAGAAAGAAAAAAAAAAAAAAAAAAGGCAGATTTTTTTCCGAAAAGACGGACATTTTGTTTTAATTATATCAAAACCTATAACAAGTACAATTCAGCATATGGTCGAACGTCAGAGACCCTGTAAAGGAAACAGCGAATCAGGAGTACTGAAATTCGCCCGTGATCAAATTCGGGTAAAGATTGTATATATGCCTCCGGGACTGAAAGGATGGCACCTTAAGGGAGAATAATCTCACCCCACATGGGAAAGCATAGTGGAATTTTTTTTTCCTGATTCATCAGTATTTTTCTCTCTGAATGTTTTGTTAAAGTGCGCACGATTAACTAAGTAAAAAATTATTATATAAATATTCTGGTGGAAGAATCAGGAAAAAAATTTCAACAGTCGACACCTTGTTACTCTATGATGTACAGTGGATTTCCACCCCACTCTGATTCTGTTGCAATTTTATTTATTGATTCGAATCGTGAAATGCAAGGTGTTTCGTATTAAGTTTACTAGAGTAAATAATCAAAATTTCATGGTCACTCAGTATTCTATAAAGAAGCATCACAAAACTGGCGTTGTAAAAATTATTACTTACAAACTTTGAATAAACACCATCAAATGCAATAAACTCGCAACAATTGTTTCGGGTCGAAAAACACACGACCCTTCATCAGGCGAACAAAGTAAGCACGAGTGCTGCAGTCTCGGATTCGCTTTGTTATGTTATTGACATTTACTAAAGCATGATCCCTATTTAAAATGCAACATGTAGTACTTATATTTTATTAACAGAGACAGCTAAAAGTATTGCTTCATTACGATGAATAGAAACAAAAAAATTTCTCATTACATAATTCTCTATGGAAAACTGTTTATATCATATTTAAATTGTGTTACACTATTTAATATATAATATAAGGAGATGATTATCATTTATAGGTCTTTTTTTCTTGCAGAGACATACAAAAGATTTTGGATACAGTGTACTTTATCAGAAGTAATGTCTCTTAGCGATGATACTTGGAAGTGCGTTTTCAGTTATGATATGCGTTATTCGAGACCGCTTACGTGGATTCACGTCATTTTAAATTCTATAGCTAATTTCCGCTGACGTAAACTCACGTATTTTCAGATTCTATTCCTGGTTACCGCTGACGTGAATTCACGTTATTTAAAAAATTTGTATGGAAACAATACTTTAGTATTATTTCGATAGTATTATTAAGGTATTAATTTTTTGATAGTATTATAGGTTCGTTCTAATAGTATATGACTAATCTTCATTTAAAGCTTCAGATAATTACAAGAGAGATATTTCAAAACATTATATCTAATTTTTATCCGTGTTTAAACATCAAAAGTTTGCGGCAACTGGCTTGAGTTTACTTTAATCATAGCCTCCTAAACTAGATACCTCTCGCGTTGTTCAAAAACTTGGCAACAGTTGAACCGGTAGACAGCGCCCCCTAGTACAGATTGGGCAACTCTTTTATTCAACTGTCACCAATAATTTTAAGAAGGGATATATGATATATATAATCGACGTATCTTCGATTCCATTCGCCTTTTATGTATATCATATCCCACTTTTAAAATATTTTGGTGGCTGTTGAATAAAAAAGTCGCGCAATCTGTACCAGATGGCGCTGTCTACCGCTTCAACTGTTGCCAAGTTTCTGAGCAACGCGACAGGCATCTAGTTTAGAAGAGCTTTAGAAAGGGAAAAGCATGCCGGTCGCGAAAGTGTTAAGTTTAACTAATTTTGCATATTATAGGTTATGTATAAATGCCATATATTACGTACAGGACTACACAAAAGAATTCGTGAACATTACTGAGTACAAACGTGAATTGTTTAAAGGTAGTTTTATATTAAATTATGAATTTTCAAACTCTACTATATTTAATGCGCTGAGATGTTTGTAGAACATAAAATCATATACAGGTTACACAATATGTATAAATGATTTCTGAGTGATAATTTCTAAAAGTTAATTCAGTTGACTTTTGTTTTACGCTTGATTTAAATTTTAGCTTAATAAGTGCCATGCATAAATAATAATAATAATAATAATAATAATAAATAAAAATAAAAATAAAGTAAATACATAAAAAAAAAAAAACATTATCCTGTACAAACATGTATATTAGCATGTATTTCTTCAACTTACTGAAAAGCTGTTGACTAGGATTTTTTACTTATTATGCATTTTATTAAAGATTCAAAGAAAATTATTGTTTTTATATCACCTTCTTACCAATTATCATGAAACTTTGTATAACAATCACTTACTGTTTATGAAGATGTTTGACTGTATGCTTTGATGGCCAACCAAAGAATAAGGTATGGAATTTTACAGGTTGTTAAATATTTCTGTAATGTATTATTTTCCAGTATTTGTTAATTGTGTTTTTTTGGATGTTGTTTTATTTGTTTTTATTTTTGTGCTTATAAGTTATAAGCATTTTTATCTTATATTAATAAATGATGATATCTGTACTGTATTATTTCGGGTGGGGTTTTAGCTTTCATTATTTCGTTTTGGTGAACAGGTTGTTCGTGCCCTGACCTGGCTTTATTATTTTGTTTTTAGCCTTGCCCCTGCTCCTCCCCCTACTGCTTGTAGATTTCAAAGACATTTGTTAGTTTTAGTTTTTAGTCTTAATTTTTAGTTGTATATTGTATTTGGTTTTTGTTGGCGTCTTCTTGTCGGGGTGGCGTCTTCTTGGTGGGCTGTGGTGTGATGCTGTTCGCTGCGGCTGCGCTTGGGCTTTGCTCGGATGTTTTGCGGGCGGTGGCATTCGTGCCTCGTGCCTGCTGGGGGGGGGGGGGGGGATCGGGTCTTCTCGGTTCCTTAGGCACCACCGGCTTGCACAGGCTGTGTTGTTGAGGTGTCTAGGGGTGTCGGGGTGTCTACAGCAGGAGCCTGCGAGGCTCCTGCTGTAGGGGTCCTGCCGTGGCGATAAGTCTGTTTGTTGCTCGGGTGCGTTATGGCGAAGCGAGTCACAAGTATCTTACTGTTTATGGAAAATTACAGTAAGTGTCACACATAATTGGGGTGGGGGACAGAGTTAGAAATATATATATATATATATATATTTGGGGTCACAACCATGTTACCGATCACTTACTCTTTATGAAAATTACAGTAAGTTTTCATGAAAAAATGAGTTTAAAGGGAGTTAAAAGTTATCATGAAAATCGGTAAAATAGTGATATAAAAATAATTTTGTTTCCCTCTGTTCCCCCCTCTAAAAATGTGACACTTACTGTAATTTTTCATAAATAGTAAGTGATTTTTGTAGAAAGTTTCGTTAAAATTGGTAAGAAGATGATATAAAAACAATTATTTTCTTTCACTCTGACCCCAGTCATTCTCTCCTCCCCCCAGGTTTATTTAATCCTTACTGCTTATTTTACTTTACTACTAAGCGAATGTTGCACTAATTTATTGAAATTCATATTTTAATAAAAAAGTTATTCTTTAAATTGATTGTTTTTTATTTATTGTTTTTGCAGTTCGAAAATTGCAAAAGTGGCTCTTACCAAAAGCATTTACATTCATTTATTTCACTTATATTTATTAATAAAATTTAGAAACTATTACTCATTTATTAAACATATTTCTTATTACTATAGCATACTTGCCAACCATCTCATTAATAACCGTACAATTGGTAACGTCCCTTGAAAAAACGCCCCTTTTCTCACACCACTTTATTTTTAGAGTATCCAAATGATGTTCTATTTAAATTAGAATAAAATTTCTCTAAAAAATGACTGGTGTTAAAAAAATGGCGGCCACTAAAAATTGTACGATTCATAATGAGATGATTGACAAGTATGATATAGCATTTCTAGGCCTACCTTTATTCTATACCACTTTCTTTTAAAAAGAATTATTTTTCCCCTTTATTTTACTGTAGTTATATATTAGAGAAAATCATTCGATAAATGAAGTGGGGCGAAATAAAGGTGGGGCTAAAAATGCTCCGGAATAAATTAAAATATTGGTATCAATGTTGCCAGATATTGGCGGATTTTTTATTGAATAATCGCCAATAATTTTTAATTGTAATGTTTGTCTAATCACTTCGAAGATTTATAGTGTATCATGTTTATAAAATATCACTTCTGAAAATTATTGGTGATTACTGAATAAAAAACACTCCATATCTGGCAGCACTGGTTGGTATCTATGCTATAGGGTTGACAAAATTCTTCTATGACAATTTTTGAACAATAGTGTCGACTCTATTTAATCAGAAGTAATAAATGCAAAAATACGATAAATATTTTTGTGAGAAAATAATAATACTCTAAAATGCAGAATTATCTTTATTTTACTATTATTAGACATTTTTTTAAATGCATTTCTAAGAATTATATCGACGTAAAATAGCAAACATATATTCATGTAGCTAATGCAGTTTCATTAAAATTTTAATAATTAATTATACAAAAAATTTTGACTACTGTAGTGAAAATTGTTTCGCCAATCTTCAACCTTCTCATAAAAAAAAATTATTTTTCATTTAATTTTATTCAGAGTGTAATTGTTAATTATGGACATTTTTTGTATGGCAATGAAGCTTTTATCTTAATATATATTTAAATATGTAAATTTCAATTACAATTACATTAAAAAAAAATTTATTAATGAAAAAAAAATTAAAGAGAAAAACTACTCATTTATTTAAATTGATTTTTAAGTTCAATTAAAATAAAAGTACCATTTCAATAAAGTTAATAAGTTATTTAAATGTAATTTATCAGTTATGTAAAATAATGCTAACATTTATTTATTCTAAATGTTGAAAAATAAAAAGAATCCAAAAAGTTATTCTCTTTTTTCTTGGTTAGTTATCATTCTAAATTGGAAAAATCTCTAATTTAAAATGCAATTTTTCGTATTATATATATAATATATTTTTTAATGTATTAATTTAAATTAAGTAAAGCATTAATTATTCCTCTATTTTTTATTTATTTCAAAAATGATACTATGTTTAATATTTTATATTGATTCTATTCTTATTTTATTTAACGTTTAGAATATTTATCTATTTAATAAGTCTTTAAAATTCGTTTAAAATTTAATTTATATTATTACTTTCTTCTATATGTATAGAGAGAGAAAGAATTGGATTCGTAAAAATTTTCGAACTCCAGTTTTCGATGGATTTAGACATTTTGGGATGTCCTGAACATGATTCGACTGTTTTTAGAAAATGTCTGTCTGTCAGTCAGTCTTTGTGTGTGTATCACAAATTTTATGAGCCCTATATCTCCCGAAACAATGATTGAAACATAATCAAACTTGATATTTGTTGGGCCCTGACATAAACTGGTGCTGATTAGATTTGGGGATCAATCGCTAAACAGGTGGCGCTGTCATCGTTTTTTTTTTTCTAAATTTTTAATATGTCAGTACAGGACAAAATTTCGTATAAATGTGCGTAATGAGAGTTATTTTTAACATGTGATTGTGGAATTAATATGAAATATTGATAATAGTAGAAGTAAACTAAGAAAAAAATTTTGTGCATGTGGGAGCATCCCTTCCTCCCTGGGGGGAGGGGGGGGAAACACCCTCGAAGGAGCAAATTTTCAATGTGGGTATCTTTCGAAAGATCTCGTCAGTGCCTTTAAAACGAATGGCTGAACTATAGATCTGGGAAGATTTAAAGCAAAGTTATCGATATATTTTTTTTTTGACGAAAAAAACCCAAAAAAATCGTATTTCTTCTGATAATTGTAAAGAATTGATTTACTTTCGGCATTTAGTGATATAATTCTGTCAGATAAAAATCGTCTGCATGCATAATGGAAAATAATTTAATAACCAATTTGTATTGGACGAATTTTGTGTAAAATTATATAGAAGAATGTCATGTGGTGGCCACAACATACTAGTTTTTTTTTTTTTTTTTTTTTTTCTTTTTAACTTTACAATTCTTGAGTCCGTTTCTCATGGTATATATTTATTTTTAAAACATCTGATTAAATTCATTAGAGTATATTTCTTAAAATTAAAATAAAGTCTTCAAAAACAAACCACGATGTCATTTAAAATGATATACTGTTTTTTGAAAGTTACCGAACATTTCTTTTTTTTTTTTTTTTTTTTTTCAGAAATAGATGTGAATAATTATGCAGTCTTTAGTAGAATAATTAGCTACTAGTAAGCCTTCTTCTGCCTAATGGTCAATGTTTCCAAGTTTTATTAATTTTTATTATTTAATATAATCGTTTAAATAAACTTTTTCGTGTTTTTCGTTCTAATTTAGCTTAATGTTTTGACCCTAATTTGGAGAATTTTAGCGAGAACGAGAAAACAAACCGCCAAATCGCCAAATAGTGGCCCTTACATAACCTCCTTACATTCATCTATTCTTTTAAATCCCCTTTTAGACTTATTGTATTTATTTAAGATCACGGATAAAATTTATTTTTTCTCGGTACACTGTTACAGTTGTGGCATTATATTTTTTTCTGCTAAATCATCTTTGTTCCTTTATTTTATACATTCCTCCAAACAAGGATAAAAAGATATTTATACATATTTTTTTTTTCAATAATTTTTATAGCAATGACGTCAGTTTCGAGTGTTAGTTTCAGAAAAAATGGACTTAATGTGTTAATTCTAACAGAATAACGAGATTTCAGTTATTATTTCCTTATACAATGTATAAGGAAGTATTGTAATCCCGATTTGCGCAATGGATTTTATATCTCGCATAGTTCAACCACGAAACATCGTAGAATGTTGTAAATTTATATGTGTTACTGTCATGATGTTTAGTTGTACACCTGAAAGTTTCATTTTAATATAAGCCCTCAATTTAGAGATATCAGCGACTTTACGCGATTTTTCGTGACGCCTGTATGTGTGTGTATGTATGTATTTCGCATAACTCCAAAACGGTTAGACGTAGAACATTGCAAATTAGTATATAGGTTTATTATAACATCTAGTTCGGAACTTCCTCTTTTGGTCTTTCTGTGACTTTCGTTTTGCAGATATTTACGAAAATTATACTCATCATGACCAAATATACGAAGGTTTTGGTCATTATATACACTGCACGACATTGAAAATGCAACACCAAGAAGGAATGATAATAACGGAATGAAATTTGTTGGACACATACATTATAGTAAGAAGAAAAATTGATTAAAATTTCAGGAAATTTGGAGTAATATGTACTGAGAAAACAGTACATAAAGCAGCGACCTCTGTGAGCAATAACAGCACATATCTGCCTAGGCATTGAATCGAAAAGCGATTGGATGACATGTGCGGGTAGAGCACTTCATGAAGTTTTAACACGATGCCACAATTCATCTATCGAAGTTACTGGTGAGTGGTGGGGGGCAAGTCGCTTTTCAACGATTAAACAATCATTTTCATTGGTGCGAGATCAGTAGAATGCGCTGGCCAGAGCAACAGTCGAACACATTCGGCATCAATGAAGGTACAGACAATATGGACAACTTGCGGTCGTCTACTGTCCTGCTTAAATATTGCGCTTCGGAGGCCTTGAACATAGGGCAGAGCTATGGGCCTTAACTCGTCAGAAATGTAATGGCTGCTATTCAGAGTGGCGGGAATAAAAACAAGAGGTGACCGGCACGTGTATCCAATGGTACAACATACCATCAATCCAGGTGGTGACTCAGTATGTGGCTACCAAAATTCTGATTATCCTCAAAACTGCATCACTTATATGGGCGCCATTAATGTGTGATCAACGATGAACCTGGACGCAGGAATGGCATGAAGTCAATTTTCAGACAAATCCCAATCCTGTTTACAGCATCAAGATTGCCTTATCCGTATTTACCGACATTATGAATAATGCACATTGCCAGCTGGGATTCGACATCATCATACTGTCCATCATTTGCAACGATGTTATGGGTTCCTATTGGATACACGTCTCGATTACTTCATGTTCGTATTCCTGGCACTCTGAACAGTGGCCATTAACTTTCTGATGAGTTAGGGCCCGCCCCTCTGCCCTATATTCGAGGCCTCCATAGCGCAAAATTTAAGCAAGATAATGCACGACCGCAAGTTGTTTGTATTGTCCGGACCTTCTTTGATACAGAATGTGTTCGACTGTTGCTCTGGACGCCATTCCTGCGTCCAGGTTAATCGTTGATCACACATTAATGGCGCCCATATGAGTGATGCAGTGTTGAGGGTAATCAGAATTTTCGTAGCCGCATACTGAGTCACCACCTGGATTGATGGTATGTTGTACCATTGGATACACGTCCCGGTCACCTCTTGTTTTCATTCCCGCCACTTTGAATACCAGCCATTTCATTTTCGACGAGTTAAGGCCCATAGCTCTGCCCTATGTTCAAGACCTCCGAAGCGCAACATTTAAGCAGGACAGTACACGACCGCAAGTTGTCCATATTGTCTGGACCTTCATTCATGCCGAATGTGTTCGACTGTTGCTCTGGCCAGCGCGTTCTTCTGATCTCGCACCAATGAAAATGACTGTTTAATCATTGAAAAGCGACTGGCCACCCACCACTCATCAATAACTTCGAACGATGAATTGTGGCACCGTGTTGAAGCTTCATGAAGTGCTCTACCCGTACATTTCATCCAATCACTGTTCGATTCAATGCCTAGACAGATATGTGCTGTTGTTGCTCACAGAGGTCGCTGCTTTATGTACTGTTTTCTCAGTACATATTACTCCAAATTTCCTGAAATTTTAATCAATTATTTTTCCTATTATAATGTATGTGTCCAACAAATTTCATTGCGTTATTATCATTCTTCCTGGTGTTGCATTTTCAATGTCGAGCAGTGTATGACCTACCATCATAGAGATTTCAAAATAAACTAACGGTTGAGCCCGTAAAGATATTATTATGAAAGTTGTCGAGAATTTTGCGTGTAGAGAGTAATTTTTAAAGACATAAACAGGTTCTAGTCTACGAATGCACTTTAATGATTATCCAGCTCGTAGATAGAGCACGTAATGATAATGTCATGAAAGTTGCCTACATTTTTGAGTGTAGAAAGTAATTTTTATTTTATATAAGCAAGTTCTAGTCGACGAATGCACTTTATTTTGTTTTAGTCTTGTTTGTCATTTAAAGAATTTTTGAAACATTTAGTTCAGTGCTATAAATCAATGAATCTTTCCGAATAATTCCAGAATTCTGTTCTCATTGAAATTAGAGCTTACAAACTTTGGCAACCCTAAACAACAAATTTTCGCCAACTTCCGTCGCCAAGTCACCATATTCGACGCAAAATCAATGCCAAGACCAAAATCGGCCTTGGCTACAAACTTGGCGATCAAATTTGACAGTATATATTATTTCACGATGGCCAGAATTAGTAAATCATTTCTTAATTTGAACTGAATTAATTGTTTTGGTAAAATGTATCGTTTTTCACCTCTAATTTTCGGCAAAGAGAACAAAAAGTAAGTCATCCATACTCGAATGATTTTCATTAAACTTTAAGTTATGAATTTGCCAATGAGAGATTCTGTAATAAAGCCATTGCTGAAAGAACTGGTATATTTGTTTGGCGATATATATAATTCTATCATCATGACTTTTGTGGTTGGAATAGCAGTTTTTAAGTTTATTTTCTTTTTTCTTTCTTTCTTTTTTTTTTTTTTTTTTTTCGTGGTTGAAACCTGCCTGTTTGTTTATAAATTAGCTATCTCACACAAAAATGTCAATGTTTTCATAACAATATGTATGTTCCAATGGATGTATAAGGAAGTCACGTGGTGCCCACATCAGATTTTTTACTATGTAAAATGCAATTAGTGTATTTCATCAATGTATACATATACGCATATGTATTGTAATCGAGTTATGAATGTAGTCAGAAATGTTCAATTTGTTCTCTTTTAATTACACGACATACACCAAGTCTACAATGCAATTCTTGTCAAACCTTGTGTAGCTTGTCTCTGTAAACGTTAGGAATAGATGCCAGCTGCACAGACTGTGAACTCAGTCATGGTTATTGGACCTGGAAGCAGCTATAAGAGTGACACACACTTGTTGATGTATAATAATGAAGATTTTAATTTCGTCCTCACAAATGCTTAGTATGCACTCCTTTTGTTACACGATATACATCAAATTTGTAATGAAATTTTTTTCACATCTTTCCTAACATGTGTATAGCTATAATTATTCTGGTGATCGAAACTTTGATACAGACTTTTAAATGAGTCATCGTGATTGGACATGGAAGGAGCTGCAAGGGTGATACAGAACTACTGACGTATGAAACATCACACTTGTTAATTACATGTTGTCACACTTATTGATACACACTTGTTGATATATATATAGTTATATGTATATTGTTAATGTAGTATCATAGATGTATGTAGTATCATGTAGTAGAGGGTAATGTAGTATCATCAAGATTTACTGCAGTCCTCACAATTTTTACGTACATGCATATTTTCCTACACAGCATACATTAAGTTTGTATTACAATTTATCCGAACCTTATGTACGACGTGTATTTATAGCTGTATCATCGCTTCTATGGCCTGCATATCTATATTTATGCTGGCGATGGAAGCTGTGTGATACAGATTATGAAGTGTATCTTATACAAAGGGTTTGTATGGTCCTTCAATTTGTTTGAATTTCTCCACTACTAATTCTATAGAGTAAATTCTGTTACTATATAAAATGGCCTAGAAATGAAAAACAATTTTATTGTTAAAAAATATTGGGGGGAGAGTCCTTGAAAAATGACGCATCTGTACGAACCCTAATTCAGACTTCGAGTAAGTCTTTAAATTCATTCAGTTACCTTTATTAAAATATTGAAAAATATTTTCAGGAAAGATAACATAATTATTTCAAAGAATTATTTTAACATAATTCAATAAATACATAAATAAATAAAATAATAATAATAATAATAATAAAATAATACAAAATTTTTATGTATAGCTTTTGACAATCAAAAAATTGCCTTTCAACCATTTGACAGTTTGACAGTCAGTTAATCAGTTAAATCAGTTTAATCAGTTTGACATTTTTAAAACTACATAGATTAAAAATGTCAAACTTTTTTTTGGTTTCACCCTTTAGCATTTTAATGTTATCGCAAACAATAATTATCCTTTCTAAATATTGACTTACTAAATTTTTAAAATAACATTTTAAAATATTTCAGAATTTTTAACATTTTTTTTTTTTTTTTTTTTTTTTTTTTTTACGTAATTTTTTTACGTACTCATGACCTATTATTTACGTATTAATTTACTCAACGCTTATTATTTCTCGAAAAAAGTATGTTTTCCTACTTTTCTAATAATGCCATCGGGTTAATCTTATAAGTAAAGGAAGCGTGAATAATATGAACTAACATATTTCAATTTTTATGCTTTTATGTTCAATAACTATGTTCTTTTTTTTTTTCTTTTCTTTATATCTTTTTTTACTTTCTACAAAATACCACAGGTAAAATTTTAAATCTTTAAAGTGATAAATATTTTCATATTTTTAAAATATAGATTTTTTTTTTCTTTTCTAAGAAAACTCTTAACATTGTTTTTATACTTTGATTTTCATACTTAAATAAAAAAAGAGACTTTTGAGTGAAGGAAAAACTGTAATTACGCATTTATTTATTTCAGCGGTTTTTGAAAAAAAAAAAAAAAAAACTTGATCTTGATTAAAAGATTTATTATGTCTGGTTCAGTTCATGTGCAAGTTTGGGATTTAATTCTGGAGAATTCGTGTTGAATCCACATGTTTAGCACCCTCTTTCAGGTAAATGAGTTTTCATTTGCAAAGTCAGTTTCAAAGTTTTATTTTTATTTTCATGTTCCAGTGTATGATATTTATCTTACTAATAAAAGCAAAATTGCGGCTGTCTTTCCCTCGGTCAGCTGTCTCCAAAAAAGAACTTCCACATTTATAGACGGGAAATTTTTCACGCACAAATAGTGTAGAATGTCTACGTGTGCACCTCCAGACTAATTTTTAACTAGAAAGCAAGTTATTAATTAAAACGTACTTAACAATTGATATTTCGGCGAAATTTTCGCCGAAGATATTCCTTTTCAACCTCTGACGTGAAAAATCGAAAATTATATTGTTGCTTCATTTCGCAAAGTTTTTTCACAGTGAATCGTTCCTTTTCACCATCTGGGAAGAAAAAACGAAAATTTTGCTGTTTCTAAATTGAATATGCCCTAAAAGGTGCCATAAAATGCCCTTTTTACTTTCTCTTACCCACAAGGTAGACAAAGTATTGCTTTTGGGTCAAATTTTCTAAATTAATTTTTTGTTATATTTACACGTTTTGAGTTCAACTAAATTTTAAAATCATGTTTTTAGCGGTTGGCCTGTGCAGGGACCGATTTACTCACTCGGAGGCCCAGGGCACTCATGTTCAATGGGCCCTTTTCGTCATACTTTAATATTACAAAAAACAAAACAAACCGCGCATTTTTGATTCACACGTCTAAAAATTCTCTCCACTTTTCATTTTGTAGGTGCGTGCCTCGGATTTAGTTAGCCTGTAAGAGTTTGGAATGCAGTATCAGTAGTATGTAGTTTTATTTGCGAAAATATTGCAATTTTATCAATGATTTGATAGTTTCCTTGAAGCATCATACTGTTGATTTATATAACAGTGCAACAATACCTCCATCCATTGATGAAAAAACAAAAAACAACGATCACTATAGCAAAATTTGAATTTTTTTTATTTTTAGTAATTTTTTTTAAATGTGTGATAGAATTTCTTGGAGGCCCCACTCAGTGTAAGGGCCCAGGGCACATGTCCCTAATGCCCTGCCTTAAATCAGGCACTGGGTCTTTGTGTGTCTGTCTGTTATCAGCATATCTCAAAAACAAATTTTATCAGAAGTTCAAACTTGGTATTCTAAATATGTATCATACATAGGTGCTAAACTGTCTTCGGTCTAACGCCCGTAAATTTTCATGGAATTTCTTGAAACATATATATCTTATTCAAGTTCCCTATCGGATGTTCCCTATTGAAAATGGAGTAAATACCTGAACTGGTTTGTGTACAGGGAAAACCGAAAGTGTTCAGCATTGCAATCTTTAAAAGATATTTCTATAAATCATATTTTTATAACTTTATTTTACACAAATCTTAATAAAATTGAAATATGTTATTAAACTTCCCTATCGAATGTTTTCTACTGAAAATGGAATAAATACTACCAATGTATTGGTTACAAGGATACCCGAAAGTATTCTAAAGCATTGCGTTCTATTAGAGGTATTTCTATAAACCATATTTTAATAGATCTACTTGGCGCAAATTTAATAAATTTGAAATATGTTATTCATTTAAACAAAAAAAAAAAAAAAATGTTTTTGATATTATGTAGTATGATTAGCAATAAGATTTACTGGGCCACACAAAAATATATCAGTTACATTAAGGACTATTATTGAAAATTTGCTGGAATAGCATTTTCAGTTATATTAAGCATTTTTAATACTTTATAACAATTTTTAAGTGTGAACATGATTTGAATTAGTGGATCTGTCTGTATGACTGTCAGTCTATATATCTGTCCGTCCGCCGGTCTCCAGAGTCCGCAAACATTTACAAATTTCTTAAAAATGATATAGATTATTCAAGTTCACTATGGAATTTTCTTTCTGTAAAATTGTATTATGAGGCCCTGTACAACTGGTTTGTGTATAGGACACTCAATAAATGCCAATGCATGTAATTTAAGGAGAAACATTTTTATAAATCACATTGAAATAACTTTCTACTGTAAAAATTATAAAGAAATTGACATTTATTATATACATTGTAAAATAATAGTTTTTTCTATAAAGTATGATATGTTTGGAATTAGAGGGCTGCACTAAAATAATGAGATCTATTAAGAACTGAATTTTCGTTTGTGTTAAGAATTTTTTAGCACTTTTCAACAATGTTTAAGAGTGATTGTGAATTAAATTAGTCTGTCTGCCAGCCTTTTTGTCCTTCTGTCGGTTTGTTCTGTGATAAGGTAGGCAAAAAGCATTCAAGGTTATACCATACAATGATTGCATGCAGTTGGAAAATGCTCATAATCAGTGTGTACTGTATGATTTTTCGTTCTTGTCTTCTATTGAAGTTATTTAACAGGGATTAACAGTGATGAGGGGCCGCTCACCACTCCAGGAGTGGTGTCGAGCGATTCTAGCTATGCTAGTCCCCTCCTCCAGAACGTTTATTTAAAAAACTAAAAAAAAAAAAAAAAAAAAATACAAGGGTCGCTGGAGACAGGTCTCCCACGCGACAAGGAGCGGCGGTAAAGAAGTAATATTTCAATTTATTACTGAACTGATCACGACAAGGGGCACCAATGCAGAGCAGAGAGTGGTTGAGATAGTGCCAGGTGCCCTTCGCGACAAGAGGCACTTGGTCAGGATGCTGTTGAATTGCCGGCAAAGATTTACTGAAATTGCTTATGGTAAAATTGTGATATGTGCATTGAGCCAGTAGTAATTGAAAATCAGTAGAGGAGTAGAAACTTAAGCAGTATTTAATTGACTTAGTCTATTAAGTTTGAAATTTCCATAAGGAGAGAAAAAGAATTGTTTAGCTTTTGAATTAAAGAGGGTCTGTTAATTATGTTCTCTAACCAGTTGGGAGGTTTAGTAGAAGGGTTCCTTAAGTGATAGGAAGAGGTAAGCGTACAACTATAATAATAATGCGAAGCAGTCCCTTCCTGACCACAAGAACACAGGGGTGAGCGTCGGCGGTGAAATTTGTTAAGGTAAAAGGGGAAAGGGCCGTGGCCTGTGAAGAAGGCTGTAATTTGAGGGGAGAGAGACCAAGAATTTAAAGAAACCGTTGGAACCAGATTAAAGGTATGTCTCCCTTTTTCAGAATAGTCCCAAATATTTTGCCAGTTTTGTTTGAGAGATGTTTTTAGAGTTTGTTTTATATATGATGGTGGGGCTGGGAGAGAGTATTGAATATTGGGACTTTCTGTTGCCTTTTTGGACAGTTGATCTGCCATTTCATTGCCAACGACACCCCTGTGGGCAGAAACGTGTGCCAGGGTTAAATTATTTTTTAAAAGGGAAATTTTGGATTTCATTTCTAGAATTAAGGAATGTCTACTCCTGTAGCGGGCAATGGCCTGCACACTCGAGAGACTGTCACAGTAAATATCGATTTTGGGAAACTTATGATTATTTTCTTCCGTCCAGATAACCGCCTTTAAAGTGGCGAAGAGTTCCGCCTGAAAGACGTAGTTTTCGAGTCTGCACGACCACTGGAAAATGGGGTCATTGTTGTTAAGCACGCAAAATGTGGCTGCCACACCCTGTTCGGTTTTTGAGCCGTCAGTGAAAATCGACACAGGAGCAGATGGAGAGAAGCTATTAATATTGCAATTTATAACTGAAGCCGCAGCATCCTGGGCAGGGTGGATTTTCCAGTTGAAAGAAAATGGTTGAATAGTTATGTTGGGGAAAAGGGAAGATGCTAGATCAGAATTTTGAAGCTGGAGTATATTAGATTTTTGATAATTATAAAGAAGTTGCAAATAGGCATGGGGGATTCTTGTGATAACAGTCAAGGCGTCAGTAGAAATGGTTCTGTAACCCCTAGAAATTTGTAAAAGGAAAGGCCTTTGAACGGCATTTAATTTTGTTTTCCTTTCCTCAGTCACGTGGTCTCCCCAGATTCCCGCACCATAGGTTATTTTTTTGTCGACTATGGTATTGTACAAAATTTTGAGGAAGGAGGTGGAGATTCCCCACCCCCTAGAATATTTATTGATTATAGATATCAATGTATAATAGCAAAGTTGTCAACTTTTATAATTTATTCCGGAGCAATTTTAGCCTCGCCACATTAAACCTCAAATAAAGTGCTATGAAATAAAGAAGGAGCTAAAAATGTACCCAAATGAATTATAAAAGTTGGTAACTCTGATAACAGGTGTAACATGAAAAAAAAAAAAAAAAAAAAAAAAAAAAAAGAAAAGAAAAGAAAGAATGAAAGAAAGAAAAGAAAAAAAATCGTGTATTTTCATCTGAAAAATTGAATTATGATAGTTAAAAACTAATGTATGGATTTCTTTTTCTTTTTTTTTTTTTTTTTAAATCAGAAGCCGATTTTGAAAGCCGCTCCGAATATCATCATAAAGTTCGAGATAATCGAAGTTCTACATTTTAACTCTATGAAAATCTGTTCAACCTTTTGTCCAAAAACAACAAATTGTGTGAAACTGGTGTTACAACAGACTCGAGTAAACTTTACGCTATACAGTTGAATCAATTTTAATAACTAAGTTGTTAATTAAAAAAATTACAATTAAGGCATAAAAAGCAAAAAATTGAAAAATTTCTACTCCCTTCCACCGCTTTACCTCCCCCTCTCCCCCCTAAATAAATAAAGAAAGAAAGAAAGGAAGAAAATAAATAAAGAAAATCATTTTTCACAACAGATATTAAGTTTCTTTACGTATCGTTTAATTTTTTACAGTAAGACTTTTTAAAGTATACGCTTTTTATTTTATCGCAAATAAATAATGGAATTTGTAAATGAAGTTGACGCAAACGATTATCAAGTTGTTTATGAAACAAGTAAATTTTTTCTGTGAACAAATGCCTTTTGTAAAGAAGTTTCATGGACAAAAAACATCGTAAAATACTTTACCGAAATATGTTCCAGTGCGAAAAATATTCCTTCTAGAATAATGTTTGTTCTGAACAATCAACCTAGAAATTGTTCCAGATATGAGGTCTCCTTTTACAGGATGAAACTTATTAGAAATCAGATTTTATTTCGTTCTATGTCTGATTAACTTCTGTTACATCTTAACAAAAAACATCTTTGTGAGTGTTGCCAGAAAATTTAAGGATATCGAGAGATATAAAAATTTCTCTTGCTACGTATAACAAATGTTTCATTAATGAAATAGAGATTTTTTTCTTTTTTCACTGAACCACATATAAAATATTATAGTGATGGGATGCTATATATTAAAACAATAAAAATAACTTATTTTATTTTATTTCATTTTTATTTATTTATTTATTTATTATTATTATTTTTAACTGAAATAAACAACATATTTTTTTACTCCAATCTGTAATTCATACCTATATTTCTTAATTTTGTAGATTTTCAAATCTGTTAAATATAGTTTTAAACTTATGTATCATCCATAATGAGATAAAGAAAATTAAAATTTTAAATTAAAAGTCAAGCAAAGAAAAAAAAAACCCGGTATATAACTTCCGAACGACTTCCACTACTACATACACACGCTTTTTGGATATAGTGTGGTCAAAAAATATATAACAAGTTAGACATCTATCTACATAACGATAGCTTGGATAATGAGTTAAAAAAAAAAAAAAATCCTTAGAGCCGTCTTTTGAAAGAGCCATTTCCAAGATCTATCGCTGACCCACCCAATCAGAACACCTGTCACCTTTTCCTGTAGTAATCCAAGTAATAATGCTATAACAAAGCAATAATGCTAAAGGACATCTAAAATGGAGTTCACGTAGCAAATTTGAATAAAATCGTCATAGCCGTTTTGGAGATACCAGCTTTCGGTCCAAATGCACCAAAATTTAGTAAACTCATATGCTCCTCGGAAACTATTACATACGAAGGGATTTAACATGGCGAGTTTTAATAAAATCCGTTGAGCTGTTTTATAAGGAATGCACTTTTCAGATACAAAGTTGACCTATTTATACAGACCATCTATCAGTTTTTTCGGATTAATCAAGTAATACATAAGAAAGGACATCTGAAAGGATGCCTATATAGCGACTGTGAAGAAAATCATTAGAATCGTTTTTTAGGTACGGACTTGCGGTCCCACTAATTTTCACCAAAAGTTGGGAAAGTCATCAGTAAACCAGATCTCTTCTAATTTTAAGTTTTGTCGTTTCTATCTTTATTGATTGTGGAAATATGATAGTCAGAAGATTCCATACGACACATATATGCATACATACACACGTACACATTGACCAATTGCCAAAAACCACATTTTTGGGCTCAAGAGATTTTAAAACATCTAATTCAGGTAAAACCTGAATATCGAAATTTTTGATCGAATGGAATATTTCCATTACCGAAGGTTGTCGGCTAATAAAAGTAAAAATTACAAAAGTTAATCCCGTTAAATTTAATTTTATAAATAAAAAGCTTTGTAAGTAAACATTATGAACAGAAAAATTCGCAAAAAGATGTTTCAAGTCAAAACGACAGCCTAAGTCCTCTGAAAACTAGACACCAATGCATCCTCAAACCAGCAAAGCGCACTCGCACCTATTAAGTAATTTCAAGTGCGTAGGTGCCAACTTTTACGGTTTTTTAACACCAGTATTCCTTTGCGGAAAGTATTATCATGTTTAATCACAGTAAATTGCTAAAGGACTTATTAAAAATTTCCAGTAGCAATAAAAAAACAATAAAAATAAAAGTACAAGTTGGCAGCTATGCAAATGGTTTTTTCATTTTGCTTCCCTTTAATACATTCTTTGTTAAGTTTTGAAGTAGTGATGCTATCTACCAAACAGAGAGAATGAAAAAAAGAAGAAAAAAAAAAAAAAGCTTCGTAGTATGAAAAACTCTAGGATCGCATCCTCGATCTTTTCTTTTCTTTCTTTCTTTCTTTCTTTCTTTTTTTTTTTTTCTTTTTTTTTTTTTTTGGGGGGGGGGGGAATGAGAAATTTTAGGAAATTTTTAGGAATGAGAAATTTCCAATTTTTTGCTACCACTATTTTTCTAGAGACATTTTTATGGTATTTTCATAGTAATGTTGACACGATTAAACAGGATAGACAGCTTACTATAAAAATAGTGGTAGTGAAAATGACGGACATTTCTCACAGGGAAAGTACCCTGAAAACTACGATATGTAGTTTTTAATTAAATCAAGGGAAGTATTGATAGAGAAATATAAAGAGAATATCGTAAAAGAATATATGTTTATATATATATATTAAATTGGTTTGAAGAATCGAACATCATTTCGTTTACTAGATATTCGCTTTACTTATGCACAATACATAAAAGTGTGTCCCAATGAGTTTTGTCAGAATCAACTTAATATTAATAAAAGTTTTAGTCAAATCCTGACAATTTGGCGATACCTGAGTATGCATTCCCGATAAAAGAACTGTATCCAACATGAAAGATTATTTTTTAAGTTGTTCGGACACGGAAAAAAGCTCTGTTAACTAACTTGCTGATAAACATTTAGTTATATACATACACCTTAAGTAAAAAAAAAAAAAAAATCTAAATATTTTAATTTATCAAAAAGCTTTCTTTTATTACACGATTCAAATTAAAAATTTTTATAATAAAAGATTTCGTTATGCTTTTAACGCTTTTCATAAACGAAATGTTTGTAAGAGATTTAGTCTTCATTACAATTGGAAAATTTCCATGTTTCGTCATTATGGAGAAAATGCCAGGAAAATTATGTCAAAAGCTATTATCTGAGTCCATCTTTTATTATAATTTTGTTTCATTTTTTATATACTGTGTACTTTAATAATCTTGTGATGTTTATTCTCTAGTTATTATTTAGATGTCATGTTACGAGTATATTTTGAATATGAATAGTAATATGGGATATCTTCTGGCTTAATTCAAAGTTGTAAGATCACATTATTTTTACTTTCCGAACACTATAGTGACGAAAGTATTGTAATCATGTCTAACATCCGAATTTGAGATTTTGATGTTTCTATACGTTTCGAGGTCCCCTGAGCCCGTTTTCACTATTTTTGCGATGATGTATGTATGTGTGTGTATGCATGTGTGTAAGTATGTGAGTGAACACGCTAGCGTCTAAACGCTTTGTTCGAATAAACTGAAAGTTGGTACGTATATTGTAAGTCACCATAGTACGAACCCTACTGATTTTGGTGAATCTAGCACTTATAGTTTCTTTACAGGGACACAAAGAAAAATTCTTTATCATTATGGCCTATGGGACCAAATTCTTAAAAGTGCGATAGCATATAAACGCCTTATTTAATTGAGTAAAAAATTTATACACATATTATAGGTCACAAATACCCAATCTGTATAGATTTTAGAGAATCTACACTTATAGTTTTTTTACAAGGACACAAAGAAAAATTCTTTATCATTATGGCCTATGGGGCCAAATTTTTAAAAGTGTGATAGCGTCTGAACGCCTTATTAATCTGAGCAAAAAATTTGTACACATGTTATAGGTCACAGTTTCACCAACTGTGTAGATTTTGGTGAATCTAGCACTTACAGTTTTTTACAGGGACACAAAGAAAAATTCTTTATCATTATGGCCTATGGCTCCAAATTTTTAAAAGTGCGATAGCATCTAAACGCCTTATTCAATTGAGCTGAAAATTTATATGAATATTATAAATCACTGTTGCACTAACTATAAGCATTTTGGTGAATCTAGCATTTATAGGTTTTTACAGGGACACAACGAAAAATTCTTTATCATTATGATCTATGGGCTCAAAGTTCAGTAGCGTTAAATAAATCATCGTGTAATATATGGAGAAAAATACTCAAACACTCTATTATGGTTTTCTCTCTTTGGTTTGTTCAACAACGCCTCTTTCTTTACTTTATCTACAAAACTGTTAATTACTCAATGTTCGGAAAGTCGAGTGGAGTCACTCCAGATTTTTTCTTTTTTAATTTAGAATTTTTTTTTTTTTAAATGTAACTTTCAGGGTTGTACTCTCCGCCATTTTTCGAAGATACTGTCAGGGATAAGGAATTTTTGCCTTTTTCTCCACCACTAATTTCATGCATAAATATTTATAATATTTTTATAGAAATGTGTCGGGACTGAATAGGATAAGAGTGTCCTGAAAAAAGGGCGGGGTGTACGACCCCTGAACTTTTAATAATACTTGAAGAATACTGTAACATCATAGCCTCCTTAATTAGATGCCTATCGCGTAGCTCGGAAACTAGGCCACAACTGAAGCGGTAGACAGCGCAACCTGGTACAAATTGCGCGACTTTTTTATTTAACAGCCACCAAAAAGTTTTTTAAAGTGGGATATGATATACATAAAAGGCGAATAGATTCAAAGAAAAGCCGATTATATGTATCATGTATTACTTCTTTAAATTATTGGTGACAGTTGAATAAAAATGTCCCATAATCTGTACCAGATGGCGCTGTCTACCGTTTCAACTGTTGCCTAGTTTCCGAGCTACGTGACAGGCATCTAGTTAAAGATGCTATGGTAACATACTTGCCAAAGTAATCCGGACGATTGTTTATTCCCGCCCATTTTTGTACACCAATTAATTTTTAGAATAATTCTCTCAAATACACTTATGAACAAATAAGAAGGAAAACACTTTAAAAAAAGACTGGTGTGAAAAAATAGACGGAAAGAGGCAGGACTAGCAATCGTCTGAGTCAGGTTGGCATGTATACTGTAAGTATAAAACTACAATTATTTAGCGATACCATTTCAAATACATTGATAAACGATAGCTATTAATTTATTGAATATATCTGCAAAGAAAGACTGAACATTTAGTAATAAACGTTTATTTAATTATATTTAAATCAAAGAAATCATTAACATGTTCATTGCCAAGCTGAAAATTGGAATTTCGTACAAATAGAAAAACAAAAACAAAAATCCCTTCCCTAGTAACCAATATAAATATTACGCGCCTGTTTGCCCTGGCCGCTATATTATTTTGTTTAGAAACTTGATAGCGGCGTTCACGCGATATCGCATGATTGGCAATTAACGTGTTAAAGAAGGAAGGGAGAGAGAGAGAGATCAAAATTTTGTATTTGAATACTTTTTTCTATGTCGTATACCAACCATTGTTTAGTTCAATGAAACAAATCGCTTAGACGCTACAGTGTGTGCTTGCATACACGTATATCATCACAAATAAAAGTACAAAAAATGTACTCAGGAGATCTCAGAATGTATAGATATGCTAAAATATCCAGTTTTCATGAATCCAATACGTTTTTACATACTATATGTTCGGATATAATAAACCATTTTCACGTTTCTATTATTTTTTCTTTAAAAGAAAGACATTGAACAACAGTTATATGGATTTTAAATAAAAATTATAAGTTTGATTAAGTTTGGGTGGGGAGGGGGGTGTAAGCCAATAGCCCCTTCCGAGATGATTCATCATTGCTGGGATTGTTTATCTTTAAGACTGCTATTTGTTGAATGATTATGAGCTTGAATTTAAAAAAAAATGAAACATTTACAGACCAATAAATCTAGCCTAAAATTTTAAGTAGAATGAATGTAGTTGAAAATTAAATTTCTTGAAAACAGAATAGCAACGTAAATGATGCAATGTGTGGGAACAAAGCCTATGGCTAAGCATTAATGTATATGTAAAATTTCTTTACAATTGTAACATTAGCGTAAAGGAATCTACCTTTCCCTTTAAGCTTGATAAAAACGGATTTTTTTAATAGCTATATTACATAATTAAATTTCAATGCATGTATTAATATTTGCTACTTTCTAAATAAATTTTTTCATCAAAAATTTTTATGTATTTATTATTATTATTATTATTATGACACTAGAATTTTTAAAATCTCTACTGTTATCTTAATTGTTCTTAGGAAAAAAAAAAAATAAATAAAACCATTTAAAATACATTTCTCCTAATTTTTACTTTCCCTTACCCATAGGGTCGAGAAAGTATTGTTTTAAGGTCAAATTTCCGAACGTGAGTTTTTGTTATATTTACATGTTCTGAGGTCCCCTGAATACGCAAATCGCGTTTTTAGCGAATGGTCTGTGTGTCTGTCTGTTATCAGCATATCTCAAGAACAAATAGTAGCATAAATTCCAAACTCGGTATTTTAAATTTGTATCATATAGGGATGCTACAGTAAGCTTTTCGTTGTGATGAAGCAAATGGTTCGTGTACAGGGACACTTAAAAATATTCAAATACATTACGTCTATGGGGGAAATTGCAGGTAAGTAGAGTTTAACATCTATAGACTGCACTAAACCAAATGAAACGAATATATATTTTTTGTAATAGAGATAGTCAACTGGGAAAAAAAAAATTGTGTATGTAGGAGCCTCGCCTCCCCCCTGGGCGGGAAGTCCCCCCTCGAGGGGAGTAAATTTTCATGATGAGTATCTTTCAAAAGAGCTCGCCAATACCTTTAAAACGAATGGTTGAACCATCGATCTGCGATAATTTAAAATAAAGTTATCAATTTTTTTTCATTTTTAACAAAAAAAAGAAAAAAAAAAATTTTTTTTTTTTTTAATGTTATATTAAGAATAAATTCAACATTATTTTTGGATATTTAGTGTTATACTACTTCTCTAATATGGAAATCGTCTGCATTATAATAAAAAATAATTTGTTTAAATAATAATTTTAATAAATTATTTTTTAAAAACAGAATTATTTTTTAATAACCGAATGAAATTCTTTATATATGTAGGCGCATTAATGAAACGGGGGGGGGGAATTTGAGGGGGGCGGTAGCCCCCCTCACACAGAACTAATTATCATATAAAACTCTTCCGAAGCCTAATTTGAATTGTTTAACATAGGTTTACATAACAGCACTCGTTATCTTACCTCTTAATCTCCAACCTGTATTTATAGTATTAAATTTCAGGGTAAGAGAAAGTCGTGTGAGTGACAAACCAGATTTTTTAAATTACAATGATGATTGTTTAATCACAAGATTAGTTTAGATTTTTATTTATTTATTTATTTATATATATTTTTTTTCAATTCTGTATTATAGATTTATATATGTTCCTCCACCTTCTATTACACATAACTATATAAAGAAGAAAGATTAATCGCACTTATGTCATTACAAAATTTCATTTTAATTGACTAAATTTGACTAGGGGATTTGCAGATCAGGAGCCTCAACGTTCTATTTGTATTACGCATTATACAATAGACTATTTTTATTTTTTCCTTATTATATAATACATATACAGTCGGTAACAAAAGTCTCCGAACACTAGCAAAAATTCCTATATAAAAATAGTACACTTAATATAGTTTTGTTAAATAAATCCTTGTCGAATCCTTTTCTTAGTCAGTCTAAAAACAATATTCGACAAGGATTTATTTAACAAAACTGTATTAAGTGTACTTATTTTACATAGGAATTTTGACTAGTGTTCGGAGACTTTTGTTACCGACTGTATATTGATTCGACTGAATTCCTACATAAACAGGAACGTTTCTGAGAGATGCTGTCGCCCCCCTCAATGCCCCGCTGTATCTCTATTTCTATATTTATCTGTATATATATGTATAAATATGTATTCCTAAAAACTGAGAGTCTTATATTAATTCCCTGTAAATCATAGATACTTGTACAAAATTTAATACAATATCATTAGATAATATATCGATATTATTTTGTGTACCACTGAACATACTCTCGTCAGTACATGCTCAATGCTACCGAAACAGCTGTCTGCATATTCCCTTTTGATTTTTTTTTAATTCTATACTTTAAAACCTTTTTAATGTAGTAGTAATACGTTATTGTCGCTAATATTTCCCATTTAAGCAATTAGACTCTTTTTCAAGGTTAAAATTTATTAAATATCCCAATTTTATTAAAATTAAAAAAAAAAAAATTAATTAGATCTATTATATTTAATTAGATCAAACAATTAAATTTGTACTTGTAAATCAAAGCTTCTTGTTGGAAGATTTCATCAAGATCACTTGCCATAAAATATATTTAAAAATATATATAAGCACGAAAACGATTTATCCGGGAATTATGTTTATACTGAACAGCCATCTTAGAAATTGTTCCAGATATATTTTCTCTCCACATAAAACAAAACATATTAGAAAGCTGATTTTATTTAGCCCAATGTATGATTAACTCCTGCTACTTCATAACGATTTTTTTTTTTTTTTTTGGAAAACTGCCAGAAAATTTATGGATATCGAGAGATATAAGAAAGATTTCGCTTGCTGCGTATAACAAATATACTCCATTTGTGAAATAAAGAAAGGTTTTTGACTCTGAACCAGATATAAAATTATATATCAGTGATGTATTATATATTATAACTACAAAATAATAATAATAATTTGTTTTATTCCTTTTTACTTCTTTATACAAAGTATAAGGAAGTACAGTCCGTAACAAAAGTGTCCGAACACTAGCGAAAATTCCTATATAAAAAAAGTGCACTTAATACTGTTTTGTTAAATAAATCCTTGTCGAATCATTTTCTTACACTGACTAAGAACAGGATGCGACAAGGATTTATTTAGCAAATCTGTATTAAGCGTACTTTTTTTAAATAGGAATTTTTGCTAGTGTTCGGACACTTTTGTTACCGATTGTATAGTAATCCCGATTTTTTTTTTTTTTTTTTTTTTTTTTTTTTTTTAAATCTCGCATAGTTCAAAAACGAAAGATCGTAGAATGTTGCAAATTCATATTCGTGTCTGATATGACGTCTAGTTTTACACCTGAAAC
This sequence comes from Salticus scenicus, assembly GCA_963930645.1. Classification (NCBI taxonomy): domain Eukaryota; kingdom Metazoa; phylum Arthropoda; class Arachnida; order Araneae; family Salticidae; genus Salticus; species Salticus scenicus. The sequence continues at coordinate 104,560,521 of OZ005656.1, read as the reverse complement.
TTTGGTGTTAATACAGCTCCTGCTTATATCTATGATTTTACACGATTTTTCATGACGTCTGTATGCAAATATGTGTATGTGTGTGTATATATCTCGCATAACTTAAAAACCGTTGGACGTAGAACGTTGCTAATTGGTATATAAGTTTTTAAAAACATTTAGTTGCGCACCTCCCTTTTTGATCTTTCTGCGACTTTTAGTTTTGGAGATATTTACGAAAATTATATTCATAATGACCAAAAATACAAATATTTTTGCCATTATATTTGACCAACCATCACAGAGATTTTAAAAGAAGCTAATGATAGAGCCAGTAATGATAATGTTATGAATGTTGTCGATATTTTTGCGTGTTGAAAGACATTCTTTAAGACATAAGCAGGTTCTACTTGACGAATGCATTTTAATTAATGAATAATTTAGTCCACAGATAGAGCCCGTTATGACATTGTTATGAAATTTGTCGACATTTTTCGTGTGTAGAAAGTAATTTTCATGACATATAAGCAAGTTCTAGTCGGGGAATACATTTTATTTAAGTAATATTCAGCCAGTCATGATATTGTTATGAAAGTTGTTGACATTTTGCATGTAAAATTATTATAAGCAGGATCTAGTAGATGAATGCATTTTATTTAATGAATATTCATCTCATAGATATAGCCCGTAATGATACTGTTATAATAGTAATCGATATTTTTGTGTGTAGAAAGTAATTCTTAAAGACATAACCATGCTCTATGCGATGAAGGCACTTTATTGAATGAACATTCAGCGCGTGGATAGAGCCCGTAATTGTATTGTTATGAAGGTTGTCGACATTTTTGCGCTCAGAAAATAATTTTTAAAGACATAAGTAGGTTCTAGTCGATGAATGCACTTTATTTAATGAATATTTAGGAAACAGTTGAATAAACCACTGTTTTATGCCACAAATATCAGTAATGAATGAATATTCTCGAAACAGTCCAATAAAACAATCTTACTACAGAAATCAAATAAATATTGTTAAATACACTACAGAGCAGAAATTTCGCTAATTCAGAAACAACCAAAAATTTCGAAGTCTGAATGGAATTTGAATTCATTGAGAGTATTGTCAGTGGTTTGTAGAATTTTTGAGGTAGTTCTGCGCTAGAAACCAATAAATCATCACGAAAAAATTCAGAACTCGATTTCTATCGAAGTTAGAGTTCCCAAACTTTGAAAACTCAAAACTATCATTTTTCGCCACATTTGAATGCCCAATTTGACTCTAAGTCAACGCCCGCTTTCGTGGAAATGAAAATTTTACCTTCTGTTGCCATTTTTGCTGTAATACCTTGTAGAAAGTAGCACATAAAGATATAGGCAAGTTCTAGTCTGCAATCATCAATAATCACTCTTCTTTTTTTTTTTTTTTTAAATATTGTTAGTCATTTATAGAACTTGAAGAATTCAGTTCTGGGCTATAAACCAATGAATCTCTCTGGAAAATTCTAGAATTATATTCTTATTGAAGTTAGAGCTTCTAAAATTTGGCAAACCTAAACTACAATTTTTTATCAAATTTTGCTTGCTTACTCGCCAAATTCACTCGCTAACTCACAAATTCGACGACAAGATCGATGCCAGGACCAAAATCTGCGTCGACTGCAAATCTGGCGGCTTGGCGAGATTAGCGATCAACTGTGGCGAAAAATATTGTTTCAGGATAGCCATAATTATAAACCCTTTCTGAGTTTTAACTGCGTTAATTGTTTTGGTAAAATGGGGGCCCTGGGGATCGTCTTGTGGCGGCTTCCCTACTGGCGTCGGCCGACCTCCCCTCCTCGTGGTGGCCCCTGGGTAGGTGCCCTTTAGGGCACTGAGCTATTGAGTTGGCGCGGGCACTATTGAGTTGGTGTTACAGTAGTCCCCCAGTTAATTAGAGTCTATCTTTATCGACTGCTTCTTACAACAATTATGTGGCGGTACTCTGGCCGCCACGAAGTGGTGAGAGTGTCTCCTTATGGCTACACCCAAGCTCTTCACCCTTGACCATGCTCCTCTAATAGGTTCAAGCTAGTTTCCAGGACATGGCCTAGCCGGTGAGCAGCTAGGTCGAGCGGTTTTGGGTGTTCTTTTCCTCCGCCGATCTCTTAGGGGCTGCGCCCCTGTACGCGAATCCGGTGGGAAGAGATGGTTTATAGATATTGGCTCTGGGCGTATTATAGGCACTAAGCCGCTACGCATGTCTGCGCCAGGGGTCAATATTTCCCTGTTTTGGTAAAATGCGTCATTTCTCGCCACTAATTTTTGCGAAAGGGAACAAAAGTTGTTCTGTTATATTAGAATGATTTTTATAGAATTCTCAGCTGTTCCTTTGCCTATGAGAGATTGTAATGAACCTTGAACAACTATTCCTGAAAAAACTACTGTATTTTTCTCTGCAGTATATATAATCCGATTATTGTGACTTTTGTGGTTGGAGTAGTTTTTTTTTTTTTTTCCTTGTTTTCAGGAATGTTCATGGAATGGAACCTGCCTGTTTATTTACGAATCAGTTACCTCTTACAAAAGTTTCAATGTTTTCATAACAATATGTATATTTTAATAATTGTATAAGGAAGTCATGTGGTTTCCACATCAGATTTTTTCCCCCTTTAATTGAAAAGGGTAGTATAGTAATACTTTTCCTATATCTTTATATTTCCTATACTTTTCCTATATCACATTTTTGGTTTGTCTTGTTCGTTTAAAGTTAACTTAAAAAAGATTTGGTATTAAAAATGTGAAACAGCACATTGAAGTTAGCGAATTAACAATATATCTATATATATATAATTCAGATAAGAAAGCTATTTAATGTATAACATTGAAGTTATAAAATAAGTTTAAGTAACTCGTTTAACCAGATTATTTTGATAAGAATTGAAATTCTGTACATTATATCTCTCATAACTTTTTGAATTTACACGATATTTAATTCACTTTTTCATGTAAGTTGCTAAATACCTTTGGCTATTAAATTATGCAAATGAAATTTTTTATAAGCTAGCGCAAGCATAGTTAAAAATTATTTAGTGAAAATGTGCATATTCCGCAAAAGATTTAATATTTTTACATTTTAATTGGAGTATGCTATGTCGATTGTAGTATACTAAATTTCCTAAAAAATAGCTTTGTAATGTGTCTGATACCATACGTGTTATAATTAAAAAAGTGAATTTTTTTTTGCAATAAAAAAAAAAAAAAAAGTTATATCTCCATGCATGTATGTGATAGCTTCATTAACATTTATACAGATAATGAGAAAAATCCTCATAATCACATGCTGCAGCCAAAACGCATTCAAAGCATTAACTTTAACAGGGTGATCCAAAACATTTTGATTTTTTTAAAATTTTTTATTGGTCCCCCTTTCCTCTTCAGGACAAATCTTTTGCTGAAATGTATGAGGTACATGTTCTTTACACTACCAAAGTTTCAAGATAATTCCTAAATAATTTTTTTAGATATTCGAAAATACGTTTAAATTCAGAAGTGTCCAATTACTTATTGGTACATAGTGTTGTTTTCCCTACCAATTGCACAAATATTTTCTGAAACAACAGAAATAAATAAGACCGAATAATCTGCTTTCAGTTCAGTTTCAAAAATATAAAATTTTTCGAAATTATAAATAACTAGCAGGCTTTGCCCGCTTCGCTGGTCATTATATTGAAATGTATCCCTAAAACAGCATATCATTAATAATAATAAAATATCTTTAAAAAAAAAAACATTGGAATCCGTCAAAATCTAGTTTTAAGTTGCTCAATGCCTTCGGCAGTCCCTTACCTGCTTCTTACTCCCCCTCCCTCGCGGTTACAGTTGAAAGTTTTACAAAATCTCATCAAAGTGCATATTTCGCACACCTAATTAACACCCACACACCAAAATTCTCCTTTCTTAGGTAATTTGGACGGATTTAAGCTTCAAAATGTGGTTTTTGCCCCGCCCGCCCCAAGAGGAAGGGGGGGGGAGTAAATTTCCAAAATTACTTTATATTGCATGTTGCATACACATACATAACCGACACATCAAAAAATTGAGATTATGAAATTATTTAAAGCTGAGTGATGCTTTAAAACTTTTTTTTTTTTTTAATCTCTCCCCCCGTTCTTAAAGGAGGGAATTTCGCAAAATCTCTTCATACTATGAGTTAGATACATATAATCGTCCCTTACATAAAAAATGTCCAACCTTAGATAATTTAGTGCAGCGTTACGCATGAATACATGTTTTTGCCCCCCATTCTCTAAAGGGCGGTAGGGTGGAATTTCATAAAATCCCTTTCTAGTGTGTGTTCAGTTCGATTTCCTCGTGTGTTGAGTACCCTTCTTCCAAAATCTTTTCCCTTCTCTCCCCCCTTAAAAATCCAAAATTCCAAAATCGCAGAAAATAATTTTTTTGTACTGAAGTCTGGTCTTTCCATCTGCAATTTCTTCACCGTTAAGTAATTTGGAGCCGAGTTAAGCCTTCTGCCCCCCAAGGAGAGAGAGGGGGGGGGGAGTATTTTGCAAAATGCCGTCTTAGTTGGGGGTCAGGCTCCGAAATCCAACCTGGTCACTAAAATTTGTGACCCTCTTTCCCACAGAATCGTCATGGCAGTGTTGAGTCAGTGAATCATTGAGTTTACTCTTTTATATGTACAGATTTGTTTATATTTTTATGGACTACTTGGCTTAAGGTTGTTGTCACAAAAATGGAGTCCTTGGCGAAAAATGTCCTATCTACTTCAGTATTAAAATTAAAAATATACCCAGGATTATCAACTAATAAAGCTCTTTAATACAGATCTGAATTAGCTTTCATTTTCTTAATATTTAATTTTGATAATGACGTTATGTTGTCATGTGCCTAAGCAAATTTAATATGTATTATTTTTATTATTATTATTCGCGTGAAATATTCTTTGGCAACAATTAAAAATTAAAATAAATTATTTTAAAGTTTTATTATAGAAGAAATATTTATATTATACAGAAGATTAATTAAAAATTTACATTTTTTCCGGTATAAATAGTAGCCTATGTCTTATTCCAGACTATTACCTATCTCTATACTAAATTTCATCCAGATCCGTTTAGCCGTTGTGATGTGATTGAGTAACAAACATCCATCCAAAGTTTCGCATTTATAATATTAGTATAGATTATAGTTATCATGTGCATGTGTTAGATTGAGTTATTTTGCTATCAAATTGACAAAATTTTAATTTTAAATTTCAAAACTCTGTCGTTCTTGGCGCTTTTATTGTATTTGGTGATCAAAAACGTAATACGAAAATATGTATGCCAGATGTATATTTTCGTAATATGCATTGTACGAAATATTGTTTCATATTATTCATTACTCTCTTAATATAAGTTGTTAAAATAACCATGATTTTTGAAAGGAATTAAATTATGTTTGCCAAATAATTCGTCGATATTTTTTTTCTGCTAAGGATGACCGATATCAAATCTATTCCGCTGCAACATATTAGTATCTTGTATCAGATACTTTATTTAGACATTTGAAAACAAATTTTACTTCAAATTATGATAGAATATTTATCATTTTCCTTTTAATTAGTATATTAGTTGGATATTTATTGTGTAAATATCATCTTTTGAAATGAAATGTTTGTGCTTTCAATCGAATATGGAAATTTGCCATTTTTTTTTTCCTCCTAGAGTTTTGAAATTAAATATTTAAATTTTGTCAATTTTACAACAAAAATAACTTAATCTAACGCATGGACATAATAATTAATACACACCTATACCTAAATATGGGGATTAAAATCGGGAAATAATTTTCTTCGATTTTTAATAATATTTTACAAAAAAATCCAATGGACGTTTAACATAGGAAATATTTTTCTTGCATCCATGAACGGCCAGTGACGGCATCACTTCGCTTGCGTATTAGCACTTTATCAACGTGTAAAAGAAATTTTTAATTAAAAATGACGTCAGTTTTTGTGAGATGCATAATTTTTTTTTTTATAATTTTTTATCGTTCACGTTTAGATAAATGTATTTATTTTCCTGTTGAAAAAAATAAATAAATTCGTTTTTTTTTTTTTTTTTTTTTTGGCAACAATTAATTTATGGATAAATTTAAATGGCTAATTCTTTGCTATTATTAGCTTACAAAATTGCTATTTTATGCATAAAAATCGCAAAAAAAATTTTTTTTTCGGAATAAAAGGTAGCCAACTTTTTAAGTTAGGGTATAAGCTATCTCCATAACAAATTTTATCGAAATCCATCGAGCAGTTTTAGCGTGAAACTCAGTCAAATAAACGGACATTCACATTTATAATATATATAAGATATAAGATAATAATAATAATAATAGTAAATTAGTTTTAAAAAAAAAAGAAAAATAAATGTAACAATATTAAAATAAAAATATGTGTTTTAGTCGCACAACGTGTAGAACATAGAAAGAAATGACCATTATAAAAAGATATCAGAAAACATTCCTAAAACTTTTTACGGTAATAAATTATTGTGACTTTTTTCCGACTAAATACTTTATGCTGCGTAGAATTTAATTATTATCACAAGCTTGATTGCTTTATTATTTGAATAACTGTATAATTTTATATTGATTTTCTCATTTTTTTAGGCAAATATGGTATTTATAAGATGCTTTTATGTGAATTTTACTGTAAATAATTTAAATTAAAAATTTTATTCTTGGGAGATGAGCAAGCAAGTACATAAATTCTACTGCTGACATAATAATTTAACTCTTGGGAAAATATTTCTTTTTTCTTTATTATTAACAAAATACTTTTCTTTTAAACTTGCAGAAAATTTAATCTTCATAATTATAAATTATGTTCTTACTCTATTATTGTTGTCCCATAAAAAAAAAAAAAAAAAAAAAAAAAAATGTAAGTAAAAGAATCAATACTTTATCTTCATTAAAACTGGATAGTGTCCATTTTTTTTACTGCTATAGAAAAAATTATGTCATAAGTTATTATTCCAGACAATATCTTATTGTAATTGTGTTTCACTTTTCATATATTGTATATTCTTTTAATTTTGTGTTTTTATTATCTAAATATTTATTATCTTTTTTATTTATCTATTTTTATTTCTCTTTATCATTTATAGGTTTATTTAAATACAAATGTTAATACGACTTTTACTTTCTCTTACCCATAAGGTAGAGTAGGTATTGTTTTGGGGTCAAATTTTCGTTTGTGCGTTTTTGTTATATTTACACGTTTTGAAGTCCCCTGACTACGAAAATCGTGTTTTAGCGGTTGGTCTGCGGGTTTGTCTCTCTTTCCGTCTCTCTGTGTGTGTGTGTGTGTCTGTCTGTTACCAGCATATCTCAAGAACATACAGCAACAGAGATTCCAAACTTGGTATTCTAAATGTGTATGATATAGAGATGCGATACTAAGCTTTTCGTTGCGATGAAGCAAATGGTTCGTGTACAGGGACACTCAAGAGTATTCAAATATATTACGTCTATGGGGGAAATTGCAGGCAAGTAGAGTTTAACATCTATAAACTCCTTAAACCAAATGAAATGAATATATATTTTTTTATGTGCATAAAAATATACCTAATGTCAAATATGGCAGGGAAATCATTCACTGCATTCAGTGCTTTACTATAATACTGTACCATTTCCAGGAAAGCTGCTTAGGAATGAAAAGGAATTCCTCACAGACAAATGATAAATAATGTATGTTTTTAAGCTAAATATTCATCGCTTGTTTTTTGAGTATTTACACGTTTTGAGGTTTCCTGATTAACAAAAGTCAAGATTTTTAAATTCTGATCTTTGTCTGTGTCTTTTAGAGTAACTTAAAAACGAATAATTTCAGGAGATCCAAATGTTGTATTTTCAAATTAATATAAATTTGTTGCTGGAAAATTTTGATCAAGACTGATAGGTTTCAAGGAATGTTGCGTGTGAAAGTTGTCTGAATAATTTAAAGTGAACTTTTTATAACAGATTTAAATACTTCATAAATATAGGTGCAGTAATGAAACGGTGGGTTGTGGGGGTGGTAGCCCCCTTACACAGAACTAATTATTATATAAAACTCTTCCGAAGCCTAATTTGAACGTTTTAACATAGGTTTACGTAACAGTACTCGTTATGTTACCTCTTAATTTTCAACCTGTATTTAAAATATTAAATTTCAGGGTAAGAGAAAGTCGTGTGAGTGACACACCAGATTATGTTACTTCAAAGAAAGTTGCACTGTTAGAATATTTTCAACAGAGAAATATTTTTTCTTTTTTGCTAGGTAAACTTAATAATAAGTTTATTTCAAAATAAAAATGGTATGATAATATAAATAAATATATTATTTTATTTACATGCATTATTAAAATACATTTTCAATTGTTTTGATTCACTGTTAAAAAAAAAATAAATAAATAAATAAATAAAAAAAATGCGGGGCAGTTTTTGGGGACTGCCGATAGAAGTGAAAACTGAATAACTTGTGAATCGTATCGTCGAGCTATTAGATTATTATTTTTGAATTGTTTTTGGTTTGTAAAGAAGTGTTAATGACCAATTTAAACTTTAATCATTTAAACTTTAAATTTATATTGAAAGCAAAAAGACGAATATAACAGTCTGTATAAAAACACGTGCTTGTACTTTATGAACTATGTATATACTGTGGAAAAAGTACATACATACATAGAGTATAGAACTAGAAAGAGACAGATGCCAGTAGCCAGTATATTACTCGTATTAGTATAAATTTTATACACATGTATATATATATAAATTACGTGTCACGATGTTTGTCCGGGGTAAACTCCTAAACTAAGGAACCGATTTTAATGAAATTTTGCACACTGTGTGCAGTTTGGTCCAACTTGAGAGATAGGATAGTTTTTATCTCAATTTATTGTCACAATATTGTTTTATTGCAATTATTTGTTAATTATAGACTTTTATTAAAGTTGCTCCAAAATATCTGTGAGTTCCATAAGTTTAATTGTTGCCAAAAAAAAAAAAAAAAAAAAAAAAAAAAAAAGAAATACGAGCTCATTTTTTTCGACATAAAAATAAATACATTTAATCCGCGTTTGTAATGACCGATAAATGGCGCTTCCTCAACTGCAGTTGTTAGTAATAGCCACCACGTGTATTTATATTGTTCTTTCTTGTTTTTCTATCATTGTTTCAGCGTGAAAGCTATCAGTGGTATGATAATTTCACCTTAGCCCACCAGAGGGCGAGCATTTCATTACAATCGCGGATCAAACGTGAACGTTAAAAAATTATAAAAAGTTAAATTATAAATCTCACGAAAATTGACGTCATAATCAATTTAAAGATTTTATACACATTAATAAAGTACTAGCTAATGTAGTTCTATCATAGATATAGTAATATATATAGATATATCATCCGCATGTTATCGTACAAAGGTTTTTGATGCCGAAAAAAAAGCTTTGGAATCAGCATTAAGTGGTATTGAAAAAAAAAAAAAAAAAAAAAAAAAAAGAAAGAAAGAAAAGAAAAGAAAAGAAAAGAAAAAAAAGAAATATGAATTTGAAACTGTATCTGGAGTTTTTATTTCACCTTTAGTAAATAAATTATTCATAAATTTTATTTTTTTTTAAATATTCGTATGTATTCCCGTGTTTATTCACTCGAGGAAAGACGGTTATACGGTTATATTTTGGTAAAAACGTCGTCTTTTCCCAAGTGAAAGGAATCACTTTTTTTCTCCCCAATGATCACTCTATATATACTATACTATATTTATGAGTTCTATACGCAAGCGAAGTGTGATTCACTGACCGTCTGTGCAGCCAAGAAAAAGATTTCCTATGTTAATCGCCCATTGGATTTTTTGTAAAAAATTATTAAAAATCGAGGAAATTTATTTCCCGATTTGAATCCTTAATTCCCTTTTAATCCTTTGGGCATAGATATGTATTAGTTACCGCGTGCGTTAGATTAAGTTATTTTGCTTTCAAATTGTTAAAATTTTAATTTTAAATTTCAAAACTCTGTCGTCCTTGGCGTTTTTTTTTTTTTTTTTTTTTGGTATTTGCCGATCAAAAGCGTAACATGAAAATATACATGCCAGATGTATGTATTGTACGAAATGTAATATGTATTATTCATTGTACGTATGTATGACATGTAATATGTATTGTACGAAATATTATTTCATATTATTCATTACTTTTTCAATATAAGTTGTTAAAATAACCATGATTTTTGAAAGGAATTAAATGTTTTCGCCAGATAATTTGGCGATATTCTTTTTTACGCCAAGGAAGACAGAAATGAAATGTATTCCGCTTCAACATATTAGTATCTTATATCAGATATTTTATTTAGACATTTGAAAACAAATTTGACTTCAAACTATGATAGAATATTTATCATTTTAGTATATTATTAGTATATTAAATTTAAAAGTATGGTATATAATTTTTTTTTTTTTTTTTTAATCTTATAATTATTCTTACCTTAATCCTCAATGTTTCCCATCTTTATTAACTTGAATTTACTATTAAAATTTTAACATACTCAAAACCTTCTCATCACTTCGTTAAAATATACTAAACTTTTCCAAAATCTTTTTCTATTTAAAATGATGCAGGTATTTACTTTAAATGTCCAATATTTCGTATGATGTCCTATTTTAAAGTTTAAAAATATTTATCAAATTTGCTTATTTTTCTGGTTTAGCCATATTGTTTTCCTTTTTATAACTACAGCTGTTGCCATCTTTAAAATATTTAAAATGATGAGGTCATTTTATTGTAAAATTATCCATTATAGCATATATTATATTTCACTCCTCCATAAAATTTGATTTTAAAATCGTCTGTTTCTTTTATACTTTTATTTTAATAGAATTTTAATAAAAATTAAATTACATATTAGTCTTTTTAGCATTTTAATCCAAAATAGCTTTAGACATATTATATTTCACTCATCCATAAAAATTTATTTTTAAAATCGTCTGCTTCTTTTATACTTTTATTTTAATCCGCGATTGTAATGAAATGCTCACCTTCTGGTGGGCTAAGGTGAAATTACAATTGACATGATAGCTTTCGGCTTTCGAATAGACGCCATTGCTTGCCGATGTTTACTTTCACATATATTTATTGAATAAAAATGAATAAATCCGGTAAAAAAGATAACACTTACTGTTGTGTGCCACAGTGTAACTCCAAAAAAACCAAGAAATCCAGAATTAAGCTTCCATTTATTTCCAAATGACAAATTTAAAATTTCAGTTGCTTCGGCTAATGGAAGTAAAGAATGAATCAGATGATTTGAAATTAATATTTGTTCAGCTTCAGTTAAATATCTACATCCGATCGAACTTTGAATAAACTGAAATATTTTTTCCAAAAGCAATCAATTTTCCATGATGTAATGGCGGAGAAATTATAGCACGAATATTAAGTAGTAACACATATAGAACAAAAAATAATACACGTGGCTATTATATTTACTAACAACAAAAGCTGAAAAAGCGCCACCTATCGATCATTACAAACGCGGATAGAATTTTAATATAATTTAATTTATATATTAGTCATTTTAGCATTTTCATACTAAGTAGCATTAGAAATATAATATATCACTTCTCCATTAAAATTTATAAGACCCTACAATAAAATTAATTTGTGCTTAATATCAACTCTACGAAGATTTTTATCAATCGCTTCCAAAATTTGACCTAAGGTTCAAATCTCAATCCTGTAGGCTTTTACATCGGCTACAACGTTTTCGTCTTTATTCGTAAATAATAATTTGACTGTATTAAACAGTTTTCTGCAATATAATTCAACGTATAACTTAGTCACAGCAACGCGTGGCCGGGTCTGCTAGTATATATATATATATACATATATATGTATGTATATGAGGCATGCCACGCCGTGCGCTATATATATGGATATATTTATGTAGAGAGATGTACTCTTTGTATATATATAATGTATAATAATAACGCACGTAGGTATATCTATGTACATATATACACAGTATACATATAGCTCATGGAAAGCGTTCGGTGACGATGACGCGAGTTCCATGATTTTTGTTCACCCAAAAGTGCTCAACGCGCCTAAAGAAGTTTTCATTTCAAAAATTCAGATTACGGGCACAGCCCTGTAGTAGAGATTTCAAGCATAGTCCGTAAAAAAAATTTGACTATAAAAGATGTTTTCCTCGTATTTTTACGTTATGACCAACACACAATTTTGAATTAAATTCTTTGAAATAAATTTGGAAAACAATAGCTCTTTTATATGTATGGCTATTTGTATGAATGTAGCAATAGATTCTCTCAACCAATAAAACTACATATATATTTTCAGTTTCAAATACGAAATGATTTTTACATGACGTCACTGAATAGCTAACCTTTTACATTTGGAGAGCTTTGACCGTAAAAATACAACTTAATGGCAGATTTGAGAAAATTACGTTGATTAAGGTCTTTTGCCCGTAAAAAAAATGCCAGTATTCCAAAATTGCACTTTCAAGACATTAATTTACGGGCCTCCACCGCTTAGCTAGCAAAACGAACGTTTTTCTCAAAATTAATACGGTATCTGCGATTTTATTATTTTTATTACTATTATTATTATTATTATTATTATTATTATTATTTTACAGTGTTCAATAATGAATAAAATGAATGTAACGTGCAAAAGAATTTTCTTTTATTATAAATATTGTTAAAGGTTGTTGGGGGATCATCTCTAAATAATAACTCACCTATAAATAAATTGCGGTAAATTTAGGCAACTTACCTCAAAACATTACATTTAAATTCAACAAATACCAACATCTCTTGCATAAAGTTAAGTCATGTATTATCGTATTATTTTCCTTTTAAAGTTTTATTTGCTATTATTATTATTATTTATAAACAGTAGGTAATTAGTAATTCTAATCTATTAATGTCAAAAAATATTTTTCAGATCTCTATCCCACATTACCAAGAATTAAACATTAGCATATGCATAAAAATTTAATAATTTTCAACGTAGTACATATATAAAATAAATAAAAATTTTGCAATTTTTAAAGTTAATAAAATAAATGATATGTTTTAATTTAGTATTTTCTTAACGTGTTGAATAATATATATAAATTCAGTTCATCTGTCATCTCCGACTTTCCAAGCTCTCGCTTTCATGATTTCTTTTAGAATGCGTTTAAATTGATAAACGACCTTACAGTATACTTAAATGTCTTTATGTTGCAAAAATATTACAAAATTAACGTGCATTATTCAGATTAACAATTTTTTTTTTCTTTATAACAATATTGGAATAGCATGAGTGATTGTTTTACAGGATACATGTATACATATTATATATATATGTGTGTGTATGTATGTATTAATATTAAGATAAAATTGACTGGAGATATATTTTCAGTCGCATTATAAGGAGGCTATTAATTATTCTAAAATTTAGTCCATTATATAATCCATATTAAATTCTTGTACAATGTACAGTGCTATACAAAGCAATTTCTTCTATGATGATGTACTTTAAATAAATTAAAAAAAAAAAAAAAAAAAAAAAAATCTGGAGGAGTGACTCTACTCGACTTTCCGAATATTAAATAATTAACGGTTCTGTAAATAAATTAAAGTAACAAAAATCGTTAAATATAAATAAATTTAAGTGTTCTTCTCTGTATAGTATGTTATTTAAATTAACGTTATTGTTCTTCAAATAATTTGAGCCCATAGGTCATAGTGCTAAACAATTTTCGTCCTGCCCTGCAAAAATCTGTAAATGTTAGACTCACCAAAATCCACACAGTTCGTACGACGATAACCTGTAACAATTATATGCATTTTCAGCTCAGTCGAATGAGATACAATGATAAAGAATTTTCTTTGTGTCCCTTTAAAGAAACTATAAGTGGTTCATACTCCAAAATTTCCACAGTTAGTGTGACAGTGATTTATAACACGTATATAAATTTTCAACTCAATCGGATATGATGTTCAGACGCTATTGCACTTTAAACAATTTGAACCCACAGTACAAAAACAGCGAAACGTACAAAAAATATATATAAAAAAGTGTCAAAATACCATAAAAACCAGTGTAAATGAAGGCAAGAGAAGAATCTATTTTTAGAACACACAGTTGGAATTGCATGAAACAAAATGTGTATTTAGGAAAAAAGAAATGATTATTCAATATACACGCAGGTACAAAGGAAGTAATTTAATCTTGTTCACCCATTTGAGTTTTTGTCAATAGAAAGCCTGCGTAAATCTACAGAATCGTCATAATCTCTGGTTCCATATTTCCAAGTGAAATATTCGCTTTTAAGAAATCATCAGGTCTATCATGCCCACAAGCTCAAAGAAAATGAATGGAAGAAAAAGTTATTCTCATAAGAGAAATACAAAATGGAAGGAGCGAAGCCGACATTTGCCGAAAAAAAGATTTGTTGAAATCTACAGTTCGAAGAATATGGAAAAAAAAGAAAATGCATACTTATCTCCTTTCGAGAAAAAGTTGAACTGCCCCCAAAAATTTGAGAAAAGCTGAAATTCAAGAAATGGAAAAGGCTTTATTAAACTGGTTCAACATTCAAAGAAGCCGAAATGTACCAACGACTAAGCAAATGCTTCAGTCAAAAGCTAATGAATTTGCCAACAAATTTGGAATTCCATTTTCATGTTTTTATGGAGGGTTAGACAGAATCAAAAAGTGGAATAGCGTATATTTTGGAAAAAATCCTTGTCGAATCGGGTGGTGTTTCAACATCCGACATCGATTCTTCAAAAGAAAACTTTTTTAATGGCACCTCTAGTAAATATGCGATATGACGAAGATGGCATACTCAATACTGATGAATCTGCACACTTTTACAAGTTAACACAAAACATACATTAAAATTTAATGGAGAGAAATGTAATGGCAGAAAATTGTCGAAAGATAGAATCGCTTTTCTTGTGTGGTGCCAGTATGAGTGCAAATAAATGTCTTAAGCCTCTAATGATTGGAAAATCTAAATGCCCATGATGCTTCAAAAATATAAAACGGCTTCCTGTTTCTTATGAAGCCAACCGTAAGGTATGAATGATTAAGGAACTGTTCAGATAAGAGCTTCTCAAGTGGGATCGTGTACTGTAAGCTAAAAAGCGGAAGATTCTACTTCTGCTTGACAACTGTAGTGCACACAACAACGATAAACGGTTTCAATCGATTAGAATTTCCCCCTAATGAAACTTCTGTAGTACATCCTACGGACCAGAGTGTCATTAGAAGCCTTAAATGTCATTACAGGAAGTAACTCAATTTACGAATTTTAGGGGGATAAGATAAAAATGTAAAATGCGAGGTTTCTCTTCGTGATGCACCTATAATGCTCGAAAAATCTTGGCGATTTCTTATGGATTCTGCAATCAAAAAAAATGTTTTCGACATGCTGGCAGAGCAAAGAATGCTGGAGATACAACGTATGTTGAAGAAGCAAAGAATGTTGTGGAAGAAGATGAAGATTTACCTATCCCGATGTGGATAGAAAAGCCAAAATTTTCATCATTCTTATATTGTGACATGCAATTGTTCGAAATATGTGACGATGAAGTCATTACATATGAAGAACGGACTAATGAAAAGACAAAGGAAGAAATTTAAATAAATCATTCTAAAATTGCAGTTTCTATATCTAATGCAGATGAAAAGGAGCATGTGGCAATATACTCACCTTCCCACATTCTGCAACAACAATACGTGTTATTAATAAACTTTTGTCGTTGCAAATAGCGGAAGAAAAATTGTTGGAATCAATATATTGGACAAAGAAATTCATAAAGTGTTTTGAAATCAGCATTACATCATCAGAAGTTTACCGATTATTTCTTTATCGAAACAGTAAGCAAAAATTAAAGGTAAAATGAATGTATTTCAATTTGTTTCTATTTTTAATTAATTTAAATTGTATTGTGCCAATTTAATAAGAACGATTTTAGTCAATTTGTTTCATTAATGATCATTTTAAATAAATTTTATCTTTTTTTTAAATACATCATTATTTAAAATACATAGAAGGTAATGATTTATACTTTTTGTGAACTCTATCATTTTTCTTAACGGTTTGGATATAGCGAGCCACCGGATAAAGCAAACAGAACCTCTAGTCCATTGAAGTGCGTTATAATGGGGTTCGTCTGCATATATTGCTTTTGAGGAAGTTAAAGGAATTTGGAGGTGTTTTTAAAGTAATTGATAAAGAATGAAAAGGGTTTTTATTTTAAAGCGTTGTGTCTTCACGTTTTTTAGTATGCTGTCATGTTCGGCATTAATAAATAAAATTTTTACTGAAATATTAAGAATTCAATTTCACCGTGGAATTTTTAGTAAGACATTTTAATACTCCCAATTCAAATTTTAGAAAATTTTTGTAGTCATAATATTTAATTATTTACCTACTATAAAAAAAAAAAAAAAAAAAAAAAGACTTTAAATAAAAATTATTTACCGAAGCAATAAAAGTGTACATTATAAATGAATTTTTCAGTCTCATTTTACACCACAATTCAAATTAATTTATTTCTTTATTTTAAAACATCATATTCTATTCATGAGTTTTAAACAAGTAATTATAGTTTATAAACTTTATAACAAATAACAGTATAGTGATATTCCTTTCAAACTTCAAAGCATTTGCTCTCTATTCATTATTAAGTATCGTTTTGAAAAATATTCTTTGGTGCGACATAAATATAAACAAATGAAATATAGATGAGCTTTCAACACCATATTGTGCTTTCATACCGAATTTTATATAAAAGAACGATGAATATTTCATGATATAAGCACTTCTTCAAAACAGATTTTATTCTCTGTCAAGAAAACATGTTTGTTGACTTATACTTGAGCGTTTTAAATCAATATCCAACACGATTCTTTTATATATTTTATTTTATTTTTATATTTATTTATTTACTATAATTTTGTTTAATTTTTCGAAGGTCTTCAATTAAATCCAAAAATTATTAAAGATCAGATAAAAGTGTTTTGAATCATTTAAGAAATATATGCGTTTAGCAAATTTGCAATTCCTATTATTAATAATTAACAATTCAACTAGGCGCTACCCGGGTTAAAGTAGTGCTTATAAATTTTTTGAATTAAAGAAAAAGCTAAGCAAAAGATTGTAAAATGAAATAAGAATAATAATAAAACTGAAATAAATAAAAAGTATTGCAACTCTATAACACTGCGAGTGGAAGTTTTTAAAAAATGTATTCAAATTCAAACAAAGAGGTCGATGATGCATTTGATGAATCTATACATAGGTACAATGTTATATAAACGTGAAGTTATACCTATATCTAGGTATAACATTTCTGTAAGCAATATTTTTAAGTTTTCGTGGAAGTGTATAACCATAAAGATTGTTAGAAGATCTCATGTTAATGCATTCAATATATAATTGAGGAAGAAAGAAATACGTCAGAATGGCGTCTAGCAACAGCTTGAATTTGAAAATGGCAACGTTCTTCCGTTTCTTCTTATCTTATACCTCTGCCTATTGAGCATCTTCCGAGTCTCATTTTGTGTCTATTCATTAGCTTCTTATATAATCTTCCTATTTAGCATGTTCCTGGTGCAAGTCTTATGCAAGTTCTTCAGCTTCCTCTAGTATTCTAGTTGCTGAAGCATCTATACAATATCTAATATCGCTGCTCGTCAGTTTCTCTTCTTCTTCAAGCAACTTGTTAGTCAGCATGTTCCTGACACATGGTTTGTAATTATTTATCAGCCTCTTCCCGTCTTCGAGCAGTTTTTGACACTTAGCAAGGCGTCTAACTTCTAGTTGTTCCTGAATGTCGTCTTAAATTAATATAATTCATTAAAGGTTATAAAATTCTTATAGATTAAAAAATCTCCAAAAAATTTGAATTCATTTGTAGATTTATGACATCAAGTCGTTTTATCACTCTCTATCTTTATAGCGTTTTATAGCGTTAAGCGTCTATAAAAGAAAACACCGTTTGTTTTGTAGACGTTTGAGAGAAAAAAAAAATCTTCAAGAAATAGTAAAACAACACCTGGAGTCAACATAATCAGATAATCGTTGGGGAATTAATTCGATTAAGTGACCAATGTCATATTATAGTAGATCCTGCTAGAAATGAAGCAACTGCTAAATGATGTCTAAGGATTTCGAAATGGTTGAAATTTCTTACTGACCATATCTCAAGCATTGTCGATTGGTAAAAGGTCTTGAGACATGACAGATCCAAAAATAATTAAGAAATATTTGGAAAGAGGTTGGCACCTACGGACAATGAAACATAGTAGAACTTTTTATAACACATCAATATATGACCGAGCGTTATCTTGCACTAAATAGGAACTGGTGAGTCAGATATCAGAGGCTGTATTACCGACAGTAAAATGCTTTCTATACGTCCCAACCAGTGAATGGTGATAGTACATTATAGCATAATTGTAGGTGAACAGCGATTCCAGAAGATGGCTTTCAATATTATTACAACAGGTGTAATAGTTGTATACCTCTCTGTAACAAATGTATGATTTGACTGCTTGCCCTTCTTGCCCCAAACGTATACGACGGTCATCAGCATCGAACAAAAAAAGAGATTCTTCATTAACCATTTGGGTACATTTGACGAGTGAGACTCGTCATGTGCTTACTTGGGCGAAGTTATGGTGGACGAGTCTGACTCGTCATCTGAATTTAAGAAGTAGGCATTAATGTTTGCGGCACTCCCGCCAGTGGGCGTTGATCGCAAACACTTTCCTGGCGTTTTTTATAATATCTTACAACCATACTTATATCATCAATATAAGTATATTCCAAATAAAATGTATTACTTTTACATATAACACTTTCGCGACCACTGACGTAGATTCAAACCATTTGAAAATCTGTAACTCCACCAATGGGCGTTTCTTTTGCCATTTGTATGCTATTTTTTTTCTTAAATATATAATTAATATTCACAGTTTTACAATGAAATATACTATGGATACAAATACTTTGATTAGAAAGAATAAAATTATAATGTATATCCATTTGTAATATAAATGTGAATACAAAAAATTTTGTTCTGAAATATTGTAACATGGGAGAATAACGCCCACAGGCGGACCTTACTGTTTTCATGTTTTCGAGTTTTACGTTTGCGTTAGTCCAGCAAAAGTGTTCGATGTGATTAAGATCAAAGAGTGGGGAGTAGTTTTGAGCTATTTGTGACCATTAAATTGCAAAGATTCCAAAACACTTGCAGCAGAATGTTTTAGATTATTGCCTTGCTGGGAAATATATTATCTATACAGTCTAATTGGGAAACATTTCGATTAAAATTTTTAAGAAATTTTAAATGGTTGCATTGGTTCAATATTCCATCGATTATCACCGAATTGACAACCCCTGATACACGCCCCCAAGTTATTTTCCGCCGTGTTTCACAGTTTCTTTCATGTTTTTCAGTTAGAGCTTTTTCTTTATCTTCCTCCAAATATTTCAACGTTCTTGACGAATGATTTTATTCTATTGAACTCGATTTTACGACATCCTTCCATGAAATATATTATATATATAATTATTATACTATGTCAAGATCTTTTTTTTTTTTTTCATTTTAATAATGACATTCATAGTTTCAACATGTTTTCTATTTACGTATTATATTACGCTAAATACTGAATATTCTTTTTATGCATTTTCACACAATAATTTGCGAGAAAGAAATTAAATAAAAATAACTTCTTTTTACAATATTATCATATTTATTTCAGCTAATAAAAACTGAAATCACGCTGATTAATAATCGAAACATATTTGCCAGTTGAATAATGTAACAATACGAAAGACTGATTTAAATATTTTTCTCTCCTTTCACTAATATTGCTTCTACTGGAAAAAAGAATGTAATTGCATTCTGTTTTATTCAAATTTAAAACTGAATGTTTTAAAGCTATTTGTATTTCAATCATACAAATATATGTTCTGTTGAACCACTTGAGAAATGGGCATTCACTATGAAATATTTTCTACAGGGAAAATAATTGAAAACTGAAGACAACTGCGTATTCATTGTTATCGGAAACATTTATATTATAAAAGAATTTCCAACTTCAAAACAGTAAGAAAATGTATTATAGAAATGTTTTGTGTATTTCATTGAAATAAACTTCCAATTTTGAAATATTCAAGAAACAAAAGCATCAATAACTTTAACATATTTTGAAACTAGTTGGAAAATATATTTTATTTAACTACTGAAAAACAATATAAGTATCTTGTCTATTCCATGAATAAATGCAATTCAGTAGTGTTAAATAGATATATATTTATATATATATTACATTCTAAATAATTTGTGAGGGTGTGTGAGTTTAGACTGTCATTACAAAGCAATTCATTTTTAATAATGGATTCTGTAATAACACTAATTATGAAAAAAAAATATACGAATGTTTCCGTTTACTTTTTTTACGTCCACATTTATAACTGGCAAAATGATAGTAATTTTAATCAATTCTATATAAAAAAGTACAAAAAAAAAAAAAAAAAAAAAAAAAAAAGAAAAGAAAAAAAAAGAAAGAAAGAAAGTAAAACTGATTTTTACCATGTTTTTATTAAATTCTATACTTGTTTGTTTGTTTGTTTGTCCGGTACAAATCTTGCAATCTATTTTTAACTAACTTCCCTACTAGCTAGGCATTTGAAACTTTCACAGTAGCTTAGAATCCGGTGACAACACAATGATTCGAAATCAGATTTTCGAATAGTTTTCTTTTAATTAATTAAAATATGAAAATAATAAGCTCCTAATAGCAATAAAAATAGTCATTAAAATATTAGCTATAATTTAATTGTTGCCAAAAAAAAAAATTAAAATAGTGAGTTCATTTTCTTTCGACACAAAAATAAATACAATTAATTAAACGTGAGCTTTAAAAAATTGTAAAAAGTTAAATTATGCATCTGGCAAAAATTGACATCATTATCACTTTAAAGATTTTATACACATTGATAAATTGCTAATGTAGTTTATGATGCAAATATATGTTGTTCTGAAAGGTCTAATATTTTATTTTTAAAACCAACTTTTTTTTTTAAATTCAAATTTTCCGTAACTCATTAACCAATCACATTTGAGCGTCCATCTTTGGAATATCGATAATAAGGATTTTTCTCGCCAAAAGTCGCCAAGAAAGTCGTCAGGGACAAAAAGTCGCGAAATTTGGCACCAAATCCATTACCTGCCTATTGGAGCATTTTAATGTGTTTTAAAGGAAAATTAAGCTATTTTAACGCGAAAAAGAGCTGGAAATGCAGAAAATTGACACTTTATCAACTTACTAAGCCTCTTTTAAAGAATTGATACAAAAATAAATACAATTATTTACAATTTCGTATCAATACGCATTGATAAAGTGCTAGTGTAGTTAGTTCTATAGCTATGATTCAACAGAAAATTTAAAACATGGTTTATAAAATGTTTTTTATCTTATAATTATTTTTTTTATCTGTACAATTTTTAATACACAAATAATAAAGAAACAATTGTAGTTCCTTTTCTGTATATAATATCAATGATAACAATGAACTGTTATAAAATGAATAAAAATCAATTGTTACTAAGTGACTATTAAGTGAATACACCTATTATGAAAGACACTGTTAAAAATTTCATATCTGGTTCAGGGATGTTAATTTGGCGCAAAACTGGTACCACTATTTAAAAAAACAAATAGTCTTCTTATTGTACCTAAACCTTCTTAAGTAGAAAATTGTCCTTCATTAATAGTGGCATAGCTGCCAACATTCTAATTAATAATCTGGAGTATTATTAGTAACTGCTTTGTTTTTCACACCAGTCATTTTAGAGTATTTTTTTCTTATTTCATCATAAATACATTTGTAGCGAATTACTCTAAAAATTAAGTGATGTGAAAAAAGGGCTGGTACTAGCAACACGCCGAATTATTAACTAGGATGTTGGCAGCTATGATAGCGGTATGAAATCTACTCCGAAATTCCATCCCTGCTGGTTGAAAAAATTTTGTGTTTAGTACTTTTTTCTGTTGTACCTACTTTTTTCTGAACCTTTTTCTAATATTTGATGCAATATCTTGCATAAAGCAAGAAATATTGTTAAAATATTTTGAATCATATGGCAGTATTTTTTTACCATATTTCTTCATGAATACATCTGTAGAATATTACTCTAAAAATTAAATGGTGTGAAAAAAAGGGGCGGGTGGTAACAACACTCCTTATTCTTAATTAGGATGTTGGCAACTATGATAGTTGTATAAAATCTGCTCCAAAACTCAATCACTTCTAACTGAAGAAATTTTAGGTTTAGTACTTACCTTTTCTAAAACATTTTCTATTATTTGATGCAATATCTTACATAAACCAAGAAATACTGTTAAAATATTTTGGAATCATATGACATCAGATACATCAGCACTGAAATAAAAGGCTTAGAGTAGAGCAAAAATTTCAATATTATTTATGTTTACTAGGCTTTGACAATGAAAAATAGTTCGTAAAAGAATGAATATTTTTTTATTTATTATTTTTGATTTATCTAAAAATACAAGGGGAAAAAAAGTTTAATATTTATGTTATATTTTCGATATTATTCGTTTCCAAGTCAAACATAGTTTATAAATAACATTTATAAGAAAATAAAATACTTAATATGATTACTTGATTAACCAAGTACTAAAATTGTTTCAAAAAATAGCCCACATTACTTACATTATAATTATTATTTTTTTTTTAAACTTACATATTAACATCAATAAAATAGTCTTTTATTTTCAAACAAATTCACTAATCAAGCGCACAAATTTTATAATAAACAAAACATGAAATCTAAACTTATTGAGAAAAGAAATGAAAAGTTTAAAAAAAAAACCAGAAGAAGCATCTGGTGTGTCACTCACGCGACTTTCTCTTACCCTGAAATTTAATAATATAAATACAGGTTGCAGATTAAAAGGTAAGATAACGCTGTTATGCAAACCAGTGTTAACAATTCAAATAAGCCTTCGGAAGAGTTTTATATGATAATTAGTTCTGTGTGAGGGGGGCTACCGCCCCCCTTAACCCCCCCCCCCCCCCCCGTTTCATTAATGCGCCTACATATATAAAGAATTTCATTCGGTTATTAAAAAATAATTCTGTTTTTAAAAAATAATTTATTAAAATTATTATTTAAACAAATTATTTTTTATTATAATGCAGACGATTTCCATATTAGAGAAGTAGTATAACACTAAATATACATATATATATATATATATATATACATATATAAGTTGAATTTATTCCCAATATTAAATAAATAAATAATAAAAAATTCGTTAAAAATACAAAAAATTGATAATTTTATTTTAAATTATCGCAGATCGATGTTCAACCATTCGTTTTAAAGGTATTGGCGAGCTCTTTTGAAAGATACCCATCATGAAAATTTACTTCCTTCGAGGGGGGGAAGTCCCCGCAGGGGGTGGAGACGGCGCTCCTAGATACACAAATTTTTATCCCAGTTCACTATCTCTATTACAAAAAATATATATTCGTTTCATTTGGTTTAGTGCAGTATATAGCTGTTAAACTCTACTTACCTGCAATTTCCCCCATAGACGTAATGTATTTGAATACTTTTGAGTGTCCCTGTAAATGAACCATTTGCTTCATCTCAACGAAAAGCTTACTGTAGCATCCCAATATGATACGCATTTGGAATACCGAGGTTGGAATTTCTGCTACTATTTGCTCTTGAGATATGCTGATAACAGACACACATACAGACACGCAGATCATTCTTTAAAAACATGATTTTCGTATTCAGGGGACCTCAGAACATGTAAATATAACAAAAACTCACGTTTGAATATTTGATCCTCAAACAATACTTTCTCGACCCTATGGGTAAGAGAAAGTAAAAAACTGTTTGCTGTAAAAACTACTATTTTGTAATACTTTGTCAGTTGAAAATTCGGTGGTAATGGATTTGTGTGTAATGTTTTAAGTTGTTACATTTATTGTACAAAATATTTTCCCGTTAATTAAAATTCTTCATATCATGAACAAGAAATCAAATTGAAATATTTTTATTAAAAATGGATACATTTTAGACTGTAATTTTATTATAACAATATCTATTTGCAATAAAGCTTCAGAATTTTTCAATAACAGTATTATTTTTCATTCTGTAAAAGGCAAACGAATCTCTATTTAATGTTATAGTTAATGTATAAATAAAATTTGTTGTAAAACTATTTGCCTTCGATCGAATAAATATGTATTTCACTGAATGCTTCTAGAATTCCTAATAAGTTTAGTATGAATATTCTTTTCAGTTTAAATATTTAAGCAACGGTAAAATCTGCATATTGAAAACATGTGTATTTAAAAGCATTTCCAATTTTATAACATTTCAGAACTCAGATAAAATATTTCGTTATGTAAATAAAATATTTCTTACATTTCGACAAAATAGAGTTAAAATTTTATCGAAATATTTAAGTGAAGAATTTTATATATATTAAATTCATTCTGAAATTTCTTAATTTAAAATCTTTGTACAGGGTGGCCATAATTAAACTGCAAGTGTTCAACGGTGCTGGAGAGAAAACAACTGGGAATATTCCAGTGAAATTGGGTATCTACAAGTTTCAGAACATATGTAAGTCAAATGTGAAAAAAAAAAAAAAAAAAAAAAAAAAAAAATCGCCACTTTTACTTGATAGATGGCGCTGTGCCGTGTTTCAATGCTTATCGACGGCATATATGCAAATTTTAAGCCCATCGAACAGTATAAAACCAAGACCACATTGAGTAATGGTCAATCATGACTCTGAATAAGAAGGAACGTGCATTGTTAGTGAAGATATTCTATCAGAATGGTAGCAATTATTCAGCTACTCTGAATAAATACCGGTGTATGAAATGATTAAGAAGAGGTCCGATGAGCGTCAATGGATTGAAAAATACGATTTCTAAATTTGAAGAAACAGGAGAATTGGGCGTTATTCCAGGCGCAAGAGGGCGGCGTCCCGTAAACCCGGAAACAGTGCAACATATTGATGACGCCGCCATTGCTACTACGACTAGCAGTTCAGGAGCCAGTAAGCTGCAACAAGTAAGGGCAAGAAGTGTGGCTCGGACATTATCTCTACCCTGGTCAACTGTGCATAAAGCGTTGCGCCATATTATCCGGCGTTATCCGTATAAAATTAAAATGCTCCAAGAATTGAAACCTCATGATGACACCCGAAGAATTGATTTTGCAAACTTTGTCCTGTCGAAAATCAGTGAGGATGACACTTGGATACAGAGGATCTTGTGGACAGACGAGGCGAATTTTACACTATCAAGTAGTGTAAATGCGCATAACTGGAGGATATGGGGAACGAGCAACTAATACGCTAAACGGAAAAAATCCATCCATTCCGATTATGTAACTGTATGGTGTGGAATAACTTGTGATTTTCTTTTGGGCCCATATTTCTTTGAGACCCCAACTCCAAGTGGTCCCAAACGCTGTAAAGTTACAGGGACTAGCTACGGTGCGATGTTGAGAGAACAATTGATTTCAGCATTGCAAGAGACACATTGTTTAGAAACCACGATATTTATGCAGGACGGAGCACCCCCTCACATCGCTAAACCTGTTAAAAAATTGCAAAATGATACCTTTGGTGCTGACCAAGTCATAAATAGAGGTTTCGAAAACGCTTGGCCCCCACGTTGACCGGAATTTAATCCTTGCGATTTTCATCTGTGGGGACATCTAAAAGATATGGCTTATAGAGAACGACATGCTTCTGTTGTTGAATTGAAATCTAGCATAACGAGACACGTGAGGTGTATTACAACAGCGATTTTAAATGCGACGGTAGACCATGTTGTTTTAAGTTTTCAGCATGTGATTGCATCTGGTGGTTCACATATTGAGCACATCATGTGATAGTTTCATTGAATAAATAATGGTTTAATTGTTTTCCAAAGCGTCTTTATGGATTGTTTAATTTGTGATCTTAATTTACGTTAATTTTTGATTACATGATACTAAAAATTTAATTACTGAAGCGAATTGTATGGAATTTTAATAAACTGTAATTGACGTTTTATATTGTTTATATGCCTCTTAGAATGTCATTATGCTCTGTATATCGGTTTTGGAAGTTGTATATGACACCGGTGAGCGTTGAAATGCGGTACAGCACCATCTATTGGGTGAAAATGGCGATTTTTGTTTTCTTTTTTTTTGCATATTTGATTCGCGCATGTTCTGAAACGTGTAGGTACCAAATTTCACTGGAATATTCCCAATAGTTTTCTCACCAGCACCCCTTGAACACTTGCAGTTTAATTATGGCCACCTTGTACGAATATCTAGAATGAAATTTTCACTTTCGTTTTTGAATGACATTTGTGTGAATTCGCAGATGAATAAAAATTTCCTCCATTGCGCATACAAAGAAATATGAGATTTGGCTGTAATTTCAAGCCAATTAAATCAAAATCAGGAGTACTATAATAGAATATTGCATATGCAGATTGATTTGTTTACTTAAAAACGATTTGAATGAACGGTCATAGATGCCTTCTATACGAGTTAAAGTCAAGAAACTTAAAAAAGTGAGAGGAAAAAAATTGTTAAAGTAACATAATAAATTTAAAAAAAATTATACATTGTCATAAAGTACATATTTTACAGAATGTGCTAAACCGGAAAATAAACCATAAACACTTGCATAAGCTTCATTTCGACGCCAAATGAATGATGTTAAAGTAGGGCTTAAGGCTAATTTACTACCTGACGGTCTTAGACCTAGGTGGAATGCCATTCGTAAGACTTTTTCTAAGTTGTTCGAGACCATATTCTTGCCAGTTTCAGACAAAAAAATGAGAAACTGCGAACAGCTAGGATGAAAGTCATTGTCTGGGTTTGAACCTGCACTGAGAAAAAAATATATATACCGCCTTCATCTATAACAAATAAGTAGTTATTTTCTGAATCCCTAAACTAGAAATATAGATTTATGAGCTATGCGTATAAGGTAAACAAATAGCCTGTATAGACTAAATTATCAAGAATTTCTAGGCTATACTTTTCTAGATGGAAACAATATTATGTATGTTATGAATTCTTTATATTGTCAGAAATTCTAGTTTGATTTCCAAGAATTGAGTCATAAACCGAGATTACAGTTACTAAATCTCGCCTCTTGTGTTCACATTCATTTTCAGAGATTTTTAAATAACTTTGGCTATGATAATATAGGAAAGCAATCTGGAATTCTAATAGGGTATTTGAGAACTCGCTGGAAAAGAGAACTAAAATTTATGAAGATGATATCCCTAAAAACACAACTTGTACCTGGGATATCCTACAAATATCATGTGGCTGAAAGTACATCCCATGGACATCCTTAGGATGTACTATGGATAAGTGTGCTGTTTAGGATGGAACTATTTTTACTAGAGGTATAATTTAGTTTCTAGATGTCAATCACGCATTGTTTTTTTTTTTTTTTTTTTTTCAGTTTGGCACCATTTTCCCGTCCCTCACCATCGAGAACAGAAACTTTTCAGTACAGAGGAAGATTTTTGACAACCTTGAAGGTTTGTTGATCCACCAGGCTAATGATTTAGACCAACAGGACTGATCGAATTTTGTCCGAATGTAACGTTTAAGTGCTGCCAGGATCTCTTTAGTATAACGAAGACCAGGGAGCCGTATCATTATTGAATTATATTGAGCGTTCCAACTATTGTTTCCGGACTAATCCTTGTGCAAGCGAAACCACGTGCAATTGCTTCTAATGTATAAATAAATTATTTCCAGCACTACGTTGGTATGCAATGCCAATCACCTTTGTATAAAGCTATCTCGTATAAAAAAAAGTTAGATACGTTTAAGTGAATAACTCTGTAAAACCTCTATAAAAAATTTAGATAAAAGATATTTTTTTGAAGTACCATTGAAGTGAAAAACCTACATAAAATTTAACTTTATTAAAAATGTATTAAACTTGAAGGAAGTATTTCTGTGAAGCCTTAGAACAAAGTCTTAATTCTGGTAGCTTTACCCTTTTTTTCTTTGTTTGACTATTTATGTGAAAAAAATATGTCAAGAATATTATATTTGTTCAATTAGGTTATTAGTTATTACAGTACTTTATTAAATATTTTTTATTGATTTATTTATTTATTTATCTATCTTTTTTTTTTTTTTTTTTTTTTAAATATATGTAGTACAATGAAAAAAAAAATTATATGCTTGATAAGCTTTATTATTCAGTAAAATAAAATCCTCATAAAAATTATTTTATGTACATTTTATGGTACTATTTGCATAAATTTAAAAATATTAATTTAGGAATAATATTCTTTAAAATGAAATAAAAATCCATAAAATCAAATAGGGCATTTTGCGATCTGTTCTTTAAATATATAGTTAATGTTCTTTAATCACATTAATTAAAATATATAGATTATTTTAGATTTTATTAATTCTTTCAGCATTCTGCTTTACTAATATACGAACTTTGCCCTTTTATTACCTACAACGATATTAAGAATAATGATTAATCAAGATTATATCATTACACAAACTAGCTTTAATTAATTGGATTTAATTATTTTGCTAGCATTAATAAAAGCTTTCCATTCATCGTAAAATTTATTTTGAAGGTGCTAACATTTCAGTTTTTTATTTTTATTTAAAATTATGTCAGAGAGATTAAAAATTATTATTCCATTGAAAATTACGTAAAGGGATATTGATATCAAAACTTAATGTTAAATAACTTAAAATTATTTCATACAGATTTCTGAGACTGTTGTAGGATTCTTCAGTTGATTAGCTAATGAGGATTAACATTTAATTTTTATTTCTTTAAATTTTAATAAATATTTAAATATAAATTTTGATTATCTAACAATATGTAATACGAAAATTCATTAACAAAAGCTATCTTGAAATATGCTCTAGAAGAACGGTATTTATGACAATAAAATGATCAGCATCTTTCAATATATTTTCATGATGCAGTTTGTAGAAGAAAATATTATGGAGACCAGAAAAGTATGTCGATATTTAACAATAAATTCAAACAGATGAATTTTAACAAGTATTATTTTTAATCAGTGATGTAATCCTCCTCGTTATGAACATTCGTTTGCTATCTAACACAGAACATTTCAATGCCTAATCAATAAAAATCAATTAGTTTTTGAGCAGAATATCTGAAGTTTCACATTTTGGACATCATTCGAATTTTCACATTTTTTGTCTCTTAGAAAATGTCGTAGCGATCGTAAAAGATGGAAATTCGATAGTACAATATTGGATGAGGCAACACCTCCAACCATAATTCATTATTATTATTATTTATTTATTTTATTTTATTTTTCCAGGGTTCGTTTTGCGCAGTGCAGTCTTGCAATATCATGTTGCAGAATAACCACCTTTCTGTTGACTATTGCTGAGCATTTTTCGATGAAAGGTGAATTTATTCGATCCATTTGTTCACCTTAAGAGTTTGCATTCACAGTTTATCCGGTTTCAGCACTTCTAATGAACGGTTCCTATCTTCACATGCCATTGTCTAAAGTTGTTGGTCTTCCTTATGGATACGAGTCGAAAAAATCAAAATTAACGGATTTTAACTTAGAAAACCATCGCTGGTATTTAAAATTTTTAATGCACTTGGATAAAAATCGCAAATGTTTTGTTAGCAAGTTTTGCGAACTACCCTTTCGAAACTCAAAAAGCCTACAATGCCGGATATGTACCACTCAGGTACATATCCGGCTGGCTATTTCACTATAAATTTTCAGTTCACCAGAATCAACAGGATTCGTGCTACGGTGACCTTTATCATACGCACTATATTTCAGCTCATTCGAACAAAGCGTTTATATATATACACACATACACATATACATATTCTTATACAAACATAGATCATCATAAAATATGGCAAAAACGAATCGGGGACCTCAAAAAATGTAAAAAAAAATCAAAATCTCAAAGTCGGATATTTGGCATGATTACAATGCTTTCCTTACATACGTATTTTTGGAAAGTAAAAAAAAAAAAAAAAACAGTAAGAAAACTGAGTTCTGTAAAAACTTATATTATGTCGTTTTCAGTGTTCCGGTTTTAGGTTTTAATGGAATAAATGTATAATGTTTTATGTTGGTACATTTATTGTACCGAATATTTTTACATTAAATTTAACTTTTCGTTATGCAGACTAGAAATAAAGCTTAAATATTTATATGTAAAATGGATGTAAGTTAAGCTTTACTTTTAATAAAACGATTTTTATTTGTCCTAAAACTTCAGATTTTTTCAATAACATTATTTATTTTTTCATTCTGTAAAAAATAAATGAATCCATTTTTTGCTATATTTAAAGTATAAACAAAAGCTTCTTTTAAAACTATTTGCCTCCAATTGAATAAATATGTACTTCATTGAATACATATAAAATTTTAGGTACCTTCAGTACCAATATTCTTCTCAGTTTAAATACAGGTTAGGCAAAAAGTCCATAAAAACTTTAAAAATTTATAAAACTCGAAAAAATAATCGAAATCAAAACGGTTTGCAGATTTAGCATCGATAAATCACGGGATTTTTTTTTTTTTTTTTTTTAAGGAAAAAAAAAAAAGTTTTAAAAATTGCCGATAGGTGGCGTTTCGTACATAAGTGAAAGAAAAGACACGTAAATAAAAAAAATAATGTTACCAAATCCTTTATTATAGCAATATGTGATCCACTTGTACACTATCACAGGTGATAACACATTGCAGGCGTCTCACAAATCCAGGAACGGCAGAGTGCAGCATGTCCGGCTGTATACCATGACGCTCTTGGCGAATTGCATCTTTCAATTCCGACAGATTCGATGGACGGGATCCAGATTCACTTACATGAGATGCAACGAAGAACTAGTTCTGGATTAACAGCGTAAGTATTTATAATCGCCATTTGCATATTTCTATTTTCGTTCGTACCAGTGCCATCTGTGAGCTATTTTGTGAATTATTATTATTTTTTTCTTATCTTAATAAAAATAACGTTACCTATCAAAGCTAAACCTGCAAACTGTTTTTTATTTCGGTTATTTTTTTCGGGTTTTATGATTTTTTAAAGTTTTTAAGAACTTTTTGTCTACCCTATATTTAAGCAACGGTAAAATCTCAATATTAAAAATATTTATATTTAAAAGCATTCCCAATTTTAGAATATTTCGGAGCTTGGATGAAGTATTTTGTTATGTAGATAAAATATTTCGTATATTTCGGCTAACTGAAGTTAAAATTTATCAAAATATTTATGTAAGGAAGTTTATATATATTAAATATATTCTGAAATTTTCTAATTTAAAGTTTTTGTACAAATATCGAGAATAAAATTTGCACTTTTGTTGTTGTATGAATGCATTTGTGTGAATACACAGACGAATAAAAACTTCCTCCATTACGCATGCTAAAAATTATGAGATTTGGCTGTTATTTCAAGCCAATTAAATCAAAAAACATTAGTTCTATAATAAAATATTGCATAGACAGGGTAATTTGTTTATTTAAAAGGGATTTGAATGAACGATAGGAGATACCATCTACGCAACCTAAAGTAAAAAAAAGCAAGAAGGCGAAAAGAAAAATTGTTAGAGTAATGTAATGTATTTTAATGAGTTATGCATTGTCAAAAAATGCATATGCTGCAAAATGTACTGAGCCACAAAATAAACCACAAATGCTTACTCAAGCTCCGTTTCGACGCCGAATGAATGATGGTGCAGAGATTACTGACAAATTACAACTTGAGGATTCTAGACCTAGGTGGAATGTCCTTCGTAAGATTTATTTTCTAAGGTGTTCTAACTTATATTCATGTCAGTTTCAGATAAAAAAAAAAAAACACTGAAAACTGCGAACGGCTAGGCTGACAGTCGTGGTCTAGGTTCGAACATGGCACTTCCCTTCCGTTTCCCATCTTCGAAAGCAGAAACTCTTCGCTGCAGAGGGAGATTTTTAACAAC
This sequence comes from Salticus scenicus, assembly GCA_963930645.1. Taxonomy (NCBI): domain Eukaryota; kingdom Metazoa; phylum Arthropoda; class Arachnida; order Araneae; family Salticidae; genus Salticus; species Salticus scenicus. Next base: position 104,528,437 of record OZ005656.1, on the reverse strand, counting down.
CTTAAAGGTTTTGTTGATCGAGCAGGCTAATGATTTAGAGTAACATGACTGATCGAATTACGTCTAGAGGTAACGTTTAAGTGCTGCCAGTGGTTTATTAATATAATGAGGAGCAAGTAGCCCTATCATAGCGGAATTTCATTGAACGTCGCAATTATTGTTTCCGGATTAATTCTTGTATAGTTGAACTCCCGTATAACTAGTTCCCTCTACTGCATAAAAAAAATCGTTTCCACCGTATTAATTGCCAATCGCCTTTGCATAAGCTGCTTCTTCCAAAAGATTCGATACGCTTAAGTGAATCACTCTATAAAACATCTAAGAAAATTTAGATAGAATAAATTTTTACATCCATTACCCTACTACCATGGTGTATTGTATTTTGAAATACCATTGAAGTGGCAACGCATAAAAAAATTATTAAGGATGTTCAAAACTAGAAGGAGATTTTTCTAATAAACCTTACGACGAATCCTTAATTCTGGTAACCTTAAACTTTTCTTCTTTGTTCAACTATATATATGAATATATATGATATTAATTTTGTCCAATTTGGTTTTCAGTTATTGAAGTAGAGTCGGTAACAAAAGTGTCCGAACACTAGCAAAAATTCCTATGTAAAAAAAGTACACTTCATACGGTTTTGTTAAATAAATCCTTGTCGAATCTTGTTCTTAGTCCGTCTAAGAACATGTTTCAATAAGGATTTATTTAACAAAACCATATGAAGTGTACTTTTTTTACATAGGAATTTTTTCTAGTGTTAGGACACTTTTGTTACCGACTGTACTTTTTTAAATGAGGAACAAACATTCAAACTGTGTTTTCTCATTCGGACACAATTTTTCAAACAACACAAAAGCTAATAAAAAAAAAAAAAATAATAATAATAAAAAAAAAAACTAAACTTAAAACCTAATTATCGTTTATTTAAATTTATTACTAGATGCTAGGAAAATATGTAGACATACTATTTTTATTTTAAGTACAAAAAAAAATTCCGTATGTCACCTTTTTTTTTTTTTTTTTTTTTTTTGAGAAAACACGGTTTGAATGTTTGGTCTTCAAATGTTTTTTTTAATTGTATGCATAATGAAGACCTTTATATGTGTGGTAATCTTTATTATTTACTAAATCTCTCATTAGAATCATTTCGTGCATGTTTTATGGTATTATTTGCATAAATTTAAGAATATTAATTTAACAATTATATGTATATACTAGCCTGGCTACGTCCGCTTCGCTGGTCACTATTTTTAAATGAAACACTATAATTATTGAATTCTCAAAATTGCATTAATTTTTATCATCTGAAAAAAAAAAGAAGAAAAAAAATCGGGGAAAACGTTGCACCGGATCCCAACTGCCTTCGGCAGCGCAGGCCATGCGCGCGCGCATTTATTTTCGCCCCTTTTAAGGAATTACTATATTATTGTAAGCGAAAAACAAAAATATAAAAAACAAAAATATTCTCATCTCATCGGTGTAATAACCGGTCCGTGCCCGCACTTCCTGCTGCAGCGTATACACGCGCACACGGCATGCGTGTTCCATCGCCCACCGTTCCCGCCACTCCTAATTATTTTATACGTTCAAAAATATCCGCAATAGTTTTTTCGGGTTTTTAAACCTAATAATACAAATTTCAAATATTCTGTCTGAATCTTTTTATTTTGGCCCCTGCAACCGCCCCCCTTTTCGCCCCTCGTAATAATTCTACACTTTCGAAAATATCCGCAGTCGATTTATTAGGTCTTAAAACTTTTATAATACTAATTTTCAATGCTCTAACTCTTATTTCTGTATTTTTGCCCCTTCCCGCCTATCCTAATATTTTTTCTCTTTTGAAAATATCTGCAATCGATTCGTAGGTCCCAAAAAACAATACGTGCATTTTCTGTACGGTCTAACTCTATTTCTATCGTTTTGCCCCTTTCTAGCTCTCCCAAAAATTTTACAAATTTGGAAATATCCACAATCGATTCGTAGGTATCGAAAACCTCTCCGTACCACTTTTGAACGAGCTAACTCTATTTTTATTTTCTTGCCCCTCCTAATAACTTTTCGCTTTCGAAAATATCCTTATTCGACTAGCAGGCCTCTAACACCCATACGAACTAACTTTAAACGGCCTAACTGTATTATTTCTATTTTTTATTTTATTTTATTTCATTTTTTTGCCCCATACCCCCGGCTCCCCTTGCCGCCCCACCTGGGATGAATTTCTAAAATTCCAGAAATAGGTTTTTAGATACTTCTATAAACTATATTTTAGAGCAAAAATCTCACAGATACCTTTTTGTTTGTTTGTTTGTTTGCGATATAAAGGATTATTTGAAATCACGTTTTGCCCCCTCCCCCCTTTAGGGGCTAAACTTCTAAAATTCCAGAAATTGGTTTTTAGGTATTTGTATTAGCTATATTTTAGAGCAAAAATTTCACGTATACCTGTTTTTTTGTTTGAGATGTATAGGATTATGTGAAATGACGTTTTGCGCATGGGTAACCAAGTTTTACTCCCTTCCCTCGCTTTGGGACCGAATTTCTAAAATTCCAGAAAATGTTTTTTAGATATTTGCGTTAGCTATATTTAAAAGAAATTTTTTTATGGATATCTATTTTTTTGTTTGATATATGAAGGATTTTAAGAAATAACGTTTTGCCCTCCCTCTTTCCTCCCCTCCCGCCTCTTTAGGGACGAATTTTGTAAAACCGCTTCTTAGTGGATGTCTACATAATAGAAGGGACATTGTCGCAAAATTTTATGTTTCTAGGTCCAGGGATTTGGGCCGAGCGATAATGAATCAGTCGCTTACTCATTCACTCAGGACAAACTAGTTAATATATCTATCTATCTATTTATCTCTCTCTCTCTCTCTCTCTCTCTCTCTCTATATATATATATATATATATATATATATATAATGAAACAAAAATCCATAAAATCAAACAGAACATTTTCCATTAAATTCTTTAAGTATAAATTTAGTGTTTTTTAAATACATTAATTAAAAAATAAAGATTTTTTTAGATTTTTTTAATTTTTCAGTATTCTGTATTGCTGCCTAATATACGAACTTTGCAGTTTTATTACATACAAAAATATAAAGAAGAAAAATTAATCGAAATTATATCATTACAAAAATTACATATAAACGGAATTTAATTTTTTTACTAGCATTAATAAAAGCAGTGTATTTATTGTTAAATTTATATAAACGCAATAAAATTTCATTCTTTTTAAATTCTGAATTATCTCAAAGAGTTTAAAATAACTATTCTATTGAATATTAAAGGAGTATTGATATCAAAACTTAAAGTTAAATAACTTAAAAATGTTTCATTTAGATTTCTGAGACGGTTGAGAGATATTTCAGTTGATTAGATAATGAGGATTAACATTTAATTTGATTTTTAGATGTTTTTTATTTAGAATTTTGTAAATATTTAAATATATTTTTTGATTATCTGGCAATATGTAATACGGAAACCCGTTAGCAAAATATCTTGAAATACGCTCTTGAAAAATGACGTTTACGACAGTAAAATTATTAATATCTTTCCATGAATTTTCCTGATGCAGTTTGTAGAAGAAAAAATTTTTAATATCAAGAAGCTATTATAGTACAATTTTAACGATATTGATTAAATTAAAAGATGAAAATATTCTATAAAATATTTAAAATCTTCTATTTACAATAAATATACTCGTTTATTACTCGTTTGTACAATTTACTCGTCGAAAACTCTCATAAAACGTCTTTTAAAATGTGCATTTTTAAATATAGGGTTACTTTCCTCACAGCACATAAGGGCATCCTCTGGATACTCCGTGGAAGAAAGTATATCCCAGGAACATCCTCAGAATGTACTGGGAATAAGTGTTCTTTTAGGGTCATTATAAAATTAAAATATCATTATGTGTAAGTCGGGCTAGCTAATCAATAGATAGTGAAAGGAGAAAAAATATAGAAATTTTTTTATACGCGATTTCAATATTTGTCTTCTTCTCTAAAAGTTATATTACTGTAACATAAATATGAAAATATGAAAACCTTACGAACAGGATTTAATTAAATCTCCTGATGTGTCGCTGTTACGTTAGAAACTGAGAAAGCGTATTACATCAAAGACTTCTGAACGGCCAAAAATGTTTATTGCATGTAGTATGATTTCTGAACTGTAAATGTTAAGGAATTTTAGGTATGCAAAAACACACACACAAAAAAAAATGTATTGTAATAATAAATATATAAATTCCAGTATAAATTCGAATCTACTGAAATATCTTTAACAAAGTTACAATGATTAATCTTCATATCAGCTATTAGAAAAAAAAAAAAAAAAAAAAAAAAACCTTCATATTGAATTTTATATTTCTTAATAACTAAGATATATATTTTTTGTTAACAGCAAATTATCGTAATGTCTGCAGAAAGCAAAGTCTTTATTCGTAATGTATGTAATAAACATCTACAATAAGCATAGTAATGCTGCCACAATATTGTCACTAACATCTCTTAAATAATAAAATAGCGAATGGACAGCTCATTCATATGGAAATAAAGTTTATTGTAGGCTTTATGCAGGAGTAATGCAACATATATTTATTATCATTTATGAATAAACTCTGGCCATATCATGCTATAAATCATTCCTTCAATCGCAAGCATTTTTTTAATTGAACATTAAAAAACGTATAAATTGAATATAAGGTAACAAGATGTTCTTTAACCGTGGTTATTTTTTCTTTAATCCTATTATATCATGATACTTAAAGCTATGCATAATTCTGTATACACGAATTAGATTCTGTTTAACTTTTGTTTTTCTTTTTATTCAGAAAATTAGTTTTTCATTTTTTCCAGACCTTATTATTATTACTAGCTGACTTCGCCCGCTAGCGGGTCAGTATTTTCAAATGAATCACTAAAAATAATGAATCACTAACAGAAACTTTTAGTGTTAAGAAAAGAAATTTAAAAAAAAATCATTTCTGATTGGGTAAAATGTCGGGCCGGGTCCCCACGCGCTGCGCGCGTATTCCTTGCCTGACCCTACGTGCCCCCTAAAAAAAATCATTTCTGATCGGGTAAAAACGCGCAGCGGGTCTCCACTGCCTTCGGCAGCGCAGTACCGTGCGCGCTGCGCGCGCACAACTTAAGGGATACACGCGCTGCACGCGCGTATTCCTTCCCTGACCCTTCGTGCCCCCTAAAAAAAAAAATCATTTCTGATCGGGTAAAAACTCGCACCGGGTCCCCACTGCCTTCGGCAGCGCAGTCGCGTGTGGTTAAGGTCGCGCGCACAACTTCGGGGATACACGCGCTGCGCGCGCGTATTCCTTCCCTGAGCCTTCGTGCCCCCTAAAAAAAAAATAATTTCTGATCGGGAAAAAATTCGCACCGGGTCCCCACTGCCTTCGGCAGCGCAGTCGCGTGTGGTTAAGGTCGCGCGCACAAGTTAAGGTATACGCGCGCGGTGCACGCCTATTTCTTCTCCACCCTTTCAGGCCCTCTTAATTAACCTACGTATACCAATTTTGAACGATCTAACTCATTTGGCTGAGATGCAAAAGAAAACGTAATCAGGACACCTCAAAACGTGTAAATCTGGTGAAAACTTTCGATAATTTAAAAGAACTTTAAAATATCTTTCGAATGATGTATTAAAAATAATTGAATCATAATTAGAAATTCAAATATTGAAATTTGAAAATATTACAGCGCCATCTGGCGGTACAAATTTCTGTGTTCCACTGTTTGATTCCAATTCAAAAAAGCTTTCTAATGATGTCTAACTTATGAAATTATTTTAATTAGTAGCTGAGATGCAAAAGAAAACGTAATCAGGACACCTCAAAACGTGTAAATCTGGTGAAAACTTTCCATAATTTAAAAGAACTTTAAAATATCTTTCGAATGATGTATTAAAAATAATTTAAATATAATTAGAAATTGAAATATTGAAATTTGAAAATATTACAGCGCCATAAAAGAAAAATGATTCAGGAGACCTCAAAACGTATAAATCTGGTGAAAATTTTCGATAATTTAAAAGAACTTTAAAATATCTTTCGAATGATGCATTAAAAATAGTTTAATCATAATTAGAAATTGAAATATTTAAATTTGAAAATAGTACAGCGCCATCTGGCGGTACAAATTTCTGTATTCCACTGTTCGATTCCAATTCAAAAAAGCTTTCTAATGATGTATTACTTATGAAATTATTTTAATTAGTAGCTGAGATACAGAAGAAAATTAATTCAGGACACCTCAAAACGTGTAAATCTGTTGAAAACTTTAAGTAAAAAAAAGAACTTTAAAATATCTTTCCAATGATGTATAAAAAATAAATTACTCGTAATTAGAAATTGAAATACGCGCATTAGAATATTGCAATTTTTAATCGCAGAACCAATACATGTGACCTCGCTGTTTTTTTTTTTCTTAGCTTCCGTGGAGAAATGAACCTCTTTGAACAGGTTGCCATAGTGATCTACATTTTTACTTTCTTCTATATGTAATATAGAGAAAGTATTGGATTCGCGAAAATTTTCGACCTCCGTTTTTTGACGGATCTACACGTTTTGGGATGTCCTGAACACGAATTGATAGTTTTTAGAAAATGTCTGTCTGTGTGTCTGTCTGTCTGTCTGTCTGTCTGTGTGTCTGTCTGTCTGTATCATTTTTTTGTGGACGCTGTATCTCACGAACATATGAATGAAATTTAACCAAACTTGGTATTTAGTTGCACCCTGACATGAACTGGTGCCCATTAGATTTGGGGATCAATAGCTCAACAGGTGGCGCTGTAATCGCATTTTATGCAAATTTTTAACACGGCAGCATAGGACAAAATTCCGTATAAATGGGCATAATGAGAGTTATTTTAAACTTGTGATTGTAAAATTAATTTGAATTATTGATGATAGTAGTAGTTAACTAGGAAAAAAAAATTGTGCATGGGGGGGCATCGGTTCCCCCCCTGGGGGGGAAGTACCCCCCCGGGGGGGTTAAATTTTGAAGATGGGTATCATTCGAAAGATCTCGTCAATACCTTTAAAACGAATGGTTGAACCATAAATCTGTGATAATTTAAAACAAAGTTATCGATTTTTTTTACTTTTAACAAAAAAAAAAAAAAAAAAAAAAAAAAAAAAACTTAGAAAAAAATTCGATTTTTTTTTTTTTTTTTTTAATTATTGTTAGTGATTGAATATGTATTAATTTTCACAAAAAAAAAAAAGAAAAAAAAAAAATTTTTTTTTTTTTTTTTTTTTTTTATATTGTTACTGATTGAATATGTATAGGAAAATATAGAAGAAAGTCTTGTGGTGGCCACAACATACTAGTTTGATTATGGTTTTCATTTCCGAATGAAGTAAAGCATTTGCAATGGTTTAGAGACTCAGAATTTCGCCGAAGACTGCCGCGATACTGAAAATTAAAAAATTTATAACTCATTCAGTTTTTGAAATTTTCTTTCAATCTTTTGGGAGTTAAATTATGAAAGCGAGATGTATATACAAAAAATAAAAGAAATGATTTATCTCTAAACGCTTTGGAGTTATAAAATGTTTTGCGAAAAAATCGATGTTTCGTAAAATCTAAAAATATGGATCGGTAATCCGTATTTTGTAAAAATGTTTATATGGTTCGAAAGAGGATTAAATGGCCTTTCTTTATATACCAGTTGTTAAGAAATGGAATTGTCACCCTGTCGTACAGGGCGTTTCCAAAAAGACGATCGCGAAAAAACGAAATTTTCGACCCTTTTTAAAACTTTTTTTAAAAATATAAAAAATCCGTATTTAAAAAAAAAAAATTGTACCGTAAGAATCGGTAATAAATGCTCTTTCTCGTCGTACAGGTGTATTTACAATATTTCCAACAGATCGGAAGCGATCGCTTTTCAAAAACCCACGAAATTTTCCCTCTTTCCTTTTTCTTTCAAGGTAAGCGGTCCCAGGCGAAAATTATGATCGCGTGCCATTTTGAATCGTTTTTCCGTTAGACAATGGTCGACATTTTAATAAATATCTCCGCTAATTAGGGTCGCATCGTTTAGCAAATTAGATAACCCAGATCTGCGATAAATTCTCTGTCCGACGGTACCTGTTCTAAGTCCGTGCGACCTTTAGCGGCGGAGCATTAGCTGCGTCAAGCCGTTTCTCACAGACACACAGACAGACACACGCGTACAGATTTTAATAATATAGGAGATACAGATTTTAATAATATAGGAGATTATTATTATTATTATTATTATTATTTATTCTAGACGTTATTTTAAGTATACGTACTACTGCCGTCATGAGGATGTTGATTATATAAATACATATATAAAAAATGTATAATAAATTTTTAACAAGCATTTATCTTTCAAACTTTTAGAAATTTTTATAAAATATTTTAAATTATTTTTTTGTACAAAATTAAACAAGAATCTAACCAAACGCCATTTATTTTCACTTAATTATTTATATATATTTAATTCAAGCCATTTAAAAATAAACACTAGATAAAAACATCTTTATTTATAAAAAAGATAAAAATCTTTTATAACCATCTAGTTAGTTATTCTACATGATATACTGATAAAAGTTATTTTTATTTTTATTTTTATTTATTTATTTATTTTTTTTTTATACACAGATTTATTTTAATCAAGTTTTATCGAGTTATATAAAACTTTATGTCTCAATAGTTTATTTGCAAATTCTTTCACGTTTGGAATTATGTAATCATTCTTCAGAAAACTGAGAAATAAAAAACATGGTTTTCCTGTCATAAAATTCTTCAAAAAAAATGAAGAAAGCATATAAATTTCTATTTATCTTCAATTTGCAAAACAAAACACTGAAAACTACTTTCACATAACTACAGTGCAAGAAATCCAAACAAATTCAAAGAAAGCTAAAATTTATTGCTCAAACTAAAACACTGAGATATTTTAATTCACAAAAATAAGATAATTATTATTTATTTATTTTGAATTTTGAATTTTATCATAAAAGAAGGTAAAATAAAAATGCTTGGATAACTATGTAATAATTAAAAAAAGAATGATTTGGTGTGTCACACACACGACTTTCTCTTACCCTTAAATTTAATACTATAAATACAGGCTGAAGATTAAGAGGTAAGATAACGATGTTATGTAAACCTATGATAAACAATTCAAATCAGGCTTCGGGAGAGTTTTATATGATAATTAATTATGTGTGAGGGGGCTACCGCCCCCCTCAACCCCCCGTTTCATTAATGCACCTAGATTTATATAAAATTTAATTCGATTAGTAAAAAATAAATCTGTTTTTAAAAAATAATTTATTAAAATTATTATTTAAAAAAAATATCTTTTATGATAATGTAGACGATTTCCATATTAGAGAAGTAGTGTAACACTAAATATATAAAAAAAAGAAGTCCATTTTATTCTCAATATTTAAAAAAAAAAAAAAAAAAAAAAAAAAAAAAAAAAAAATACGGTTTTTTTTTAAGGCTTTTTTCGTTAAAAGTGAAAAAAATCAATAACTTTGTTTAAAATTATCGCAGATCGATGGTGTTTTAAAGGTATTGGCGAGCTCTTTTGAAAGATACCCATCATGAAAATTTACTCACCTCGAAGGGGAGGCGAGGCTCCTACATACACAATTTTTTTTTCCCAGTTGACTATCTCTATTACAAAATATATATATTCGTTTCATTTGGTTTAGTGCAGTCTATATACGTTAAACTCTACTTACCTGCAATTTCCCCCATAGACGTAATGTATTACAATTCTCTTGATTGTCCCTGTACACGAACCATTTGCTTGATCTTAACGAAAAGCTTACTGTAGCATCTATATATGATACACATTTAGAATACCAAGTTTGAAATGTCTGCTACTATTTGTTCTTGAGATATGCTGATAACAGACAGACACACAGATAGACACACAGACACACATACATACACACAGACACACAGACATACACACAGACACACAGACATACACACAGACCATTTTCTAAAAACATGATTTTCGTATTCAGGGGACCTCAAAACGTGTAAATATAACAAAATCTCGTGTTCGGAAATTTGACCCAAAAACAATACTTTCTCTACCGAATGAGTAAGAGAAAGTAAAAACAATACTTTCTCTACCGAATGGGTAAGAGAAAGTAAAAACAATACTTTCTCTACCGAATGGGTAAGAGAAAGTAAAGAAGTGTTTCTCCTTTCAGTAGCATCAAACTGGAGACTTCCGCATAGCAGACATTTACGCTACCAAGTTCACCACTAAAGCATCGACCTTTGGTTTAAATAACTTGTACTTAAGCAATTACTGAAGCTTTAACCCTTAAATGCCGAGTGTTGCCTTTCAGAAACATACCCAATTTTCTTTTCTAAAGTATTATTAGAATAATATTGAAGCTTTAAAGCCTCATGTTTGCCAATATGCAAAAAATTGCTTTTTAGCTGTAAACTAGAGAAAAAATAAAGTATGATTTTTACTTTCTCTTACCCATAAAAAATGTAGAGAAAGTATTGCTTTTCGATAAAATTTTCAAAATTGAGTTTTTGTTATATTTACACGTTTTGATGTCACTTTAATCCAAAAATCATGTCTTTAGCGGTTGATCTCTGTGTGTGGGGGTCTGGCTGTTTAAAGCTTTAACCCTTAAATGACGAGCGTTGCCTTTCAGAAACATACCCAATTTGGGTCTGGCTGTTATAAGCATAACTCAAAAACAAATTATAGCAAATTGTTCAAACTTAGTATTTTAAATGTGTATCACACAGGAATGCCATACTAAACTTTCCGTTGAGATCAAGCAAATGGTTCGTGTACCAAGAGAATTCAAATGCATTACGTGTATGGGGGAAATTGCAGGTAAGTAGAGTTTAACATCTATAGACTGCACTAAATCAAATGAAACGAATATATATTTTTTATATGCATGATAACATGTTTCATGTGAAATAGGGTATAGAAATATTTCACTGTTCGTTTACAGGACTACACAAAAGAACTAGATTATAGTGCGACAATACTTGAAAATTGATAGAAGTGTACTTTAGGTTATGCGGTATGTTATTAATATAGGATTATATTTATGTGCACCATACTATATGTACATAACTTTCAGAAGATATACAAGGCTTCCAATATTTAAGCCATAATATTCTTTTTTATTTGCTATTGGAAGTGCTGTACTATAACATTTTACCACGTCCAGGAAAGCTGCTCAGAAGTTGAAATTAACTGCTCATAGCCATATGGTGAATATTGCATTTTTTTAAGCTAAATATTTATTGCTTGGTTTTTCGTATATTTGCACGTTTTGAGGCTTCCTGAATACCGAAGTAAAGTTTTATAATTTGATCTTTGTCTGTGTCTATTAGAGTAAATTAAAAACAAATAACTTCAGGCGATCCAAATAATGTATTTTGAAGTGAATACGTTTGTTACTAGAAAAGTTTGTTCAAGATTGATAAGTTTCAAGAAATTATGCGTGTGAAAGTTGTCTGAATAATTTTAAATGAACTTTTGAACTTAATAACAGATTTGAATTTCATATAAATGTAGAAACAATAATGAAACGGGGGTTGAGGGAGTGGTAGCCCCCCTCACATAGAATCATTCGACAAATAAAGCTGCTCCGAAGTCTAATTTGAATTGTTTTAACACAAGTTTACGTAACAGTACTCGTTCTCTTAATCTTTAATCTTTAATCTGTACTTATAGTATTAAATTTCCAGGTAAGAGAAAGTCGTGTGCGTGACACACCAGATTATTTAAAGTATTTTTCTCGTGATTTGTTTAAGAGAGGAAAGAAGTATGAAATTTTTTATTAATGATTTAAAGATTAATGATTAGTGATTTAAAGATTAATGATTAGTGATTTAAAAATAATCAGGAATTTAAGGGTTCAAGTTTTTTTTTTTTCTTAAAATTGTTTGGTTAGTGCGTCTATTGCTTTAATATGTTTTTGCGTTCATAGTATACTACAATTCTGTGCAATTTCGTTTCGATATGAATTTTTCTCTCCTTGTTAAGGGATCTTACTCTAAAATTTGCAATACTTAAACGATGAATTATTGCGCACCACGTTTCTAAAAATTTTTGTAGTAGCTGAATTGAATTTTTTTTTCTCGTAAACGCAGAATTTAATATTTTGCACTATATGTTTCTTTTCTTTTTTTTAATAATTTTCTATAAATTTTATCTTATAAAAATTAATGTCCAATTTTGCTTAAACTTGCATTAAAAATTGTATTATAATGATATCAGATTACTTTTAAAATTTCATTTATGAACAGCAATGACTATGAACGTTCTAATTTGAAAATTTCGCAAATTATTTGAATTTTACGATTTTTTTTAACATTGCAGAATAGGGCATAATTTCGCATAAACTTTCATTTTTAGGAATGTTTAAGCCTAAATATGTCAGATCGCTTAAAAAATATCATTAAAGATACAGAAATGTATGTACGTCAGTGACTATGAATATTCTACTTTGAAAACATCGCTAGTTATTTCAAATTCAATATTTTCTTAACTCGTTAGCGCCCAGTGTCCTCATCTGAGGACAGCTAATAAAATGACACGTATATTCTTTATGGTTTGTTGGAATGATTTCTGCTTTTTAGTGACAGTTTATAGCGTCACTCTAAATGATCCCTAAAAATTTTATGTGCCTACTATTAATTATTATTTCATAATTTGGATAATAGTCATTTTATGATTTTTCATTCGTCGCACATATATTTGCTTTTTGCTTAGGTGTACTAACTTAAATCAAGTTGAATAATAATATATATTATAATACTTTACTTTAGAGATCTTTTTCAACATATAATAGGAAATTAATCTGTTATCTCAAAGATTTTCTATCTCGAAGTTTTCTCGCTAGAACACTAAACGTCAATAAATGAAGATAGGCTTTAAATTTAAAACTATTAGAAGAATTGTTTAAGTTAATATATTTTACTGTCAGTTGTCTATATTAATTGAGAAGTGAAATAATCAGCTAGAAATATTTTGCAAAATTAATTCGGGCGTTAACGGGTTAATATGGCAAATAAGCCATGTTAAAGCAGCATTTCGCATCAACTTGCATAATGGGAATTATTGCATTGGCTGTAGTATGGAGCTGCATGAAAACTAAAATGGGAAAGTAATTTTAATAAAATTAGTCAGCAAATTAGAATAAGGTAAATGTGCTGAATCTGATGAAGAGTATGCCTACTTGGTGCGACATTTAAGTTTGTAACCATTTTGAGTGATTAGCCCTATTCAGTCTTCTTCGTAGAAATATGATACGCTTTGTAATAGAATTTTATGAGAACATATATATATGTAAATTATAAGTAACTAAACAGAGTCTACATATGTCAATTACTTTGGTATTGCTAACATTCTTCATAGACTTTGCTAATAATTTAATGTGTAATAAGTTCTGTAATCCAGTATCAGTTTTGACAATTCAAATTTTGCCATGTCTGTACGGCCAGCTTAAAATGCTTGTACACTGATGATAAAAATCCGTACTTTTATGCTGAGGATATCCGTAGGGTGTTCTATCACCCCCATCATATGGTGAAGAAATCTGGAGAGTAAGGGTACATGCAAAAAGATCCTACTCTGCCCCTACATCGGTGTTGCCAGATTTGGGGAATTTTTTATTCAATATCCACCACTAAATTTTAATTGTAACGGCTGCCTAGTCAGCTCGAAGATTTATCGTCTATTTTGTATATTTAATATCACTTCCCAAAATTATTGGTAACTACAAAATAAAAAAGTCCCCAAGTTTGGCAACACTGCCCTACATTCTGAAGAAAACTGGTAAATTTCCCTACGAGTAGGGACAAATCCCTACAGTTTGCATGACAGCCTAGTATCAGCAAAATGGGAACATCATATTATCATAAATAATACTCTTTAAATTTTTAATTAAAATATCCGTTTTAAAATTCAAAGAATTTTAACTGTAAATTATGATTTCAGTTAAAAATTCATTTAATTATAGAATTTTTAATCATAAGTGCAAGTAATTTTGTTCCGGGCATTTAAAATAAAAGGGAATTTCTTTTAGGAAGTTAAAATATTATGCATTTATTTTCCTGTTAATATTTTCAACAATCATCTGTTTTAAATCCAAAGACAGTAAAGCATTTATTTAAGTTTGCTAATCAAATTAACTTTACTCAGTGCGGCATCGTAAATTTTATGAGCGACACGAATTTAATTTATTTTCCCAAGTGTAGCTTTAATGATCAGTTTTACTAAAACTTAGAAACTTCAAAGGTATAAAGTATTTTATTACAATTTCATTGGTATTAGGTTATAGTAAGGCAAAGTTACTGCTGAAATATTTAACACGAGTTGAAAAGAGTATTAAACTTAGGAAACTTTGTAAAGAATCTTGTTTTTACAGCTGTATCACACAGAAAAATGAAAAATCGAAACTTGTCAAGAGACGTGCCATCTTTGTGACACTAAACGTTTGTCAAGTACATTGACAAATTTGCACAAAATTACGCAAAATTTTAAACAATCAAAACACTACCTGACAATCCCATCTAGTCATGAGACACAAAAGTCATTTTATTTTACCATGTATCTTTAATGTGTTTCGTCTGATGATCCGTTTTGGCTCTAAAACTTGTCAGATGACTAACTTTCCAGGTACAGTTTTCATTTTCCTCAAATTTGACCAGGTTAGTCAGATGAGAGAATAAAAAAAAAATATTCCTATTTTGTCAATCGACTAAGAAAAATTTGTTTGGCTAGTCCAAAAGCTCAGCATTATTATTTTTTTTTTCCTTTAATTATTTTTTATTTGTTTATTTATTTTTTGTCTCCTTCTGACAACTTGAGTTAGTCAACCGAAATCGAAAAATAAAGAATAAACTCATCGCATTTGGCGGGATAGTGCAATTGCCGTTGGAGTGACTTTCATTTTAGAAAGAGAACAAGAGATTTTTTAGTATTCAGAATCAGCGAATCGAGTTTACAGCCAAAAGTAAGTGCTAAATACTTTATTTTATTGTAAGCTTTGTTAGAATAGTAAATTGTAAATTTGTAGAATTCTAAAGCTTCGGCAATCTTCTAACAATATGAATCGTATTTAGAATTTGTTCTAATTTATAAAGTTGTTTAAAATGTATAAAATTTAAAACACGTTATTTTAAATCTAGTTTTACGTATCGTTGTATTATAAAAAAATAAGTATATTTAATTTGTCTAAGCTATAGTTGTTTACATACACTTTTAACATTAAGCTCATATTAATATTTTTGTACACAGAATAGTAATGATTTATTTTTCCCTAAAGATGGTTCAGAAGGTATTTGGATTTCCAAAGGACGTCAATTTAAGAAAGATATAGAAAAATGCTATCCATGGTGATTTTGAAAGAACTCCGAATTTTAAGGTATGTTTTTTAAATTATCGTTTGCAACATTATATCTATCTTAGAACAATAAAAAATAATATTAATACTTTTTTTTATATTTAAACTTTTTAATGAGATAAATTAAAAAAATTTAAAGGTTTCTCGTTTATCTGTTATTTTATTTATTTATTTTTTTTTTTAAATTCCTGTAATAAATAATTTTTTAATTTAAATAATTTTGGCAAATGGTTGATAATAGTATGTAATAAAAAAAAAAGACTTTTTATCATTAAATGTTTGATACCAATTTTTTTCAAAGCAACTTTTCGCAAAAATAATATGAATTTAATATTGCATACTATATTCTGTTCTCAATTTAAAGTCAAATTGTTCTTGTATACAATATTAATTATTAGCGATAAATAATAAATATCTTGGTAAATATATATATGTATATATAATATATATATATATATATATATATATATTCAACTTCATGTTACTTGTTTCATTCAAATGATTGATGATTGTAATAAAAGGTTGATATTTTTAATTATTATTATTATTTTTTTTCAATACAAATTTAATCAAAAATAATATGAGTTTAAATTATTAGATACTGTATTCTCGATTCAAAATCAAATTGTTCATGCGCAGCATATTAAGTATTCGTGATAAACAAAGGATATCTTGTTAAAAATATGTACTTAATTTCATGTTATTTGTTTCATTCTTAACACATTTAAATTTAAAAACTATTTGATATTTCAATTTAAACAACATTTTTTTCTTTTAACTATGCTCTATAAATTAAGTAGTCGATTGCAAACATTTAGTCAGGGCCTGATTACCCAAAAGGCTCGGGAAGCACAAGCTTCCCCTCAAAAATTTAACAGGGGGCCTCAAAATGACTAAAAACAGGGTCTTGAATTTTCTATTTTAGATTTTCACACTGAGATTGAATTTTTTCTGAGAAAGTTCACCTAAAGCAAGGTAAAATAACCACTATTTTGGGAAAATTCTATTATTTAACGTCAAAAATTTGAATGTTCTTAATTAATGAGTTATACGATTTTAAAGTTGTGGGTGGAAACCACCTAGATATATGAATGAATATATATATATATATATATATATACACATAAACACACAAAACGTTTTTATCAATTGCATTTTTATATTACAATATGTAATAGGAAAACAAGATTTCCCGAAATCAAAGGGAGCCCCGAAATGATACTAAGCTTCCCCTAGCTTCAAAGCTTAATCGGGCCCTGCATTTAGTTGTATACGCTATTTCCACAATAACTTAAAATTCATTTTGATTTTCTTCTACATATATAAGAATGAAGTACTGGATTTTTGAAAATTTTCTTTTTCTAGCTTTTGGTGCATTTACAAATTTGAGATTTCCTTAAACTCGATTAAACCATTTTTAGGAGATGTCTGTCTGTGTATAATCAAAATTTTATGTTTTGGGTGCTGTATCTCACAAAATAATGAACAGAATTGTACAAAAGTTTATATTTGGATGCACTTTCACATAAATTCGTGCTGAATAGCTTTTGGTACATATCATCTAAGAAGTGGCGCTACTATACTGCAATTTTCCACAATTAAGGAAAGACTATATCTTAGCTTCTATTGTGTAGAACTTCACATAACTTAATGTTCAAATAGTCGATTGTGAAAGACTATGTTTATTCAACTTAGGTGCATATCGGTCATCAGGTAATGCCAGTATGTTGCAATTTTCCACATTTAAGAAAATACTGTAACTGAGATTCTGTGATATATAAATGCACTAAACTTGATATGTGCAACAGCCATTATGAACTATTATGCTGATTTAATTTGGACGCATATCGGCCGACAGGTGACGTTGGCATGGTGCAATTTTCTCTGTTTATAGGAGAGCCATATCTCAGCTTCTATGATATGTATGTGCACCGAATTTGATATGTAAGGTGTATGTTATACATCAAAAACTATGCCAAACTAGCTTTTTAAAAACTATGCCGAATCAATTTGGGTGTACATCAGATGACGTGCTGCGCAACTATTACTCTGTGTAAATTTCCAGATAGTTATAGTATCACAGCATCTATTTGTTAAATTAGTTTGTAAAATCTTTATTTGTGAGAAGCTGTGTTAATTACTTTGTGCATTGTAACAGATATATGGTGCTATTATATTAAATAATAATAGAAGAAAATTTTGTAATGGCTACAGCATATACTAATTTTAGATATAGTGGGTTAAATATATGTTAGTAATTTGCAACAGGTAATTATGAATGATTTACTTATAAATTGTCAAATATAGTTCCCCCAGAAATTTTTTTAAATTCATTAATACGGAACATTTTTCCCCCACAATAGTATCAAGACACGGTAAAGGTGTATAAACTTTATCATTAATGGTATAAATAACTTAAACATTTCCATTTTAACAATAAAACTTTTTTTATAATTTACAACAAGTAATTTAAAATAATTTATTTAAGTGGGCATGAATATTATAATACTTACAAAACTTTAAATTAACACCATAAAAATAAAATATCTCGCAACAATTGTTTCGGGTCGAAAGAGCACACGACCCTTCGTCAGGCACCCAAAGTAGGCACGAGTACAGCAGTCAAAGTGGTAATGCACGGCTTTGACTGCTGTACTCGTGCCTACTTTGGTCGCCTGACGAAGGGTCGTGTGCTCTTTCGACCCGAAACCATTGTTGCGATTTTTTTTAATTTTATGGTGTTTATTCAAAGTTTTGTAAGTATTATTTTGCAACGCCAGTTCTGCGGTGCGAATAATTGATAAACCTTTTTTCATTTTCTCTCTGAAACAACAGACAGACGATCAGCCTTTTCTCTCTCTCTCTCTGTGTGTGTGTTTTTTCTCTCTGTGTTTGTTTATCTTCGATAGCGCACATTCGATCTACGACTGCAATTCACAGCTATCGTACTGCTCACCTTTCAAAATATTTTTTACAATTATAAATCTAAATTTATAGGCATATTTATAACTGTAACTAATTTAAACATTAAACACATGCTAGACATGTATCGGAGCTCCCTATTCGTATCCAGAAAAATAGATCCGTATTTGTATGGATCTGTTTTCTTTTCTTCAACGAAACTAATATGTATCTTTTGTAGAAATTGTATGAAAATTAGAAAAGTATTATAAATCTTTTTTGACTGTTATTAATATCTAAATTAAATAAATACAGTATAACCTTGTATTTACATCCTGGAAATTGAAAAGATTTCGCAATTTACATTTTTTTTTTTTTTTTTTTTTTTTTTAAATCTTTATTCTATATTCAATAGAAGAAAGTACTAGATTCGTAAAATTTTCGACTTCCGTTTTTCGATGAATTTGCACGTATTGAAAGTTCCAGAACACGATTTGACTGTTTTTGGAAAATATTAGATATGCCTCTGTGTGTGTGAGAGAGACAAAAATTTTGTGGCGACTGCAACTCTGTAACTACTGCACATTATTGCATATAAATTTATATGTAAATGCACCTTGACATAAATTCGTGCCTATCAACTTTTGGTTCCCCTCCATCAAGAAATGGCACTGCTGTACAGCGATTTCTAGAGACCATGACCATATATTAGGAAACTATATTATACAGGATCTCTAGCGATTTCAACAATTTAAGGGAATGCTATGTCTCATGAACTACTGCAGAGAATTGCATATAAATTCATATGTAGATGCACCTTGACATAACCTAGTCCTTATCAGCTTTTTATGTCAATTTCTCAAAAGATGGCGCTGCTATACAGTGATTTTCACAATTCAAAGGAAGGCTATATCTCAGGAACTACTACACATAAATTTATATGTAGATCTACCTCGAGATAAATTATTGTCCATCCACTTTTGGTATCAATAATTCAATAGGTGACGGTGCTATATAGCGATTTCCATAATTTAAGGAAAAGAGATATCTCAAGTTCAATTGCGTATAATAATAATAATAATAATAATAATAAATGATATGTGAAAAGAACATTATCAGACATTATGCTAATTCAATTTGGATGCATATCGGCCAATAGGTGGCGCTGCTGTACTGCAATTTTCCCCGAGAACGGAAAAGCTATATCTCAACTTCTATGGTGTATAACTGTACAAAATTTGATATATGAGATAACAATTATGAAAACGCATTTTTTAATGTATTATTTATAAAGAATAAAGCTGTCTTTCTTTGTATTTTCAATGCAATTTTTCTCTAAGATGAAAATCGTCTGCATTCAGTATGGTAGGTAATTTAAATAAATAAGATCTTTAATAAATTATTTGTACTGAGCGAATTTGTATTAGAAAATATAAAAAGAAAGTCTTGTGGTGGCTACAACATACTTTTTATTGTTGTTGTTGTTGTTTTAAATACCTTTATTTTTAATAAAATTCAATCCTCGCTTTTATGTGAACGAAATTTTGAATTTTCCTCCATTCATACTTGTATATACAGCAAATATAGAGGAAATACTTGTCGTGATTTCATTTAAAGCTATTATGTTGTGACCACCGCAAAATTTTCTTCTATATTTTCCTATAGGAAAATTCATTAGCCCAGTAAAAATGTTTTCTTAAAACTATTATTTATTAAAATTATCTACCATAATGAAAGCAGATAATTTCATTTTAGAAAAAACTAACACTAATAATAAGAAAAGAAAGACAGTTTAATTCTCTATAAATAAAGTCTTAATAAATGCTTCTTCATAATGGTTACCTCATATATCAGGTTTTGTACAGTTATATGACACAGAAGTTGAGATATAGCCATATCCTGTTCTCAGAGAAAATTGCAGAATAGCAGCGCCACTTATTGGCTGATATGCATCCAAATTGAATCTGCGTAATGTCATATAATGGCTACGTTGATACGTGTCAAGTTTTGTTTGATTATACACAACAGAACCTTAGATACAGCCTTCCCTGAAAACGCGAAAGTCGACGTATAGCAGCACCACCTGTTGAGCAGTTGACAAAAAATATTGGTGGGCACTAACATACGTCAAAGTTTATCTGCATATAAATTTATATGCAAATTCGATTAGTAGTTTCTGAGATATAGCCTTTCCTGAATTTGTGAAAATCGCAGTCTAGCAGCGTCACTTGTTGAGCAAATGATACCGAAAGTTGATAGGCACTAACTTAGGCCAAGGTACATCTGCATATAAATTTATATGCAGTTATCTGCAGTAGTTCCTGAGATAATTCCCACAAAATTTTTGTCACACACACACAGATACATATTTTTCTAAGAATGGTCAAATCGTGTTCTGGAGCCCTCAAAACGTGTAAATCCATTGAAAAGCGGAAGTTGAAAATTTTTACGATTGCAAAAGTAAAAAGAAATATAAAATAAACAAATTTAGGAAACGGATTCCATCAAGGCTGATAATAATAATATTCTTTATTTTATCGTCTTCTCTAGAACAAATAAAAGCAAAGCAGATGTTTAATTGCGAATCATATATATCCGTGCAACCCAAATTATTATAGTAAATAAACATTCCCGTCGAAAAAATGAAATAAATAAAGATACTTTTTTTTTTTTCAGAATATAAGCATTAAACAATGAACTACTATCACTGACCTTGAAGCAGATTTTTGCAATCTCGAAGTTCACAACTCACATAAGTGTTTAATCATTATTATTAGTCTTTTTTTTTTTTTTTTTCAGATTTTTAAGGCAATACAATTAGTAATTACATCTTTTTTTTTTTTTTTTTTTTTCTTGTATGTTCAATGGAAGAAAGTATTGGATTCGTAAAAATTTTCGGCTTCCGGATTCCGACGGATTTACAAGTTTTGAAAGGTTAGACCACGATTTGACCATTTTTAGTAAATGTCTGTCTGTCCGTCTGTGTGTGTATGTATGTGTGACAAAAATTTTGTGGCAACTGTATCTACGGAACTACTGTTCAGAATTACATATAAATTTATATGTAGATGCACCTTGACCTAAATTAGTGCCTATCAACTTTTGGTGTCAATCGCTCGAAAGGTGGCGCTGCTATGCAGCGATAGCATTTATAATATGGTTGTCAACTTTCAAATATGCTTAACAATAGTGTTCTAACAGTGATATATTCATTAAAAAAATAATAATTCAATTAAAAGAAATCAATAAAACCAGATTGATTTTTTAAAAAAATCTCGTGCTTGCTTTTCTAAAGTAACTATACGAATTATAAGGTATGGTGTTATATGACAATATATATATATCATCATTACCAATTTCAGCCTCTATCAATCCACTGCAGGATGAAGGCCTCTGCTAGGCGATTCCAAACTGCCCTGTTTTCGCGCACACACACACATATATCTATATATATAAAATCGTTCTTCCTGACTGACTGAGGGAGTGAGTGAGGGGGTGATTCATCATCGCCCAGACCAAACCCCTGGACCTACAAGCATGAAATTTTGTGACAATGTTCTTTCTATGACGTAGGCATCCACTAAGAAGTGGTTTTACAAAATTCGCCCCCCGAAGGGGGGCGGGTAAAACATGATTTAACAAAATCCTTCATATCTCAAACAAAAAAACAGATATCCGTAAAATTTTTGCTTTAAGATATAGTTAATACAAACGTCTAAAAATCAATTTTTGGAATTTTCGAAATTCGGTCCCCAAGGGGGGCGGAGGGGGGGGGGCAAAACGTGATTTCACATGCGTAAAACGTGATTTCGCATAATCCTATATATCTAAAACAAAAAAATAGATATACATGAAATTTTTACTCTAAAATATAGCTAATACAAATATCTGAAAACTAATTTCTGAAATTTTAGAAATTCAGCCCCCAGGTGGGGCAGTAAGGAGGGGGGCTATGGGGCAAAAACAAATAGAAATACAGTTAGGCCGTTCAAAATTGGTACAGATAGGTTTTAAAGGCCTACAAGTCGAATGAGGATATTTTCGAAAATGTAAAGTTATTAGGAAGGGCGAGAAGGGGGGAGGGGAGAAAGGGGGGGGGGCAAAAAAATAAAAATAGAGATAGATCGTTTAAAATTGGTACATAGAGGTTTCCGATACTTACAAATCAATTGCGGATATTTTTGAATTTGTAAAATTATTAAGAGGGGAGGGAAGGGGGGGTGAGGCGGTAAGGGGGGCTATGGGCAAAAACAAATAGAAATACAGTTAGGCCGTTAAAAATTGGTACAGATAGGTTTTAGAGGCCTGAAAGTCGAATGGGGATAATTTCGAAAGTGTAAAGTTATTAGGAAGGCTGGGAAGGGGGGGGCGGAGAGGCAAAAAAAATAAAATAGAGTTAGATAATTCAAAATTGGTACATAGAGGTTTTCGATACCTACAAATCGATTGCGGATATTTTCGAATTTTTAAAGTTATTGGGAGGGGCAGGAGGGGGGGGGGCGGAGGGGCAAAAAAATAAAAATAGAGATAGATAGTTCAAAACTGGTGCATAGGATTTTTGATACTTACAAATCGATTGCGGATATTTTCGAATTTGTAAATTTATTAGGAGGGGTGGGGAGGTAAGGGGGGCTATGGGCAAAAACAAATAGAAATACAGCTAGGCCGTTCAAAATTGGTACAGATAGGCTTTTGATACTTACAAATCGATTGCGGATATTTTCGAAATTGTAAAATTATTAGGATAGCCGGGAGGGGGGACGAAGGGGGAAAATAACAGAAATAAGAGTTGGAGTATTTTGGGAATTTTTTCCGAAGGCAGTGAGAACACGGTGCGACATTTTTCCTAATCAGATTTTGTTTCTCTCTTTTTTTTTTTTTTTTTTCACGTGATAAAAATTAATGCAATTTTGAGAATTCAGTAATTATAGTGATTCATTTAAAAATAGGGACCAGCGAAGCGGGCGTTGCCTGCTAGTATATATATAATAATTTATGCATAGATTAAGAAAGGTTTTGATAGAATATTTCGTCTCCTCATTGATTTATTTGATTTCCAATGAAGCCATCTATGATATATGCAACTTCTTAATTGAATGCAACCTATGCAATGAGGTGAAATTTACACCTCATATAGCGTATTTCTTAGTAATGTCCTGATGTCTTTTTTTTTTTTTTTTTAAGGTTTGTGAGCTCTACTTTAAACCTGGTGGAATTATACAAACAATAACATATTTTGATGAAAAAGAAGGAAAGTTATATGAAGTCCCAAGAAATAAACCAATTGTTAAAGGTGGTGCTATTCCTACAATTTTCAGTGGCTTGCCATCATGGAGAGCTATTTGGCATAAAAAAATTACGTTTTATTACCTAATTATATTTGTGCTTTTATATTATTATTATGACTAATTTTTATGTAAATTATGGAGCAATCTTCTTCATGAATATGAAACATTTATAATTTTCAATAAAATTATTTTTATCTTGATTTTTGTCTTTTATGTATTATTTCAATTACATAGTTTCAATGAAGGAGAAATCTTATTTAAATAAATTCTTGATTTAAAGAATGTTGAAAGTAATGTTATCAGGTAAGTGAGAGTTATTTTGGATGATCAAATACTTATAAATTATTGTTATGTATTAAAATTTCTCTGGGCATAAAATTTACAGAGATGATTAAAAATAAAAATTCTTATTATATATATTAAAGTGTTTTTAATGCAAATTTTATGTCCACCCTCACCTTGAAAAAAAAAAGTATATCATTAATATTTATGATTTTAAAACTTTAAATAACCTGAAATTTGGAGTTCGATGTTATTTATAGTTTAGTACATTGTATCGTCTATACTGTACATATTGTTTATATTGTCTGTATCAATTGTTAAAGCACGTTGTATCGTCGTACTTATCTGTAATTTTAATCAGGTGGAAAAAATCCATTATTTAAAAAAATATATACATATATTCAGGTGGCTTAAATATTAAAAAAAAGGAACTTAAAAAAAAAAAAAAGTTTACATTTATTTTTGTAACCACAGCGTATAAACCGAAAGCACCGATGAGAAAAAATATATATATTTCTAAATCCATATATGAGGATGTGCATAAAAAGTGGACTAAATCATGTGGCGCCACAATCCTCTTGGAATGCCTTGATAAAAAAGTGTTGGATAAATGCGTGCGTTAATGATAAATAAATATAGGGAAGAATGATTAAACTAGCAAATTCTTTGTTTCAGTAGTTTGTTAAATTTCCAGTATTCATAACTGCTAACTTTTTTAATTGATTCTGAAATGTTGTTAGTATATCGCCCTATATTCGCCCATATTCTTTGAGGAGTAATTGTCTTCATATTTAATTGTAATTACATGCTAAAGAAAATTATTCTATTAAGAATGTGGTATGAAGAAAAGGGCAAATGTTAACAACATTCCGGAATAAATTGAAAAAGTTGGCAGCTATGAGTATTTTATTCCAGTTGATGGACAAGTAATATTTTTCAGAAAAGTTTTTAAATGTTTTTTCAAGGTTGAACACCTTAAAAGGGGGGGGGGAATTAAACAATTACAAAAGTAAAGAGGTTAAGACTACGTTTGCAAAAACCTCTGCAGACAAATATGAACCTCTTATTCCTCATAAAATATGAAGGATTTTAACCAATTAAATTTTTTATTAATCTGCATACTTGCCAACTCTACTGTGTTTACCAGTAGACTACTGTTTTTTGGTTATTTCTACTGGCCTACTGTTTTTTGTTAAAAATTTACTATTTTTAGGAACTTACAAGAAAAATGTAAAATTGAACAATTTTCTTGTAAAATATATAGACGGAAAATAAGCAGAGAATAAATATAATAATGAAATGAGATCTATTAAATGTATGTGTAAAAATTACAATACTGATTTTAATTATCTCAAAATATACCTAAATTTTAGGGGGGTTTTACTTTCATCACCCTACTACCATAGGTAATGGAAGTATTGTATTCGGTCCAAAAATTCGATATCGATATTTCACCTGATTTCCACGTTTTACGGTCCCCTGAGTCCAAAAATGTGGTTTTTGGCAATTGGTCAGTGTGTGTGTATATGTGTGGAATCTTCTGGCTATCATATCTTCGAAACTAATAAAGATAGAACTACAAAACTTCAGAATCGAGACAGGTCTGGTGTACAGATGAATTTTCCAAATGTTGGTAAAAATTGAAAAACCGGAAGTGGGACATCGGAAACCAGAAGTGGGACAGTAAATCCGTATTTCAAAAACGGCTCTATCGATTTTCTTCAAATTTGCTATATAAACATTCTATTAGATGTCCTTTCGAATGATATAGTTGGTTTAGGATAATTGAAAGGAGTATAAATAGCTCAATTTCAGGTCTCGCAAGCGCATTCCTTTAAAAACGGCTGCACGGAATTTTTTGAAACTCGCCATATTAACTCCCTTTTAAATATCCTTTTGTATGTAATTATTGTTTGCCAGTCAATAATTGCGTTTTGATAAAAGTTGTTATCTAAAAAACGGCTCTAACGATTTTCTTGAAAATTGTTACATATAAATCAATTTTAGATATCCTTTCTCATGCATTACGTGGTTATTACAGGAAAATTAGCAGTCATCTTGCTTAGGTAGGCCAGTTTTAGATCTCGGAAATTGGTGTTTCAAAAAAATAACTACCTATATATATATACTACTATATATATATATATATATATATTTAACCTCGCTATATGTAAGCTTCGTTTCATATGTCTTTACATGTGTATAAAATTTTTCTTACTGGAAAAATTTTAGGTTTCTACTTCTTTAAGTCACTTTTATATCTTGTGATCACTTTATCTAAAAAAAAATCTGGTGTGAAACAACCACACGACTTCCACTACACACTATAACACGTATTATATGCATGTTTTAGAAATAATGTGGTCAGCGAAGACATAAAATTGACCTAGCGAAGTACACAGAAAAGAAATTTCCTGTAGGAGAAAGCTAATATATATATATGTATGTGTGTGTGTGTAAAACAGAATTTACATAGC
Organism: Salticus scenicus; assembly: GCA_963930645.1. Lineage (NCBI taxonomy): Eukaryota > Metazoa > Arthropoda > Arachnida > Araneae > Salticidae > Salticus > Salticus scenicus. The sequence continues at coordinate 104,502,071 of OZ005656.1, read as the reverse complement.
GAGTTAAAAAATAATAGAGTTATTTTTTCAAACACCAATTTCCGAGATCTAAAACTGACCTACCTAATCAGGATGACTGTCATTTTCCCTGTAATAACCATGTAATACATGAGAAAGAATATCTAAAATGGATTTATGTAACAATTTTCAAGAAAATCGTTAGAGCCGTTTTTGAGATACCAACTTTTACCAAAACTTAGCATACTCAGTTGTTGACTGCAAAACAATAATTACATACAAAAGCAGATATAAAAGAGATTAATATGGCGAGTTTGAAGATATTCAGTACAGCCGTTTTTAAAGGAGACCTGAAATTAAGCTATTTATATAGGACGCCTATCAATTTTCCTGAACTAACCAACTATATCATTCGAAAGGACATCTAATAGAGTGTTTATATGGCAACTTTGAAGAAAATCGTTGGAGGCATTTTTGAGATACTGACTTACGTTCCCAATTCCGGTTTCCGATGTCTCACTTCCGGATTTCCAATTTTCACCAAAATTTAGAAAATTCATCTGTACACCAAACCTGCCTCAATTCTGAAGTTTCGTAGTTCTATCTTTATTAGTTTAGGAGATATGATAACCAGAAAATTTCACACATACATACACCACTGACCAATTGCCAAAAACTACTGTTTTGGACTCAGGAGACCTTAAAACGTGTAAATCAAGTGAAAACTCGAATTTGAATTTTTAGATCGAATACAATATTTCCATTACCTACGGTAGTCTGGTAATAGAAGTATACCTGGGATCTGTTGACTAACTTTCTTAATCAAGTGTAAAATATGACTAACTTGCCTTGTCTGGCAACTGCGGTTGTTGACTAACCTTCCTGGTCAGATAATTATGATTGTCGACTAGCCTTCTTTGTCTGATAATATTAACCTTCCTAGTCTGGAATAGTGTTTTGGTGACTAGTTCAGCAAGTACACTTTTCAGTTTTTTGACTAGTTCAGCAAGTGCACTTTTCAGTTTTGGAGACTAGTTCAGCTAGTACACTTTTCAGTTTTGGTGACTAGTTCAGCCAGTACTCTTTTCAGTTTTGGTGACTAGTTCAGCCAGTACACTTTTCAGTTTTGGTGACTAGTTCAGCAAGTACACTTTTCAGTTTTGGTGACTAGTTCAGCAAGTACACTTTTTAGTTTTTGAGACTAGTTCAACAGGTACACTTTTCAGATTTGGTGACTAGTTCAGCAAGTACACTTTTTGGCTAGTCAGCAATTTTGGTTAGTCAATTCTGTATTGTCAGTTGAGCATTTTGTCAGGTCACTGTGACCAACTTATTTTTCTGTGTGTGTAGAATTTAAAAAATAAACACTTTGAATTTTAAAAAGAAGTACATAAGATTAAGAAACATTAAATCTATAATTTATTCAATAATTTAAAAATTTAGAGATTATTTACAAATTTAAAGGAAAAATAAAAGACATATGTATATATATATATATAGTTCATACTTTTGAAGAAATATTAAAAAGTTTATTTCGTGATTTATGGAAATACTTATTATTTCAATACATAAAATATGCAATCAGTTTTATAGGACAATTCAAATTCTGAAAAATCGTTTGAAAAAATATCGCATTTATAAATCATCGCAACTAATCCATGTTAATAATATTTACGGAGTTGATTCATTCCATATACAGGGTGATTAGAAAAAAAAAAAACTACCGCGATATATGAAGCTGAATAAAAATTTGGTGGAAGGTATTTTGAGGTATACGCTCAAGAATTATATAAAAAACAACAGTTAAACTATAACAGTTATGGTTACAGTGACAAAATTTTGAAAATTTCAAATGGCAACACCTACTTTTTTTTATTGAAATGGAATCTCCATAGCAAAAAACCATAAATAGCGTTGGAACGGTACCTCTAGCATGAAAATCACCAACGCTAGGCATTCTAAGGAAAAAAAGAGAAAACAGCTATGATGTGCCTACCAGAGCATGACTAACATTGTTTTCAATTTCTCGGAACGGTATAGTAGCTATGGTCTCATATATCGGGGTAGTTTTTTTCTAATCACCCTGTACATAGCGTATTTTATTTTCCCTCATTTTCTAGCAGTGAAAACAAAGAATGCAAGATTAAACTGTTTCAGATAAATAGTAAGTGAAGTTGGGCACAATGGACCAGGCTCAATTACTTTTAAAAATATATTTTTATTTTTTAACCATTAGAAGACCTTAGTATTCTTACAGTCGTACAACGAAAACAAAATAGAAAGTGATAACGAAACATTTTTTTTTTCGGTAAGTTCTCTTCAGTACTTATGAGAAAAAGTGATCTCGTTATTTTATTTATGTTTTAACTGTTTCAGTTAAAATTAGAGAAGGGAATTGAACTCCATCATAAAACAAGTTAATTCATTTAATAATTATTTGTAGCATGTTTAATTTTTATAATAAAGAATATATATATGTATATATATATATATATATATAACCATCAACCATAGACCACCCTACTCCAAGTAATAAAACAAAAATATCTTTTTTTTTTTGTTGTTAATTACAATAATTGAGTCCCTGTTTCAATAATTCTGTGTATTTACATATGTTTGTTTTCAGATTTTCAGTTTAAACTACACATGGTAAAGGCTAACATTAATAAAAGTTTAAAAAATAAAAGATTTGAAATTGCTTTAGTATTTAATAAATTTTATACTAATAGAGGAGACACGTTTTACTCTTTTTTACAATTGAAGTTTTTAATTCCTCAATACTTATTATAGGTATGGGACATTTTAGTAGTCATGACATATTTCTTAATTGATTTACAGGTTTTGAGAGGTAAGGGATTCAAAAATCTTTATTGTGTCCAAAATACGATGACAGAAGTATGGAATATGTGATTTTTGGTTGAGAGACGTGTCTAGATACGAATCCCCCGCATATCCAGGGCTTTGTGGCATTTGCACAGGCTATTGGTCTCGCTGAGAAAGATGACATTGCAGTCGTTAAGAATGCACATTCAGGCTTGTACCTCCGTTATAAAGTTACTTTACAAAGCATTAAGCTTTACAATATAACTAAATTATCAGGCTGCTGCGGTATTTGGATGCATAATCTTGATCATTTTAATGCTAATTATACTTCATTTAAAAAATTAGGCAGATAGGTATCATTTAATGCTAAAATAAAAGGCGGTGTTATAAAAATTAGACCTAAAATTATATTAGAAGTTAGTGTATTTGTCAATTTCTTAACCTGTGTAGACATTAGCTCGATAAATATTTATTGTAAATAAGTCGATACAGTTTTAAATATTATTTATGATACTAGGAAAAACTTTAATGAGTAGCAACATTTTATTTTTAAAATTCTAAATTTTTATTGAAAACAAAATATTTTCATAACATGGTAGAATAAGGCAATATTTCTCATAGATTTTGCATATTAAAATTATTGTAAGAAAAACAAAATGAAATAGAATATGAAATCTAAAAGAAATTTATGAAAAAGAAAAAAAAAATAATTAGATATGATACGTTACTAAGTAATGTTCATTTATACCAACTGCAGGTTTTCGAGTCAATTAAATTAGTATGCTCCATTTATGGCCCTAAAAAGATATGCGTTTAATTTTAAATACAAAAGAAATGTATTTAATTACAATGTTAAATAATATTTATCGTAATACTGCAATAGAACTTTTTATATAATATGATGCAACGTGCCCCGATGGAGGGACAAAGTTAATCCAGTCTTGAGGCCCTTGCTTTCACTCTGCATTCGCTGCAAGATTTTGTATATATATATGTATGTATATTAACATAATATTTTCAAAACAAACATAAGATGGTGAGACAAATTCAATTATTTTTATGGAAAAAAACTAGATAATCATTTTCTGATGAATTAAAAAATGAAAAGTAGAAAAGTAGACCAACAACTAACCCCACAAAAAATAATAATGTAGTACAATCTGCATTTACGTGCAAAATGCATATATTTTCAGAATTTTGAACACTCATGCAAGTTATATAATAGCAGGAGACTTGGCGTTTGAATATTAAAACAGGAATAAACTACTACGTCAGAAACGCCAAAGAAAAATTATTGAGGTGCATACGGTAGCCTAAAGCGTACCGTCTTCAGTGCAAAAGGAATTCTGATTCTGGAGAAGTACTCGTATATATAGGAGAGGGACCGGATTTAGTTCAACCAATATGATTACGGAAGAGGTGGGGAGTGTGGCCAATAGGAATTAAGGAATGTGTAGCTGTGTAAACAGTAGAAAAATTAAGGAAATGTGGACTGAATGTAAAATTTCCAACAATCAGACAAATAGGGAACAGCGAAATCACAATTTACAAAGTTTTTAAAATTTTTATAAGTATGAAAAGCTTCAAGGAATTCGAGTTCATGAATGGATTTAGGTCTGCAAATTATTTTAGCTGAATTAAATTTAAAATTATGATTTTCCTCCCAGCAATGTTTAGAAATAGCCGATTTATTGGTTTCTTGTTTGCGGACGTAATTTATATGTTCTTTTAGACGAAATTTAAGACTGCGTTTAGTTTGGCCAATATATGATAAACCACACTGACAGGAAATACTATAAATACCCCAAGAATTATGCATATCAATAGGATCTTTTAACTTAGAAAAGGTGAGTTTATTGGAAGGCGAAAATATTATTTTAAAATCATATTGTTTGAGAATTTTAACTATGGTTTGACTGGTTTTAGAAAAATGGGGTAAAACAATACTGATATTAGATCTAATATCAGTATTGTTCACATCTGTTCTGTAAATGTTCACATCTGTAAATGTTCACATCTAATATCAGTATTGTTTTACCCTATTTTTCTAAAACCAGTCAAACCATAGCTAAAATTCTCAAACAATATGATTTTAAAATAATATTTTCGCCTTCCAATAAACTCACCTTTTCTCAGTTAAAAGATCCTATTGATATGCATAATTCTTGGGGCATTTATAGTATTTCCTGTCAGTGTGGTTTATCTTATATTGGCCAAACTAAACGCAGTCTTAAATTTCGTCTAAAAGAACATATGAATTACGTCCGCAAACAAGAAACCAATAAATCGTCTATTTCTAAACATTGCTGGGAGGAAAATCATAATTTTAAATTTAATTCAGCTAAAATAATTTGCAGACCTAAATCCATTCATGAACTCGATTTCCTTGAAGCTTTTCATATTTATAAAAATTTTAAAAACCTTGTAAATTGTGATTTCGCTGTTCCCTATTTGTCTGATTGTTGGAAATTTTACATTCAGTCCACATTTCCTTAATTTTTCTACTGTTTACACAGCTACACATTCCTTAATTCCTATTGGCCACACTCCCCACCTCTTCCGTAATCCTATTGGTTGAACTAAATCCGGTCCCTCTCCTATATATACGAGTACTTCTCCAGATTCAGAATTCTTTTTGCACTGAAGACGGTACGCTTTAGGCTACCGAAACAGCTGTATGCACCTCAATAATTTTTCTTTGGCGTTTCTGACGTAGTAGTTTATTCCTGTTTTAATACTCATGCAAGTTATCCCATCTTCAAAATTTGACAGAAAAATGTCACTTTTTTCATCTACCCCTGCAGTGTTGCCAGATTTTTCTGCATTTTTATGCAATAGTCACCGACAATTTTGAGAAGCGATATTTCATATGTACAATCGAAGAGTAATCATGGAAGTGATTAGGCAACCGTTACATTTAAAATTTAGTGGTGGATTTTGAATGAAAATTTGCAAAATCTGGCAACTCTGTATCCTTGTTGTTGCAAACATTTCTAATTTATTTCGTAACATTTTTAGTATCAGCCTTTTTTACTTTCTTCTACATGTAATATAGAGAAAGTATTGGATTCGCGAAAATTTTCGACCTCCGTTTTTTGACGGATCTACACGTTTTGGGATGTCCTGAACACGAATTGATAGTTTTTAGAAAATGTATGTATGTGCGTCTGTCTGTGTGTCTGTATCATTTTTTTGTGGACGCTGTATCTCACGAACCAATGAATGAAATTTAACCAAACTTGGTATTTAGTTGCACACTGACATGAACTGGTGCCCATTAGATTTGGGGATCAATAGCTCAACAGGTGGCGCTGTGATCGCATTTTATGAAAAATTTTAACATGGCAGCATAGGACAAAATTCTGTATAAATGGGCATAATGAGAGTTATTTTAAACTTGTGATTGTAAAATTAATATGAATTATTGATAATAGTAGTATTTAACTAGGAAAAAAAAATTGTGCATGTGGGGAAGTACCCCCCCCCCGGGGGGGGTTAAATTTTGAAGATGGGTATCATTCGAAAGATCTCGTCAATACCTTTAAAACGAATGGTTGAATCATAAATCTGTGATAATTTAAAACAAAGTTATCGATTTTTTTTACTTTTAACAAAAAAAAAAAAAAAAAAAAAAAAAAAAAAAACTTAAAAAAAAATCGTATTATTATTATTATTATTATTATTATTATTATTATTATTATTTTTTAAAACGAAATTTTACCAAACTTGGTATTTAGTTGGTCCCCGACATAAACTGGTGCTGATTATATTCGGGGATCAATAGCTCAACAGGAGGCGCTGTGATAGCATTTTATCTAAATTTTTAACATGGCAGAATAGGACAAAAATTCGTATAAATGTGCGTAATAAGAGTTATTTTACACTTGTGATTGTAAAATTAATATGAATTATTGATAATAGTAGTACGTAACTATGAAAAAAAATTTGTGCATGGGGGGGCATCGCTTCCCCCCCTGGGCCGTGGGTAAAATTTTGAAGATGGGTATCATTCGAAAGATCTCGTCAATACCTATAAAACGAATGGTTGAACTATAAATCTGTGATAATTTAAAACAAAATTATCGATTTTTTTTACTTTTAACCAAAAAAAAAAAAAAAAAGAAAAGAAAAAAAAAATTCGCATATTTTTTTTTTTTTTTTTAATATTGTTACTGATTGAATATGTATTAATTTTTACAAAAAAAAAAAAAAAAAAAAAAAAAAAAAATCTTTTTTTTTTTTTTTTTTTTAATATTGTTACTGATTGAATATGTATAGGAAAATATAGAAGAAAGTCTTGTGGTGGCCACAACATACTAGTTTCATATAACTTTTTTTTAAAGAGCACATTATTTATTTAATTGTGCTTATATATTGTAAAAAATTACAGTAAAACGAAGTGGTATTGAGATATTAAGATATAATGTGCTCACGTAAATGTTTCCCTACTTTGCTGTTCTACAAATAACCATTGTGCTGTGTCTTCTGCTTTTATAAGCTTAGTCTGCAGTGAAAAGCTACGATGAGTAGTAGTTAAAAATGTATCTATTGAAATTTATTGTAAGTAACAAAATCGAAATTAATTTAATTTAAGTTTACTCATTAAAATAAATTAATCAAATATATATATATATATATATATATATAAATGGTGTCTTAATTATAACTAATACCGAATTGAATTAGCTTTTTTCTACTGTTTATGCTTAAAGAAGTACTTCAAAACATAAATAAATAATCATATGGTTCAGAAGCCAATCTGTGTAAATAAAAAAAAAAAGAACAGAACAATTTTACTTTATTATTACAATAATAATTTATTACAATACATTACAATACATTTATTACAATAATACTTTATTATTACAATAATTTTACTTTATTATTACAATAATTTTACTTTATTATTACAATAATAAGTCAGCAGTTTAGCAGACATTGATAATGTTGCTATCTGGCAGATAATAATGAAATTATTTACTTATTTGTGTCTAAGAAAAAGCTTTTAATTCTCTACCGTTTACAATACGTAAGTAACTTTTCATTTAAGATAAGTTATATTGATTGACTTCTGAACCATACAATTCTAGATTGATTTAGATTATTTTTACTAAATGATTTTTCCAACTCAATAAGAATGATGTCAGAGGAATGACAAAATAATAAGTCTAATTTTATTATATGCATCAAAATTATTCGCATTTAAATTTAGCTTGAAAAATTTTAAAAAGATTTATTGATTAATTTGTAGGTATATTACAATATTTAGGATAAACACATTTAGAATAATGACTATAAATAACAAAACCCAAGATAGACACAGGGGAATTTTATTTTTTACTGTTTCATTTCAGCAATATAAGCTTTTTAAACACTGTATTGAAAAACTAAACTACGGAATTTTTATAATAAAACACTATTATGTATTTTTATTTTATAAATTAAAGATAATCACATTCAGAATAATGACTATAAATAACAAAACCCAAGATAGACACAGGGGAATTTTATTTTTTACTGTTTAATTTCAGCAATATAAAATTTTTAAACACTGTATTGAAAAACTAAACTACGGAATTTTTATAATAAAACACTATTATGTATTTTTATTTCATAAATTAAAGATAATGCAGAATTTATACACTCTCTTCATCTTCCAAAATGAATTTTGTCACCTTTTATTTAAAATTAAGGTAAATTTTATTTAGAAGTTTCCTCTGAAACGATTACAGAATTCCGAACGTGAAAGAAATTGCAAATAAAGAGGTGAAAAATAACGTTTCATCTTACGGCATAAAATTGACTAAAATATATTTATGGATATCAACAAAGAATTTTCAACTATTAAAACAGGAATAAACTACTACGTCAGAAACGCCAAAGAAAAATTATTCAGGTGCATACAGCTGTTTCGGTAGCCTAAAGCGTACCGTCATCAGTGCAAAAAAATAATTCTGAATCTGGAGAAGTACTCGTATATATAGGAGAGGGACCGGATTTAGTTCAACCAATAGGATTACGGAAGAGGTGGGGAGTGTGGCCAATAGGAATTAAGAAATGTGTAGCTGTGTAAACAGTAGAAAAATTAAGGAAATGTGGACTGAATGTAAAATTTCCAACAATCAGACAAATAGGGAACAGCGAAATCACAATTTACAAGGTTTTGAAAATTTTTATAAATATGAAAAGCTTCAAAGAAATCGAGTTCATGAATGGATTTAGGTCTGCAAATTATTTTAGCTGAATTAAATTTAAAATTATGATTTTCCTCCCAGCAATGTTTAGAAATAGCCGATTTATTGGTTTCTTGTTTACGGACGTAATTCATATGTTCTTTTAGACGAAATTTAAGACTGCGTTTAGTTTGGCCAATATATGATAAACCACACTGACAGGATATACTATAAATGCCCCAAGAATTATGCATATCAATAGGATCTTTTAACTGAGAAAAGGTGAGTTTATTGGAAGGCGAAAATATTATTTTAAAATCATATTGTTTGAGAATTTTAGCTATGGTTTGACTGGTTTTAGAAAAATAGGGTAAAACAATACTGATATTAGAAGTGACTGATTTAGTAGACGAAATACGAGGGAGTTGTAATTTTTGGATAGCTTTGTCTATAATGGAAGGGTCATAACCTCTGTCAATTGCGATGGCTTTCAGGTATTTAATTTCAGATTTCAATAAAATAGGATTTGAACAAATATTAAGGGCACGGTTTACAAAAGTATAGAAAGCAGCCATTTTTTGGTTAGGTGAGTGACATGAACGCGCATGGGGAGGAAGGGAGACTGCAAAATTTTTACGATAGACAGTGGTTGAAAATCCATTTACAGTGCGAGAGACGAGGGTGGATGGTAAATGGATTTTCAACCACTGTCTATCGTAAAAATTTTGCAGTCTCCCTTCCTCCCCATGCGCGTTCATGTCACCCACCTAACCAAAAAATGGCTGCTTTCTATACTTTTGTAAACCGTGCCCTTAATATTTGTTCAAATCCTATTTTATTGAAATCTGAAATTAAATACCTGAAAGCCATCGCAATTGACAGAGGTTATGACCCTTCCATTATAGACAAAGCTATCCAAAAATTACAACTCCCTCGTATTTCGTCTACTAAATCAGTCACTTCTAATATCAGTATTGTTTTACCCTATTTTTCTAAAACCAGTCAAACCATAGCTAAAATTCTCAAACAATATGATTTTAAAATAATATTTTCGCCTTCCAATAAACTCACCTTTTCTCAGTTAAAAGATCCTATTGATATGCATAATTCTTGGGGCATTTATAGTATATCCTGTCAGTGTGGTTTATCATATATTGGCCAAACTAAACGCAGTCTTAAATTTCGTCTAAAAGAACATATGAATTACGTCCGTAAACAAGAAACCAATAAATCGGCTATTTCTAAACATTGCTGGGAGGAAAATCATAATTTTAAATTTAATTCAGCTAAAATAATTTGCAGACCTAATTCCATTCATGAACTCGATTTCTTTGAAGCTTTTCATATTTATAAAAATTTTAAAAACCTTGTAAATTGTGATTTCGCTGTTCCCTATTTGTCTGATTGTTGGAAATTTTACATTCAGTCCACATTTCCTTAATTTTTCTACTGTTTACACAGCTACACATTTCTTAATTCCTATTGGCCACACTCCCCACCTCTTCCGTAATCCTATTGGTTGAACTAAATCCGGTCCCTCTCCTATATATACGAGTACTTCTCCAGATTCAGAATTATTTTTTTGCACTGATGACGGTACGCTTTAGGCTACCGAAACAGCTGTATGCACCTGAATAATTTTTCTTTGGCGTTTCTGACGTAGTAGTTTATTCCTGTTTTAATATTCCAACGCCAAGTCTCCTGCTATTAATTTTCAACTATATTTTATCTATGACTAACTACATTACTATAAAAGTTTTAAAATTTTAACGTTCTTCATAAATAAAAGTATTTTTTTCTGCTGTATAATTTTGAACGTTAAAGATTAAACAAAGACAGAAAACAAAAAATAAATAAATAAAAAGAAGTCATAAATATAGAAATTTTCATTAAATTATTTTACTTAAGTATAAAAGTAGGAACATATATCCATAGGTTCATCATTTTTATTTCGTAAGAAAAAAGGAATTTTATATTTTAGGAAAGCTGCTAGAAAGAAGGTGACATAATAGTTGTTAGACATTTCATTATACTTTTTTTAGTCATTTAAACCAAAGTTAAAAAGTGTTTATGACTTCAGTTTGTCTGTCTGTCCGCCCTTTAAATCCCGTAAATATTCATGAAATTCTTTAAAACTAATATATGTTATTCAAATTCACAATGGAATGTTCTCTATTGAAAATGGATTAAATACCACCATCGAAATTTGCACCGGGACACTGAAAGAATTCAAAGGTATTACTTTCAGAGAGAAGTATTTCTATAAATGATATTATACTGCCTTTATTTTTGCGAAAATCCTGCTGAAATTGAAATTTCTTAATCATATGCACACACACACACAGATGATTTCCATAGAACATAGTATGATTAGCATTAAGATTTACAGAGCAAAAATATTCAGATACATTAAGTATAATATACTGAAATTACTGTAATTGCATTTCGTTTTTATTGAACTCTTTAAATAGTTTCCATAAATGTCCAAGAGTGGTTCCATTAGTTTACATGTATGTGTTTCTGCCTGACTGACAGTCTGACAGTCTGTCCGATTATCCGCCTCTAATATAGTAAATATTTTCAGAATTTCATTAAAATTATGTATATTATTCAAATTAATTATGGAATGTTATCGATTTAAACTAGTACAAATATCACAACTGGTGTGTGTACAGGGACACCGAAAAGATAAGGACGCCCAAAAACCAATCCGTTGCGTTCTATGAGAGGTATTTTTAAAAACCATAAAAAAAAAAAAAACCTTATACTGTAAATATTATGATAAAAGTAACATTTATTACTTATATTGTTAAAACAAATTGTAAACATTATTGTTAATTATCGAATAAAAAATCCACCAGATTTGGAAGCACTGGTCACAATTAAGATATTGAGATACGTTGAGAGCGATAATTAGAAAATGCTGGAATTACATTTCCGTTTGTGTTAAGGATTTTAACATTTTCCAACAATGTTTAATAGTGACTAAACTGTTTGTCTTTCTGCCAGTCAGTCTGGATTTTGTGTGATCACATAGGCTAAGTACATAAAAGTTTACACGATGCAACCCATACGTAGTTGGAAAGTGCTAATAATCTACACGAACCACATGATTTTTCGCTCTTGTTTTCATCTGGAAAATTAACATTTTTATATTAATTGATTAAAATAATATACCCTGTTATTTTATATTTTACTTATAAGTGTTTTAAAAGGATTTGGTATCTTTGACGGCACAACTGAATTAGATTTCATATAAAAGTTTATATTTTCAGGCACCAATTTTTATGGTTTTTAATATATTTTTTACAGATTTCAAATTTTTAAATTGGGTCTTCTCCGTTTGCAATTCTTTCTGAATTCATGATCTTCAAAATGCTGAAATAGAATTGTCTGTCCGTCTGTCCACGCTGTAACTCCTGTAAATATTCATGTAATTCCTTGAAACTGATATATGTTATTCATGTTCACTATTGGATGTTCCTTATTGAAAACGGAACGAATACCTTCATTTGTTTGTGTACATGGACACCGGAAAGTATTCCAAAGCATTGTGTTCTATGAGAGGTTTTTCTATAAACCATGTTTCAATGCCGTTACTTTACACAAACCTTAATAAAATTAAAATATGTTATCCAAGTCCACTATCGGATGTCCCCCACTGAAAATAGAGTAAATTCAATCAGCGGTTTGTATACAGGGACACCCGAAAGCATTCTAAAATATTACGTTCTATGAGAGGTATTTCTATAAACCTAATTTTAAAAACTTTACTTTGCACAAATCTTAATAAATTAAAATATTTTATTCATATGCATAAAATAATGCTTCTTATATAATACAGTATGATTAGCATTAGATTTACAGGGCCACGTAAAAATATTCAATTATATTAATGGGTATTACTGGAATTTTGCTGGAATTATATTTTCGTTTATGTTAATAGTTTTTATCGCTTTCTAAATGTTTTAAACGCTTTCCAATAAGGTTGAAAATTGTTTATGACTTCGGATTGTCTGTCTGTCTGTCTATCCACGCTCTAAATCCCGTTAGGTAAAATGGAGCAAATACTAGCACTGGTTTGTGTACAGGGAGACCCGAAAGTATTACAAAGCATTGTGTTCCATGCGAGGTATTTCTATAAACCATATTTTAATACCTTTACTGTACACAAAATGAAATCGAAATATGTTATTCAAGTTCATTATCGAATGTTTCTTATGTAAAATAGAGTAAATACCAGCACTGGCTTATGTACAGGGACACCCAAAATAATTCCAACGCATTGTGTTCTATGAGAGGTATTTTTATGAACAATATTTTAATTCCTTTATTTTACACAATTTTCAATGAAATTGAAATATGTTATTCTAGTTTACTATTGCATGTGTGCTATAGAAAATGCAGTAAATACCACCACATGTTTGAATACAGGGACACCCGAAAGTGTTTCAAAGCATTGCGTTCTGTGAGAGGTATTTCTATAAATCAAATTTTAATAACTTTACTTTGAACAAATCTTAATAAAATTGAAATATATATTATTCATAAGCACAAAAGAATGCTTTATACAAAGTGTGGTAACATTAGCATTAGATTTACGGAGCCACACAAAAATATTCAGTTACATTGAGGGCTTCCCCCAGCGTCCGTAATTATTTTCAGAATTAAAAATATATATATATATGTTATTCAAATTCACTGTGGAATGTTCCTTATTTTAAATGGCATTAATAGGTCCTGTGGAACTGGTATGTGTACAGGGACACAACCCAAAAACGCCAATGCATTGCATTTTAAAACAGACATTTTTGTAAATTACATTTAAAGAACTTTCCATTGTAAAAATCATAAAGAATTTGACATTTTTTGATAATATGCTAATTTTTTATTTTGTATAGAATATGATTTTGTTAACCTTCAGATTTATAGGGCTACACTGAAATATTCAGATATAATAAGGGCTGAAATCTATATATATAAAAGAGTAAACTCACTGACTGATTCACTCACTGATTCACTCACTGATTCACTGACTCAACACGGTTGTGGCGATCCTATGGGAGATAGAGTCACAATTTTTGGTGAGCAGGTTGATTTTAGGACCCTGACGCTCACTAAGACGGGATTTTGCAAAATACCCCCCCGTTCCCCCCCGGGGGGACAGAAGGCAAAAACCACCTTTATAAGCATAACTCGGCTTCAAAATGCTTCACGGTGAAGAAATTGCAGATGGGCAGACTAGACTTGAATACAAAAAAATCATTTTCTGCGATTTTGGAATTTTGGATTTTTAAGGGGGATAGGGGGTAAAAATGAGATTTTCGGGGGCGCATAAGGCAAAAACACATTTATAACTCGGCACCAAATTACTTCACAGTGAAGAAATTGCAGATGGGGAGACTAGACTTGAATAAAAAAAAATCGTTTTCTGCGATTTTGGAATTTTGTATTTTTAAGGGGGGGTAGGGGGTAAAAATGAGATTTTCGGGGGCGCATAAGGCAAAAACACATTTATAAGTATAACTCGGCACCAAATTATTTCACAGTGAAGAAATTGCAGATGGGGAGACTAGATTTGAATACGAAAAAATCGTTTTCTGCGATTTTTGAATTTTGGATTTTTAAGGGGGGAAGGGGGTGAAAATGATTTTCGGAGGTGCAGAAGGCAAAAACACCTTTATAAGCATAACTCGGCTCCATATTGCTTCACGAGGAAGAAATTGCAGATGGGGATACTAGACTTGAATACAAAAAAATCAATTTGTGCGATTTTGGATTTTTGGATTTTTAAGGGGGAAAAGGGGCTGAAAATGATTTTCGAAGGTGCAGAAGGCAAAAACCACCTTTATAAGCACAACTCGGCTCCAAATTGCTTCACGGTGAAGAAATTGCAGAGGGAGAAACTAGACTTGAAAACAAAAAAATCATTTTCTGCGATTTTGGAATTTTGGATTTTTAAGGGGGGAAGGGGGTATAAATGATTTTCGGAGGCGCATAAGGCAAAAACACATTTATAAGTATAACTCGGCTCTAAATTACTTCACAGTGAAGGAATTGCAGATGGGGAGACTAGACTTGAATATAAAAAAATCGTTTCCTGCGATTTTGGAATTTTGGATTTTTAACGGGAGAAGGGGGCATAAATGATTTACGGAGGCAAATTTAGAAAAATACGGATTTTCGAGTAAAAATAATAGCTCAAAGATGTAAAAAAAAAAAAAAAAACCGCCAAGCGTCTTCTTGAAAATATTTCCAAAAACTCATTTTTTGATTTTTTTCCGATTTTTTTTTTTGGAGGGGGGGAGGGGGGGGGGCAAAAAAAAATAAAAATAGTGTCAGATCGTTTAAAATTGGTACATAGAGGTTTTCGATACTTACAAATCGATTGCGGATATTTTCGAATTTGTAAAATTATTAAAAGGGGGGAAAGGGGGGGCAGTATGGGGGGGGCTATGGGCAAAAACAAATAGAAATACAGTTAGGTCGTTCAAAATTGGTACATATAGGTTTTAAAGGCCTGCAAGGCGAATGGGGATATTTTCGAAAGTGTAAAGTTATTAGGAGGGGAGAGACTGGGGTGGGGAGAGGGGGCGGGCAAAAAAATAAAAATAGAGTTAGATCGTTCAAAATTGGTATATAGAAGTTTTCGATACTTACAAATCGATTGCAGATATTTTCGAATTTGTAAAATTATTAGGAGGGACGGGAAGGAAGGGGGGGGGGGTAAAAACAAACAGAGATACAGTTAGGCCGTTCAAAATTGGTACAGATAGGTTTTAGAGGCCAGCAAGTCGAATGGGGATATTTTCGAAAGTGTAAAGTTATTAGGAGGGCCGGGAAGGGGGGGGCGGAGGGGCAAAAAAATAGAATAGAGTTAGAGCATTCAAAATTGGTATATAGAGGTTTTCGATACCTACAAATCGATTGCGGATATTTTCGAATTTTTAAAATTATTAGGATAGACGGGATGGGGGGGGCGAAGGGGAAAAATAATAGAAATAAGAGTTAGAGCATTTTGGGAATTTTTTCCGAAGGCAGTGAGAACAAGGTGCGACATTTTTCCTAATAAGATTTTTTTTCTGTTTTTTTTCACGTGATAAAAATTAATGCAATTTTGAGAATTCAGTAATTATAGCGATTCATTTAAAAATAGGGACCAGCGAAGCGGGCGTTGCCTGCTAGTTATAATATAAAGGCTACGTTTCCTTTTGTGTTAAGCATTTTTAACACTTGCTAATAATGTTTAAGGATGATCAGGAAGTCAATTAGCCTATCTATGCCTTTTAGAAGTACTGTCTGTTCGTTGTGTGGTCTCGTTGGCAAAGAGCATTGAAAGTTATACTATGCAACAATTACGTACATTTGGAAAGTGTTAATAATCAATACGTACCGCATGATTTTTCGTTTTTTTTATTATTATTATTATTATTATTATTATTATTATTATTGCTTACTTTTCCTTCAGAGTGTGATTAAAATAGATAATCCCTCAATTTTACAGAATTAAAATTGCTTGCCATTTTTAATCTAAGATAAAAGCTTAAATATGAACTTCAGAAGTGTCTTAAAAATGCATTTGATAAACAATATTTTGAATCTTGAATTTTGACAAAGCCATATATAAAAGTTACAAAATGTTTGCGCTGATAAATAAATAAGTGCTACGTAAAATAACAATGGTAAACCTTTGAGTTTATCTTTAGTTATATAAGTTCATCATTTACCTATTAGTGAAAAGGGGAAAAAAGTAAAGAAGAAACAAACCATATTTTAAATATAATGTACTTACGGAAGCAATAAATGTGTACACTGAAAACGAATTTTTTAGTCCCATTTTGTATCACAATTCAAATTCATTACTTTATTTAAAAAAAAATAATATATTCTATTCATGAGTTTTAAACAACTAATTACATTTTATAAAATTCATTACAAGTAACAGCATAGTGGTATCCCTTTCAATGTTCACAGCATTTTCTCTCTATCTATACATAAAAGAGTTCTTCCACTTACTCACTGACTCGACTGATTCACTGACTCATCAACGCACAGCAAAATCTACTGGAGCCACTGACACAAAACTGGGTCATATTATACAACATATTGTGTAAGCACCCCATAAGAAGCAATTTTGCAAAATTCATTCCTCAAGGGGAAGGAGGGGTCAAAACGTGATTTCGCAAAAACCTTCATATCTCAAAGAAAAAAAAAAAAAAAAAAACAGACATATCCGTAAAATTTTTGCTTTAAAACATAGCTAATACAAATACCTGAAAATCGATTTCCGGAATATTGGAATTTCGGTCCACAAGAGAGGTTGCGTGGCAAAATGTAATTCCACATGCGCAAAAAGTGATTTCACACACACAAAAAAAAATCTCAAAGAAAAATACAAACATCAGTATAATTTTTGCTTTAAAATATAGCTAACATAAATACCTAAAAACCTATTTCTAGATTTTTAAAAATTCGGCCCCTATAGGGGAGCAGGGGGCAAAACGTGATTTAACAAATACCTTTGCTTCTCAAAGGAAAAAAAAAACAGATATCCGTAAAATTTTTACTTTAAAATATAACTAGCACAAATACTTGAAACCAATTTTTGGAATTTTAGAAATTCAGTTCCCAAGGAACGGGGGAGGAAGTAAAACGTTATCTATATTATAACTTCTATACAATGTAGATATCTTCTATGAAGTTTTAAAATTAGCTCGTTGCAAAAACGTTTACGTTTTAATTTATTTTTCGACATATAATAAAATAATTTTTCAAGCGAATAATAATTTAAAAAAAATAATAAATATTAAATTTCCTTTGGCATATGATAAAATGACGTCTTTGTCAAAATTATATAAAAATAAAAATCCAGCATGCTTTTTCAAGTTTTGCTTCATAATCTTTTTTAACTTACCTCAATTTTAGATTTCCTTTCAATAGCGTTTGTTTATTTATTTATTTTTTGGCAAGGATAGTACGTTTAGCACGAAAGCTAATTCAGCATTATATTAAAGAGCTTTGTTTGTTTATAATCCTGGATATTTTTTAAATTTTGATGCTGAAGTAGATAGGACATTTTTCGCCAAGGACTCTACTTAGCCATTTCAAGACGACTGCCATTTTAAGCCAAATAGCCGATGAAAAATACAAACAAATAAATTATAAAGTATTTAGGAAAAAAAAAGGGGGGGGGGGTATGAAAAAAAATAGAAGCAATAATCACATGTTTTATGTATTTTTGTTTAAAATGGCGACAAAAATTCAAAGGTCACAAAGAGGAGCTATAATAAGCCTTTACCACAATCAGGTTACATATTTATTTATTTATTTTTCTATATACCAACCACTATTAGCTAACTATGAAATACATGTAACCACAATAAATTTGTTGTCTCATAGTACATTGTAATATTATATTTGACATGAAATTGCTGTCATTTATGGTTAACCGGAAAAATCAAATAAGTATTGGAAATAATGTGAAAGGAAATATTACGTACAGTACGTATAGCGTTGTTCATATGTAATTAAAATACAAATATAAAAGGGCTACTTTTAAATTTTTTTGATATTGTGTGTTTCGAAAGTGTTATCTGATAAGCACAAAAGTGGAAGCCCACTGGTACGGCATTGTCGCATGCAATAAGGACACACACCAAAAGCGAGCTTTTGAGCAGTTTCAATGGATTTTATTTTTATTTTTTGTCTATAAAGCGATATAGAAAAGAATTTCTTTTAAATATAGTTACCCGCCAAGCGGTAAATATTCTTCCGGAAAAATCCATAGGATCTGCACTGCAAATAAAGGTGTCTTAATTTAAGACATAAAAACAACTGAAAAATCATTTAAGATACGTAAATGTCTTAATATACACCTAAGACATTATAGATATCTTAATTTAAGACAGAAATGTGTCTAAAATACCAATCCAGACACAAAAAATATCTAAAATGCATAACTATGAGAAATTTCAGACAGCAAATCCGTCTAAATTTTCGTCCATTTTGGAAATTCAGACACTTGCATTTCTTGGCATTTTTTCTTATATGAAATCTACTTTAAGCAACATACTTAAAATAAGCAACATACTATAAATTTCTATCCTCATTCAATAAATATAATACATTTTACATATTAAGTTGCAAAGCGTAAGCAATTTACAATATTAATTTATGAAATTAAATTTTTAATGAATATTACTCTAGATATGTGTATATTTGCATTAAATTATGTTTATTATAACTCATAAAGCAATATATTATAACGCAAAAATTGTTCGGTAAAAAAAAAAAAAAAAAAAAAAAAAAAAAACTATGTAATTAAAGCTAATATTTGATATTTAAAGAAAAAGTATTAATATGAAAGCAAGGAACTTACAGCTAAGAAAGCGAATCTTGAATAATTTGTGCATCACTGTTTTTTATTTATTATATTTTATTTATTAATTTCGATTAAAAAAATCTGTTTTCTTCCACATTTTTACTTGTTCTTAAGCGTAAAACAACGAATTTTCAGGTATTCATGTTCATAATTTGTTTTCTTTTGAAAAACAGTTTAAAGAAGGATCGTTATCCAAAAATATTGAGGGCGAAATAAGGATAGTTTTTCACATTTTTTTATATGCATTTTTTAAAAATTCTAAACCTTTAGATACAAAATTTAATATAATAATGCATATTAACTGTTAGATAGTATATTATTAATAGTTTTGTAACAATAAATACGAATTATAACATGTAATTACCTGCGTTTTGCTAATACTGACTTACATATAACTATAAAAAGGACCTCTGGTGTGTGAAATGGTGGCTTGATTGGCAAGGTACATGGAATTAACTACGACTTCCGATGCTTGGTTTTATATTCCACGACTGATGTGAGTTCGATTCCAGTGTTGGGTGCGAGGCATTTATTTATTTATTTATTTTTTTTTTATTATTTTTTTAAATGCTCTAGAGAATTCTAAAATCTATTTTTAACAGAAAAAAAGAATCGCAGGTAACCTTTATTTATTTATTTATTTATTAAAAAGCCTTAAAAATAGCAGTGTTTTTAAGCCTAACATGGCGGTATTTCTAAGCCTAAAAAACATGGCGGTGTTTTAAGACACTTTAATGTCTTAATTTCAGTTGCAAAAAAGTGTCTTAAAAAGTAAGACATTTTTTTTTCGCTTAAAAAATGACCGTACGTTTAAGACACTTTTTTAACTGAATTTAAGACGTTTACGTTTACAGTGTGACGCCACAAATTTTAGTATCCAACTGCGAAATTTCCCCCTTCCCCCCTTAAGGATGGGAGAGCGTTAAACACATTTCTAAGCATAACTTTGCTTCAAATTATCACAGTAAGATTATTTTTTATGTGTGGGCTGGTTTTGTCTTCCCAACAAGCACTCTCAAGGGATTTTACGAAATATCCCTCTCCCTCCCTTTTTTAAGAGCGAGATGGGGGCAAAAATACGTTTTTAAAAGTAACTCTGCTCCAAATTATCTCAGGAAAGTGACTTTCTTATATATCGGTTGTTTACGCGTACTCAAAACACACACTGCAAAAAGATTGTGAGAAATTCCACCCTATCTCCCTTGAGGGTGGAGGGCCAGAAACGCATTTTCATGAGTATCTCTGCTCCGAACTATCTTTAAAAGGCTATTTTTTATGTGCGGACTGGTTATGCGTACCCAACGCTCTCTAAAATGTGATTTTGCGAAATTTCACCTTCCTTTTCTTTAAGAACAGAAAGGTGGGAGGGGGGGGGAGAGCAAAACACATTTTTAAGATTAACTCTGCTCCAAATTATCTCAGGAAAGCAATTTTTGTATATGTCGATTTCTTATGCGTACTCAACATACACACTACAAAGGGATTTTTTGAAATTCCGTCCTATACCCTCCTTGAGGGTCGGGGGGAGCAAAAAACATGTTTCCATGCATAACTCCGTCCCAAATTATCTTAGAATGGCAATGTTTGATGTGTGGGCTGCTTATGCGTACTCAACACACTCTACAAAGGGATTCTGTGAAATTCCACCCTACCGTTCTTGGGGTTGGGACAAAAAACATGTATCCGTGTGTAACACTGCAGTAAACTATGTTAGGATGGAAATATTTGATGTGTAGGTCGGTTATATGTATCTAACTCATAGTATAGAGAGATTTTGAAAAATTCCCTACTCTGTCCCTCCTTTAAGAGTGGGGAGGGGGTGTAAAAAAGACTTTTGAACATAATTCGTCTTCAAATAATCTTAGAATCATTTTTTTTTTTTTTTTAATGTCTGGTTAGGTATGTGTATGCACCATGCACTATAAAGATATTTTGCGAAATTAACACACACCCCCGCCCCTTTGGAGCGGGAAGGGATCGAAAAACAATTTTTCGAGTTTAAATATACTCCAGATTACCTTAGAATGGTGAATTTTTATCTGTGGGTAATGATTAAGTGTACGCAATATGCACATTGATGGGAGGGTATTTTACAAAAGTTCAATGTTACCCGCGAGGCAGGAGGAGTAAAAAGTAGGTAAGGCACTGCCGAAGGCATTGGGGCTCCGGGTTCGACGTCTGACGAGAGGAAATCTGCTACTGAAGGTAGCGTGAACTTTAACTTATATTTACTAATTTATTTTTTATTTATTTATTTTATTATTATTATTATTATTATTATTATTATTGAGATTTTTTATTATTAATGATATGGAATTTTGAGAATTCATTTCAATATAATGACCACAAGCGAAAAGTACAAATCCTGCTAGTTCATTATAAAGTCCCGTTTTGAAAAATATTCTTTGGTGCAACATAAGGATAAACAAATGAAATATAGATGAGCTTTCAACACCATATTGCACTTTCATACCAAATTTTATATAAAAGAACGATGAATATTTCATGATATAAGCACTTAGAAACATATTTTATTTTCTGTCATGAACACATGTTTGTTGACTTATATTTGAGCGTTTTAAATCAATATGAAGTTGATTTATTATTATTATTATTATTATTTATATTTATATTTATATTTATATTTTATTTTTATATTTATTTATGTATTATAGAATAATTTTGTTTCACTTTTAGGAGACCTTCAATTAAATTAAAAAGTTACTAAAGATCAGATAAAAGCGTTTTGAGTCATTTAATAAATATTTACGTTTACCGAATTTGCAATTTCCATTATTAATAATTAATAATTCAACCAGACTCTTCCCGGGATAAGTTAGTGCTTATAAATTTTTCGAATCAAAGAAAAAAACTAAGAAAAAGAGCATAAAATATTAGGTCTTTTCATAAATTCGTGAGGTTTTTTATTGCTTCATTTCATAAAAAAGACATCAAATCAAATGACAATTTTTAATCAAAAATACTCTTCATTACTTTCTACAACCTTTGCCCATTTTTCGGGTAACAAATGCATACCACGGCGATAGAAGCTCTCGTCTTTGGAGGCAATAAAATGATTCGCGTCCGCAGTAACTTTTGCAACGACCTAATAGAATTAAAAAAAAAAAAAAAAAAAAATGAAATAAATAAAAGGAATTGCAACTCTATAATACTGCGAGTTGAAGTTTTAAATAATTAGATTCCAAGTTCAGACCAAGAGGTCGATGATACATTTAATGGATCTATATTTAGATTATACAATAGGTTATATAGACGTGAAGTTATACCTATATCTAGGTATAACTTTTCTGTAAGCAATATTTTTAATTTTTCGTGGAAGAACATAATCATAAATATTGTTAGAAGATCTTATGTGAAAGCATTCAACATACGAGGGGTATTTAAAAAGTATCGAACCTTATTTTTTCTCTCGTAAACCAATGAAACAAGAGAGATTTTCTTCAGTGTAGATGTAGATAGGACACACATGTGCAATTGTTAATATTTTCCCGCCCGCGGAAAGCGTCAGTACTTGTCATGTCCGTCAATAAGTGAAGACTTGTAATGAGCGGTCGTCGGATTTTAGTTTTTATAGAATAAAAGAAAAACTTGAGCAGCAATATTGCATCAAATTTTACCAAAGCTTGGCGTAACCCGATCTGAAACCAAGATTCAACAGGCTTTCGGGGCGATGACACCTTACGCATAAAAGAGTAGTACAAACGCTTTAAAGATGGTAGCACACCAGTGGACATGTTGACCATTTGCCTTGACTTCTGCGGTGTGGTACATCATGAGTACACACCACAAGACCAAATTATCGGAAAAGAGTACTACCAGGAGGTCCTTTGTCACCTTCGTGATGCTGTGCGGTGCAGAAGACCGCATCTGCTTGTCAGCGGAAACTTGGAAGCTCCATTATGATAACACATCTGTCCATTCTGCGCATTTGATTCAGTCTTTCATCGCCAAACACAACATTCATGTGGTTCGTCAGGCCCCTTATTCACCCGACATGGCTCCCTGTGACTTTTGGTTATTTCCCAAACTGAAAACTCCGCTAAATGGGTCCTGATTTGAGTCACGAGAAGACACCATGCGGAATACGACGGCACGATTACTTACCATTCCAAAAACTGCGCTCCTCAGGTGTTTTCAACAATGACAGGAACGCTGGGCGAAGTGTGTATATTACCAAGGTTAACTACCTTGCAGGGGATTTGTGTTTTGAACTTCCAAATCAATAAATGTGTTTTTAAAAACTGAAGGTTTGATATATTTTGAACACACCATGTATAACTGACTTTGAAAGAAATATGTCAGAATGATGTCTAGCAACAGTTTTATTCGAAAATGACGTTCCTCTTCCGTTTCTTCTTACCTTATACTTCTGTTTGTTGAGGATCTGTCGATTCTTAGTTTGTGTCTCTTTCGTTAGCTTCTTATCATCTTCGAGAACCTTCCTTTTCAGCCCGTTCCTGGCGCATGACTTATCATGTTCTTTAGCTTCTTCTTGTATTCTAGTTGCTGTTGGTTAAGCATCTACACAATATCTAACTTATCGCTGCTCGTCAGTTTCTCTTCTTCATCCAGCAACTTACCAGTCAACATGTTCCTGACGCATGGCTTGTATTTATTCGTCAGTTTCTTCTCGTTTTCAAGCAGTTTTTGACACTTAGCAAAACATCTAGCTTCTAGTTGTTCATGAATTTCTTCCTAAATTAATATAACTTAATAATGTTTATAAAATTCTTATAAATTAACAAAACTCCAGAAAATTCAGATTCATCGGTAGATTTAGGACATCAAGTTTCACCATAGCGAACGTCGATTTATTTGCCCGGTCTCTGCTAATAGTAACCAAATGGTATAATGATATTCTCAAATGTCGTAAAATCGCTTCGAATTTTCGATAACCGTTCTTGCTATCTGACATTTTCGATTTTTGAATTTGAGGTGGTCCATCAAAAATGCTCATTAGAGCACATAAGATCAAAGGACATTAAGATCAATTGAGTGGGGAGGGGTTTTGAGCTATTTATGACCATTATATTGCATCAATTTTTATCCACTTGCAGCAGAATGTTTTGGATCATTGTATTGCTAAATATATATTATCTCTAAAGTTTTAATGGGAGGAAGGGGGAATTTTCAAGAATTTTTTTTAAAAGTATTTTCAAATTGTTGTACTGGTTCATTGTGCCAATGATTATCACTAAACTGCCTACCCCTGTTATATGCTCCAAAACCAAAACTTATTTTACAGCCGTGTTTCACAGTTCCTTTAATATTTTTCCATTAGAGCTTTTTCTCCAAATCATTTAACGTTCTTGTCGATTGTTTTTTTTTTTTTTTATTCAATTCGAATCTATTCCTATTTATTTTCGATATCTGTCCATGAAACATTTTATACAGTCATTATTATAATTATGTCTGGATTTTTTTTTTTTCATTTTTATTACTTTTTAAGTGGGATATTTGTTGTTTCAACATAATTTTTATTTATGTATTTTATTGCTCAAAATACTGACTAATTATTTATGTATTTTGCTCTAAGTATTGAATAAATAATCTTTTCGTGTATTTTGACACTTTGAACTACAAGAAAGAAACCAAATAAGGATAACTTCTTTCTCAAATTTTATCGAATCAACTTCGGCTACTAAAAACTGAAACCACGCCAATAATAATAGAAATATATTTCCCAGTTGAATCATGTAACAATATAAAAGACTGATTTAAAGATTTTTCTCTCCTTTCAATAATATTATTTTTATCCGAAAGAAGCATGTAATTGCATTCTGTTTTATTCTAGTTTAAAACAAAATTGTTTTAAAGCTATTTGTGTTTCAGTCATATAAATATATGTTCTGTTGAACCCCTTGAGAAAAGGACATTCACTATGAAATATTTCTATAGGGAAAATAATTGAAAAATGAAGACAACTGCATATTCATTCTTATTAAAAACACTTATAGTATAAAAGAATTGCCAACTTCAAAATAGTAAGAAAATGTATTATGGAAATGTTTTGTTTTTTTCATTGAAATAAACTTCTAGTTTTGAAATATTCAATAAACAAAAGCATCAATAACTTTAATAAATTTTGAAACTAGGCGGAAAATGTATTTTATTTAACTACTGAAAAAGAATAAGTATCTTGTTTATTCTATGAATAAATGCAGTTCAGCATTGTTGTCATATATATATATAAGAAATTATATTATATGTTTTCAGTCATAAATGTTGTAAATAAGTAACAAAAATAACTAAAGAAAAACTTACGAGAAAATTAATCAATGTGAAACAATTCATAAGTAAAACATACTGCAAAAACATAAAATAAATGATTTAAACTGTCAAAAAGGCCCGATATGACTTGAGACATATGTGTGGGGTTAAGGCATGCTTTTAATTGATCAAACTCTCGCCCTAGGCAGACAGTTTAATAAAAAAGCACAGATATGGCTAAATACAAGATCGATAAAATAAAATGAATAAAATAATAAGGAAAAGACAAAAACTAATATGGATTAGGCAGAAAATTGATCAAACATTTACATAAACAGCAGCATGTATTTCATAAGAACTCCAGCAAGACAGCTAACCAGAATACGAAACAATCGAAAAAATATTACAACGCCATCTATATTAAATTAAAGAAATTAAAAGAATAAATAAAGTTATTATAGCTAAATTTAAATGAAAAATAAGGAATATAGAAAAAGGAAAATTAAAAATAATTTATATTTCAAATGTTTTAAATATTTTTCTATAATATAACCATGTAAAAAATCTATAGGATAATCACTTTCAATAGCACTATTTGAATATTTTTAATTTTGTCATGATAACTAGAAAATAATCTTTTATTGCGTTTAAGATAGTTTAAAATGATATTTCTGTAGATTAGTTTACTAATGTTAGAGCTCCAATGAATCAATTTAATCACATTAAAATTAAAATTATTTCTTTTATCAAAAATAGTAGTAATCATTTTATTATCCACAATATCTATATCCAAGTCCAAGAAATTTGCTTTTAAAGGATTAAAATTAGTACTAATGAGTTTTAAATAAGAAGGATAATTTTATTTTTTATTTTTTAGTGTCATAATTAGTACTAGTAAATGCGATCAGATCATCAATATATCTGTAAATTATAATACCCTCATTAGATTTAAAATTATTTTCATAAGTATGTAAATACATATTTGCTAAACTGTTGCTAGATACTGAGCCCTGAGGAATGCCATGTTTTTGAACATAAAATTTCCCATGATAATTAATATAATTTTCTTTTAGAACCAAACTGTATAATTTTTTATATTTATTATAATCTATATTATCTTTTATATTACTTTCATAATAGAAAGTATTGAAAGGTTTGATGAAATAATCTATTTTAATATTATTAAATAAATCTTCAAAATCCAAAGTGAAAACATTATTAACCTTCTTACTTTTCATAAAAACAATCAAGTCATAACTATTTTTAAGAATTATAGAATTTTTAGTATGATCTAGAGCATTTTGAATAAGTAGTTGTAGTTTTTTATTTGCTTTAACATTATGTGTTTTATAAGCAGAAGTTACTGTTCTAAATTTTATTGGATCTTTATGAAATTTAGGGATAAGAAAAATAAAAGGAAAGTTCACATTAGTAAGTTTAATTCTTATTTGTAGATTTTTAGCTTTAATTCTATTTACAAGTTCCCTTTCTTCAATTTTAGACTCTTCAAATAATATATTGTTTGTCATAATTTTATCCACCATTTCCAAATAATATTTTTTACATATAATAGCAAAATTATTCACAGCTTTATCTACATATGTTATGATAAAGTTTTCTTGAAGTTTTTTAATATCATCTTTAATATCTCTGTTAATATAACCCTTCAGAACATCAAATTTTAATTTATCAATATCATTTTTTACATAAAAAACCCATTCATTAAAAGCCTCAATAGACATATTATATTTCACTGCAATGCTTTTTATAAAATTATCAATATCTTTATATAACTGTTTTTTTTTATATAGTATTGATATAATTAGTAACATTTAATCTATATTTAGTACCTATTTTCATGAAATTCTTAAGTGTATTATTATGTAAAACTAAATCTATAAAATCCATATCACCAGTTATAATATGTTTATGATGTGTGTCAATAAATTGTTTAAAATTTTCACAAATACAAGTTTCTGAATTTTCATCATTCATTTTAATGTTATAATTAAATAGCAGTCTTCCAATAGGAGTACTATATTTATAAGCCTTTTTAATAATTATGTTTTTAATAGGGAAATATTTTTCATTTTCATTTATAATTTTATTAAAATTTATAGTATTATAGGATTTATTCATAAATAAAATAACTAGATATTCTTTATCCTTTGAGTCAATTTGAATATCATTAATATTATGTTTTATACATCTATATTTTGTCAAATCTCTAATTAAATCAAAAGCATGTGTATTTTCAAACTTATCTTTATCTATTAATATTTTAACAATACTAAGTTCAGTCTTATTTAAACTAAATACATAGTTCTTTATCAAGTTAATTTTAAAACTTTTTTCAAAAGTTTTGTTTATTTCTATTAACTTATCAGAAATTTCTTTTTCTAGAATTGTGACATCTTTACATTTTTTCTTTTTCTTTTGTCAGCTCTATTATGTCTTAAATTTGCATATTTTTTATTATACTTATTATAAATGTATTTATCATTTTTAACCGACTTCAAAAAAGAAGGAAGGTTCTCAATTCAAACCGTATGTTTTTTTTTTTTTTTTTTTTTAATGTTTGTTAGCTCATAACTTCTGAACGGATGCTCCGATTTTGATACTTTTTGTTTTGTTGAAAAGGTCTTGGTCTGAAATAGGTCCCATTGTAATATCTTTACGATCTAAAGAAAATACAGGGTGCCCAAAAAATCAGTCCCAACTCTTTTATTAACCGACTTCAAAAAAGAAGGAAGGTTCTCAATTCAAACCGTATGTTTTTTTTTTTATGTTTGTTAGCTCATAACTTCTGAACGGATGCTCCGATTTTGATACTTTTTGTTTTGTTGAAAAGGTCTTGGTCTGAAATAGGTCCCATTGTAATATCTTTACGATCTAAAGAAAATACAGGGTGCCCAAAAAAATCAGTCCCAACTCTTTTATTAACCGACTTCAAAAAAGAAGGAAGGTTCTCAATTCAAACCGTATGTTTTTTTTTTTATGTTTGTTAGCTCATAACTTCTGAACGGATGCTCCGATTTTGATACTTTTTGTTTTGTTGAAAAGGTCTTGGTCTGAAACAGGTCCCATTGTAATATCTTTACGATCTAAAGAAAATACAGGGTGCCCAAAAAAATCAGTCCCAATTCTTTTAACAGCTAAACGGCTGCAGCTATAGTGAGAGAAATGGTATGTAAGTATAGCAAAGTCGCCATGCAGTACAAGGTTAAACCGCTTGCAGCGCCACCTGTTGAAAAATAGCGGAGTTAGTGTTCCTATCTCGAAAACGGTTCTACAGAAAAAAGTGAATTACAAAGTTGAAGAGTATCACTGATTTAGTACAAAAAGATAGTTTAGACATTCATGCTAGCGTTCCTATCTCGGAAACGGTTCAAGACAGGGGAAAAAGGTGCATTATAAAATTGCAGAGCATCATCGATTTAGTACGAAAAGATAGTTTAGACATTGGTGCTAAAAATAAAATGCTAAAAACGTGCATTTGTTTGTTCGCAATTTCTGACACTATGTACACTTGAGCTACATTGCACACGTTGTAGCTTAGCTGGTGAGACGTACGCTATATAGTTAAAAATACGGTTACTTGATACTTTTTGTTTTGTTGTAAAGAGCTTGGTCTGAAGTAGGTCTCATTGTAATATCTTTACAATCTAAAGAAAATGGAGCGCCATCTAGTGAAAAACATCGGAATTAGTGCTCATACCTCAAAAATGGTTCAAGATGGGAGAAACGTTAATTATGAAGGTGTAGAGCATCATCGATTTACTACGAAAAGGCAGTTTTTTAGACATTATTGCTAAAAATAGAACGCTTAAAACGTTCAGTTGTTTGTTCGCAATTTCTTACACTATGTACACTTGAGCTATATTGCACACGTTGTAGCTTAGCTGGTGAGACATACGCTATATAGTTCAAAATACGGTTACTTGATACTTTTTGTTTTGTTGTAAAGAACTTGGTTTGAAGTAGGTCCCATTGTAATATCTTTACAATCTAAAGAAAATAAAGCGCCATCTGGTGAAAAACAGTGGAATTAGCGCTCCCATCTCAAAAACGGTTCAAGATGGGAGAAAAGTTAATTACGAAGTTATAGAGCATCATCGATTTACTACGAAAAGGCAGTTTTTTAGACATTATTGCTAAAAATAGAACGCTTAAAACGTTCAGTTGTTTGTTCGCAATTTCCTACACTGTGCACACTTGAACTTCGTTACACACAATTTTCATCGTAGTGAATGACACGTATAGTTTGTGGTTCAAAGTACTGTTACTGTAAGCGGTCATATCGATTAGTACAAAGTCGTTTTCAACCGACTTCAGAAAGGAGGGTATTCTTAATTCGAGCCATGTGTTGTTGTCGGTGCTTGTAAGCTTATAACTTCGTAAGAGATGATCTAATTAACCGAATTCAAAAAGGAGAAGATTCTCAATTCAAAGCGAATGTTTTTTTTTTTTTTTTTTTCGTTCGTTAGCTCATAACTTCTGAACGGATGACCCAATTTTGATACTTTTTGTTTTATTATAAAGGTCTTGGTCTGAAATAGGTCCCATTGTAATATCTTTATGATCAAAAGAAAATAAAGGGTGCCAAAAAAGTCAGTCCTTACTCTTTTAACTGCTGAGCAGCTGCAGCTATAGTCATAAAAGTGGTATGAAGGTATAGTAAAGTGGACATGTGCTACGCGATTTAACCGCCTACAGCGCCACCTAGTATAAAACAGTGAAGTTAGCGTTCCTATCTCGGAAACGGTTCAAGACAGGGGAGAAAAGTTAATTGTAAGATTGCAGAGCATCATCGATTTAGTAGAGAAGATAGTTTAGACATTAATACTAAAAACAGAACGCTTAAAACGTGCATTTGTTTGTCCACAATTTCCTATTTTGTGCACACTTGAACGACATTGCATATGTTGTAGCGTAGCGGGTGACATTTATGCTATGTAAAATTCAAAGTATGGTTATTGTAAGCGGTCACATCGATTAACGCATAGGTGTCTTAAACCAACTTCATAAAGGAAGAGGTTCTCAATACAAACCATGTTTCTCTTTGTTGTTGTTGAAATATGTTAGCTTATAACTTCGTAAGATTTGATTTAAGTTTAATACTTTTTCTGTTGTCGTAATGATCTTGGTCTGCAATAGGTTTCATTATCATTTCATTATAAACTAATTACAGGATACTCACAAAAGTCTGTTCTCACTCTAACTACTGAACGCATGCAGCTACACTGGTAAAAGCAGTATGTAAATATCGATGTTGAAACTTCTGTTCGTTAGCTGCAATGCATATTTTGCTCTTTGTTTGAACTTTACGCTGCGCATTTTCCATCGCAGCGGGTGACACGCATTCACTGTAAAGTTCAATATAGATCCCTAACATAATTTTTGGTTACAAATACAGTCTTTTCGTCTCTATAGACTTTTTGATTTAACGTATGTTCATTCAATAGATAGTTTTTTGCTCATATCCGATAAAAGCAAGAAAAGTGACACAACTTAAAAATGCAGCATTTAAGAAAAATCAACTTAAAAATAACTTGACTAGAATAAAACTGGCACAACTCTCTCTCGAGTGGATAACATTCTAGATGGAGATGTAACTTTTTTGTTCACATTGGGTGCATTTCATTTTCAGTGGCATAAAGCATTTTTTGTGTTTTGTCACTTTTCTTGGAAGTTGTGATTTGTGAAACTGCCGTCGAACGTCTTCTGATGTTCTGCTATATGAATAAGTTTTCACTGAAAAGAGAAAAATAAAATCTTTTTGTAAAAAAATAGAACCGACTCCAAATAGCAACTGCTATTCAAACAAGTAAAAAAAAAAAAAAAAAAAAAAAAAAAAATGGTGTGAAATGAAACTGTAAATGGAGCCTGAAAGTATAAAATAATTTCCTTCGCCAAAAAACCTATAACACTACAATTAATCATAACTTTTGAAGTTGGCGAAAAATTAAATAAAAATTGATACCTTTATTCAATACAAAAATCAAATCCTAATCAAAATACACATCTCACATTGTCACCTGCAAAACGCAGCCGAAAACTACTTTGATTCAAGAAAACAAATAAGATTTCGTAAGCAGCAAAAGTTGGCGAAGATGCTGGTATCTGACGTCCTTGGCGAAAAAAAAAATTACAAAATTATCTGGTAAACATATTTAATTTCTTTGGGATATCATGAATATTTCGATAAGGTATATTAAGAGAGTAATCAAGAATATGAAACAATACTTCGTACTATAATGAACTATACTTACGCGTATATTTTTGCGTTACGTTTTGATCGCCAAACCCAAAAGCCACAAAGGATGATAGTTATCAAAATTATACCAAATTTGCAAAGGAAACTCTAACTTCGTAGAAACATAAATGCCGAATTGTGAAGAATGTTCACTGTTCTATGTAGATGCTACTAATGGACCAATTGTAAACAGTGATAAAATAATAAAGGAAACATGAAAATGGATCATTCGAGACAACAGCATTTGTTGCTACCGATCTAAAAACAAACCTTTAAATGCTTATTTAATTTTATTTAATTTTGTGCTGACTTCAAAAGTTATGATTAATTGTAGTGTTATAGATTTTTTGGCGTAGGAAATCATTTTATACTTTTAGGTGCAATTTACAGTTTCATTTCTCACCATTTTTTTTTTTTTTTTTTTTTTTTTTTAGTTGTTTGTATAGTAGTTGCTATTTGGAGTCGGTTCTATTTTTTTACAAAAAGATTTTTGTTTCATTATAGTTGATGTTATTCATTTATTAAAGTATTTTAAATTTAGACCATAAGGATATATAGTTAAATAACTCTTCATGTAAGTACTTTCATACCACAGTCTTTGTTTATGATTTATTACAACTTTAATTATACCTATTTTAACATTTTGAAAACCATGAAAGTGAAAATGCTTTATGTCAATTCTATCTCTATGTTTGACATAATTAACTTTATAACTATATATATATATATATATATTACATTTCATTCTAAATAATTTGTGAGGGTGTGCCAGTTTTGACTGTCATTACAAAGTAATTCATTTATAATAATGGATTCTGTAATAACACTAATCGTGAAAAAATGTACGAATGTTTCCGTTTACTTTTTTTCTAAGTCTATATTTATAACTGGCAAAATGCTACTAGTTTAAATCAATTTTATATAAAAAAGAAAAAGAAAAAAGAAAGAAAGCAAAACTGATTTTTTTTTTTTTAATCTGTACTATTTTTAATACACAAATAACATAGAAACATTTGTAGTTCATTTACTGTATATAATATCAATGAAAAAAATGAACTGTTATTAAATGAATTGTTATTAAATAAATAAGGATGAATTTTTATTAAATGAATATTAAATGAATAGAAACCTATAGTGAAGATTTCGTATCTTGTTCAGGGATTTGAATTTTGCACAAACGTCATACCACTATATACAAAAACATACATTCTTCTTATTGAATCTCAAGTTTTTTAAGTAGCAAAATGTCCTTCATTAATATTGACATACCTGCCAACATTCTAATTAATAATCTGGAGTATTAATAGTAACTGCTTTTTTTTTCACACTAGTATTTTTTAGAGTATTTTTTTCTCATTTCACCATAAATACATTTGTAGAGAATTACTCTAAAAATTAAAAAGTGTGAAAAAAGGGGCGGGCACTAACAACATTCCGGTTTATTAATTATGATGCCGGCAGCTACGATAGTGGTATGAAATCTGCTCCAAAACTCTATCCCTATTGGTTGAATAAATTTGTATGTAGTACCTACTTCTTTTAAAACATTTTCTATTATTTGATACAACATCTTACATACAGCAAGAAATACTGTTATTTATTTATTTATTTATTTTATTTTATTTTATTTTATTTTTTTTTTTTTGGATCATATGACATCAGATACATCAGCACTGAAACAAGTCTTATTGTAGAGTAATAATTTTAATAGTGTTTATGCTTACTAGGCTTTGGCAGCGAAAACATAATTCGTAAAATAATGAAGATTATTTTATTTATTACTTTAGATTTGTGCGGGAATACAGGGAAAAAAGTTTAATATTCATGTTATATTTTCGATATTTTCGTTATCGCGTCAAACCTAATTTATAAATGATATTTATAAGCAAATAAGCTACTTAACATGATTACCTGATTAATAAAGCACTAAACTTGTTTCAAATAATGGCCTACATTACTTACGTTATTTCAGTATATATATATTTTTTAATTTGTATATTAGAATTAATGAAATATACTTTTATTTTCAAAGAAATTCACGGATTAGGTACACAACGATTATAATACACTACACATGAAATTATTTTGAATCGTTAAGAAAAGAAAAAAAAAAAAACTGTATGCTGTGAAAACTAATGTTTTGTAATATTTTTTCAGTTGAAAATTCGGTGGTAATGGAATTGTGTGTAATGCTTTATGGTGTTACATTTATTGTAAAAAATATTTTTCCAATAAATAAAATTTTTCTTATTATGAACAAGAAATAAAACTGAAATATTTCTATTTAAAGTGGATACATTTTAGACTGTAATTTTATTAAAACAATGTTTGCGCTAACGCTTCAGATTTTTTCAATACCATTATTATTTTTTTTTTCTTATCATTCTGTAAAAGGCAAATGAATCTCTATTTCATGTTTTATTTAAAGTTTAAACAAAAGTTTGCTTTAAAATTATTTGCCTTCGATTGAATAAATATGTATTTGATTGAATGCTTATAGAATTCCGAATAGTTTTAGTATGAATATTCTTTTGAGTTTAAGCATTTAAGCAACGGTAAAATCTGAATATTGAAAACATTTATATTTAAAAGCATTTACAATTTTAGAATATTACAGTTTACATAAAATATTTGGTTATGTAGATAAAATATTTCGTATATTTCGACTAAATAGAGTTAAGATTTATCGAAATATTTAAATAAAGAATTCTATATCTATTAAATGTATTCCAAAATTTCTGAATTCTTTGTACAAATTTCGAGAATAAAATTTGCGCTTTCGTTGTTGTATGAATATATTTGAGTGAATACACACATCAATAAAAATTTTCTCCATTACGCATACAAAGAGTTATGAGATTCCGCTGTAATTTCAAACCAATTAAATCAAAATCGTGAGTTCTATAATAAAATATTGCACATGCAGAGGGATTAGTTTACTTAAACATGATTTGTGTGAACGGTCGTAGATTTCTTCTATACGAACTAAAGTAAAAAAAAAAAAAAACGTAAAAAAAGCGAGGGAGAAAAAAGAAACTAAGACAAACATAACGCATTTTAACGTGTTATACATTGTCAAAAAGCACGTATGGTACAAAATGTACTCGGCCTCAAAATAAACCACAAACAGTTACACAAGCTTCACTTTAACGCCGAATGACTGATATTAAAAATGGGCTTAAAGCCAATTTACTATTTGACTGTTTTAGACCTAGGTGGAGAGCCATTCATAATATTTTTTCTAAGGTTCTCCAGCCTATATTCCCGTGAATTTCAGACAAAAATATGGGAAACTGCGAACGGCCAGGCTAGTAGTTATGATCTAGGTTTAAACGTGCAGCGAGAAAAAATATATACCGCCTTTATCTATAACGAATAAGTAGCCATTTTCTGAATCCCTAAACTAGAAATACAAATTTACGAGCTATGCGTGTAAGGTAAACAAATAACTTGGAGAGACAAAATGATAGAGAATTTCTAGTCTGTACTTTTCTAGATGATGAAACAATATTATGAATATTATGAATTCTTTATATTGCGAAAAATTCTCGCTTGATTTCTTGGAATTGGGTCATAAACCGAAATTATAGTTACTTAATCTCGTATCTTGTGTTCACATAGATTAGCACAGATATTTAAATAAATTTGACCATGTTAACATAGGATCTGGACTTAATAAACGATCTGGAATTTTAATAGGGAATTTTAGAACTCGCTGGCAAAAAGAACTAAAATTTATGAGAATGATAAGGAACTCTTTTTACTAGCGATGCAATGTAGTTTCTAGATGTCAGTCCCGCATTTTTTTTTTTTTTTTTTTTTTTTTTTTTTTTTTTTTTATTGTGGCACCTTCTTCCCGTCTCCCACTACCGAGCACAGAAAGGTCTTCGTCACCGAATGAAATCTAACATTCTTGAAGATTTGTTGATCTAGCAGGTTAATGATTTAGATCAACACGAATAATCAAATTATGTCCAAATGTAACATTTAAGTGCTGCTAAACTTCATTAATATTATGAGAACAATGAAGCCGTATCATTCTGGAACTACACTGAACATTCCTATTGTTGTTTCCAGACTAATCCTTGTGTAGTTGAACTCCTGTACAGCTAAATCCTTCTAACGCATAAAGAAAGCATTTGCACCTCTAGGCAGTGGCGGCTCGTGAACCAAAAATAGGTTAAGAGCTCAAAAATAATACTGAAGTATTTTTAATGCATAATTTTTATTAAGCAGGGTCTTAACTAAAATTGACTAAAAATACTTATTTAAATGTAAATTTATATTCTATATACGAATACAGTGTAAAATACAGTGTGCCTCTTTACCTATTTTCGGTGCACGAGCCGCCACTGCCACTAGGTTGGCATGCAACACCCATGGTCTTTAAATAAGCTACCTCTTCCAGAAAATTACATACGCTTAAGTGATTCACTCTGTAAAACAACTATTTGTTTGCTTTCTCTTAACCATAAGTTAGAGAAAGTATTGTTTCTGGATCAAATTTTCAAAAGCGAGTTCTTGTTATATTTACACGTTTTGAGGTTCCTTGAATCAGAAAATCATGTTTTTCGTGGTTGATTTGTGTGTGTGTGTGTGTGTGTCTGTCTATTATCAGCATATCTCAAGAAAAAATGGTAGCAAAATGTCCAAACTAGATATTCTAAATGTGTATCAAATAGGGATGCTACACTAAGTTTTTCGTTAATATGACGCAAATGGTTCGTGTACAGGGACACCCAAGAGAATTCAAATACATTACGTTTATGGGGGAAATTGCAGGTAAATAGGGTTTAACAGCTATAGACTGCACTAAAACAAATGAAATGATTATATATTTTTTATATGCGTAAAAAAATGTCTCATGTAGAAAATGGTTGGGAAATCATTCACTGTTCATTCACAGGGCTACATAAAAAACTAGGTTATAGAGCGACTATATCTTAAAATTGATGGAAGTGTATTTCATGTTGTGCCGTGAGTTATTACTATAGGATTATATTTAGATGCACCATGTGATCTGTACATAATTTTCAAAAGATATACATGGTTGCAAATATTTAAGCGATAACATTCTTTTTTATTGTTAGTGGAAGTTCTTTACTATAAAATTTTATCATGTCCTGGAAAACTGCTCAGGAATTGAAATGAATACCTCATAGACACATGGTAAATATTATATATTTTAAAGCTAAATATTCATCGCTTGCTTTTTGTATATTTACACGTTTTGAGGCTCCCTGCTTTCCGAAGTCAAAGTTTTAACATTTGATCTTTGTCTGTGTCTCTTACAGTAACTAAAAAACGAATAATTTCAAGAGATCCAAAAGTTGTATTTTCAAGTTAATATAAGTTTGTTGCTGGAAAAGTTTGATCAAGACTAATAAGTTTTAAATAATGTTGTGTGTGAAAGTTGTCTGAATAATTTTAAATGAACTTTTAATTTTAATAAAAGGTTTAAATTCTACATAAATGTAGGTGCAGTAATCAAATGGAGGGTGGAGGTGTGCGGTATCCCCCTTCACACATAACTAATTATCATATAAACTCTTCCGAAGCATAATTTGAATTTTTTTAACGTAGGTTTACATATCAGTTCTCGTTGTCTTATCTCTTATTCTCCAACCAATATTTATAGTATTAACCCGTTAACGCCCAAATTAATTTTGCAAAATATTATTAGCTGATTATTTCACTTCTAAACTAATATAGATAACTGACAGTTAAATAAATTAACTTAAACAATTCTTCTGATACTTTTAAATTTAAAGCCTATCCTCATTTATTGACGTTTAGTGTTCTAGCGAGAAAACTTCGAGATAGAAAAACTTTGAGATAACAGATTAATTTCTTATTATATGTTGACAAAGATCTCGAAAGTAAAGTATTATAATATTAGGTCTTTGCATAAATTTGTGCGGTTTTTTATTGCTTCATTTCACAAAAATACATCAAATCAAATGGCAATTTTTAATCAAAATACTCTCCATTACTTTCTACAACCTTTGCCCATTTTTCGGGTAACAAATGTATACCACGGCAATAGAAGCTCTCGTCTTTGGAGGCAATAAAATGATCCGCCTCCGCACGAACTTTAGCAACTACCTAATATATGTTATTATTCAACTTGATTTAAGTTAGCATATCTACTCAAAAAGCAAATATATGTGCGACGAATGAAAAAATCATAAAATGACTATCCAAATTATGAAATAAAAATTAATAGTAGCTACATAAAACATTCAGGGATCATTTAGAGTGACGCTATAAACTGCCACTAAAAATCAGAAATAATTCCAAGAAATCACAAAAAATATACGTGCCATTTTATTAGCTGTTCTCAAATGAGGACACTGGGCGCTAACGGGTTAAATTTCAGGGTACGAGAAAGTCGTGTGAGTGACATACCAGATTATTTTTATTATAATTATTATTTAAATACTATTGAAGGGTTAACCTACATAAAATTTAACTTCATTAAGGATATATTAGGCTAGAAGAAAATATTTCTGTCAAATATTACGACAAATTCCGAATTCTGGTAACCTTAATATTTTTTTCTCAGTTCAGCTACGCCCATCAACTGCCGAGGGGCTCTGCGCTCAAAGCTAACAAATGGGAAGTGTCAGATTCGATCCCAGGTCAAGCTCATCTACCAAGCCATTAGGAGTTTTCCGTGGTTTTCTCCAAAAATCGCATAATTACGGTCAAGGATCCTTTAAAAAGTTCCCCCACAGAAGGCATTCCACATATAGGCTTAGGACCCTAGCGTAGTCAATCGACCTTAAACCTTACAACCAACAAACCAACTACCTCAGTTCAACTATTTATATGGAAAAAAAATGTATCAAGAATATCACGTTTGTCCCATTTGATTTTCAGTTATTTCAATATTTTTTTTTAATCAAACTTTTAAAAGTATATTTAATGTTAAAAACTTTCATACGCGTACTAATCCTTATTATTTATACATATATGTTGTTTGAACGTAGCTTTTGGTTTCGTTTCGCCAGCCCCCCCGACTAGTAGTTGGCTCTTTGCCAAATGAGAGGTGCTTTTTTCTTTTTGAGAATGTTACTTTTTTTTAGTTTTGTTTTCGCGGCCTGCCTTAAACAGGAAGTACAATTTTTTCTCTTGAACATGAAAGTTATGATTTAAATATTATGATCTTGGCTCCTTTATGGAGAAACAATGTTATCCTGAAATATTACTGAATTAAGTTATAATTGTGAATTCTTCAAAGTATACTGCAAATAGTTTTTTATTGTGTGTTTAATTTCTAATAAAGAATTTATGCTCTCCCAACTGACTTTATGACTGAAATTGAACACGTGAATTACAGAACTATAGATTAAGAAGTTGTTTATGATTATATATTTCTGCATATTTTCATGGTACGAATTTTTTCATGGCGCAGTATATATAATATAATTTTTTTTCATGGTGAACGAAACTCGGGATAAGTGAAATCCCTTGAAAGTGAAATTACCTTTAGATATTAATTTATCTGGATTTGGATTTGAAAGCTTGGATAATTTATTGTGAAAACGAAACTGAAAAATAATAATGACTGGAATTCCTGATTCGTTATTGGATAGCTGCCTGGATATGGAACCAGGTAAGCAAAATTTAACTACTATTTATAACATTGATTAAATGAAATTAGAAATTTTAATTATTTGAATTATTTTGTTTGATTATTTGCTCGCTATGAATATTGAAAAGTTAAAAGCTAAGCGTTCTACGGAACGCTCAAATGTAACTAAATTAATAAATAAATTAGAGAATTTATTATTGGACGATCTAGAAAATACAAAATCAGACGAAATCATCGAAATCCAGGAAATGATAGGTGAAAGAGAAATTGCATTAAAAAATTTAAATAATGAAATTGAAAATTTAATAGTAGATATTAAAGAGTATGAAAAAGATATCGCGACCAGCGATAAATACGGCGAGCAAATAATTTCTGCCAAATGCAAAATCAAACTAAGATTAAAAAGATTATGTAATAATAAAGATGAAAGTAGTTCAAACTGTTCTGTCAGTGAAACCCAAACAAAAACTGGTTCGGCAGTGAGATTGCCGAAAATGTCCTTACCAAAATTTGGTGGACAAATAGAAAAATGGAACGAATTTTTCGATTGTTTCGAAAATTCAATCCATTTAAATGAAAATCTTACAAAGATTGAAAAATTCACTTACTTGAAAACGCTTTTAACTGACAAAGCGTACAATGTTATTGAAGGGTTTTCACTTACGGAACAAAATTATGATAATTGCATAGAAATATTGAAAACACGTTTTGGGCAAAAGGATATTATCATTAATGCTCACATGAATAAATTGATAAACTTAGAAGGCGTAAAAAGTTCATCAAATATAACTGCTTTGCGAAAGTTTTATGACGCTTGTGAAGTAAATATTCGCAGTTTATCTAATTTAGGGGTGACAAAAGGCCAATATGGTCATTTACTGAATCCAATTTTATTAAAATTATTGCCAAACGATCTAGTAGTTGAATATTACAGGCAAAGTGATAAAAGGAAGGATGAGTCTGATGTGACAGACTTAATTAATTTTCTTAAAGTAGAACTTGAATCGCGTGAAAAATCACTTAGTATGATTAATTATAAAAATGCTTCGGTAATTGTAAATAAAAATAAAGCCGAAATTAATGACAGAAAATTTCCAAATAAAATGAATTCATTGAATGTAGGTGTAAAAAATATATGCATATTTTGCAAGAATTATGATCATCATTCTCTTGAATGTACTAATTTAACTGATGTTGAGAAAAGGTTAAAATTAAAGAAGGATGGCAGGTGTTATAAATGTTTTCTAAAATCTCATCTGTCATCACAGTGCAGGGTGAAATCGCAGCCTTGCGAAAAATGTAAAGCAACAGATCATAACAAATTATTTTGTTTTTCAAAAAACTTGAAACCAGAAGTAGTAGAGAACACTATAGTATCGAATTCACATTTAAAAAACAGTAATCAGGCAGCGTTATTGCAAACATGTTGCGTCATAGCCCAATCTAATTCTAGATCAAAAACTGTCAGATTCTTATTGGATTCCGGAAGTGAAAAAAGTTTTATTACTAAAGAATTGGCCCACGAATTAAAATTAACCCGTGTAAGAACAGAAAAGCTAACTGTTTTTGCCTTTGGTATAAATAAAGGTAAAGAAGAGGAATTCGAGGTTTTTAATATTGAACTGCGTAGCAAAATAAATCCTTGTCGGCTCATCCATGTTGAAGTATTAGCTACAGACTTAATAACCGCGACTCCCTTGAAAAGCCCAAGGGGCGAACCAGAAATTGAAAGTTATATTAAAAATAAAAACTGGAAATTGGCAGACAATTCATTAAGTGATTTCAAAATTAATATTTTGATAGGAGCTGATTATTTTTGGAAAATACAGAGAGGTATCATTGAAGAAATCGGTGATAATTTATATGTTGCTAATACTATTTTCGGATATACTGTAGTGGGGAAATTGAATAATAATAGTACAGAAGTAATTAATTCGCATTTTGTATCTGTAAATAAATTTGACAGTTTTGATTTGCAGCGTTTTTGGGATTTAGAATCACTTGGAATATGTGACAGTAAGAATGATTCTATGTCACAGAGAGATATAGAAATTATTAATTCTTTTAATGAAAATTTAAATTTTGTTAAGGGAAGATATGAAATTCAATTTTTGTGGAAGGAAAATAAAAATGAATTAAAATCGAATATAGAAATAGCCAAAAATAGACTTTGGGGTTTGAGAACAAAACTGTCTAAAAATGAATGGCTTAAAAATGAATATGAAAAAATTCTTGAGGAACAAAAGAAAATGGGTATAATAGAGGAGTGTGAAATAAACAAAAATGAAACTGGTGTATATTATATGCCCCACAGACCGGTGATAAGAACAGATAAGTCCACTACAAAGGTCAGAATAGTGTTTGATGCTTCTTCCAAAGAAAAGGAAGCAAAATCTTTAAATGAATGTTTATTTGCAGGCCCCAATTTAAATCCTAATATTTTGGATATTATTTTAAAATCCCGCCTTCATAAAATTGCCTTTGTTTGTGACATTGAAAAAGCTTTTCTGCAAATACAGGTTGCAGAAAATGATAGAAACTTTTTGAGATTTCTATGGTTTGAGGATATAAATAGTAAAAATCCTCTATTAAAGGTTTTCCGCATGACTCGTGTAACTTTTGGTGTTACAACATCACCCTTTTTGCTCTCAGCTACCATTAAACATCACATAAAGGGCTATAAAAACTTGTTTGAGAAAGTCGTAAATATGCTTGATACTTCCTTATATGTTGATGATCTCTTTCATGGCGCTAATTCTGTAAATGAAGCATTTATTTTATCGTCTGGTGCTGTGAAAATACTTAAAGATGCCAATATGACATTAAGAAAATGTAAAAGTAATTCTTACGAATTAAGCAAATTGTGGGAAAAACATGGAATAAACGTTGATGAAGAAATAAATGAGGGAAATATCTCTAAAGTATTGGGAATAATGTGGTCAACTAATAATGACACGTTAAGAATAGACATTCAATCTCTGTTAGAAGGGTTTGATAATGAAATTATCACTAAGAGAATTGTTTTACAAACTGTAGCAAAGGTGTATGACCCTGTAGGGTTTATTTCCCCTTTTATAATAAGAGTTAAATTTCTAATGCAAGAACTATGGGAGCAGGGTGTTGATTGGGATTCTGCTTTACCTGATGCTTTAACACAAAAATTTAAGAAATGGCATCGTGAAATACAGGATTTAGAAAATTTTGAAGTGCCTAGAAAATATTTTACGAATTTTGAAAAATTAACTCCTGAAACTATTCAAATTTGTGTTTTCTGCGATGCCAGTTTGAAGGGATATGGTACAGTAGCTTATTTTCGTGATCCTTGTTCCCGTGAAACTTCATTTATTATGTCAAAGACAAGAGTAGCTCCTCTCAAAAAACTTACTTTGCCTCGACTTGAATTGATGGGAGCCTTAACAGCTGCTCGATTAGCTCATTATCTTGGGCAGCTATTTTCAGTTCCCGTCAAAAACATACTATGCTTCTGCGATTCCCAAATTACCCTTTATTGGGTCAAAGGAAGTGCTAGTAACTGGAAGCCCTTTGTAGAGAACAGAGTGCGTGAAATTCAACGATTAGTAGCCCCATCTCAGTGGAGATTTTGTCCAGGGGTTAAAAATCCCGCTGATGTGCTATCTCGTGGTTGCACAGCAACTGAATTGTTGAAGAATGAAGAATGGTTAAAGGGACCAATTTGGTTGAAAGAAGAGCACTTACCGACACCACAACCGGAAAATGAAGTCAAAATACCTGAAGAAGAGATTTTGAGAGAACAACGGAAAACTACTGTTTGCTCTTTAACTCATGGCAATAATGAATTTGAATTATTATATAAGTTTTCATCTTGGTCTAAATTAAGACGTGTTACAGCCTGGTGTCTTAGATTTATAAAAAATACTAAATGTCGATCTGCGCGAAATACTGGCTTTTTAACTATACAAGAACTTGATGAGGCAACTAAAATTATTGTGAAGTTGGTTCAAAGACATGAATTTGGAGAGGAAATAAAGACTTTAAAATCTGGAAGAAACCTGAATGCTAGTAACAAACTCCTTTCTTTAAACCCTTTTCTAGACAAAAATGAAATTCTTCGTGTTGGTGGAAGATTAAGACACGCAAACCTACCTGAGAGTCAAAAACACCAAACGATACTTCCTAAAACGCATCACATTACAGATTTAATTATAAAGTATTTTCATGAAAAACATCTTCACAGTGGAAC
Source organism: Salticus scenicus (assembly GCA_963930645.1). NCBI lineage: Eukaryota > Metazoa > Arthropoda > Arachnida > Araneae > Salticidae > Salticus > Salticus scenicus. Next base: position 104,458,430 of record OZ005656.1, on the reverse strand, counting down.
TCAGTTAACAATTTCAGTCCTGCGACAACAATATTGGATAATTAATGCAAGAGACGCCGTGAAAAGGAATCTGCGGAACTGTATGAAGTGTTTTAGAACCACATCGAACTTAGCCTCTCAACTGATGGGTGATCTTCCAGCTGCTCGTGTAGTGCCATCGCGAGTGTTTTCGAAAGTCGGGGTTGATCTTGCAGGCCCCTTTCTCATCAAACCTCGTAAGGGCCGAGGTGTTAGATCTTATAAAAGTTATATTTGTTTATATATCTGTTTTTCCACAAAAGCAATTCATTTGGAAATACTCAGTGATCTCACCTCTGAAACATTCCTCGCATCCTTGAAGAGGTTTGTTGCTCGACGAGGAAAACCTGAAGAATTGTTTTCAGACAGAGGAACGAACTTTGTAGGTGCCGACAACGAAATGAAAAAAATGATGTCCTTGATCTCTTCTGACGAAAAGATCCACAGATATTTGTCCGAAGAAACAATCAAATGGAATTTCAATCCCCCATCGGCCCCCCATTTTGGAGGACTTTGGGAGGCTGGAATAAAACAGATGAAGGGTCATTTAAAAAGAACTATTGGCGAACAAATATTAACTTATGAACAGTTCCTTACTTTAATTACTCAAATTGAATCGTGCTTGAACTCCAGACCTCTTGTTGCGCTCTCGAATGATCCAAGTGACTTAAATGCTCTAACTCCAGGACATTTTATCATAGGCACTGCCTTGACTTCAATACCAGAACCTGACTATTCTTCAGTTAACCTAACCCCGCTAGAAAGATGGAAACTTCTACAAAAAAATTTTCAAAGTTTCTGGAACAGATGGTCTTCAGATTACCTATCAGACTTGCAAAGGCGATCAAAATGGTTAATAAATAAACCAAATTTCAAGAAAGACGACTTGGTTTTAATAAAAGATGATAATCAGCCCCCTTTGAAGTGGAAACTAGGACGCATAATCAAATTATTTCCTGGAGCAGATGGCAAGATTCGTGTTGTTCTACTGAAAACTATTTATGGAGAGTTGAAGCGTCCGATCGCCAAACTATCACCTCTACCATTTTGAACTTTGAAATTTTTATTTTATTTTTATTTTATTTTATTTTATTTTTATTTATTTTTTTATTTTTTTATGTTCCTGTTTTTAATCCATTTATGTTAATCATCTAGTTACAATGTTTCATATGTATATTAATCTCTTTTTTTTTCTTATCTATTTGCAGTTGAAGACCAAGAAAATGAAAACCTGTAATAACACTAATGTTGTTATTGTACTTGTAGAATATTTTTATGAACCTTCGTTCATGGGGGCGGAGCATGTTTGAACGTAGCTTTTGGTTTCGTTTCGCCAGCCCCCCCGACTAGTAGTTGGCTCTTTGCCAAATGAGAGGTGCTTTTTTCTTTTTGAGAATGTTACTTTTTTTTAGTTTTGTTTTCGCGGCCTGCCTTAAACAGGAAGTACAATTTTTTCTCTTGAACATGAAAGTTATGATTTAAATATTATGATCTTGGCTCCTTTATGGAGAAACAATGTTATCCTGAAATATTACTGAATTAAGTTATAATTGTGAATTCTTCAAAGTATACTGCAAATAGTTTTTTATTGTGTGTTTAATTTCTAATAAAGAATTTATGCTCTCCCAACTGACTTTATGACTGAAATTGAACACGTGAATTACAGAACTATAGATTAAGAAGTTGTTTATGATTATATATTTCTGCATATTTTCATGGTACGAATTTTTTCATGGCGCAGTATATATAATATAATATTTTTTCATATGTATATATATATACATATATAATCTTTCTTAAAAATTGTTTACTGGGCATTTTATTATAATATTTTCAAAAAATTACTTGTATTAATTTAGGCTAAAAAAAAAAAAAAAAAAAATCTATTAAAGCAAATAAAATATTTTGCACCAAACTCTTTAAATATAGTTAGTATTGTTCAAACACATTAATTAAATAAACAAAGTTTAGTTTAGATTTTATTTAATGTCCTTCAGTATTCTGCGCTACTGATTAATGTATGCACTTTGCTCTTTCCTTATGGACAACGATATAAAGAATAAGAAAGATTAATCGAGATTTTATCATAACAAAAATTTACTTATTATTTAATTATTTTACTTGAATTTATAAAAGTAGTGTATCTATTGTTAAATTTATATAAACGCGATAAAATTTCATTTTTCTTTTGATTCAAAATTATCTCAAAGAAGTTAAAAAATAACTATTCTACTGCATATTAAAGGGGTATTCATATCAAAACTTAATGTTAAATAACTGAAAAATGTTTCATTCAGATTTCTGAGACCGTTGAGAGATTTTTCAGTTGATTAGCTAATAAGCACTAACATTTCATTTGATTTTCAGATGTTCTTTATTTAGATTTTAGTAAATATTTATGTATTGTTTTTGCTTATCTGGCAATATGTAATACGGAAATCCGTTAACATAAGTTATTTTGAAATACGCTTTGGAAGAATAATGGCATTTACGACATTAAAATTATTATTAATATCTTTCGATGAATGTTCATGATGCAGTTGTAGAAGATAAAATTTTAAATATCAAGTTACTATTATACTATAATTTTAATGATATTGATTAAATTAAGTGATAAAATATTTAAAAGCTCCTATTACAATGTACTTGTTTGTAACTGGTTTGTACAACATACTCTCCGTAAATTATCATAAAACTTCCTTTTAAAAAATACATTTCTAAAAACACGGTTACTTTCCTCACAGCACATCAGGTCATCCTCTGGCTATTCTGTGGATGAAAGGGTATCCCAGGGACATCCTCAAGATGTACTGGGGATAAGTGTGCTTTTAGGGTAATTATAATGTTAAAATATCATTATACACTGCTCGACATTGAAAATGCAACACCAAGAAGGAATGATAATAACAGAATGAAATTTGATGGACACATACATTATAGTAGAAAGAACAACTGATTAAAATTTCAGGAAATTTGGAGTAATATGTACTGAGAAAACAGTACATAAAGCAGCGGCCTCTGTGAGCAATAACGGCACATATCTGCCTAGGCAGTGAATCGAACAGCGATTGGATGACATGTACGGGTAGAGCACTTCATGAAGTTTTAATACAATGCCTCAATTCATCGATCGAGGTTACCGGTGAGTGGGGGGGGTGGCAGTTGCTTTTCCACGATTAAACAGTCATTTTCATTGGTGCGAGATCAGGAGAACGCGCTGGCCAGAGCAACAGTCGAACACATTCGGCATTAATGAAGGTCCAGACAATATGGACAACTTGCGGTCGTGCATTGTCCTACTTAAATGTTGCGCTTCGGAGGCCTTGAACATAGGACAGAGCGATGGGCCTTAACTCGTCAGAAATGTAATGGCTGGTATTCAGAGTGGCGGGAATGAAAACAAGAGGTGACCTGGACGTGTATCCAATGGTATCACATACCATCAATCCAGGTGGTAACTCAGTATGCGGCTACCAAAATTCTGATTACCTCAAAACTGCATCACTAATATGGGCGCCATTAATGTGGGATGAACGATGAACCTGGACGCAGGAATGGCGTGAAGTCACTTTTCAGACAAATCACAATTCTGTTTACACCATCAAGATTGCCTTATTCGTATTTAACGGCATTATGAATAATGCACATCGCCAACTGGGATTCGACATCATCATACTGTCCATCATTTGCAATGATGTTATGGGTTCCCATTGGATACACGTCTCAATTACTTCATGTTCGTATTCCTGGCACTTGAACAGCGGCTACTAAATTTCTGATGAGTTAAGGCCCGCCCCTCTGCCCTTCATTCGAGACCTACGTAGCGCAAAATTTAAGCAAGTTAATGCACGACAGCAAGTTGTTTGTATTGTCCGGACTTTCTTTGATACAGAATGTGTTCGACTGTTTCTCTGGCCAGCGCGTTCTCCTGATTTCGCACCAATGAAAATAATTTTTAATCATTGAAAAGCGTCTGGTTCCCCACCACTCACCAGTAACTTCGATCGATGAATTGTGGCATCGTGTTGAAGTTTCATGAAGTGTTCTACCCGTAAATGTCATCTAATCGCTGTTCGATTCAATGCCTAGGCAGATATGTGCTGTTATTGCTCACAGAGGTCGCTGCTTTATGTACTGTTTTCTCACTACATATTACTCCAAATTTCCTGAAATTTTAATCAATTGTTCTTCTTACTATAATGTATGTGTCCAACAAATTTCATTCGGTTATTATCATTCCTTCTTGGTGTTGCATTTTCAATGTCGAGCAGTGTATATCAGTCGGGCTATCTCCTCACGAGCGAGTCAAAGCAGAAACACTCTAGAAAAACATTTATACGCGATTTCAATATATTCGTCTTCTTCCCTAAAAGTTATTTTAGTGTAAAAGAAACATAATAAATAAAAATATGTATGAATACCTCACCGAAAGGGGCTTAACTGAATCTCCTGGTGAGTCACTGTTGGGTTAGAAGCAACGAGATATATAAAGTAGAGTGATAAATGGTAACCCTTGAGAAGGTCCAAGATGAGTCATGTAACATGCTCTCCTTGCACCTGCGTATTCAGCGGTTCCCTTGGTAACAGCTTATTTTCAGTAAATTTCTATGGCAACGGTTTGGAGATTGTTCAATGTTTTTGTTTACTTACGTAGTATAATATTCTTTTGTTCTAAATTATTTTGATTTTGATTTTACTTCTTTTTATTTCGTGTAGTTGAACTTTAACCGACAAAATGCTTAAAAATAGTTGAAAAATTATTATTTGTTGTTAAATTTATCTCTTTAAAAGTTTAAATTTTCTTTTATAAACACTTTTAAACTTTGTTGGGAAACGATTTAAAAAAAAAAGGTATTTATAATTTATTAAAATGTGAAATATGTGTAAAATTATTTTAAAAACAATTTATTTTGGTCATAGGACTGTCATGTTACCTAATAATAATGATAATTTGTCGAACTGATATTTTAAATTTCGAAAATAGCGATAAAAAGCCAAACACAGCAACCTATTGGAGCATGTCACGTGATTCATCTTGAACCACGGAAAGCTAATCTTTCATCCATTGAATCAGCACTCTAATATATATATCTCGTTGGTTAGAAGCTGAGAAGACGTATTACATCTAAAATTTTTGAACGGCCTAAAACGTTTATTGCATGTGATATGGTTTCTGAACTACAAATATTAAGGAATTTTAGATATGCAACAACACAAAATAAGTAGCGGAATTAAAAAAAAAAAAAAAAAAAAAAAAAAAAGTACTCTATTGAAATACAATTATCAAAGTTACACTGGTGATTGAGCTTCACAAATGCTTTTTGAAACCAACCTTTCCTTTCGAATTTTATAATTCGTATTAATTAAAATATATATTTCGTTAACCGCGAATTTTCGTAATGTCTCAAAAAGTAAAGTCTTTATTCGTAATGTATGTAATAAGCATCTGCAATAAGCATAGTATTACTGCCATAGCACTGTCACTAATGCCTCTTTAATAATAAAATCTCTTTAATAATAAAATAGCGAATGGACAGCTCATTTATATGGAAATAAAGTTTATTGTACATTTATGCAGAAGTAATGCAACAGATATTTATTATCATTTGTGAATAACCTCCGGCCATAACATGCTATAAATTATAAATAATTCCGTTAATTGCAAGCATTTTTTAAATCGAACATTAAAATACTTATAAATTAAACATAAGGTAACAACATATTCTTTAACTGTGTTTTTTTTTTTTTTTTTTTTTTTTTTTTTTAAATTCTACTATATCATGTTACTTAAAGCTAGGCATATTTTTGAACACATGAATTAGATTATATATATATATATATATATTTTTTTTTTTCTTTTATCCCAAAAACTTATTTTTTAATTTTTCCCCAGATTTTATTATTTTTATTTTTATTTATTCTGGACTTGATTTTAAGTATAAGTACTACTTCCGTCATAAAGATATTAATTAAAATAATGGAAGCTTCTTTTTTTTTTTTTTTTTTTTTTTTTTTTTATGTTCTGTCGAATATCTCAAAAAAATACTTAATGTTTTGTTCTTGAATTTTGGAAAAAGAAAAAAACTATTTTTCCTTATATGTTCCAGCAAAGATTTTATCACGAACGTCTTTACGGTAAGAACAACAAATCTAAAAAAATAATAATAAATAAATAAATAAAAATAAAAATATTTGTGATTTCCCTGTATTTAGAAGTGCGTCCATTCACCTGCAAATTTTTATGTGGTTGTAAATGTTATATTTTATACGTGTGTAAAGTTTTGTGAGGATAATTCAATGTGCTATAAATAATTTATTAAAAAATGTAAAAAAATTCACAAGTTTTTAATATATAACTCTTTTATTTATTTATTTATTTATTTATTTTTATTTCATGAAACTTTTACAAAACATAACAACATTTGCCTAAATCATTATACTTTAGTTTAAAACAAATAAATTTAATATCCAAAGAGATATGGAAAGTTTTAGTAAATAATTTATAACTTTATATGCGCGGATTGTAGTAAAAAAAACTTTGATATAGTTTAATACTACACTGCATAGGATACCTTAAAAAAAATCCCGTTGAATATCAGAAAATTCATAGAGATATCGGTGATTAAATAAGCTGTTTTTTCAGCTGCTTTCTAAAAAGGTCTTTACGATAGGGAATTATTCACAAATGAAAATTTGCATCATAAAAACGTTTCCTTTTCCTTTTCAAACAATTATTTTTACTTTTTTTTATAAGTATCTAGTGCATACTTATGATAATAAAAAAAATGAATCACAAATATTGTATTAAGTGTCATTGTGTAACATAATTTTTTTCTGATACAAATTTTCATTTGTGAATGACCCCCTATTTAAAAAACTTTTTTAGAAAACAGCTGAAAAGCAGCTCATTTAATCACCGATATCTCTATGAATTTTCCTGATATTCAACTGGAATTATTTATTTATTTATTTATTTTTTGTAAGGTGCTCTATACTGTTGAGTATTAAACTACAACAAAGTTCTTTTGCTACAGTCTGCGCATGTGCAGTAATAATTTATTTTCTACAACTGTCCATATCTCTTTTATTATTATATGTATTTGTTTCAAACTACATTATAATGATTTAGGTATATGTTGTCGTGTTTTCTGAAAGCTTCATGAAATTTCGAAAAAAAAAAAACCCATTTAGAGTTATAAAGTAAAAGCTTGCGAAAATATTTGGTATTTTTTATTAAAATATTTATAACTCTTTAAATATTCCAGTTAGCCTCACAACACTCTACACACGTATAAAATTTAACATTTATAACCATATCCAAAATTTTCAGATGGATGGGCGCACTTCCAGATACAGGGTAATCACAAATATTTTTTTTTACTTTATTGGATTTGTTGTTCGCCCCCCTAAAAGCGTTCGTGATAAAATCTTTGCTGGTAAATATGAGTAAAGATATGATTTCCTTGTTCCCAAAATTCAAAAACAACACCTTAAGAATTTTTAGAGATCTTCCACAAAACCTAAAAAAAAATGAAAATGTTTGCATTTATTTGTCCAACACTTGTATATATATAAGGAAATGTATAATAAATTTTAAACATGCATTATCTTCCCTTCTTTTAGAATTTTTTATAAAATCTTTTAAATTACATTTTTGTACCAAATTAAACAAGAACCTATGAATAATGCTCATACTTGTATTCTTAAATGAAGTAATTTATCCAAAATCTAACCAAACATAATTTATTTTTACTTAATTCTGTATATATATTTAATTTAAGCCGTTTAAAAATAGACACTAGATTAAAACACTTTTATTTATATAGAAGATAAAACCTTAGAAAGCTTTTATAATCATCTAGTTAGTTATATACATAACATATTACTAAAATTTCTTTGTTTTTATGCAAAAAATTTATTTTAATCAAGTTTTATCGAGTTATACAATATATTATGTCTCACCAGTTTATTCGTAAATTCTTTCACGTTGCAAATTGTGTAATCATTCTAGAGGACACTGAAAAATAAAAAATACCATTTTCCTTCATAAAATTCTTCTGAAAAAATAAACAAAGTGTATAAATTTCTTTTATCTCCAATATGCAAAATACACAAAAAACTATTTTAATATAACTAGAGAATTTCATGAATATTTACGGGATTTAAAGCGCGAACAGACAAACTGAAGTCATAAACATTTTTTTGTCTTTGGTTGAAAGTGCTAATATATATATATATATATATAATGAAATGTCTAACAAATATTACCTCACCCTGTTTATAGCCGCTTTCATAAAATATAAAAATTACTTTTCCTTACGAAATAAACTAGTTGGCATAGGTGGACTCTGCTCAGTTCCCCATCATATTTATGTTCTCATAAATTTCTAGTGCGAGATATATTATAATCATGTTAAAAAAAAAAAAAGAATTTGACCAAAGCTTGATACAGTGACAGAATCAAATCCCCGCCTAATAGGCTATCCACCGTTCACTTCGATATATTTTACTTATTATAATCTATTAATTTATTTCATCAGGGTCAATTTTGTTGTTTAGTTTTCATGCTACTATTTCCAATGCAATAATCCTCAAAATTCATATTTATATGAAAAATTTACAATTTCGCTATGTTGGTAAAATCGTAAATTACGAATAATTTACGAAATTTTCTTATTAGAATATTTGTATTCAATCATGTTCAAACAAATATCATAAACGTAATTTTGAAGTTGTCTAATGTATTTAGGATCCTCAAAATGGAAGTTTATGCTCAATTTTGCCTTATTCTGACATGTTAAGTAAATCGTAAATTCCAAATAACTTACGAATTTCTTAAATTGGAAAAATCATAGTCTATGATATTCATGCCAGCATCCTAAATAATATTTCGAAAGTGGTCTGACATCTTTACGATGAAAATATCTCTCAAGATTGACGTTTACGTGAAATTTTGCTCTATTTTGCCATGTTAAGAAATTCGCAAATTTCCAATAACTTACGAAATCTTTATATTGGTAAATTCATAGTCATTAATATTCATGCCAGTGTCCTAAATAATATTTCAAAAGTAATCTGACATCTTTACGATGAAAATATCTCTCAAAATTGACGTTTATGTGAAATTTTGCCCTATACTGCCATGTTAAGAAATTCGTAAATTTCCAATAACTTGCGAAATTTTCAAAGTAGCATATTTATAGTTACTGATGTCCATTCCGGCATCAAAACTGATATTTTAAAACTGGTCTGACATTTTTACAGTGAAAAGTTTCCATTTAATGCACGTTTAAGTGAATTTTTGTCCTATTCTCCCATGTTAAGAAAATCGTAAATTTCTAATAACTTACGAAGTTTTTTAATTCGAATGTTGCAACTGATTAGGGTTCTTGCCAGTATCGAAAGTAATATTTTAAAACTGATCTGACCTCTCTGCGATAATTTGTTCTTGAGTTATCGTGTACACAGACTGACAAACTAACGGACTAACACACTAACCCACTAACAGACTAACCCACTAACAGACTAACACACTAACAGACACCCTACACACAGACACAGACACCATACAAATTTTGTCATTTTCGGATTCCTCACACCTGAAAACGTGTAAAAACGTCAAAAACCGAAGTCGAAAATTTTCATGATAACCTAAGTTCTCCATACCTATTTTGTTGTTACATTGTTACATATACATTGTTATACTTAAGTAAAATAATTTAATGTAAATTTATGTATTTATAGCTTTTTCATTTATTTATTTATTTGTTTTCTGTCTTTGTTTTATCTTGAACTTTCCAAATTAAACAGCAGAAAAAAAAATATTTGTAAAGAATGTAAAATTTTAAAAACTTTTTTAGTAATGTAGTTAGTCCAAATTTATATATGGATGAAAATTCTTTGTTGATATACACAAATATATTTTAATCAAGTTTTATGCCGTACGATGAAATGTTATGTTTCTCCAGTTTATTTGCAATTTCTTTCACGTTCGGAATTCTGTAATCGTTTTAGAGAAAACTTTTAAATAAAGTTTACTTTACTTTTAAATAAAAGGTGATAAAATTCTTTATGAAAGATGAAGAACGTATAAATTCTGCATTATCTTTAATTTACAAAACAAAAATATAAAATAGTGTTTTTTATAAAAATTCTGTAGTTTAATTTTTCAATACAGTGTTTACAAAATTGATATTGCTGAGAATATAACAGTAAAAATTAAATTTTCCTTGTTTACTTCTTGAGTTTTGTTATTTATTATCAGTATCCTGTGTGTTTTTCTCGTAAATATTAAACTACAACTACAAATTGATCAACAAATCTTTTTAAAAAGTTTTTCAAGCTAAATAATTTAAATGCAAATAATTTTTATGCATGCAATAAAACTAAACTTATTATTTTGTCATCGTTTAGTAAAAATAATCAAATCCAGCTAAAATTGTATGGTTCAGAAACCAATAAATGTAAGTCATACTGAAAAAAATTACTTACGTATTGTAAACGATATAGAATTAAAAGCTTCTTTATAGATACAAAGAAGTAAGTAAATTTTATTATTATCTGCCATATGGCAACACTATGAATGCCTGCTGAACTACTGACTAATTTTCTCAGTTACTTTTTTTTTCTTACACTGATGGCTTCTGAACCAATTGATCATTTCTTTTTACTTTAAAATACTTCTTTAAGAATAAACATCTGGTAAAAGCTAATTTATTTCTGAATTAGTTAAAATTTGTTTTATTGTTGAAGACACTTTTTTTTTTTTTTTTTTTATCTGGTCAATTTATTTTAATGAATAAACTTCAATAAAATTAAGTTCGATTGTGTTGCTTACAATAAATTTCAATGGATACATTTTTAAAGAACACTCATCTTTACTTTTTACTACAGATTATCTTACTGAAAACGGAAGACACGACGTGGTACAGGGTTATTTTTATAACAGCAAATTACAGACGCCTCTTTTTTTTTTTTTTTTTTTTTTTTTTTTTTTGTCAAATTTTGAAAATGTGAGACTTTTATGAGAGTTTAAAGCACATACATTTTACACGTAAATGCAGATTATACTAAATTATTATTTTTTAATGGATTGGTGAGTTTGGGCATGTTGGTCTGCTTTTCTAGTTTTCATTTTTTATCTCATCAGAAAATAAACATCTAGTTGTTTCTCATAAAAATAATTGTATTTTTCTCCCTATCTAATACATTTTTTCAAAATATTATGCTAATATATATATATGCATATAGATAGATAATCAGAACGTGCAGTAGAAATATAAAGGTTATTAAATATTATCAGTACGTACAGTTGGAATTTAAAGATGATTAAATATCGGTATTCAAACAAATATATATATATGATAATTCAGTAATATCGTAAAGCTGAAGTCTTTGAAAAGTCTTTATAACGCAGATATAAGCCTGGATGTGTATTCTTAACAGCAGTGTTCGGAACAACTATAGTATCTCCCCACAGCTGAATTTCACGATTTATTTTTGGCGATTATGGCTAAATCATAAATCTAAAAATCATAAATGATAAAATCATAAGCTAAATTATAAATCATAAAATCATAAACCCAAAATAAACAGCATGCAAGCTGCCATATTATATCGTAAACAGACCAGAACGAAATCGTTATCGTTCAAATCGGCGCCAAAGAAAAATCGCCAAATTCAGCTGTGGGGAGATACTATAGTTGTACCCAGTGTTCTTATCTGTAATGTCACCTTTCTCAACGAAATCAGTAACCTGTGCAAAGCTGTTGCTTCTCCCTGAAGGGCTCTTAATACTTCCAAATTCCCCGTAGTCATCATCCTTTTTGCAGTAATCAATATTTTCTTCAGGTGTTCCTTTACATCTTTCAATGTCACCGCTTGCAATCACTTTTTTGACACTCCGAATCCTAACTCGTATTTTAAACGCCACAAAGCCCTAGATATTCAGACAATTCACATCCGGACACGTCTTTCAACCAAAAATCATAGATTCCATTCTTCTATCACCGTATTTTGAACACCATACCAATTTTTGAATCCCTTATCTCTCAAAACTGTAAAACAAGGAAGAAATTTCTCATGAACACTAAAATGCCCTAAACCTATAATGAGAAATGAGGAATTAAAAATTTCAATTGTAAAAAAGAGTGTCCCCTCTATTAGTATAAAATTTATTAAAAACTAAAACAATTACAATTCTTTTATTTTGTAAAGTTTTATTCATGTTAATTTTTAGAATGTGCAGTTTAACTTGAAAACCTGTACACAAATAAACGTAAATACATAGAATTATTGAAACAGGGACTCAATTATTGTAATTAATAACAAAAAAGTATCTTTTTGTTTTATTACTTGGAATAGGGTCTTGGACTGTCTATGATCGACGGTCATATATTTTTTTTTTTTTCTTTTTTTTTTTTTAAATAAAAACTATACAAACTACAAATAATTATTAAATGAATGTACTTATTTTATGTTGGAGTTCAATGCCCTGCTCTAATCTGAATTAAAGCAGTTAAAAAATAAATTGGCTAATTTTCTCAGATTAGGGTCCTTTAATGGTTAAAAAATAAAAATAACTTTCTTAAAATTAATTCAGCCTTGTCCATTGTACCCAACTTCGCTTACTATTTAACTGAAACAATTAATCTGACAGTCTTTGTTTTCGGAAAAATAAAATATACTATGCATCTGGAATGAACTAACTCCACAAAAATTATTGTATTTTATAATATGTATTAATCGTGATGTTTTATAAATGCGATATTTTATCAAACAATATTTCAGAATTTGAATTGACCTATAAAAATGATTGCCCATTTTATGTACATACTTATTCTAGTATCTGTTTCCTCATGTTTTCTGCAGTTTTTGAATATGGGGTGTCGGTTAGTGTTGTCTTGATGCATGTTTCGCATGTCGTTTCGTGTTTGCATACATAATAAATGTTTCCATAAATCATGAAACAAACTTTTTGAATTTTTTTCAAATATATATATGTGTATGTACATGTGTGTGCGCGTGTTCCCTTTACCTTTATTTTAAATCCAATCTAAATTTTTAAATTATTGAAAAAATATAGTTTTAATTTTTCTTAGTCTTGCGCACTTTTTTTTTTAAATTCGAAGTATTTTATTTTTTATATCCAAGATATACAGTTGTAAAAACATGCAATAATTCTTATGTTTTAAGTTTAATAATCTTCTGAACTCGTGTTAAATATTTTAGCAGTAAGTTTGGCTTAAATACACCAATGGAATTATAATAAAATACTTTAAATCTTTGAAGTTTCTAAGTTTTAGTAAAACTGATCATTAAAGCTACACTTGGGAAAGTAAATTAAATTTGTGTAGCTCATAAAATTTACGATGCCGCACTGAGTAAAGTTAATTAGATTAGCAAACTTGAATAAATGCTTTACTTTCTGTCTTTGGATTTAAAACAGATGATTGTTGAAAATATGAACGGGAAAATAAATTTATGATATTTTAACTTCCTGAAATAAATTTCCCTTTATTTTAAATGCCCAAAATAATATTATTTGCATTTATAATTAAACGTTTTATAATTGAGTTAATTTTTAACTGAAATTGTATTTCATAGTTAAAATTCATTGAATTTTAAACGGATATTTTGATTAAAAATTAAAAGAGTATTATTTATGATTATATGCATGTTCCCATTTTACTGATACTGGGCAGTGATACCAACTGTAGTGATTTATCCCTACGCTTAAGGACTTTTATCAGTTTTCTTCAGCATGTAGAACAGTATTGCCAGACTTGGGAAGTTTTTTAATCAGTAGTTACCAATGTATTTGAGAAGAGATATTTGATATACATAATACACGATTAATCTACGAAATGATTAGGCAGCAGTTACAATTAAAATTTAGTGGTGGATATTGAATAAAGTCCCCAAATCTGGCAACACCGATATAGGGGCAGAGTAGAGACTTTTTGGATGTACTCTTTCCCTCTAGGATTTCCTCAGAATATGGTGGGAATGGAAGTACACCTTACGGAGATTTCAGCCCGAAAGTAGGGATTTTTATCATTAGTGTAGGGACATTTTAAACTGGCGTTACAGACATGGCAAAATTTGTATTGTCAAAACTGATACTGGGTTAAAAGCATTATTGTGCATTAAATTATTAGCTAAGTCTAAGGAGCATGCTAGCAATACCAAAAAAAAAAAAAATTGGCATACGTAGACTCTGGTGAGTTACTTATTACTTATCATGCATCTAGTCTCATAAAGTTCTGTTAAAAGGCATACTATATATATGGGAAGAGGAATGAATAAGACTAATCACTCAAAATAGTCGCCGACTTAAATTTCGCACCTAGTAGGCATACCCTCCCTAAGATTCAGCACATTTACCTTGTTCTAATTTGCTGACTAATTTTATTAAGATTACTTTCGCATTTGAGTTTTCATGCAGTTCCATACTATATCCAATGCAAAAATTCCCATAATGCAAGTTTATATGAAATGCTGCCTTAATATGGCTTATTTGCCATATCAAGAAAATACTGAATTTGAAATAACTTGCGACGTTTTCAAAGAAGAATATTCATAGTCATTGATGTACATACATTTCAGTATCATAAAGGATATTTTTAAAGCGATCTGACATATTGAGGATGAAAATATTCTTAATAATAAACGTTTGTGTGACATTTTGCACTATTCTGCAATGTAAAAAAAAATCGTAAATTTCAAATAATTTGTAAAGTTTTTAAATTAGAATGTTCATAGTCAATGATGTCCCTGCCTGTATCACAAATGATATTTTCAAGGTGGTATCATTACTATAAAAATGTTTTTTTTTTTTTATGTACATTTAAGCGATATTTTGTGTTATGCTCCCACGATAAGAAAAGCGTAAATTTCAAACAACTTACAAATTTTTCGTATTAGAATGTTGCGAATCAATAACGTTCCTTGCTAGTATCATAATAGATATTTAAAAATTCGTTCCACCTCTTAATGGTTAACTGTTTTTTGAGATAATGTGTTCACAATCAATAGGAATCTTACCGTATTTTTACGGCAATGTTTTGTGATTAGGATAGTGATTATTGTTTAAAAAATTAATGTCAAAATGAAAAAGGTCTCTGCTTATATCTGATACTGTGGTACAATCGTACCAGTAAATAACTCTACATCAACATTAATAAAATTGATGCACTAGAAGTAAAAAAAAAAAAAAAAAAAAAAAAAAATCTCTAAATGGCTGCCAGTCGACTAAGAACAATTCTGGTATAAAGTACATTTAAAAAGCACTCTATTGAAATTCTCTCATGTATAAATATTAATAATAAACGCGTGCATGTGCAACTGGCTACTAAAGATAAAGTCATTTCATCAAACTCAATCTATAATATTCATTCCTAAATAAATCAGGTAATGAAAATTTGGACAATATTTAATTTTCTTCTTTTAGACTCTTCATTTTATCAAACATTCTCGATAACGCATTCACTGTAGTTTTATGTTAATAAATTAAATAAAAAGAAATCCATCACAATCAGAACTCTTAAAGTTTGTGTTGTACATTAATTTTTGTAAAAGACGCATATTCTTTAACCACATTTTTTGCGACCATGTGAGCTCCTGCGCAAATGCGGAGTCAACGAGTCCAGCGTTAAAATAGGGCTGATAACCTTTGACATTGAAAGAAAATAAGCGATAAGGGAACACCGACTGAATGGATGTTTACAAAGTCCCAATCTGTCGGTCAATTTGGCATCCCTCGAAGCCTTTGGACTCTTCCTCACAGCTAGGCGTAAGAAACGTGTTAATACTATATTAAAATAGTCTTTTTTATGAGAGAAAGATATATTGAGATAAAGCTCATACAGACCCTCCCAGCTTCTTTCCATTTATCTTCCACCACTATTCACAAACAATACACAAGCCTACAAAAATGAAGTTGACAAAATTTGATTCGATGATTTCAGTTGATCTTTATGGGGGTTTTTTATGTGCTGAAACCGAAAATGCAACCCATTTTTCTCTATCACGTATAGATTTTTCTCAATATAGGGTGTTTACCGACACAATTTCTTACATATACCATAATAACAATAGGTTGGTTGATTGGTTGGTATGGTTTTAAGTCGCACTAGTGCTTCACAATTACAACAATAGGTATCTATGATTAATTAATCATGGAAACATACTATAAAACTTACCATATAATTATATTGGTGGAAGAGTAATGGAAGAAATTGTGTGGGCAGGCACCCTGTATTGACAAAAATCCATATGTGATAGAGAAAAACTGGCTTCATTTTCGGTTTCAGCACACCAAAAAACATAAAAATCAGCCAAAATTATAAAATCAAAATTTTACATGTCAACCTGTGAAATTTTTATATCCCTATTTTATGACAAATATTGTTATTTAAAATTAGTTGTAAAAAACTCACAATATATATATATATATTTATATATATACATTACGATTCCTTGAAATTCTTTCCAAAGATATTAGTAAAAATTTATTAAAGGGCAAAAAGATATTAGTCGTGTGACAGATACAAAATATGACACATTGTATCTAAACCTTCCTACTCATTTAAAATTACTCATTTTTGTAATTTTCGAAATATCTCGAATGTTATTTGACTCTTGCACCTATTAACAAAAAAAAAGCAATGCTGAAACTATTTTTTTTTTTTTTCAGGTTTGTGAAATCTTGAATATTTAAAACAATATTCTAAACAGTATATATACAATTATGATATTGAATATAATTGTATATTGTTTATATAATTGTATATATAAAGTATATATACAATTATAAAAACCAACAGCAAAACATTTTTATGAGCATGTATAGATTTCGATAGTTAAAAAAAGAAAAAGAAAGAAAAAAGAAAGAAAAGAAAAAAGAAAAGAAACATTTTATAAAAGTAATAATATTTTTATCACTGAAAAAAAAATTTTCTTGCTGCCATATTTTTAAAAAAAATTAATTTTTCAAGTATTTCAAAGTGACATTTTATATACGAATTAGATTATCACGATGTTTCACGAACTCATTTAAAATATGATGCTTTTAATCATTCAAAAACAATACAACACCATTTTTAATCTTAATTTTGGGTTTTTTTTCCCTTCTTATAGCAATATGTATTACCAGAGTTTGCTCATGTGTCTAGCCCCAAAGTATGCTTCATATGTACTCAAGATTCTCATTCAGTATTTTAAGCTAATGTCAACATTAATGACTATGAAGACTGCAGATCTGCATGCATAAAATTGCACTAGTAACGATAATTTTTCATATTGTTTCAGCTCTTTGTACATTCCGAACATATGCAATATAAGGAAAGTATTGTAATTATAAAAAAAAATCAACTGTAAGATTAGGGTGTATTCATACATTTTGAGGTCTTTTGAATTCTCTTCTGCTATTTTTACAGGAATACCATGTATATGTATGTATATTATACATGTATATGAATATACATATGATTATGAGTAAACGTTTTACACGATTGAGGTAAAAGTTGGTAGATATGTTATAAATAACCACCGCACGAACAGTATAAATTTCGATTAGCGTAGAACTTACAGTTCATTTAAAGGTACTCAAGGAAATTTTTTTTTGTTATTACGGCCTATGGGCTAAAACTATCTGAAGTATGATAGTGTCTAAACGCCTTATCTGATTGAGCTGAAAATTTTCTAGGTCATCATTGAAAGGTCTTTATAATTGTTTATGAGTGTGGGACATATAACATTTTTACCAGGAATTCAAAATATAATTCCTATGTTTTTCGACATGGTCTCAAAACAATTGAAACTCGTTTTAATAATGCTAAATTGTTTAAACATAAAAAAATACATATATGTTACATTGCTTTGGTAATGTATGATCATTATGGGATTTGGTGTGCCAATTATTTATAATTCTTTTAGAGGAAAGTTTGAAATAATTACGTATATCAGGTCCTATTGGTGTTAATTATATAGAATTCATTACATTTGTTAAAAAAGACTAGAACTAATATATATGTTTTAAAATTTTGCTGCATAATAGTCGCTATTAAGAATTGCTTGTTCAAGCTTTTTATAGTTTTACAGGGAGGTACAAAGAGATTCGGATACGTTGCTGTCTATTATACAAGTATTCAAATGTAAGGAGAATGTACATCCTATTATATATTTTACTTTTAATTAATTATTGAATTGCTTAATATTTCAAATTTGCTTAAACGCCTGATAAATATTAAATGTTTAGAAATTCAAATAAGCATCTCAAGTTTTTCTTCTTGTAAGTCTATATCTTTACTTGTAAATAGTATTTCTTACAATGCTGTTTACAAAAAAAAATTAGTTTTCAATTTGTGTTGTTATATTAGGGAAATCTTGATATTAAATTTCATAGCATTTTCCTAAGTTTAGATTCAAATCTATAATTGAATGTTTTAGCAGCATTAGATACGGGTACTATATTATATTTATTTCACACTATAAATAAGATTATATACACATTAAATTATTATTATTATTATTATTATTATTTTAACATTTATTTTATGTACGCTATTTATACAGAAAAAAAATCTTATATTTCCTTAATCATTCGTCTTTCTTTAATTTTTTAAAAAGTTAATACTTAAACGTTTCTCACTTTTCAGTAATAAAAGTTAAACTAGCATAAAAAAAATCAATATTTCAGACTTTAACAGGTTTCTCTCTCTCTCTCTCTCTCTTTTTTTTTTTTTTTTTTTTTTTTTTTAACACATTTTTATAAAAATAAAAAAATAAATAAAATAAACCATGAATGATTAAGAGGCCTCTCCACTTATCGTCTCCAAAAGCCGAAGTCAATGTTATTCTATGGGAAATTTTGCCCCATTATAACTCATTAACTAATACATATTTTTAAATTCCGTTTTCACTTTTCGAAAATTCACGACTGTTAAACAATTTATCGCTTTTTAAAAATTCGAATTTCACATTGTGAAAATTCGCATTTTACAACCTCAAAATAAAATATTAAAAAAATAGAAAATAATTTTTAGAAAGCGATAAATTGTTTAATAGTTGTAAAGTTTCTGAATGTGAAAACAGAATTTAAATATCTAATGGGGTGAAATTCTCCATAGAATAACATTGGCTCTGGCTTCTGGGACGATAAGTGGAGAGGCATCTTAAGTTTATTTAAACAAATTTTAACAACATTTGCGAAGTGATCACTTTGAAAATTGAATAATATATCAGGAGAATTAAACACTTTCCATCAAATATTTTTGATAAAGAATGAATAGAGCAAACCTCTATTGCAGGTTTGGATATTTTTTAAGAAGAATTATGACTTTTCATTTACAGAAGTTTAACAAAATAAAGAAAGGAAATTTTTCTGAAGCCTTCTGTCATAAGGTTAAGAATGCACTAGTTCATGAATGCATTTTTGAGTGCAGATATGCTAAATAAAAACTTTTCTTATTAATAAAATGTAAAATAACTACTCCAAAGCTGTGAAAACAGAGTTTTGACAACATTAATATCTATATACAGGTATCGTAGGAACCTCTAAATAGATAATTATGGTAATTTTTAAAGTTTTAAACATATCCAACGTTATTTTAATAATGACATTACTTGGCAGCATGTCAACATTGTGAACAATTACGCTATTTTATTAAAGACATTTATTAAATATAACGTTTTGATAATATTAAATTCTACATACAGGTATCAAGGAAACGTCTGAATAGGAAATACATGATAATTTTTAAAGTTTATAACATATCACAATTTATTTTATTAATGCATACCTTAATTATTTTAAGTCTAGTTATTGTTGAATTATTAAATATAAGTTAAAAATGTTTTCATGAAAGTTTAGTTTCAGAAAATTTATAGGCAATGTTTTTCATTTTCAATTTTATTTTAGCTTCATTATGCAATGAAATACTGTTTTATCTCCAGGTATTAATAATATGTTTCACTTGAAGCATAAATTTTAACAATATTATGTGTTTATTGGTTATGGAAGCGTAAAAGAATTTTAAAATTCCTTTTATATATGATATTTTATTTTACAATGCATAGAGCTTTAGCAATTCCCTGTGGCATCAGATTCTGAAATATTTTTGTGTTTTTCTAAAAAAAACAGACAATTACTGCATACTAAGGCTTACTATTACGTTCATACACTGTAGAAAAAAACCTGTTATATTACGGTAAATTCCAGGCATCAAAGTTGCCAAAAATATCTGTATGATATGCTAAAAATACGCTGACAAAAATTTTATTACAGAGTATTATAGTATAGAGAATATTCACACAACATATTTTTTCCATAATGCACATCGTAAAAATTCTCCAGATTAGCAGAATTGAACCAGGGCCCACCGGATTGCAGGAGACTAAATGTGGCTAATCGGCCGATGGTATTATGAGTCGCAATATGAGTCTGCTATACAAGGTAGGCTTGCAGCGACACGACAGTTAGTTTCGTTTTCAGAGAAATCATCAATTGTTGTTTGCCGCTTTTACGACGTTGGCGAGTTGACGCCGAGGAGTGATCTAGTAGGTTCGGGTTTATGTTGACTAGTTTAGGACTTGATGTTGAACAATAGGAATATTAACACATAACAGTCATTAGGATTGGTACATATACCATAAGAACCAATGAAAACATATGTTGCTTCAAGAGTAACCATACAAAGTAAAAGGTTAAATGACAATTGCTTTCTTTTCTCTCTCACTCTCTCTCTCTCTACATATATATATATATATATATATATAACAGGGTGTCCCAAAACAGTTGAAACGTGCTTTATTTCTTTACCCGTTACAGATAAATGAGAGATGTAGGAAAAAAAAACGTCCAAATTAAGGTAGGAAAACCGACTACTTTAAGAAAAAAAACCTCCCATTAATTTTAAAATGTTACATTTTTTAAATTTTTATACAGTCCCTCTGAGCAAATTTTGTTAATTACAAAGTTTTTATTTTTTATTCAACAAGACCATTAGAAAAAACCGCATAACTATAAAGCCAACCGAATTATGATACAGGAAAAAAAGTGACTTTAAAATCATTCAAAAGGCTGGCTTTTCGATAAAAATTGGAATCATTTACAAATTGATAACGGAAATGTTTACATCAAAAACATAATGTGTCGAAAAATTCTCAAATGCATTTAAATTAATCCTTAGAATTTTAAAATATGTTTCGAATTTAGCACCTTGTTTAATAACAACTTTGAAATATTTTGGTACGACAATTTTATTTTAAGTTGATTTAAAATAATAATAATAATAATAATAATAAATGAACACAGATTTCATGGATAGATGGATGGTTGGGTTTTACGTCGCACTAGTGCTGCGCAGATGGGCAATTGGCGACGGTCTGGGACACAACCCTAGAGGTGGTCCGCAGACATGCCATCACAATTTTGATCCTCCACGGAAGGGATGGCTCTCCCGCTTCGGTTACCCCCAGAGGTATAATTTTTGATGGGAACATGGGGGACATTGCGGCCACGACAGATTTTACGTGCACCAGCCACCATTAGTGTACACAACGGTCTTTGGCCGGCTCGAGTACCGAACCCGCAATCTTCCAATTACGAGGCCGGCGTTCTACCGACTGGGCTACCGCGGCCCTCCACACAGATTTCATGAAGAGGATGAAAATTCTTAAAGCATTCAAATCTCGTTATGCAAGTTTCATTGCTAGATAATTATGCTTTTTTCGTGTTACCAATAATTATATTTATTTAATATTTCATTGTTAAAAAATATTCAGGTAAAAACATTTGACATTACAATTAATAAAACTATTAGAGAATGCATAAAATTATTAACATAGTTCACGAATTAATAATTATGTATTCAAATTTAATGTGCATTATAGTTTACATATAATAGTATAACACACTATGTATATCAGCAAAAACGGAAGAAAGGTCAACAAGATCACTTACATATTAAATTTTAGAGCGTAATGGATTTTTTATTAATATGATTAATATAATGAAGAAATTTCTTTAAATTTATTAGGAAAACAATTAAAAAAATGTATTTCACAAAGCATTCTCAAAACGTTTTCCATCAACTCCAATGCATAACTGAACTCTTCTAATAACGTTCTTGTAAATATTTTGGAGTTATTCTCCAGAAATATTGTTGCAAGCAACGATTATCTGTTGCTTAAGGTAATTCAAGTTTACGGGTCGAGTATTATAAAATAATGATCTAAGACGACCCCAAAAATAAAAATCGAGTGGTGTTAGATTTGGGGATCTGGGGAGACATTCTGTGGGTCCTTTCAAACTAATCCACTGCTTATTAAAAATTTCGTTCAGCCAATTTGTCACATTTCTAGCTGTGTGTTCAGGCGCTTCATCTTGTTGAAAATACATACTTTTTACTAATTATAATGGTTTTGTTTCCAAAATATCTGTTACTATACCATTTAAAATAAGCTGCATATAATTTGTGGCTGTAAGTGCCCCTTCATAAAACACGGGAACAACCAGTTTTCCATTCCAAATTCCGCATCACACTGTCACAGAAAACTTTACATGGTGATGAATCTCTTGAAGGGTTTTGTATTATTCCAGGAATGATCATTATGTGTATTTATTGACCCATTTTCCGTAAATGAACATTCATCTGTCCACATAATGTTTTTAACAAAATTCGATTCCTTGTCTTGTCCGATTAGCAACCAGTTGGAGAATGCTACACGTCGGTGATAATCAGAAGGGTATAATGCTTGAACTCCATGAATACAAAATGGATGTCAATTGTGTTTTTCAACTATTGTATTAATTGATGTCCTATGTATTCCCATATGTGAACTTACTTGCTGATTGCGTGACTGGGGATTCGCTGAAAAAATTGCGATAACGTCAATTTCTTGGTCTTCAGTATAGAATCGATATCTCTCTGGGGCATGTCTTGAATTAAATGAACCGGTAGTTCTCAATCGTTTCATCATTGGATAAGCAAATGTATGTGAAATTTCAGGCGAATTCGGATATCGCCGACCAAATTCCGGAGCAGTTTCTGCATTATTTTTATTGCACTGAGAATAAATCATTGTCAATTCGAACATTTCGAACATCATTGTTTAAAAATGCCGTAATACACAAACAGATATACTATGTTCTTAATTTGACAATGTGAAACTAAATAACTCTAAACCTTTATTTTGATATATAAAAAAAAAAATTCGGTTGAGTTGTATTGAAATGAAATAATTCTGGGAATAAAAAGTGAATTAAATATATATCGTCTGCATTTCATTATTCATTTTTTTTTAAATTACTTCACAGAAATATTTAAAACTCCATATTATAATTAAGAACGAAATATTATAATTGATATTATAATATTTATAATATTAATTAATAATATTAATTTTTATAATATTTAATCTGTAAAAATCTCTATATATTTATATTATAAAAAATTATATATTTATTATATAAACTATTTATTTATATATATATATAAATTTATATATTAAATATATAATAATTTTTATTATATTTAATATTTATAATTTTTGTAAATATTTATAATATTAATTTTTCTATTATTTATAATTAAGAATAAAAAAATAGTCTGCGTATGAGTAGGCATTTATTAGAACATACTTTTGAAAAAAAAATTATTACATATTTGAAGACAAATTGCGTAGACGCGCATGTTATTTCTTTCTTTCTTTCTTTATTTTAAAATAAAAATAAAGGTCAGCTTCAATACATAAAAATTTTAGTTTACGTGACTTGATCGCGAATCAATCCAACATACTCAAGAATAGTTTTAATGGAAATGTTATGATACATTTTATCTTTTATAATATGTCACAAGTTTACATTTCCATTTTGATGTATTGTCCCTATAATCAGAGTTCAGTTTTCAATTAAGTTTAATTCATTCAGTATTAAAGATACAAGAATGCGGTTATTTGCAATGGTGTTGTTGCATTGAAAATAAAAATTTTCTATTTGACCAAATTTGTCTAGAGGAGTCGTATAAAAATTTAAAAGAATTTAATTTCTTTTTTTTATTTTTTTATTAACAGTAAGATATTTTTATTAGCGTAGTTTTATTTCCTATCTTATTTTGTACACTTTTTCAATTTACATTACCCTTTCATCTCTAACATGTAAAGAATTAAACCACGTTTCAATCTTTTTGGGAAGCCCTGTGTAGTAGCAGGCTTTGCTCGCTTCGCTGGTCACTATATTTGAATAATAAATAAATTTAAAAAAGAATAATTGTCTTTATATTGCTTTAGAAATAAAAATTAAAAAGAAAATTCATTGAAATTGCTTGAAAACTTCACTTCGGTTCTTCGCTGCCTTCGGCATAGACTTCTCGGGTCTGTGCCTCTGTTGCCTGCGACAACGCCTCATCCTTAACTTCAATTTGAGTGCTTATAGGATGATATCTTCGTTTTGAAATTAAGATACTCGAAAAATATCTAATTATACTATTATATTTAAATCGCAATTATATTTAAAGAACACTTACGTACTATACATATACATAGTTTTTATTGTCACGTTATTTCCTATATTTTATTTGATGTATCCTGTCGTCCATAAAATGACAGTAATTTAACATTAAATTAATACCTGGCCAGTATGCCAGGAGAGCTATGAGAACATGCTATGAGAGCTATTTCAGCCGGATTTAAGACAATGTTTTTCCGGTTGTATATTTTTCCCATTAAATACATTTTGATTTTGATCTATTTATTCAAATAATTATTTGAATTGATCAAATATTTGTACCTGACATCGTGCAAGTGCAGTTACACAAATAGCCCATTTATTTGTATATTAAATTATCATAGTGATTGGTATATAAATTAAATAAATAAGTAAGTAAATCTTATCATGTTACACATTTTTATTACACCTCTCCCTTGAGATCTTTTGAATTTATGTCGCCCAATATTGCCAGTGAATTTATTTATTTAGTGTTATTCTTATTATTTTATGTAATTTCTTGTATAAAAAGGGGGGGATTTTTCAGTACCTATTTTGGTAATACTTTTATAGGTTGCATCTTTTCATTAATTTATAAAAATCCTTCCTATTCTGTTTATATTTTCAATAGTTATTTTTAAAACTGTATTTTTTTTTCCCATTAAATTATCTACTCAAATAAATATAGATTATTTATGTGACTATTATTTCTTTTTCAATATTATTTCTGAAATATTTTAAGAATTATTTATATTTTTGATGCGTTACTTGTCTTAAAAGAGCTATTGCTGATTGCTAAATTAATCTGCAGGGCTGAACGCTAAGGAATATCTGTAAATAAAGCTGATAAAATAAATTTATAATCCACAGAGTTTAAAGTAGTAAAGAAACGCTAATGCAGTCAAATGTGACATCATGGGCAGTTTTTTTTCTCCCTTCTTCTTTTTTACAACAATTTAACACACAAAAATAAATAAATAAATAAATACAAAATAGTAGTTAAAAAAATATATTTTGTTTAGAACAACATATATTAGCATCATGTACTATATTAGCACTTTATTAATATGTGTATATGATGTAACGCCGTCAATTTTTGGGATATGCATAATTTATTTTTTTATAATTTTTTATTTTTTACATTTAATTGAATGTATTTATTTTTATGTCAATAAAAAACTAACTTGTAGTTTTTTTTTTTCCTTGGCACCAATTAAATTATAGGTTATATTTAAATGGCTAATTTTAAAGATATCATGAGATAATTATTTTAATTTTTTAATTAATTTAAAAATATCTAATCAAAAATTCGAAAATTGTGGGCTTCGAGGTGCACCAGGAGAGGTCAATATGAAACTCCATGCAAATTTGTGTAGCCCTACGATCAGCCATTTTTCTAAAAAGCGTCGGATATATACACAAACACACACATCTTGATTTATAATATATATATATATATATATATATATGCATAAGAAAAAGTACTGATTCTTGAAAATTACCGACCTCCGGTTTTCGATGAATGTATATGTTTTATGATGTTCTGAACACAAATTAATCATTTTTTGAAAATGTCCGTCTGACTGTGTATATGAATGTGTGTTAATGTGTGTGTATCGTGGACGCTGTATTTCACGAACTAATGAACGAAATTTAATCAAACTTGGTATTTAGTTGGA
The DNA here is from genome assembly GCA_963930645.1 of Salticus scenicus. Taxonomy (NCBI): domain Eukaryota; kingdom Metazoa; phylum Arthropoda; class Arachnida; order Araneae; family Salticidae; genus Salticus; species Salticus scenicus. Next base: position 104,432,246 of record OZ005656.1, on the reverse strand, counting down.
CCTTGATTTAAACTGAGCATGACGATTACATTTTGGGATCAATCATTCTACAGAAGGTGCTGTAATCCCATTTTTTATAATTTTTAATTAGTCTGTTTAGGACAAAATTTCATATAAACGTACACAATGAAAGTTATTTTTACGAGTGGTTGCAAAATTAAAATGAATTACTGATAACAGTAGTAGTAAACTAGGAAGAATGTTCATATAAGAGCATCTCCCCCTTTCCTGATGGGATAGTATCAACACCCACTTGACATTATCGATAGATGGCGCCACCGACGTCCTGTATAAAAAATTGCAAGTTTAACTGGTTTTAAATTCTTCTGAATATACTTCTGAATATGAGATTCAGCTCAAAAAGTCAATAATTTATCAATTTCTTTAAGAAAATGTGCATTTCAAGTCATTAAGATTAAATTTTGTAGCCGAAATTTTTCTCGAACAGCTGAATTTATGATTTCATGAATTCGATTTATTAAGATAGTCGAGCAGATGCTGGAAGTATCCTCTTTCCACGATGTAAATTTTCAATACGGGTATCTTTCAAAAGAACTCGTCAGTACCTTTAATTATAGTAATAATTTAAAGCAAAGTTATCGATTTTTTTTTTTTTTTTTTTTTTTTTTAACGAAAATAATCTGGTTTGAAACTCACATGACTTTCTCTTAACCTGCATTTCAATGCTATAAAGACAGATTTTTCATATTAAGTCTTAAGATCAATAATTTAAGATAATAAATTTCAACATACTTTAAAATATAATCTAAAATAGGTTTAGGAAAAGTTTTATTTGACATGTAATTAATTCTGCGTGATGGGTGGTTACCGATTTGTTTTTAAGTTATGCATATACTATATCAACCGTTAAAATTTGGACTTTCTAAATCAGGGCATCTCAAAGCGTCATATTATACAAAAAAAAAAAAAAAAAAAAAAAAAAAAAGAGTTGAAAACTGAACATTAAAAAATACTTTGTTTACAGTAGCGGCATGAAAAATTAATTTTCCTGCCTGAGCAGTGTTCACCGACATAGTAAAATGCAATAAAACATTATCTTCAATTACACAGAAAAGAACGTTTTGCATAATTTGGGTAGCCCTGTATATTGTCTGTAAACTATATGCACATCACATTGTATCCTTAAATTTATAATTTTATATAAAACACATCCAACACAAAATGAAATACAATTCCGGCAATTTCCATGTACAGTCCCATTGTATCAAAATACTTTGTGTAGATCAGTAAACGAATGATGAATCTTTTCCATACCACAATCTACACAAAAAATGCTTTTATGAATGAAAAAAAAAAAAAAAAAAAAAAAAAAACACTGATGGAAAAAAAAATCCCAACACCAAGAAAAAATTATTGTACAGTAATGAAATTTCAGCAATACATTTGTCTAGGTAACATATTTAATTGATTAAAGTTTCAAGATCACAGGTAGAGCCATTTCAAATGTGAAATGTTGGTACATTAGTAACCGCTGTAACCGCCAGAATTTTGAATGCAAGCATGCAAACGTGCATGCATTGTGTCGTACAGGTGTCGGATATCAGTTTGTGGGATGGAGTTCCATGCCTGTTGCACTTGGGCGGTCAATGCAGGGACGGTTAATGCTGGTTGTGGATGACGCTGGAGTTGTCGTCCAATGATGTTCCATACGTGCTCGATTGGAGAAAGATCTGGTGATCTAGCAGGCCATGGCAACATGTCGACGCTCTGTAGAGCATGTTGGGTTGCAACAGCGGTATGAGGGTGAGCGTTATCCTGTTGGAAAACACCCCCTTGAATGCTGTTCATGAATGTCAGCACAACAGGTTGTATCACTAGACTGACGTACAAATTTGCAGTCAGGGTGCATGGGATAACCACGAGAGTGCTCCTGCTGTCATACGAAATTGCTCCCCAAACCATAACTCCAGGAGTAGGCCCTGTGTGTCTAGGCCGCAGACAGGTCGCTAGCAGGCATTCACCTGGCCTCCTTCTAACCAACACACGGCTATCACTGCGACCAAGGCAGAACCGGCTTTCATCAGAAAACACAACAGATCTCCACTCCGTCCTCGAATGAGCTCTAGATTGACACCACTCACATCGCAAACGGCAGTGGTTTGGAGTCAGTGGAATGCACGCGACAGGGCGTCTGGCTCGGAGTTGTCCTTGAAGTAACCGATTTGTAACAGTTCGTTGTGTCACTGTGGTGCTAACTTTAGCTCGAATTTCAGCTGCAGACGCAGTACGATTAGCCACAGCCATACGCCGAACACGGCGGTCTTCCCTCTCAGTAGTGCCACGTGGCCGCCCGGAAACCGGTCTTCTTGAGGTAGTACCTTCCCTTGACCACTGCTGCCAACACTAATGCACAGTGGATACATTCCTGCCAAGTCTTTCTGCAATATCGCGGAAAGAAAACCCACCTTCTCGTAGCCCTACTACACGACCTCGTTCAAACTCAGTGAGCTGTTGATAATGGCTTCTTCGTCTTCTTAGAGGCATCCTTGACTAACATTAACCCATTACGTCAAATCTCAACTGTAAATAACGATCACGAACCTTACAGCGCTTATTTACAGCAAACCTCATTTGCATGTTCATAGTATCGCTACTAGCGCCACACTTATGCGCGTAGCTCGAAATTTGAATCGACGTCATCTTTCAGATGTATAAACACTCCTACCAAATTTCGTTTATCTAGCACAGCTCCTTCCTGGTGTTGGGATTTTTTCTTTTTCCATCAGTGTATGTTTATTCCACTTTCTTTAGAGCAGTCTATAAATGTTACATTGTACTTATCAGAAATTTTCATATAGATATAATGTATTTGAATTTTCTTGGATGGCCCTATCACACGAACTCTTTGCTTGATCTCAACGAAAACTTAAGTGTAGCATATGTGTAACAGACTTAGAATTCCGAGTTTGGAAATTCACTACTTTTAGCTCTTAATATGCTGATAACATACACACAGTTAACCCCTAAAAACTTGTTTTTCGGATTCAGGAGATCCTAGAACGTGTAAATATAACAGAAAAATTTAAAAATTCCACCCAAAAACAATACTTGCACCTTTCTTAACCTACCATATATATGGTAAAAAGAAAGTTAATTTTAGAAAATTGATTTTTTTTTTTTTCGACATTTAGTGTTATATTTTTTTGAAATAAAAATTGTTTATATTCATCAGGGAAAAAAAATATATTAAGTAACAATTTAATAAATAACTTGTACTGCGAGAATTTCTATAAGATAACGTAAAAAAAATTGAAGTGACCACAACATATTGTTTTAATCAATTTAATTTATTAATATTAATACTTTATTTAATTATTATTATTACTTTTTTGAGAGGAGAGGGGGGGGGGGTGATGCGGACAATTGTACTTGGAAATAAAAAATTGTTATGTAATTTTCGCTTAAATTAACAAATATACGTCATCTTTACCAATCACAGTCTTTGTTTATTAAACCAAAAATTTATTTCAAGTAAATTACAGTTCATTTCCTCCATATCTGCGCCCTTTTATTACCAAGCATTCTCATATAAAGGACGATGAAATACAAAGACGCTAATGGAGTCTGATGCACGCTATTAGCATACAATAGTATCATAACTATCATCATAAATTTAGCTAGAGTTTGTGCATTAATGTTATTAAGGATCATGTTTGTGGCTATTGTTATATGTAAGTTTTGGAGTATTGATTCATGAAATAATGTCAAACAGATGAAACAATTTGTTTTTTCACTGTTCATTATATTCCAGTAAAAAATTATTAAAATAAATAGTCTTTTAGTATTACAAGAAAAATTTAGTAAATAGTGGCTTTTATAAACTCTCTTTTATATTTTCTATACAAATTCATTCAGTATAAACAATTTCTTAAAATTATTATTTATCAAAATGTTTTTCCACGGTGAATGCAGACGATTATTTTTTTATCTTACAGGAACGTAACACTAATTGTGTGTGTGTGTGGGGGGGGGGGGGGGGGGAAAGTCAATCTTGTTTTCTGTAGAAGACCTCGAGGAAATGCTTTTATCATTATTATTTATAAAATATTTCTCTAACGTGGAGCAATTACGATTAAATTTTGTCTAAACGATAGGAAAGTGACGTAAAGTGTTATTTGATTGGTTAATCCAAACCAGATTCATGAATTCATACATTCGGCTACAAAAATTTACTCTTAATGAATTGAAATGCACATTTTGTGTAAGAAATTGATAAAATATTAACATATTATGCTGAATTTCGTATTCAGAAGTATATTTAGAATTTAAAGCCAGTTAAACTCAACGAGATATATAAATTAGAGTGCTGATTCAATGGATGAAAGATTAACTTTCCGTGGTTCAAGATGAATCACGTGACATGCTCGAATAGGTTGCTGTGTTTGGCCCTTTATCGCTATTTTGGCATTTAAAATATCAGTTCGACAAATTATTATTATTATTACGTAACATGACAGTCCTATGACCGAAATAAATTGTTTTTAAAATAATTTTACACATATTTCACATTTTAATAAATAATAAAATACCTTTTTTTTTTTCATCGTTTCCCAACAAAGTTTAAAAGTGTTTATAAAAGAAAATTTACACTTTTAAAGAGCTAAATTTAACAACAAATAATAATTTTTCAACTATTTTAAAGCATTTTGTCGGTTAAAGTTCAACTACATGAAATAAAAGAGAAGTAAAATCAAAATCAAAATGATTTAGAACAAAAGAATATTGAACTACGTAAGTAAACAAAAACATTGGCATTTATGACTTATGCGAAGAACAATCTCCAAACCGTTGCCATAGAAATTTACTGAAAATAAGCTGTTACCAAGGGAACCATCGAATACGCAGGTGCAAGGAGAGCATGCCACATGACTCATCTTGGACCTTCTCAAGGGTTACCATTTATCACTCTACTTTATATATCTCGTTGGTTAAACTCATATTTCGTTAGGCAGGACGGTGGTAGGACACCTATTGATTGAAATCAAAAACATCATATTTACATATAATTTTAATATAACAATAATTAATCTAATTAGAAGAATTTTTAACTCAGCAGCGGAAAAAATTGTTTTCTAAAACTGAAATTATAATGATTTTTAACTCTTTTATTGTGAAAAAATAAATAAATAAAGTAAAACAAAATAAAATAGAACAAAAATAACTTAAAGTTTTCAGAGCGTGATTTTATTTATGAGCTTTTCTGAAAATAATATAAGTATTTAGGTACTATCATGCAGATTTTCTGGGTGGGAAAAATTCGTTATTATTAGTTAGTTTTTTAATTTACTAGCAGGTCTACCCAGTGCTGCTCAGGCTGAAGTAGTACTTATAACAATTTTGAACAAAGAAAAAAAACAAAGTAAAGAAATTATGAGGTGGAGTTAAAATTAAATTAAAATAAAGTTAAAATCTTCTAACTTTATGGTATTGTGACTGAACATTAGTTACGTATATAACCTTTGAGTTTTACAGACATTTTCTAAATATATAGCCAAGTCGCGTTCTGAGTCTCTTAAAATGTGTAATCCACCAAAAAACGAAATTTGAATTTTTTTTACAAATTGCATGCTTTTTCTATATTGAATATAGATGAAAGTAAAAATTAAATATTAAATTAGTAAAATCTTAAATGTCAAAAACATTTTTTTTTTTCAAATATTTTAGATTATTTTCAATAGAAAATAGTATATAAATATTAAGTTAAGTAAAATACAGAAATCAAATAATTCTTAGATTAAATTTTTATCACCATTCATCTTTCTCATTTGTTCTTTAAAAATGTTATTTTTACTTTTCTCTTTTAAACCATATATAAACTTATTGCTTTTTTGTTCTATATTTTTCTTCTGGTTTGTCTTTTTTTTTTTTTTTTTTTTTTTTTTTTTTTTTACTTCTCTTCAAACATTTTTTTTTTCTTCTTTCAAGATATAAAAGAAAAAAGAAAAGTGTTCGTCTTTAAATAAAGCTGAGGTATTGAAAGAAGTCTCAAAAGTTTACGAAGAAAATTGTGAATGAACTACACCTTTTAAAAAAGAGAAAAAGTACATGCTTTTTTAATTAATTCTTATATATTTTATACTTGAAAGCATGTTTAAAAATTCGATTACATTTATATATATATAGATATATTCACTTAGAATATTTTTGGATTTATCAATTAGAATTTTTTCAAGAAATGTTTTCTTAATAAAAGTTCTCAATTGGACAAAATAATAATAATAATAATAATAATAATAATAATAATAATAATAATAATAAAATAATAATAATAATTGTACTGTAAATTGAATTTTATTAAGGTAGGTAGGTAGGTATGTACCTCTCGCTAATATATATACCTCTCATAGAACGCAGTGCTTTAGAATACTTTCGAATGTCCCTAGTGATTTTGAATAACACTTGCAATTTCATTGAGATTTGTGTAAAGTAAAGGTATTAAAATAAAGTTTACAGAAATATCTCTCATAGAACGCAAGGCTTTGGAACACAATACTTTCGGATGCCCCTGTACACAAACCAGTAGAGGTATACATTCCATTTTCAATAGGGAACATCCGATAATTAACTTGAATAACAGACATAAGTTTCAAGAAAATCCATGAATGTTTACGGGACTTATAGCGTGGACAGACAGACAGAGTGAAGTCGTTAACGCTTTTCAACCTTATTAGAAAATGTTAAAAATCAGAAAAGTGGAGAAAAAGGATGTTCATTAAAACAGGTCTGTACTGGGTCGGGAGAAAAAGGAGCTTCTCCCCCTGCGCCCTCTAATTAAGACATTTTTAATGACCTCAGTCGACTAAAGAAATCATGCAATTTAAGCATCCTGCAAAAAATTATGCTTGATTCACAGGACATTTTTTTAAATGCATGAATATTTAAGCGTTAAAATGAATGCCTCTCATAATTTCATATAGGTGTCTGTGGAAACATAAATATATCTATACAAACCCATACGACTCATTGTAAATGCGCCCTCAAAACTTTCTGCCCACCACCCTCTAAATCCAGCACGAACCTATATTAATAGAGCTAAGGTACTATAGATTATGTGAATTTATCTAAGATTTGTTGAGACAACTGTTGGGTTGAACCAATCTTTGAGAAATTTTCTAATCTCTTAGTGTAATGAGAAACGAGAGAAAATTTTCTTCGCTGTCCAACTTTTTCTCCGCTTCCAACACCTCCTCCCCCCGCCCCTAAAAAAACAAAATCAGTATATATAAATAAATAAACTACATTATTATTAATTATTCTTTTCATTATTCAGTCGGAAAGAGGACGATGATTTGAGGACGTAAAGATGTTCTCGCAAAGCGAAGAGCGACAAAAACACATGATAGGATTTTATTCAAATTTTTTCCTGTTCAATTACGATTTTTCTTTCCATTTTCCCGGCAATAGTTGGAGTTAAAATCGGTCCAGTTGTTGTTACAATGGAAAAATTTCGTTTTAGATATCGGCATTATAGAGTGTTGATCATAAGTCACAACAAAACCCATAAAAATGGTTTTAAGTATTTATATATACACCGGCGTTCAGAATTAAAGGAACAACCTGCTTTCCCATTTTCTTCTCTTACGCATAACTTTTAAGGGGATGCAGAGCCTGATTAAGGGGGAAGCACACATTATCTCCTCTCTCACCGGAATATTTTTGCAATTATTTTTTACTTCATGTCATAGAAATTCCACGCTTTGACGAGGAAATATTTTTTATAAAAAATGAACGGTGCAAAACAATCCAATTTACTCACCGTTATTAGACACCAGAATTCTTTTAAAATAATTTTTAATGAGAAGTTTCTGTTTATTATAGGAGGAAAGTATTTGTTAAAAAATAACGGTGTAAGTATAAATAATATGTGCTTCCACCTAAATCAGGCTCTGAGGGGATGGTGGACTTTTAAAATCTGTAAAAATCGAGGGGGAAAAAACCGAGTTTTCGTTTTTGCTATATTAATTTTCCATGACAAATTCTGAACAATTTGCAAGTAACCACATGATTCTAACTTAATTTTTCAAAAGTTATAAGGGTTTGTAAAAAATTAAAGGGCTGATTAAATGTCCTCCAAAATGTAAACAAACAAACGGCAAATTCGGCGGAGATTGATCATTTATATTTCGAACATTTGAAATATTTTAAATTTTAATTAAAACAACGATAAAAAACATCCAGTTTAAAAAATATAACGTTCTAAAATATTTGATTAATAAATAATGATAACTGGTAAAATTAACTTTAAATGCCGTTTTCTCTAAATGTGTTTTTTAACGATTTTATCCTCTTTCAAAATTCCGTCGTGTCATAATTTGCTTAAAATTAATAAAAATTGCTTTTAACTGTTTTATGTTACATTTCAATAAAATCTGAGTGAGTATCTTTTTTAATTTTCGCCTAAATTTAGTTTTTATAAAACTCTGTATTATTATGCGACAGCTTGAAATTTTCATAAACATTCAGTATATTTCATAAAAGTATTTTTTTTTTTAAACCTTTTGAACGAATTTATAAAGTGACACCCAAATTTGTTTAAAATACATATACGAATAATAAATCAAGCAAAATGATAAAAGAATATAAGAAATTTTGGTACAACTAAAGTATCTTCCCACAGCTGAATTTGGCGATTTTTCTTTGGCGCCGATTTGAACGATAACAATGTCGTTCTGGACTGTTTGCGATATAATATGGCAGCCTGAATGCTGTTTATTTTGGACTTAAGATTTTATTATTTATAATTTAGCTTACGATTTTATCATTTATGTTTTAGCCATAATCGCCAAATTCAGCTGCTGGAAAATACTATAGTTCTTCCGAAATTTTAACGCTAGGAGCATTTTAAAGATTTTTTTTTTAAAGAATTTAAAACTTTTTTTAATAAAAAAAAAGTAATAATAATAATAAATAAATAATTTTTATTTTTACTTTTATTTACTTAATATTGTAATACTTTATTGCATATACAGGGTGCTCAATTTAAAAGAGTATCCGTTAGTTTTTCTTATTACCCTTAAATATGACGGATGTGGCAAAGTGTGGGGGAGATAAATTCCAACACTGATGGACTGTTACAGCTTTATTTGTGAGGTAAAACCGAAATGGATATGCACAATGTTATTTAATCCTGTGATAATTTTATTTATGAAAAACATATTTTAAATCAATTTTTTTACGTTATCATTCCTACATTACATTTACATTATCATTCTATAGGATTTTCTAGAGAAATCCTGCAAACATCGATGAATTAAAACAGGTCAATACTGAAGAAATCTCGTTAACAACACCAAAAATGCTGCAAAGTGTGTCAAAAAACTTGGTTCGTCGTGTTCATGTCTGCATTCAAAATGGTGGCGAACATTTTCAACATTTTCTGTAAGGAATGATAAAAAAAATTTTGAATTAAATTACGTTTTCCAAAAATAAAATTATCGCAGGATTAAGTAACACTGTGCGTCTCCATTTCTGTTTTACTTCACAAATAAAGTTGCAACAGTCCAACAGTGTTGGAAATTATCCCCCCCACTTAAACAAGGTTTAAACTATTATACTTCAATGTTAAGAATAGTTGCCACATCCGTCAGATTTAAGGGTAACAAGGAAAACCAACGGGTACTCTTTTAAACTGATCCCCCTGTATATACAAAAACTCGAAACTTTTGCTGAAAATTTAAAAATATTTATTTATAACGCCTACCGTCCTCTGAAACAAATGAACATATGAACGTAAAATTTGGATGGCACGTTCGTTATCATATCATTAAAAGAATTTTATAAAACTTAAGCACAAGTAATTCTTTTTAAACTAAAAATTATTCATATTTCTCAAAAATAAGTTTTAGAAAAAATGAAGAATGTGAACAATTTTAGAAAAGAAAATTTGATGAAAAATGGTATTAAGGATGCATTACGGATCAATGAAAACGCACATGCTTTCAAATGTTAAAATAAATCCCGATTTTTCTTTCTGTGTTCACATTTAATTTAATTTTAAAACGGACTTTTGAAAAACTCTTATTACTAATATGTAAACTATGAGCATCACCATAAAAATAAAAATCTAGCTAAATAATTTTTTAAAAAATGTGTTATTCAGTTTTCATGTTTATTCAGTTTTTACGTGTATATTTTTTAAAATGTTATTCACATACGAAAGGAAAAGAAAGAAGAAACAGAAAAGAGAATACAAGAGAAAAAAATACCGTTTTAATCAAACACATGGATACATTTAGATCTTCACCAATCTGTAGTGCACACTTACGACCATTTTCCATTAGGTTTTCTTTTCTAAAATTGTTGAAATTTTTCCTTTTTTAAAGCTTACATTTGAAAAGACTTGAACAATTATTATTTTAAAAACTATTGCTTATGCTAAAATTATATAAAATTTGATTAATGATATGATAATGAACATGCTATCCAAATTTTATGTTTTTAAGTTCTTTTTTTTCTTTTAAATACGTACAAAAATAGAAAATGAAATTTTAAATTATATAAAAGTTCATCCATAAATTGGTAGAATCTGCTAAAAGATTATGTGAGAACCATTCTTTTAATTCTTGTTTTTCTTATTTTATTTTATTTATTTATTTATTTTTAGGATAAGTCTTCTATACTTTACTTCAAAAATTTTTCTTTTTCAACTGTGTGGTTTACAAACTGAACCACCATGCTTCAAGAATTTTTATATAATTGGTTCAGGAAATAAACTGTCATACTTGATGGTTGTGAATTATTTTTCATTTTGCAAAAATTCGAATAAAAATGAGTAGGCAATTTTTAGCTGTTGTCTCAATAAAACAAAGACAAAATTTAATATTTTATATTTTAATGATTTTTAATGATCTGTTTTTATTTTTTTACAAAACTGTAAAGAATATGTTATGTTTAATATCGGCTTTAAAAATATATCTAAAATCCAATTCAACTGTTAATTTTGAACGATGTTTTTGTATGCATTTCGCAAGAAAATAATTTCTTCTATTAAATTTATGATATTTTACCAAGGAGTTGCATTCCGCAAATGAAAATTTTGTTTTATTTATTTATTCTATCAATTTATTACTTTCTCTTACCCATAAGGTAGAGAAAGTATTGTTTTAGGCTCAAATTTTCGAACGCGAGATTTTGTTATATTTACACGTTTTGAGGTCCCCTGAATACGAAAATCATGTTTTTAGCAAATGGTCTGTGTGTCTGTGTGTGTGTCTGTGCGTCTGTGTGTGTGTCTGTGTGTCTGTGTGTGTGTCTCTGTGTGTGTGTGTCTGTGTGTCTGTGTGTCTGTCTGTTATCAGCATATCTCAAAAACAAATTATGGCAGAAAGTTCAAACTTGGTATTCTAAATGTGTATCATATAGGGATGCTACAGTAAGCTTTTCGTTAAAATCAAGCAAATGGTTCGTGTACAGGGACAATCAAGCGAATTCTAATACATTACGTCTATGGGGGAAATTGCAGGAAAATAGAGTTTAACGTCTATAGACTGCACTAAACCAAATGAAACAAATATATATTTTTTGTAATAGAGACAGTTAACTGGGAAAATTTTTTTTGTGTATGTAGGAGCCTCGCCTCCCCCCCCCCCCTGGGGGGGGGAAGTCCCCCATCGAGGGGAGTAAATTTTCATGATGGGTATCTTTCAAAAGAGCTCGAAAATACCTTTAAAACGAATGGTTGAACCATCGATCTGCGATAATTTAAAACAAAGTTATCGATTTTTTTTTACTTTTAACGAAAAAAAAACGTACTTTTTTTTTTATATTGAGAATAAAATGGACTTTTTTTGGATATTTGGTGTTAAACTACTTCTCTAATATGAAAATCGTCTGCCTTATCATAAAAGATAATTTTTTTAAATAATAATTTTAATAAATTATTTTTTAAAAAGAGAAATATTTTTTAATAACCGAATTAAATTCTATATAAATGTAGGTGCATTAATGAAACGGGGGGTTTTATATGATAATTAGTTCTGTGTGAGGGGGGCTCCCCTCACACAGAACTAATTATCATATAAAACTTTTCAGAAGCCTAATATGAATTGTTTAACATAGGTTTACATAACAGTACTCGTTATCTTACCTCTTAATCTCCAACCTGTATTTATAGTATTAAATTTCAGAGTAAGAGAAAGTCGTGTGAGTGACACACCAGATTACTTTATTTCGTTTATCTTATCAATTTATTTTATTTACTTCGTTTTAATTAATTTATTTTATTATTTATTTATTTAAAGGAAAGCTTTTAGTGATTTCAGTTTTGAAAATTTTTTTATTTATTTTTTATTTTATTTATTTTTTATTATATTATTATTATTCAGAAAAGTTATAATTAATAAATTTCATAAATTACTGCAAAGTTAATTGTTAATTTTCACATTTTTATACTATACAAAAATCATTTGCTTATTAATAATTTTCGAAATACATTTAAAATGAAGCTGGTTGGTTGCGTTGGTTAAGGCTAATTGACAACACTAGGGTCCTAGGCCTCTGGTCCCTTCCGTGGAGGATCAAAATTGTGATGGCATGTCACCGGACTACCTCAGGTGTGTCCCAGACCGTCGCCAATTGCCCATCTGCGCAGCACTAGTGCGACGTAAAACCCAACCATCCATCCATCCATCCATCCAAGGCCTCTAGTGGAATGACTCCATGGGGGGTCTTTCTACGGGATCCTAGTCCACATTTACACGAGTTTGGTAGAAAACCACGGAAAACTCCGAAAGGTAGGTCGAAGAACCAGACCTGGAATTGAGTATGGCACTTCTCGTCTAAAATCTTTGAGCGCAAAACCGCTCGGCCAAAAACTTGTCGGATTGTTGAGGCTTTAAGTGAAGCATTCAAAAAAACTAAAAAAATAACATTTATAACTGTTAGTATTAATTAATTTTTAAAGTCTAATACGGGATTTAAATCCGAAATTTTAATTAAAATCATTTAAATTAGTAAATAAAATCAAACAATAAAATAAGTGTTTGGTATGTTTTTTAACGGAGTTTATTTGAAAAGTTTTGCAAAACAGTGAACTATGAAACTGCTCTTTTTTGAAGAAAAATCTGTTTTATAATTCCATATATAAGATTCCGTTATTAAAGCCTTATCTCTTTTATCAGAAATTTAAATTTTTAAAGTGACTATTTATAAGTAATTGATTCAATGGTTATTTATTAATTTATTTATTGCGTGTGTTTTATGCGTGTACATCCTAAATATAAATATGATTACAAATTAATTATGAAATTTCAGACTCAACACCCCAAATATGACAAAAAGGTTTTTAAAAAATGACGAAACCTCACTTTAGTATTAATTGATCTAAATTAATGACACACTTTAGAATCATTAATTAATCTTAAATAGCGAAGCACTTATTAAGGATTTTTAAACAGAAACGTTTTTCAAAACATCTGAATAAATAAAATAAATTTTGTTTGTTCGCAAAATATGTAAAATTTGCAGGGAAAATTTATAAAAATTCTATACGTGCTTTAATGTTTTTAAAACAGCATAACAAAAACCAACAATTATAAAAAAAAAAAAAAAATCTAATTTAAATGCTTTTTGTTGAATTATAAATTTATTTAAAACTATTTTTATTTATATTTCTAGAACAAAATTTTTTTAAATACTTCTCATAACTATTTTAATGAAATGTTTCCCTCAAATGCATTTTTATTCCAAAATTTTTCTCAAGTATTTCAATTTATTTCAAACAAAAATATTTCATAATATAAAAAATTTTAATAACTTTTGTTTATTTTTAAAAGTTTTTAAACAGTTTAAATTTTTTTAAATATATATATATATATATGAAATCTTATAATAAAACATTTTTTCAACTAGAATTATTTCTTTAACCATTGTTTGTACAAAAATTAGTATTCAAACATATTTCAGTTAAATGTTCATGAGTTTAGCTTTATAGAATAAACATTTCACCATATTTACAATTACTTATAAGCAGAGCCTGATTAAGGGGGAAACATACATTATTTATACTTACACCGTTATTTTTTAACAAATGCTTTCCTCCTATAATAAACAGAAAATTCTCATTAAAAATTATTTTAAAAGAATTCTGGTGTCTAAAAACGGTGAGTAAATTGGATTGTTTTACACCGTTCATTTTTTATAAAAAATATTTCCTCGTCAAAGCGTGGAATTTCTATGACATGAAGTAAAAAATAATTGTAAAAATATTCCGGTGAGAGCGGAGATAATGTGTGCTTCCCCCTTAATCAGGCTCTACTTATAAGTACTCTTAACATTGCATGCCCCAAAAGCATTTTTTACTTTCTTCTGTATATATAAGAAAGTAGTGCTGGATTCGTGAAAATTTCCGAAGTCCCTTTTTCGTTGGATGTATGCGTTTTGAGATGTCGTGAACACGATCTAGTTGTTTTTAGAAAATGCCTCTCTGTATGTATGTCTGTGTGTGTGTATCACAAATTGTGTGGACGCTGTGTCTTACGAGCCAGTGAACGAAATTTAAACGAACTTAGTATTTAGTTGGACCTTCACCTAAACTAGTGCTGATTAGATTTGTGAATCAATCGCTCAATAGGTGGCTCTGTGATACTATTTTTTTCATAATTTTTAATATGGCAGTATAGGGCAAGAGAGTTATTTTTAACTTTAGTTATTTTAGATATTTTCCAAAACTTGAAATTTCTTAAGGGGTTTTTCACATGCCGCGTAACTAATTTGAAGATCCAATTATTTCAACCACGCTACAAATGTACTTTTTTGTGAAAAGCCCCTTATAAGCTTGTAACTCTAACACATTTTTGTTTATTTACTATGATTTGTGAAATCATAAGGGTTTTTCCCAAAAAACAACCTTCGGAAAGTAGTTGAAATAATTGGATCTTCAAATTAATTACGCAGCATGTGAGAAACCCCTTAAGAAATTTCAACTTTTGGAAAATATCTAAAATCTAGCTCGTTCTTTTTCGTACAATTCGCTTAATTTTTATTCTATTCAAATGCACTTTTGATAAAAGTTGTCTAATACATCTAGCTTTAAACCTATGCAATAAAAAAAATTTTAACTTTCGCGCATGCACAGTAAAAACGTTTTTCATAAAAATATTTATATTTCTTGAGATATTTAAGATATTTGTATTTCGATTGCGGTATATTGTTTTAAAAGTGTTATTCCAACTTATTTGAAAGTGGAAATAATTTTCGTTAAAAACTCTGTATATTATAAATAAAAAACATGTTGATTTTTCTGGAGTTTAAAAAAAAAATTCTTATATCTTCGTTATTTAATACACTATCGTCACACAAATTCATTCACAATTTGAACTGGGTCTATATTAACATATCCTACAGTTACTAATCATTCCGTTTACTTAATGATACAGAGACAAACATTATTGATATTGCTCAATTTGTTACTGGTCCCCTAAATGTTGTATTAAACCATTCTTCACTGAATAACATGAGCATGACTCAATTCTTTAAATACTCAATGTTTGAAAACACACATTGGGAGATAAGTTTTTAATTTGAAAAAAAACTAATCGTTAGCAAATCTTTCTAAACTTATGAGCATTAGTGTATTACACAAACTTCTCGATGTAAAATTTATATATTAATTTAAAACATGTTTTTGTCTGTGTCAACTAAATTGAGAGAACGGCTAGGTGTAAAAATTTGGTTGAGGTGTCCAAAAAAGGATCTCGGTCTGTAGATGAGTCATCAAAAGGAAAAAATAATAAAGTCGAACGGTTCCCCTTCCCTGAGGGGCAGGGTAATGTTTTTTTCTGTGTCATCTAAATTGAGAGAACGGCTAGGTTGAAAAATTTGGTTGAGGCGTCCAAAAAAGTGTCTTGGTCGGTAGATGAGCCAACAAAAGAGAAAAATAATAAAGTCGAACGGTTCCCTATCCCTGGGGGGGCAGGGAAATATTTTTGCTTTTTCCCCCCAGGGGAAAAATCGAACGGTTTCCCCCTGGAGGGGGGGATGTTTTTGTCTATGTCAATTAAACTGAGAGAACGGCTAGGTGTAAAAATTTGGTTGAGGTGTCTAAAAAAAAGTCTTGGTCTGTAGGTGAGCCATCAAAAGAGAAAAATAAAAAAAGTCGAACAGTTCCCTCCTGCGGGGGGGGGGGGGGGGGGGCAGAAGAAAGGTGCGAATTTATTTTGAGAGGGAAATGCGTTTTAGATACACACATGTAGCACCTCATTTTAAAGGTTTTGAAATTTTATGTTGATTGGGGATGTTTGTATACAATATAGTGCGTCCCCTCGTGGTGAAAAATGGAACTAGGTGACTTTGTAGTAGGCCGTATCATGTTACACCTTATTTTAAAGGTCTTGGTATTTCCTAACCGTTGGTGATGTTCTTACAGAACACACTATGCCCCCTGGTGGTGGAAAGAGCAACTAAAGGATTTTGCAGTTGGCACCACCATGTGACACCTTATTTGAAAGGTCTTGGAAATTCAAGGCGATTAGTGATGTTCGTATACAACATACTGCACCCCCTGGTATAGGAAAGTGGATTTTGCAACACGTGCATAGCATGCCTGCTATACGGTGCTGCAGCCACAGGCAACGGAAACACTAGTCAAAGGTTCGTTCGGTTCCAGGTTAATTTTTGGAAATATTTTTATGTTATTAGCGGCCGGCGTATGCGGTGCTGCAGGCACTGGGGTCACAAGGCCGAGTTTCGTTCGGTTCGATGTAATTTTTTTGTTACAGCTGATTATTTTTTTCGCGATGCTTTTATTTAAAAATAGAAATTCAAACGAAATTGAGTTAAAGATATAAAATCATACAAATTTAAGGTTCATTTCTATTTATAAGCATTTTTCCGAATTTCTTTTCTTTTCTTTTTTTTTTTTTTTTTTTTTAACGATTTTTGAAACAATACGGTCAATAAAGTGACCGTCGAATTTGACGGGTTCTGGCTAGTTGTTAATTTATTTAGAGCCTAAAATTATGATAAAATTCTTATTGTTTGATATATACAATGCTACAGTGTGTTCGAAAATGATAGGTTCACCCGTAATTTCTAAGTCTGGCAACAGCAAAATAAATATCTGTATATTTTATAAAATTGTGCATAAGATATGATTTCTAATACGCATGACACAAAATAAAATGAAAAACAGTTATTTAATTAATATTTAACTTGATTTTTAGTTAAACACCGTTTTAGAGTTATAGGTTCATTTTCAAAAATTTTTTTTTTTTTTTTTTTAAGAATTATGCAAATTTTTGTAAGTCACGTGTTAAATGATGTTTTGAAAGTTTCTGCTTTATAAGTTGTTGTTGTTTCACATTGGAATTCTTATAAGAGCGCGTTACGGGCTAGAAGCGATATGGGTCGTAAAAGTCGTCTGTCATTATTAGAGCAGGGACAAATACTTACCTATAAACAGTCTGGAAAGTCTGGAAAAGAAATTGGTAGACTACTAAAGAAATCGTGCAATGTTGTAATTTCATTTTTGAGATTAGGAAGTAAATATGGAAAGAAAAAATCTACAGGACGGCCATCAAAAGTGACAAAACGTATACAGAGAATTTTTTTAAGCAGTTAAAAAGTGGGAATGTGAGTTTGTCTGCTTTAGCCCAACAACAGAACCCTCCGTTGTCTAAGTCTACAGTGCACAGAGCAGTAAAAAATTACGAAAAGTTAAGTATATAAAAAGAAAATCTGCTCCTAAATTATCATCTAAGCACAAAGAAAAGCGTTTGAAATTTGCCCAAGAATTTATGACATGGAAAGGTGAATGGCATCGAGTGGTATTTAGAGATGAAAATAAAAATTCAATTTGGATGGCCCAGACGGCTGCCAATTTTATTAGCATGACCTACAAAATGGGAAAGAAATATTTTCTAAAAGACAAGCAGAAGGTGGATATATCTTGGTGATGGCGGGTTTGGATGAAATGATAAAGCAGAAATAGCAATCATAAAAGCACTCATTTGAATGCTTTAAGGTACCAGGAATTACTTGACAAACATTTTCTACAAATTGCAGAATGTATTGGAGGACCATTTTTTGTACAGCAGAAAGACAATGCTTCCGTTCACGTTGAGAATTCTACTTTTGAGTGGTTATTGAATAATGGTATTCAGATTCTCGAGTGACCTGCTTATAGTCCGGAACTCAACCCAATAGAAAAGGCATGGAGTAAACTCACTAAATAATTTTATGGAGGTGGAAGAATTTATGATTCTTTGATAGATTTAAAAACAGTTATTTTGTCCAAATGGGCCGAAGTAAACAAAAATTATGTACGAAAACTTATAAAAAGCATGCCGAAGAGAATTTATGAATTTATTCTGCATAAAGGTGGGAAAATTTCTTACCAAAAAACTTATAAAAATGATTTCTTTGACAATATTATAGTAATGGCTAAAATTACTTAACCATTTTAAATAAATATATTATCTAATTAACAGAATTATTTCAGCCACGAAAAAATTAATTTTTCCATTAATAAGAACATTTTTATTTATAAATATAGTAAACATTAGAAAACAATCACAAATTGTTTTTAAGAGAACAATAAGAAAATGACGTATTCTACAAAAGTTAATACTTTTCTAAGTAACAATTATAATTCTATATAAACAAAGTTTTTCATAGCTATCATTCAGCCAGAAAAGCTCTCTAAATAGTACTATAAATAACATCGGAAGTTCTTTATATGAATAAAATATGAGATACATTAACAAACTTTAAGACAAAGTTTGCACTTAAGGGAAACATTATCTAACATTCAAAAGCTATAAAAATATCGGAGAAACTGCTGATTATTTTTGCAGCTTTATCAAGCATTGACGTCATAGATTTTCATTTGTTTTCATCTATTATCGTCAAAGCTTACATAAAGGGAATTTTTTGATGAATGTGATGTTTGATAATTTTCAAAGTGTTGAAAATAGTATGCTGATAGTTTTTCTTTTCCTTTGAAAATATTTTGATATTGCATTGTTTGCAATATGCATATATGCAGATACAAGTAGTATATAAATATAAGCACATATGAGGGATGATTGATAAGGAATAAGATTATCTATATATATAAAATCGTTCTTCCTGAGTGAGGGGGTGATTCATCATTGCCCAGACCAAACCCCTGGACCTAGAACTTCTACATAGACAGGCTGACGCATCCGCCATTTTCTATCCCACAAGACAGGCTGACTATTTATTATTGGTGGTTTTTCTGCAATAAATTGCACGAAAAACTCCAGAAAAGGGCACCGCCTGTTTATATTTCCTTCTAATCCAGAAAGAAGGAAAAAGTGGATTATAAATTGCAGATGTAACTCGTGGATACCCGGAGCAGGAGCACAACTTTGTAGCGTAAGATTTCCTTTATTTTCAAATTATTTCCTTTCATTTTCAAAGTTGTTTGACAAATTTAATATAAATGTACTGTTTTTTTAAGTTATTGTTTTAAATTCTTTGAAAATTAACTTTAATATTACATTTCTTTTAACGTGAAGGGTTGCAGTTTTGAGAAAGTTGGCGATGTTCTTAAAATTGCCAACTTGTTTGTTTCCTGAAAA
Organism: Salticus scenicus; assembly: GCA_963930645.1. Taxonomy (NCBI): domain Eukaryota; kingdom Metazoa; phylum Arthropoda; class Arachnida; order Araneae; family Salticidae; genus Salticus; species Salticus scenicus. The sequence continues at coordinate 104,412,684 of OZ005656.1, read as the reverse complement.
GAAGTTCTAGCTCACTTGATCTGTGTAGAAGCGTAAAGGCAATAACCACGCTAATCAGGTAACCTAGCTTTTTCTACCGCCAATACTTTCCCAGACCGGATAGAAAATGGCGGACACTGCGCCAGCTCTTATCTTATAGGAGTCTTACCTGGACCTAGAAGCATGAAATTTTGTGACAATGTTCTTTCTATGACGTAGGCATCCACTAAGAAGCGATTTTATAAAATTCGCCCCCAAGGGGGGGAGGGGGGCAAAATGTGATTTCACAAAATCCTTCATATCTCAAACAAAAAAAAACAGCTATCCGTAAAATTTTTACTTTAAAGTATAGCTAATACAAATGTCTGAAAATCGTTGTCTGGAATTTTAGAAATTCGGTTCCCCAAGTGGGGGAGGTGCGAAACGTGATTTCACATGCGTTAAATGTTATTTCACATAATCCTATATATCTCAAACAAAAAACCAGATATACGTAAAATTTTTGCTCTAAAATATAGCTAATGCAATTATCTAAAAACTAATTTCTGGAATTTTAGAAGTTCGGCCCCCAGGTGGGGCAGCACTATGGGGCAAAAACAAATAGAAATACAGTTAGGCAATTCAAAATTGGTACAGATAGGTTTTCGAGGCCTGCAAGTCGAATGGGGATATTTTTGAAAGTTTAAAATTATTAGGAGGGGCGAGAAGGGGGAAGGGGAGAGGGGGCAAAAAAATAAAAACAGAATTAGATCGTTCAAAATTGGTATATAAAGGTTTTCGACACTTACAAATCGATTGCGGATATTTTCGAATTTGTAAAATTATTAGGAGGGGCGGGAAGGGGGCTATAGGCAAAAACAAATAGAAATACAGTTAGGCCGTTCAAAATTGGTACAGATAGGTTTTAGAGGCCTGCAAGTCGAATGGGGATATTTTCGAAAGTGTAAAGTTATTAGAAGGGCCGGGAAGGGGGTGGGCGGAGGGGAAAAAATAGAGTTGCATCATTCAAAATTGGAACATAGAGGTTTTCTATACCTACAAATCGATTGCGGACATTTTCGAATTTTTAAAATTATTGGGAGGGGCGGGAAGGGGGGAGGAGCGGAGGGGCAAAAAACTAAACATAGAGACAAATCGTTCAAAACTGGTGCATAGAGGTTTTTGATACTTATAAATCGATTGCGGATAATTTCGAATTTGTAAAATTATTAGGATAGACGGGAGGGGGGGGGGCGAAGGGGGAAAATAATAGAAATAAGAGTGAGAGCATTTTGGGAATTTTTTCCGAAGGCAGTGAGAACCCGGTGCGACATTTTTCTTAATCAGATTTTGTTTCTCTATTTTTTTCACGTGATAAAAATTATTGCAATTTTGAGAATTCAGTAATTATAGTGATTCATTTAAAAATAGGGACCAGCGAAGCGGGCGTCGCCTTCTAGTACTTAATAAAGATAATTTATTGCATTTATCTCAACTTTCCGTCCACATTTAAAACATGTGTGCAAATCCGTTTTTTAAAAGTTATTACAAAATTGTTACCACAGCTTTTATCCATGCCGCGTTTATTTCGAAATGGTAGCCTTTTGGTGATTCCGTGAGCCCAGAAAATAGTTAGAAATTGCATAATGCGATATCAGAACTATATACAGCGTGTGGCAAGATATATACGCTACTACTCTGAAAAACCCCCAGTACACATCCAGTAATATGGCTTTGATTTATCATGGTACCATTCTTCAGCTATGATCGCTTTAAATCTGTTGTACCGTTGTCGTATAACCCCCCATGTATTAGGAGCCATTTACAGCATTTTTGGGTTTAACTGCATGCTTATAATCTATGCTTCTGTAATTAAAAATGTGTAGGGCTGTATGGTTCTTTGATGGAAGTTGGTGCTCTACTTTGACGTTCAAAATCTTCAATATTTTGTATCATTCCGTGAAAACTTTATATCACCACAAATTACTTGTTATCGGCAATGTTTCATATTGAAAAGCTTCCGTAAAGCCTCAATCTAAAATTGTAAGATGCCGATTTTTTGGTAGCGAAAACAAAATTTAATCACTTTAAGCTAGTCAAAAATTTCTTTCCTTACAGTAACTGCTCACAGCTTGTAAGCACAAAAAGTAAATTTGAGTTTAGTAATGTAATAATTTGGTACACGAGAATGAATACACTATTCATAAACATTTTTAGTTAGTGTCGGCAGCAGTATTTCTTTTTTCCATATAAATTAACATTAAGAGTGGTTTCTAGCCAACAAAAGTAGTATTATTATTATTGAAGTTAGATTACGCACGTATAACGTCTCTCGTATGTAAGAACTGGTGAGATGCAATTACATGTTATTATTATGAAATTAACAAGTCTCTGTCTGACAATCACATTCTTTATTAGATATAAATGTACATTTATGTGTGGACGATTATCCTAAAAACTTTAAATCCGCCAGCTTACAACATGTGTATGTCAAATGTTTTGATGCGCAAAGTGGCAGTGGCGGATCCAGAACTTAATTTTGGGGTGCGGGGTGGGAGCTGCGATTTCTCAAGATGTTATTCCAGATCAATGAAAAGTTTACAATTGTAATATTCAATTGTGAATGTAAGTACTTTTTTTTAGGGGGTAGGGGGGGGGGTTCAGCCCCTAGATCCCCTTAGATCCGCCACTGCAAAGTGAGCCGTCAATTTTAGATATTACTGGCTGTTCAATATCAATGCAAAACTCCCTCTGAGAGTCATGACCGCTGGTTTTGTATTCATTATTTTGTGGTTACTTGCTAGAGAGCTAGTGTTTTCCTTCTGGAAGTTAATATTGCTTATTGGTTACTAAACTTTAGATTGACATTTGGAATTAGGCAGACAATTTCCCTAGCTTACTTTCATATAACTCATCTCACTAGAAAAGAAAGATGCTCTTACGTTGCAGAACTACTTTTAAAATTTAACCTTTCATCATCGTCCGCGTTAAAAACCATTTTTAGAGAAAAAAGAAAGAAAGAAAGAAAAGAAAAAAAGAGCTTAAGCATTTAAGTCAATTTTTAACAGGACTTGCATTCAAAATAGAGTAGGTTGCCACATTATTAGGAACAAAGCTTGAAATTTTTTCCTTCGGGTACAAAAAATACGTGCACTACCAAGGAGTTAAACGCAACACTAAGTCTTGCTTTTTCCTCCAAGTAGCAGGTATTTACTGCATCTGGAGAAGAAAGGTCGTGTCCTGTCGTAACCTGTAAGGCTTGCATTAATTTTATGGTGTGTAAAGAAATCTTCAAGTTTTATTACTTATTAAACACCAGTTCTTTGATTTATTGATTTATTGTCAAAACTTGGTATTTTCTAGTTTAACTGTTCTGTTTTTTTTTTTTTTTTTTCTTGAGAATACGAATTTGCTCTCATAAAGTTTTTTACTTTTCTTTTAATCTAGGTATCATAATTTTTATTTTTGATAAGCGGCGACACTGCGTACTATGTATGTAATATTATGCGTACTATGTATGTAATCTTACTTTTCACTTGCTAAAAAAATACTGTTGTAGTGAAATCGTTTAAAATTTTAAAAAGTCAATATTCATAAATCTTCCTACCCGAAATCTGATCACAACATAAGTAATATTTCGTATTAAATAAATTTAGCTAATTTTATGAGTTAATTTTTATTTTATCTACAATATACAGTAATAATTTCAAAATAGTTTCTTTTTATAGAATGGGGAAGTCTTTATACACGTCCCCAAGAAAATGAAAAAAAAAAAAATGTAGACGATACGTCATTCTATACATTCCTAGAGAGACATACCAACTCTTGCAGGTGTTTCGAAATCGGTTGTTAACTGAATTAAAATAAAAATAAATCTAAATAAGCCTCTCGAAACGAATCACGTAGAAAAATACAGTAGAAAAAGAATCACAATGCCGCGTATCTATCGTGAAATCAGGAACGACTGCCTCAAAAATCTTTAAAAAAATATGGGACATCTTACAACGACGGTAAACGAAAAAGGAATTTACTTCTCCTAAAAGGGAGTCCGGAGGTGATGGGCAGAAGAGAATTTGTTCTGTCGTCAACCCATCAAAAACACCACGCCTAACCGACTTCATGAAAAAGAAGTGACTAATGTAAACCAGACAACATTTGAATAGTATTATTGCGAACTGTAATAAACAAAATACTATTTTTTTAAACAGAATTTTGTTTTTGTAAGTATCGTATTTTACAACTATGATTCTCTGACGAATCAACATTTCAGATTTTGGTCAAAATCTTAGTAAATTTCAAAAGTAAATTTGTCGAATCCTCATTCCTTTGTGCAGGGCTTCAAACTCCCAGTTAGAATCATGGTGCGATATGTGATCTGAGCCAACAGGAACACCTATTCATCGTATAAGGCAGCATTAGGCAAGACCAGTACAAGTGAGAGCTAGAAACTCGCCTTTTGCCACAGCTAAAAGAAAGATAGTTTAAAATGAGTTATAATAGTTTCTTCCTGATTTTTCTGGAATATTTTACAAAAAATCTGTATTAGATCCGTTGAAGAAAAAATACGGATCCGGATTTTTTTTCTTGCGGATATCCGCGGATACGGATACGGAGCTCCGGCACATGTCTAGTCAGCACTCTAAATTATTTAACTCGTTGGGGGCGTCACAAAATACTAGTGAACATAAATGTTACTTCTTTGCAAAAAATAAATAATTATACCTGTATAATAATTTTTTTTTAATTAAATAGAAATTTCTCATAAATAAAAAATACCTACTAGACCTAAAAGCAAATATTTCATCAAAAAATTAATTTAAATTAGAAAATATAAAAATATGTGTACTGTATCTAACAATTTGGCTATACCTATTGGATTTTTACTTCCATTACTCAACTACCGTAAGTGATGGAAGTGCTGTGTTAGGTCAAAAATTTCCATATAACCTTTTTACCTGATTCATATGTTATAAAGTCTCCTGAGTCCAAAAATGGTTTTTCCTGGGATTTGGACAGTGTGTGAATATTTATGTTTGTAAAGAAAATTCTGACTACAATATCTTCAAAACAAATAACGACAGAAGGACGAAACTTTAGAAATAAGACAAGTGTTCAGATAATTTCGTTAGTTTTTGGTGAAATTTGGAAAACAGAAGTGGTACCGTAAGTCTATATCTTAAAAATGGCTCTAATGTTTTTCTTCAAACTTTCTATATAAACTCCCTTTTAGATTTTCTTTCGTATATATTAGTTGATTACTTCAGAAAATGTATAGGCGTCCTGCATAAATAATTTTGAGTCTCACAAGTGCGTTTCTTAAAAAACGGCTAGCCGCGGTAGCCCAGTCGGTAGAGCGCCGAGCTCGTAATTGGAAGATTTCGGGTTCGGTACTCGAGCCCGCCAAAGACCGTCATATACACTAATGGTAGCTGGTGCACGTAAATTCTGTCGTCGCCGCAATGTCCTCCATGATCCCATAAAAAATTATACATCTGGGAGTCACGGAAGCGGGAGAGCTATCCCTTCCGTGGAAGATCAAAATTGGGATGGCAAGTCTCCGGACCACCTCTAGGGGTGAGTCCCAGACCGTCGCCAATTGACAACTGCGCAGCACTAGTGCGACGTAAAACCAGTGCCCGCAGCCGTCCTATATTTTCATGTTTGTTTTATTATTTTGACACCACTATTTTATATATATATATATATATTTGTCAAGGTTTTAAAGCTAAAGCAAATGTAAAAGTATACTGATTGATTAAAGTGGTGGTAAAATAATAAAATGCACGTGAAAATATAGGACTGCTGCGGGCATTGTAAAACCCTTCCAACCAACCAACCAACTAAAAAAACGACTTTACGGATTTTTTTCCAACTCGTCCTATATTAACTGATTTTTATAGTTCTTTATTTTTCCTTATGCAGTTGTTGATTTTCCGTGAACAGATGAGTTTGCCATGTTTTAGTGAAAATCGGAAGCGGGACAGAAAGTCTCAAGACGTCTCAAAACGTCTCTGACGATTTTCATGAAATGTGTTACATAAGCACGTTATTAGATATCTTTTCGCATATATCAATTGGTTACTACAGAAAAATTCACAGTCGTCCTGAATAGATAGGCCTCTTTTATATCTCGGAAATTTGTGTTTCAGAAAACGGCTCTACGGGTATCGCTATGGATAATCTCTTTTACATGTCTTTAGGACGTATATATTAATTTGACCTTACAGGAAAAATGTTAGGTGTCTGATTTCTTAATAACACCTGAAGCTATAAAAAATTTTTATCTCCAAAAAGAGCTCATAATGTGTGTAGTAGTGGGTTGTTGCTATCGTCATACACTAGCAACCAATTTTTTATCAGCTTATGAAAACATGTACCATCAAAGGTAAATATCTTTAATTAGAGGCTGGGTGAAAATCTTTAGAAGATTTTATCGTTGTTACCTGTATATAATGATGTAATTATTCAATTAACTGTTGCTATTTTTCTGATTCCATTTATCTCTTTTATACAGATTACACTACCGACCAAAAGTATAAAAATATTGAAGAATCTAACATTTCCTGAAGAAACTAAAAAAAGTTAATATTTTTTTTAATAAAACTGATTTTTTTTTTTATGTCAATATATGAAATTAGCTTTAAGACAAAAATTAGAGTAAGCAGGGATGGAACACACTGGCGAAAAACTCATACTGGTATTTCTTTAAAAAAAATTATCTTCCTATAATATTGTTGGTTTAAGAAGTAGAAATTTTTATTTCATTGATAGTGATATGACTTCTGCGCCATTTTCTATCCTTGGAGTAAGGAGTTGTACAAATACAATTGTTTATTTTTATATTTAAAAAAAAAAAAAAAAAAAGCACAGGAAAAATATGTACAAATTATTCGAAATCAGTATACATTTTGGTATCTCGGAATAAAATGAAAGAAGCAAACAATTTAGAGTTTATCTAAGTTCTTCTGGGTAGAAAGTATGATAAATGAGTGAAATTTTACCTAAAAGAGCTTAATATGCTATTTAACAGCCTCTGAATTTAATCCCACCAGCCATCTTTTCAGGAATGGAATCAAACAAGATTTTGTAACATTTGTTTCGGCACTTTATCTTGCCAAATTTAATTGTGGTTCCCAGAATCTCCCGTTTTGTTTTGAGGATATTTTCCTGTTAGTTATACTCCATAAATTCTTAGTAGTACTTAAATCTGGAGAGATTCTTGGCTGTGGGAGGACGTTAATACCATATTTACAAATTCAACCTTGCAATTATTTTGATCAATAGTATATAAATTGAATTTCTGTTTTCGTGCTCCATTGTGCTTAATTTTATTCACGAGAAGAATTTACGTGTTTAGTTGTTTCAATCCAAAATATTAGTTGCGTATTTTTACCATTTAAATTGTTTAATATAAGGTTTTTAATATTCATAGTGTAGAATGTTGATTTCACTTTCCCTGATTTTTTTATTTATTTATTTTATTTTTTTATTTATTTTTTTTTTTTTTTAAGAGTCTGAACTTTTTTTTCTTTTACATATTTCACAGCTACATTTAATTTATTTTATTTTTTCAGAAACAACATTTCATAACTTCCATTTATTACTTACACATTAAAATAAAAAAGAATAAATAAATAAAAAAAAAAATAAATAAATTCTTCATTTCAGAAAACTTGATAGTTGAATTAGTTATGCAAATAAATTTGCAGATCCCCACAAAATACAAATACTGAATTAGTACTAACCAAGTTAGTTTGCATTATTTGTAGTTTTAGAATCATATATTTCTACGTAGGGAGATATTTCTAATCTATCTATCTATCTATATATATATATATATATATATATATGTAAATGTATGTATGTGTGTATCCATATATATGCATATACATATATATATACATATGTATATACATATGTGTGTATACATATGTATATATATACATATATATACATATTTAAAATGAAATTTTATATAAATTTACAAGTTAATAAGACGTATTGTTTGAAATAAATGCACAGAACCACAAGTAAAGTAAAAATAAATTAAATAAGATTATTTAAATGCATAACACTCAAAGGAATAATTTATACAAACTTATCACTTACTAAAAGGACTTAACCACTTCTGTTTAATTTACTTTAATGTTTTTCTATAAATGAAAGAATTTTTTCTTATACGTAACACATTTTTATTTTCCCTCAATTGCAAACTAAACATTTTATTTTTATTTCAAATATTTGCTACCATTAAATTCTCTTGTGCTTTTGTAATTTTCAATAGAGATTTTATATGTTTAAAGTAATGGAACGAAAACATCTCTTTTGGTAAATTTACCAAAACGTGAAAGTGCTTGTGTAAACTGAACAAAAACAAAATCAACATTTAATTTTTAATATAGTTAATAGCTTACGCGTATCGTTTTATCAAGTATATGTTAGGTACATAGTTATGTGAATAAAGAAAATACTTTTTAAATTAATTAATTTTTCCGATTATTCCCACGCCTTACATTTTAAAATAGGATTATAATTAAAATAATTCTGCAAGGTGTCCAATAAGTTTTCATAAAGGTTCAAACAAAAAATTCCGATACATAGTAAAAAGTATTTTGATTTTATTTACAGATAAAATATATATATATATATATATTATGTATAAAATCGTTATAGCAAGTGGTTTGGTACGATTCCATCTTTTAGTATTTTTACGAGTATTTTCTCAAAATAGTGCAAGCAGAACACACAGCATCATTAGCACCCTCTTTTTATACTCGCTCTATAATACTCCTAAATTGGCTCACATTTGTGAATTTAACCTCAATCAATTTCGATAACACGTACCCCTACGCAAAATAATCCAACAGATTTAAATTTGGCGAGTTTAGGAGACATTCATCGTTTAGCAAAATGTCAGCAAGATTGTATATGCATCAATTTTGTGCAAAGTCTGTAGTATACAAAGGCGTGCCATTTTGCTGATGGTAATAATATTCATTTTGGCACATAGTTTTGAGACTGGGCAAAAGAACTTTCTCCTAAATCTCTCTTTTATAGATTTCACAACTAATTTTAACTCCCTTATAAAAGAAAATCAAAGGAAGTTTGCCCCTAGTCCAAAAAAAACCCCAAACCGATATTGAAGATGCGTTTTTAATTCTAGACACAGATTTTTTTATCGTGTGGTATGTCTTGAATCGATACTGATTACAATCAATAATTTTGAGGGTTATGGGATTGTTCTAGAATAAAAAGAAAAATAAAATAAAATTCTCATCGGAAAAAACAAACATGTCTCCAGCATGCCAAGAGAGAATGCTGTCACATCCTTCGATCTTCTTCTTTTTTGATGTCCAACAATATTCCATGCATTAAAAAAAAAAAAAAAAAAAAAAAAAAAAAGATTTCTTTCCAAGATCATTTTTTTAAAGACTGTGCATTGATAACTTGGATATTTTAAAGTCCCGAGTTATTTTTCTTACAGATGTCTGTAAATTTCTTCGGAGACGTTCACACACAACTTCTACAGTTTTTGGTATCCATGCTGTTCGAGGCCTGCCAAATCTCTTCTTATCTTCCACAGAAGATGTTTGTCTACATCTACATACGAATAGTGCGATAAATAAAATCTCTTTTAACTCTCATTTTTCTTTAACGCTCTGTCTTGCCTTTTCTCCTTTAACATATTTTTCCACAATTACTTCTCTGTAATTCTCCATATTTTCTAAAATAAGAGACATTTTATTAGGTTCTGTTATAAAGTTTTATGTCATAAATTATCAACCACTAGCACCTTTGTTTTTAGTTCCCCATCATACTATAGGTATGGGGAACTTAGGAAATCGTGAAAATTTTCGACCTCGGTTTTTTTACTTTTTTACACGTTTTCATGTGTGAGGAATCCGAAAAGGACAAAATTTGTATGGTGTCTGTCTGTAGGGTGTCTATTAGTTTGTTAGTCCGTTAGTGAGTCCATTAGTGAGTTTGTTATTCTGTGTACACAATACCTCAAGAACAAATTAGTTGGCATAGGTGGACTCTGCTCAGTTCCCCATCATATTTATGTTCTTATAAATTTCTAGTGCGAGACATATTATGAAGAAATGAATTTGACCAAAGCTTGATATCGTGACAGAATGAAATCCCCGCCTAATAGGCTATCCACCGTTAACTTCGATATATATATCTTATTTTAATATATTAATTTATTTTATCAGGGTCAATTCCGTTGTTTAGTTTTCATGCTACTATTTCCAATGCAATAATCCTCAAAATTCATATTTATATGAAAAATTTACAATTTCGCTATGTTGATAAAATCGTAAAATACGAATGATTTACGAAATTTTCCTATTAGAATATTTGTATTCAATCATGTTCAAACAAATATCATAAATGTAATTTTGAAGTTGTCTAATGTATTTATGATCCTCAAAATGGAAATTTATGCTCAATTTTGCCTTATTCTGACATGTTAAGTAAATCGTAAATTCCAAATAACTTACGAATTTTTTAAATTGGAAAAATCATAGTCTATGATATTCATGCCAGTACCCTATATAATATTTCGAAAGTGTTTTGACATCTTTACGATGAAAATATCTCTCAAGATTGACGTTTATGTGAAATTTGGCTCTATGCTGCCATGTTAAGAAATTCGTAATTTTCCAATAACTTACGAAATTTTTATATTGGAAAATTCATAGTCATTAATATTCATGCCAGTGTTCTAAATAATATTTCAAAAGTAGTCTGACATCTTTACTATGAAAATATCTCTAAAAATTGACGTTTATGTGAAATTTTGCCCTATACTGCCCTGTTAAGAAATTCGTAAATTTCCAATAACTTGCAAATTTTCAAAGTAGCACATTTATAGTTACTAGTATTCATTCCGGCATCAAACCTGATATTTTAAAACTGGTCTGACACTTTTACAGTTAAAAGTTTCCATTTAATGCACGTTTAAGTGAATTTTTGTCCTATTCTCCCATGTTAAGAAAATCGTAAATTTCTCATAACTTACGAAATTTTTTAATTCGAATTTTGCAAAAAAAATAGGGTTCTTCCCAGTATCGAAAGTAATATTTTAAAACTGATCTGACCTCTCTGCGATCATTTGTTCGTGAGATATCGTGTTAACAGACTAACAAACTAATGGACTAACACACTGACACTCTAACGGACTGACACACTAACAGACATCCTACAGACAGACACCATACAAATTTTGTCATTTTCGGATTCCTCACTAATAAGTGATTATAATATGTCACGCACTAGAAATTTACCAGAACATAAATCAGTACAAAAACCCTTAACGGGTTAAAAGTTTGTGACGCAGCTTCTTTATCGCTATAAGAATTTGAAATATGGGTCTTAAAAATAATGATATAAATTTTAAGTGACGCTTTACTATTAGTTAAAATATACGTAGATTTTCTTATTTGATCATTCGCTTTTTTCTTTTATTTATATTTACAATGCAAACATAATATTTTTAACTTCAAGATAAGACAAATATATTAAATATACTCACTGATACTTTTTCATTTGCACTTCAATTTCAAAATAATAGTTTTAAAAGGAATGATATAAAAATTCCAGTGACTCCTCGGTGTCATTTTAAAAGATTTGTTTTTAGATTCCATTAAAATTACCTTTGTTTTGTCTATTAAAGTATATTTACACATTGAAACAGTGCTTTTAATTTTCAAATATACTGTCAAATAATCATACTTTCACTGAGTTTGCATTATAAATTGAAATTATTTATTTCAATAAATTGATTTGTCTTTTGCGTCACGCTATCCAAAACTGTGAATAAAATTTATGTAAATATTACTTTGTATCATAGTATCCAACTAAGTGAAAATTTGTGCAAAGAGATAGTGTGATGCAAAGAAAACATTTCACAAATTTTACTTGCAGTTTTGGATAGCGTGACGCAAAAGACAAATCAATTTATTGAAATAAATAATTTCAATTTATAATGCAAACTCAGTGAAAGTGTGATTATTTGACAGTATATTTGAAAATTAAAAGCACTGTTTCAATGTGTAAATATACTTTAATAGACAAAACAAAAGTAATTTTAATGGAATCTAAAAACAAATCTTTTAAAATGACACCGAGGAGTCACTGGAATTTTTATATCATTCCTTTTAAAACTATTATTTTGAAATTTAAGTGCAAATGAAAAAGTATCAGTGAGTATATTTAATATATTTGTCTTATCTTGAAGTTAAAAATATTATGTTTGCATTGTAAATATAAATAAAAGAAAAAATCGAATGATCAAATAAGAAAATCTACGTATATTTTAACTAATAGTAAAGCGTCACTTAAAATTTATATCATTATTTTTAAGACCCATATTTCAAATTCTTATAGCGATAAAGTAGCTGCGTCACAAACTTTTAACCCGTTAAGGGTTTTTGTACTGATATCATTACTTTTTAGAGGTTATTGATCAAAAAATTAAAACAAGTATGTTGTTCCGGCTCATAGGTTAGGTTGATTTATCTTTTCTTATGAAGTTGCCACCATTTTTTTTTTTTTCAAAATGGCAGCTACAATTTATTAATGAACTTGGTGGATTTATTAATGAGGGCTATTTATATATGGAGTTTTAAGCAAATTGGTTCAAAAGTTATTGTGATAATTTTCAAGTGGCCACCATTTAGAAACAAAGGACAGAGTGACTGAGATGCCCAGTGAACTTATCAAAGGTACTTGAATGATATGTCAACTGTGCAAATGTGATTCGAACTGATTCAGTATTACAAAAGTTATTGTAATAAAAAAAATTTAAGTGGCCGCCACTTGGAAACAAAATGGTGGAGCAAGTTGCCTAGCAAACTTATCCAAGATATTTGAATTGTACGTTCACTTCCCAACTTTGATTTGAACCAGTTTAGTATTCTAAAAGTTACCATGGTGGCGCATTTTCAAGTAGCAGCCTGATTCCAAGTGGCTGCAACTTGGAAACTAAATATTGGAACAAAATTCATCCAAGATATTTGTGTGATAAGTTCAATGTCCAATTTGAACTGATTCAGTATTTCAAAAGTTATTCTGATGATAAATTTACAAGTGGTATCCTGATTTGAAATGGCCATACTAAAGATATCGGTCATTTTGTTAAAAATGGCAGATAAAATTCATTAATAAATACTTGGTTGAGACCTTTATGTGGTCAATGTAAACATCAAAATTCAAGCAAACATAGTCTTAACTAAGCTTTTTTTCAATGTGGATTTGAAATTTTCACGTAGCTGCCACTTGAAAACAAACTGCAGAGCAACTTAGTTAACGAACTCATCTAAGATATTTGTAAGATAAGTTTGCTGTATAACTTTGGTTCAATTCAATTTTGAGTATTATGTCAAAAGTTATCATAATCACAAAATTTCCATTACAAAAAAAACCAATTTATACATCTTTTACATTTATACGACCTTTTAGTGAAGTCCTGATTCATTCCTATTCATTTGAATGAAAAATGTCTTTGTTTATAAGTCACACAATATTAGTTATGTCTTTTGCACTTTTCTAAAATTCACGAAATTTTTTGACTGGTCATTATTTTACCATTCTAAATATAAATTTTGATGAGTATGTGAACTCTGATATTATATCATGACTTTGGAGTTATTCACAATCTATTAACTAATTAAAAACAAATTGTCTCATGCTAATTTAAGTGATAATGATGTAGAATGTGAAGAAGTTATTCTTAAGAGAGAGGACAATACCTAATCTTGGCAACAGCTATGGCCTATCTTATGGGAAGATCAACTTTCATAACTAGGGGGCTCTGCCCCCAGTTCGCTCCGCTCACCAACCCCTGAGGAAGGCTTCGCCTTCCCAGGACTCACTTTACTTGTTAACACATGCTGAGCTCTGCCCGCCTATCCGCTGCTTTCCTTTCACTGAATAGGAATGTTAATAGTGCATAACACAAGACAAAAGCAGAAAATTATTATACAAATCCCCATATTCAATGTCAAATTGAAATATGTAATATTTAATAGCACATTATTTTATTTTTATAAAAATCAGGCTAAAAATCTGTTTTTTTTTTTTTTTTTTAATAGAAAGAAATCCGTAATATCCAGACTATTTTCCATTATAGCTTTAGTATATCACCCTTTTTATTCCTTTTTTTTCAACTATAGATCAGGACTGCGGCACCCCAGTCGATAGCACGCCGACCTCGTAATTGGAAGATTGCGAGTTCAGTATTTGAGCTGGCCAAAGAACGTTGTGTACACTAATGGTGGCTGGTGCACGTAAAATCTGTTGTGGCGACAATATCCTCCATGTTCCCATCAAAACTATACCTTTTGGGGTCACCGAAGTGGGGGAGCCATCTCTTCCATGTAGGATAAAAAATGTGATGGCATGTCTCCGAAACATACCTAGGGGTGTGCCCCAGATCGTCGGCAATTATCCATAGCGCAGTAATGGCCGATGTCATATCCAACCTATATAACTACCTACAACCATGGATGATATTTTAATTTTCCCATGTAAGAAAATTTATTTTCTAAAAGTAGAGAAAAAAAGTTATTAATAGCAACACTGACATTTATTATTTTTTACAACCATGGTTCCGGGCAGCGGTATAGCCAGTCCATAAAGCACCGAGCTCATAATTGGAAGATTGCTGATTCGATACTTGAGCCGGTCAAAGACCGTCGTGTGCACTAATGGTGTCTGGTGCACATAAAATCTGTCATGTCCGCAAAGTCCTTAATGTTCCCATCAAAAATATAGGTCTGGGGATCACCAAATCGGGGGAGCGATCCCCTCCATGGAGGATCAAAATTGTGATGGTATGTCTCCGGAACATCCCTAGAAGTGCTTCCCACACAGTCACCAATTACCCATAGTGCAGTACTTGGGCGATGTTAAATCCAACCTACCTACCTACAACCATGGATCGTATTTTATTTTTCCTGTGTAAAATGACTTCATGACAGAAGACCAACGCCACTGGGAGAAACTTTTTTCAAGGTGTCAAATAGAATACTTTCATAAACTTGTCGTTTATAGCTAATAACTTCTTTAATTAAAATGATAGAAATTTCTAAACAGCTGAAATGTCTTCCTTGAAGTATTCGGAACACATTGACACCTCTCATGATGCGAAGGACCCTGCCCTGCACGAGAAGATGCTGTCGCAGACAAAAAAATTTGACACCAGCGACAATAATTTTTTTTTTATATATAAAGATTACTCATTACCAAATGTAGTTTTTAAATTCCGTTTTCACTTTCAGAAAATTCACAACCAATTAAATTGGTACTCATTTTCGAAGAAATTGATTTTTAAAAATTTTTATATATTTTTTTCGTTCAAAAATGCAAATTTTCACACAAATTGCTTTTTTTAACCACAAAATAAAATACTAAAAATTTTAAAAATCAATTTTTGGAAAACGGGTACTAATTTAACGACTTTGAATTTTCTGAATATATTTCTTATTTTAATTTTGTAAAAAAAAAATTATTACTTGGTAATAGAAATTCCAGATGAAAAAAATACAAAATTAAATTTTACTTCCACATAGAAAAGTTATTTATTTGTTTTTCACAAAAGTAATGTCTTTAATAATATAAATGTGATATGTGTATGACTGTATATATATATATATATAATCAATTTGATAAATATGCAGAAACTTAAAAGGAAATAATAAAAATGTTGAGTGACTCCAATCGACTTTCTGAACATGAAAGTAATTCACTGTTGTTTAAATAAAATAACGTAAGAGAAGTCATTAAATAAACAACCGAGAAAATTATAATAAGTGTTTGATTATTTGCTCCCAAATAATATATTGTTTAATGGAATGGAATGCATCCAAATTATTTTGTGTATATCTGTAAAAGAACTAATAGTGTTAGATTCACCAAAATGTATATAGTTTGTGTGACATATACTTATAATTTGTATATGAATTCAAAGCTCAATCAAATGAGGCTTCAGACGCCATCACATTTTAAATATATTCAGACTATAGGTCATAATATTACAGAATTTTTCGCTATTTCCCTGTAAAAAAACTATAAATGCCAGATTCACCAAAATAAATCTATACGATTCATTCGACAGTGACTGATAACATGTATATAAAAGTTTCAGATGAATTGAATAAGGAATTCAGATGCTATCACACTTTAAATTATTTGAGCGCATAGACTATAACGATAAAGAATTTATCTTTGTGTCCTGGTTAAAATAAATAAATGAATAAAACTGTGCTACATTCTCCAAGATGTATATAGTTTGTACTACGATAACCTATAACATATGCACCAACTTTTAGCTCATTTGAACAAAGCATTTAGACAATATTGCGTTCACTCTACTCAGATATGTACATACATTATCGTAAAATAGCAAAAATGAACTCATGGAACTTCAAACATGTAGATACACCAACATCACAAGTCAAAATTTTGTCATAATTACAATACTTTCCTTACCTATGTATTTTCAGAAAGTAAAAAATTCCATGAAATATATGTGAATCATTCATTTCATCATGCTTAATAACAAATTTTTTAAAGGTGTTTACGACTATGAGGGAGGAATTGAAAGCAGAGGGGGGAAAAAGAGGGGTATTGAAATTGAAACTATACTTTTGCACCCAATTCACCCTTAGAAACAGATATATTTATTTATTAAATATTGTTAACTTTGCATGCCTATTTCAATCATTTATGTCTATTTTGAAATATTTAAATTGATTTTATTTACATACACAGGGTCAGGGTTTAACCTGGCAAAAAATTTACTTTAGCATTTTAGCGAAAATAGGCAAGCACTATTTTAGCTTTTTCGAAAGTTAATTAATTCTTTGGATACCATTGTTTTCTTTTACTTACAAGGAACATCACCCAAGCGTCCGGCTCGGTTTTCAATGAGAGAGAGGCGTTTCTTTCATATTTGATATGTTATCAAATTTTACTCAAAAATATGCGAGAAATTTGTATTTATACAGCAAGTGATACTCAAATGAATAATTCAGTTGAAATAATTTTCAGTACTACTATAAATTTTCATTTGTAACTTAAACATGAAAGCGCAAAATCATTTAGTATTTTTAAGTCACACCCAAAGGCGGAGCTTACTGTTGATATGTGGCTGATGTGGTTTTTAACATTTTAAAAATTCAATAAATAGAGAAAACTTGGATGATAGCAAAAATTTCTGTGATCAAAAATATTTGGTACATGCCCTCTATCAGAAATTAAAGTTTCATTAAAATCACAGCCAGACACAATGTTCCTTATTAGCTGTGTTATCCTCAGTTTTGTTTTCTATTCCTTTTGTTCATTGGTGATTTTAACCAAGCATCCATATTTGTGATTTTAAAAGTATGAATCAGGAAAACTATGTTTTGATTTCAAGTATAGAAAAAGAGGTACTCATACCATACATGTAAAATGAAAAAGCAATTTAAAAATTAAATAAAGTGTAATGGTAGATAATCGTGAAATACTAGTGCTAAGAATGCTTCTATGAAGCAAATTCTGAATTCTGACATACTTTTAAATATTTTTGCATTTAAATTCAATATTAAAAATAAATCCAAATTACTATATAAATAATGATTCCCAAAAATTTCAGTTATTTCGTAGTTTTTGCCTGCAAATATTACAAAAAAAAAAAAAAAAAAAAATCTGAGTTATTATATAGAGATATTTTATATAGTTATCCAGTTTTAGCTTCTTAGTGAAATTCTGACCAACATGTTTTAGCAAAATATGATACCTTTTAGCAAAATGCTAAAAAAACTAATGGCATTTTAAACCCTGCACAGGGTTCAGGAATTTATTTAAAAATAGGGTCGCCAACAAAAAATTATGGTAGCCCATAAAAAAATATTCTCCAACATTTTCTTTCTTTTTGTTCCGTTTCAAAGTTTACTTGAATATAGAAATTAAGATTCTATATACCAATTATTATACCAACTAAAAATCAATTATTTATTAGGCTGGAATGATTTATTTTTTGCATCAGGAAACACCTGTTTAAATTTAACATCATGAAACTGGTTTTATTATTTTCAATACACCATCGGCAATGGTACATCATTACACAGGTACAAAAATTCAGCACCAGATCGACAGCATGCGCAGACAGGAGCAGTGTAAACCAATTCCCTAAAACGGTGCAATAATTTAACACAGAGTTGTGAAACATGCACGGAGATGTGTAAATTCCCTAATTCAACACAGTGTCTCAAAAAGTGGTGAGGGAAGCAGGAATCAAAACAGCGAAAGTAGAATTGGAGCCCAATTTCGGGACCAATTCTTTCACCAAAATATATATATTAAAAAAAAAAAAAAAAAATTCCTTAAAGTTGAAAACATTATTACTAGCCATAAATAAAATAGAAAAAGTAAACTAAACTAGTAATAATGAAATACTTTAAACTAGTAATAATGTAATTTAATTAATTACATTATTACTAGTTTAAAAAAATATTGGTCGCCAATGGCGACCGTATTTCACAAGCTCTCACATACACATAATGATAAAGAATTGTTTTATATATATGGAAAGAATAAAGGTAATTTTTAATTTAGTACTCGCAAATAATTAATAGTGGACAAAACGGTATTTTGTCCGGGGCGGTTTTAACCAGGTTTTTTCCACTATGAAAAAAACCGAACAACCCTGACCCAAAGTACCCCATGTTTTAAAATCATTAATTACATTAAAACTATTAAAACATAAACGAGGAGCAAATATTCAATCCATGTTTTCACTTTCGGATACAATTTTTCAGACAAAAAAAAAAAAAAAAAAAAAAAAAAAAAAAAACTAATAAATTTAAAAAATAACTCTTTTTTAAGAAAAAGCTTGATTTGAACATTTGCTCCGCAAATGTTTCAATTCGATAAAATGTTAAAGTAAACATATATAATGTGCAGTATATACCTAAATTTGGAAAATATATAGCAGCATGTTAATTAGCAGCACTGTTTGAAAGTACTTGTTTTGATTGAATTGCCATCTTCAAAAACTAAAATATTTTTTGTGTCAATTTCAATATCAATGTTGCTAACATATTTTCAGTATATAATTATAGGTAATGATGATGTATATAAATGTGAATTTTTGTAGGCATATGAAATTATTAGTTTTCATTTTATTTCATGAAATATAATTCATACCCAAATCCCAAATTATCCCTATTCTATTAGCAATTCATGAAATGCATAAGATTTGCAGCTACAAGGAAAATAAATTACGAATATACACTTCCATTACTATGATTTAGAGGCAAGTGTTTTATAGTTTTATTTTCTAAAATGTAGTTATTCGTATATAATTTTTTCCGAAAAGTAAATAAATGTCTGTTGATCTGCTGGCTAAAACAAAAATATCTTCAAGCATAAACAAATCACTTGTAACCTCTATTTTTCGAATATGCCTGTTTTAAAGTTCCACACTTCAATATTCAAACATTTACTTGAGAAATTAATCTTCTAAAATACAAAATATTAATTTAAACTAAATGTAATGTAATTCACTTTAATTAATAGTAAATTCTGTTTCTAAACAAAAAAGAAAATGCAGACAACTTATTCATGCACTATGTTCCAGTGGCGGATCTAGAACTTTTTTTTTTTTTATTATTGGGGGGGGGGGGGGGTGCTAAGATTTTTCAAGATGTTATTCCATATCAATGAAAAATTTCCAATTGTAATATTCAATTATGAATGTCAGTACTTTTGGCCTACCCCCCCGCCCCCCTTAGATTCGGCGCTGCTATGTTCTTGCATGCATGAGCATACCACAGTTAAAAAGAAAAAAGTGGCAGAATGACTCTTTTTGCAATGTTTACCGCAAGAGAGTTTTCTGTTTTCAGTGGTGTACAGAATGAAATTCAAGAGGAAAAGAAAAAGTAAAGATATTAATTAAAACTTCAGCTCTACGAAAATAATCAGTTTTAGACATTTTTCAAGGTTAATCTGTTTATTTAATGATTTTGGCCGAATGCCGATTATTTGGCCAGCTAATTACTGACAATCAGCTGTCAACTTCCTAATTTTTTTCGAACTATTTAAATAGTACCATTTACATTTAGTAATATTTTAATTTTTTAATTATGAGAAATTAACATAAAAAATTCCTTTTCAGAAATGGTGATTGATTTAAATGAAGAAAATTACTAGAAAATATTACAATACACAGTGGCATGATGCTGAGCTCACAGCAAAGAAAGTTATTAACTGTTAGATTCCTCAATAAATACTTAAACTTTCTTAGATGACAACATCATGTTGCACCCCAGCAATAAAAAATAATCTTTGAGAAAAATCAACTTAAAGATAACAATAAAGCATTGACTAGCTTACAATAAAACTAACACGAATGCCTCTCACTCAGGTGGATAAATTGCATGATATAGCTTAGCTGGGACACTTTTCATATGATATAAACTCAAATTCACTATTTTTTTACTTGTATCACCTTTCTTAACGGGGGTGGACGTAATATTTGTTTGATCTCCTAAAATGTCCTAGATGGCAATATTATCTAAAATACGTGCACTCCTTGTTAACTCGATTTTAAAGATATAATCCTTATTTAAATACTGTTGTTAACAAAAACAACTTTTGTTAGATATTAGTGCTGCACCAAATAGCACTTCGACCGAGTAGTTGCTAAGTGCTTGGACAAGTACCGAATACCGAGTAGTTGCAAGAAAGAATAATTGAAGCATATATGAAAATTTGCACATCTTAAAATTAAAAAAAAAAAAAGGCTTTTGAACATAAAATTTAGAAAAATGGTAAACAGCACACTTTCATGCAGAACTTTTGTAGTGTATATACATAATTAGGTTCATTGCTACATTTTGATACTTTCAGCATAGTGAATTACTAAAACCAAAACTGATAACTTTATTCTTAACATCTTTTTTAGATGCGAAATTATCATCCTCAAATAATTCTTAGAGATTATAAAAGTTATTATGCTGTAAGACTTAATTTAAGATACATGAAATTTACATATGAAAGGGGAACATTAAAATATTTTATAATTTCAAACATTAATCTTCAGATCATAGAAATGTAAAATGATAGGTGGTTTTGGGCCATGATTGGCAAAATAGCAGATTTAATTATGCAAATACGTTTTAAATAACGTTTTAGTGTATTTACCTTTTTTATATACACCTTTTGCTCGACGGTTGACTGTATCTGAATAGATGATAGTTTCTTACATTATTTATTTTATAGTATAAAATTCAAGATCAATCTTTAGATTCATCTAGCCAAATAATTTCATATTCAGCATTACGGTCGAATACCGAATATATATACTGAATATTCAGTACATTTCTAATAACTAGCTAATTATTTTGTAAAAGCAATAGTTCTGCATTTTGGGGTAAAATTCTGTTATGCTTGATTTCATAAATAATGCCTGCCTTGAACTGTTAGAGGCAAAATGGTTGTGCATTTCAATAACAGATTACAAAATTATTGCATATTTTGGTAAACAGAACTGAATGAAAAAAAAGTAAAAATTTTATTGATAGGCAACAAAATAATGATGAATTTTGGCAATTATTTATATTATTAAACATAAAATTTGTTACTTAATGGCAAATGATTCTGTATTTCAATAACAGGCCACAAAATTATCATGGATTTTGAGAAATAGCTTTGGTGGGGAAAAAAAAAAAAAGAATTTTATCAATTTGCAATAAAATACTCTATTCTTAGTAATTATTTGTATTGTGAAAAATAAAGTTTCTCAATAAGCAGCAATATGATTTCATATTTTATTAACAGGCTGTAAAATTATCACTCAATTCAAAATAGTTTTCAAAAAATCGCAGACTTTATAGATATAAAAAAAAAATAATAATAATTGTGTATTACGGCGATCGTAAGCAAAACATTTTTCAGGAATAGCTTGAAAAAGAAAAAAAAAGTTCAAATTTTATTGATAAGCAGCGAAATAACAGCAAGTATATATTATTATTTTCTAGGTTACCGAGGAATACATAAACATGGAACTAAAAAACAGGCATATTATGATTACAGGCGATTATGAGTAACTAGCGAGCTTCGCCCGCTAGCGGGTCAGTATTTTCAAATGAATCACTAAAATTAATGAATCACTAACAGTAACTTTTAGTGTCAAGAAAAGAAATTAAAAAAAAAAAAAAAATCATTTCTGATTGGGTAAAAAGTCGGCCGGGGTACCCACTGCCTTCGGCAGTCCCGTGCCTTCGCTGTCCCGTGCGCGCTGCGCGCGCGTATTCCTTCCCTGATCCTTCGTGCCCCACCCCACAAAAAATCATTTCTGATCGGGTAAAAACTCACACCGTGTCCCCACTGCCTTCGGCAGCGCAGACCCATGCGCGCTGCGCGCGCATGTGTGAGAGTATACGTGCGCTGCGCGCACATATTCTTTCTCAAATCAAATTTTTATTCTTAAGAAAAGAAAATTTAAAAAATCCTTTCTCATCGGGTACAAAGTCGGACCGGGTCCTCACTGCCTGCGGCAGCGCAGTCCGGTGCGCGCTGCGCGCGCTCTAGTTGAGGAATACACGCGCTGCGCGCGTATTCCTTCCCTGACCTTTCGTGCCCCCTAAAAAAAATCATTTCTGATCGGGTAAAAACTCACACCGTGTCCCCACTGCCTTCGGCAGCGCAAACCCATGCACGCTGCGCGCGCACGTGTGAAGGTATACGCGCGCTACGCGCACATATTCCTTCTCAAATCAAATTTTTATTCTTAAGAAAAGAAAATGAAAAAAAAAATCATTTCTCATCGATTAAAAAGTCGGACCGGGTCCCCACTGCCTTCAGCAGCGCTGTCCCGTGCGCGCGGTGCACGCCTACATCTTCCCCACCCTTTCAGCCCTTCCTAATTAACCTACATATACCAATTTTAAACGGTCTAACTGAATTAGCTGAGATGCAAAAGAAAACCTAATCAGGACACCTCAAAACGTGCAAATCTGGTTAAAACTTTCGATAATATAAAGGAACTTTAAAATATCTTTCGAATGATGTATTAAAAATAATTTAATCATAATTAGAAATTGAAATATTGAAATTTTAAAATATTACAGCACCATCTGGAGGTAGAAATTTCTGTAATCTACTATTCGATTCCAAATCAACAAAGCTATCTAATGATGTATTACTTATGAAATTATTTTAATTAGTAGCTGAGATACAAATGAAAACCGATTCAGGAGACCTCAAAACGTATAAATGAAGCAAAATCTTGAATCCCACTTTCGATAATATAAAAGTACTTTAAAATATCTTTCGAATGATGTATTAAAAATAATTTAATCATAGCTAGAATTTGAAATACGCGAATTAGAATTTGCAATTAAATTGTACATTTTTTATTTATTCTCAAAACCCGATGAAATTTGAACTGCAACTTCGTCTTGTGATGTTAAAAGTGTGTAGCAAGTTTGAAATAATTTTGAAGAAAATTGAAGCATTTTGAAATTTGCAATTTTTATTTCCAGTACAAAATCAGTAAAGCAGGAAGTAAAATCTATTTATTTTTTCGCCCGGCGCCATGGTAACCGAAATGCGTCTAGAAGGAAATTAATAAAACTCTTGTGATTTGTTGCCACCTTTTTTTTCATACTTTAGTTAATTTTAAAAAATCTAATTGCCCTATCGATAAGCTATTTAAACCGTCGGATTCAGAAAAATCGGACCTTTCATTTGATATCTTATTTGTAACGATACGACTGATATTTCTAATTTATTTTCCACTTTTTCCGTAAAAATGTCGCTTTTTAAGCATTTAATCATGAATTTTGGGTCATTTTTCGGTAGATATGGGTCGACGTTTTAATTAATATCTCCGCTAATTAGGGTCGCATATCGCTTAGCGAATTATCGCGATGTCGAGATGAAGAAATTATGCGTCTGTCGACACCGGTTTCGAGGCGCTGCGACCATTAGCGTCGGAGCTTTAGCGGTCACAAGGCATTCCTCACAGACAGACAGACAGACAGACAGACAGACAGACAGACAGATGCGCACAGATTTTAATAATATAAGGAGATAATTTGTTTAGGCTTGGCAGTGCAAACAGATCAAAGATAAGATATAAACACATTTACTGACTATTCGAAAAAAAATATGTAACCATAATAAAACACGTACCTCCGAATTCTAATGTTGGTTTAAATATTATTTTCTTTGTAGATGCAAACATAGTATTAAGTTTCGCTTTTCTCAAATCATTTACTAAAACCTTCCAGTATCATATAATTTAGGGTTATAAACTAGAATATCTTCTTTCTTGATTAAATAATACACTTCGAAGTAATCTATAAAAGTAATATATAAAATAGAAAAACCTAATGAAAATGAAAGCTTAATTGGCGGAGGAATACAGTGCAAAACCTCGATGGTAAACAATTAGCGTCTGTTTACAGCAAGTCAGCGAGCGCCAAAAATTTTGGATGTGCGCATGCGCTCAAAAGATCATGAACCATGGTATAAATTTGTGTGCATGAGTGATAAACATTTTCGCTTAAAAAAAAATTAATTCATTATAAATAACGATGAAATAGAATATCTATGATTACAAAATACTTCTTTTACTTTAAATATTATCTAAATAATTTTTTGACGAAATAGGAAATTTTAAAATTAAAAATATTTTCTTCATAACAAAAAGTCATTGACTGCATTCACGTTGGTCAGCCAACCAACGTGAGCAACTGAAGCCTTGCAAGCAAGAAGTAATAACCGCCTCACGCCCTTTTTAGCCGAAGAAAAGCATGCAATTGGTGGAGTAATATAGTTCTATTTTTAAAATTTTTTTTTTTTTTAAACAAGAGTTTTCCTAAAAACAACGAAGACGTTACTAGATTCAGAAAGATCCTATTAACAACATATATTAATTATATGAAAATCCTTCGAGCCGTTTTAGAGATATTTTTTCAGAATTTGAGTCCATTACAACCTTACACCTTACATTTTTCCTTTTTGGCTTTAAATTGAGATTCAGATCTCAAAACATACTGCATGTAGAAACGTAAAATTTTCAGGATAGATTAAGACCGGAGATAAAAGACTATTTTGAAAAGATCAGAACAAAATATGGCATATTTTCTGAGATATTAAGCGTCGGCTTTTACATATCTCTTTGATGTCAAACTAGCCGTATATATGAGTTCGCAGCGTTCAGTTCGTCCTTCCGCTTGCGTCACTCGAAAAACTGCCGTTTTTCATGATATGATGGGAAACTGAGCAGAGTCCACCTATGAAAACTAGTTTTGGGATATTTTTCATCGTAAAGATGTCAGACCACTTTTGAAATATTATTTAGGACACTGACATAAATATTATTGACTACGAATTTTAAATATAAAAATTTTGTAAGTTATTGGAAATTTACGAATTTCTTAAAATGGCAGAATAGAGCAAAATTTCACAAAAATGTTAATTTTGAGGGATATTTTCATCGTAAAGATGTCGAACCACTTTTGAAATATTATTTAGGATACTGGCATGAATATCATATACTATGATTTTTCCAATTTAAAAAATTCGTAAATTATTTGTAATTTACGATTTGCTTAACATTGCAGAATAGCGCAAAATTGAGCATAAACGTCCATTTTGAGGATCATAAATATATCATACAACTTCAAAATAACATTTATGATATACTTGTTTGAACATGATTGACTACAAATATTCTAATAGGAAATTTTCGTAAGTTATTCGTAATTTAAGATTTTATCAACATAGCGAAATTGAAAAATTTTCATATAAATATGAATTTTGAGGATTATTGCATTGGAAATAGTAGCATGAAAACTAAACAACGGAAATGACCCTGATAAAATAAATTAATAGATTAGAATAAGATAAATATATCGAAGTGAACGGTGGATAGCCTATTAGGTGGGGATTTCATTCTATTACTGTATCCAGCTTTGGTCAAATATATTTCTCTTAACATGATTATAATATGTCTCGCACTAGAAATTTATGAGAACATAAATATGATGGGGAACTGAGCAGAGTCTACCTATGCCAACTAGTTTGCGCATGCTACGATATATATTCTGTATGAGAACTTTTTGGATTCCTTGTATATAGTCAGCAATGGAAACTTGTCGTTAATTTAATTAAATTATTAATCAAACGAAACAATATCTGATGCAATAAAAATTTACTATCGTTATCTCTTTATTTGTTTTTTTTTTACATAATTTGATATACTTTTCATAAATATATGTTAACTACTTGTATTGTATAATGAAATTATCTTAATAAGTCATTACAGATTTTTTTTCTTTACTTTTTTTATATTTTTCTTTACACTTTTCATTTGGATATCTCTAAAATAGTTGTGTTTTCGCTCAATATCAAATCACAATTGAGTAACACTTATTAAAAAAAAAAAAAAAAAAAAAAAAAGATCATGATAATTTTGCAAATTATTCGTAATCTACAATTATTTAGTGAAAACATTTTAATAAAAATTAAAAAAATTTTAGAACCAAAACGTACAAGATGAACATAAATTGTTGGGGTAATTTCAAAGTTCCATAAAAAAAGTAAGAGAAAAGTATCAGCCGCTGTTTTTTACACAAATGGGAGGAGCAGTTTAAACTTTTTAAAAATAATTTATGTTTTGCAATCTGACTTATAGGTACGGTCGGCAGCAAAATTATTGAAGCACTAGCCATAATTCCTATTTAAAAGCTGGGCACATAATGCTGTTTCATTAAGTAAATATTTGTCGAGTTATGATATTAGACTTTTACTGTTTATAAAAAAGTAAGTTTATGAGAAAAATTAGCGATGAAACTAAAAATAAATAAACCATTAAAAATAGGAAAAATGTGGATGTGTGCTTCAATAATTTTTCTGCTGTCTGTATATAACATATTTTCAAGTGACGAAATGGTGATTTACGTTCTGTAGTTTCACGAAAGCAAATCTGTTATGAAAGTTCAGTCTTTTCTATAATAAAGAGATGCATCTGCCAGTTTCATCAAGCCAGTTTCATGGCGAAGTCAAAATGTGTAGGCTCATCATTAACTTGTAGATTATGCTGTAAATGTACTTTGTAAGCCTGTAGTTTACGAAAAATATTATGAAATATATTTGTGACTATTGATTGCGATATTCCCAACTGTAAATTCTCATGGCAAATTGATTTAGTTTTGTTTCTTGTGAAACCACTCACGCTTGATTAACAACGTCATCAGAGACCGATAGTTTAGCATAACCTCTCTAGCACTGTACATTTCTTTTACCCCTGAATTGATGATACAAACGCTGAATGTAGTCATCGTAGGAATATTCTTCTTTTAATACAATAAGCAAAAATATCTTTGATCTGCTATAACAGATTTGTTTTCATTAAACTCAGAATATACACCGGTATGTTGATTATTTCCCTCTGCACCAGATTCCACCAGCACACACAATGCGATGCCTGTCTAAAAAAAGTGTTTAAATCGCTCTCTCATTTAAACACAGCAGTTGCTAAATTACTTTGTTTCTATTTTATGGACCTCTGAAATGGGCTCAATACTTGAATGAATTTTACACAGAGCAAAATATACCTAGACTAGGAATTTACTTTTAACCATTGTCGCATCTTGCTAATGCTCTAAACCACTAAGTTATTCCGACCAATTTCTGACCCTCATAAACATATTTCGCCCAATCCTTCAGATTATTGATATCATTTTTGAGCTTTAATGCTTGAATTTCTTATTATTTACGACTTATAAAACGCAAAATGCAACAAAAAGTGTAATCTTCAGCGAAGTATTCCAATTGGTTTATGTTAAGTGTGACGTCAAGCTAGATGTACGCAAGGGGCAATGGCCTGGATTTCGTCCCAAAGTGGGATTCAAAAACATGCCATTAGAATTTTGATTCTCCCCATAGGATTGACCCCCTGTAATCCCCAGATTAAAATGTGTCGATTGAGAATTCTCTGAGATAACTCAGTGGTTTAAAGCATTATCAGACTCAGAAGGTTCAAGGCTTGATTCCTAGATAGAACATTTTTCTCTCTGTCAATATGAAATTGATTTAAAATTCTGTTTAAATTCTTTCTGTTATTAAAATAATGGAAGCATGTGTTACTTCATTACTTATATCACTCCATCATACTAGGAGTTTCCATGGTTGTATCATGGCTGTAGGCCCTTTTTCAAGTTTTCAGGTCTCACTTATTTTCGTAATGGATCTTTAAACTTGAAAATCTTTTTGCTTTTTATAAAGTTGTTACTTAATAATATTGTTAAGTCCGATTTATGTTGAGCTTGAAGTTAGGGTTAAGTGAGTTTAACTTTGCATTAATGGGTAGTCCAAGAAGCAGAAGAAAGAATTTAAAATAATCTTGGATAAAATCCACAAATAAAGAAATAATATTGGAGGATTGACATTGGTCCGTAAGCCGTAAATGTATTCGGTGAGTTTTTAGTGAAATCCTTACATTCGACGAAATTTTGTTGCAAAGAAAGGTGTGAACGGCAACATCTAAATAAATTAAATAATTTTTTGAATTTAATAACAGACTTAAACGTTTTATAAAAGTAGCAAATAAGCAGGTTAGAGGTACTGGTACCACACCTCACACAGAAATGTATGTTAAACAAACTGTTTCTTTAATCATTTTTAGCTGTTTGTTAAAGTATTTCCAAAACATTTAAACACGAGATTTCTGATCGTCACTTAAAATTGTTATAATACATCTACAGTAATACTGGGTAAGAGAAAGTAGTATGAGTAACTCGCCAGATTATTTCTTTAATTTCATTTCAAGATAATGTTATTCTACATATTCCTTAAACGCTGTATAAATACAGTCGGCAGCAAAATTAATGAAGCACACATCCACATTTTTCATATATTTTGTTTTTAGTTTGATCGCTAATTTTTATCAACAATTTCCTTTTTTATTTATTTAAGACCTTTTCTTATACCCGCTCTGTCTGTTACCGGTGTTTGTCCGAATGTGTCACATATTTTTGCTTATATCTCAGCAATCAGACCACCTAAGGACTTCGGGTTTTCACTAAAATATTAGTCATGTCTGACACTACAATTTAACACAAAAATTTTTTAACATAATTGATAAGTTTTCTTTTAATTAATAAAAATATGAAAATAATAAGCTAATAATAGCAAAAAAATAGCCATTTAAATTTTATCCATAATTTAATTGTTGCGAAAAAAATTTACGAGTTCATTTTCTTTTTTTCCGACAGGAAAATAAATACATTTATCTAAACGTGAACAATAAAAAATTATAAAAAAAAAATAACTTATGCATCTCACAAATATTGACGTCATTATCACTTTAAAAATTTTTTACACATTGATAAAGTGCTAATATAGTTTACGATGCTAATATACGTTGTACTAAAATCAGTTTTATTTATCGATCCTCTTGGGCGATTTTTAAATATTTGCGTTGAAGTACACCGAACATTTTTCGCCAGGAAGTTTAATATAGCAACAGCGATTTTTAATCTAAGTAGCACATAAAAAATATAAAAATTATAAAATGTTACAAAAATAAAAGAGCAAAAAAAAATAAATCCATAATAATTTTAAATTTTAAATTAGTTTTAAATTATTATGGATTTATGAAAATATGAGCTGAAATTAGACAGATTGGATATTTTGGTATAAAATGATTTGAGACGCCCTTTTCTTTGTTTGAGGTGCAATTTTCTTGGAATAGTAGTAAAATGCAAGAATTCAGATCGGCGGTACTGAGCTGAAAAAGTTTTTTTATTCTTTTTAATGCATTGAGAAAAGAGCATTTTATTTTATTTTTAAATAAGTGTTATTTATAACCAGCATAGAACTAAGATCATGACTCGGAAAATATTTACTTAACAAAACAGTATCAGGTGCATGTCTCATAAATACGAATTATTATTAGCGTTTCAATAATTTTGCAGCTAACTTTAAAACATCTATTTTTTACTTTCTTTTTTCCTTTAGTTTACATCTAATCTTTTGGTAAAATCACATTATTTTCCATTTTCACTTGTCAGCATTCGTCCACTTCATCACCGAGTAATGGTTAAAAGTAAAAGTGGGGTTCTATTAGTTTTATTTCTCACTCGAGAGCCATAAAATAAATTTTAAACTCAAAGCTTACAGGAAGCAGGATTTGAAATCACTGTTGATAGCAATGTTTGATAGAGTGCTTTAGATTTTAAAGAATTGTTCAAAAAAGTAAGTATGTTGCCATTTTGTTTATTACTTTAAGTTCCATTACTCATTTTTTGTTACTGTTTTAAAGCTTTTAAAATATGAAATATATAAAATGGAAGTTTTAGATAAAAATGTAAGTTATTTCTGTAATGATGAGGATATATTTACATGATTTATTTATTTATTTTTTTTTTTTTTTTTCAGATTTTAAAATAGAAATATAATCAAAAAAAGCAAAAAATAAACTTCCAGAGTTAACCCGTTAGCGTCCAGTGTCCTCATTTGAGGACAGCTAATAAAATGACACGTATATTTTTTGTGGTTTCTTGGAATGATTTCTGCTTTTTAGTGACAGTTTATAGCGTCACTCTAAATGATCCCTGAAAGTTTTATGTGTCGACTATTAATTATTATTTCATAATTTGGATAGTCATTTTATGATTTTTCATTCATCGCACATATATTTGCTTTTTGCTCAGGTATACTAACTTAAATTAAGTTGAATAATAATATATATTATAATACTTTATTTTCGAGATCTTTGTCAACATATAATAAGAAATTAATCTGTTATCTCGAAGTTTCTTTATCTCGAAGTTTTCTCGCTAGAACACTAAACGTCAGTAAATGAGAATAGGCTTTAAATATAAAACTATCAGAAGAATTGTTCAAGTTAATACATTTTACTGTCAGTTGTCTATCTAAATTTAGAAGTGAAATAACCAGCTAATAATATTTTGCAAAATTAATTCTGGCGTTAACGGGTTAATACGAGGGTTGCTATTTATATTTCTGGCCTAATAATGAAAAAACAAATATGTAGGATCGAAATTGGTTTTATTGTTTTTCAAAATATTCTCCATGATGATCAATACACTTTTGCATGCGTTTGAAACAATTTTCAAAGCACTTTTTCCAGTCCGATTGAGGTAACTCCAAAACATGCGTTTTGAATGCATCAACCGCTTCTTCGGCGGTCGAAAATCGTTGTCCACGTAATTTATTGTTGATGTGTGGGAATAAGAATAAGTCATTGGGTGCCAAATCAGGGCTGTACGGCGGATGACCCATCAGTTCGATCTTTCGCTCAGTCAGAAATGCATTTGTTTGAGTCGATGTGTGAGAGCTCGCATTGTCATGATGAAGAATGATTCGCCTGCTCTTCTGCTTTTTTCGAATTTCTCCGATGACTTCTGGCAAACAAATGGTCGTGTACCATTCAGAATTGACCGTCCTGCGTTGCTCTAACGCCACTGTTGCCACATGACCGTTAATGCCGAAGAAACAGGCAATCATTTGTTTCGATGTGCTTCTTCCTCGAACAACTTTTGTTGGTTTTGCCTCGCCTTGGAAGACCCATACAGTTGATTGCTGTTTTGTTTCCGGCTCATATGCATAGATCCATGATTCGTCACCTGTGTAGATGTTATACACAACCTTTGATGTACCTTGAACGTATTTTTCCAACATTTCCTTGCACCAATCGACACGAGCCTTTTTTTGAGCGTTTGTCAGATTATGCGGGATCCAACGCGAACAAAGTTTTTTTACGCTCAAATGTTCATGCAATATTTTATTGATGCTAGTCATACTAATGTCCAAAGATGCCTCAATCTCACGGTATGTCACATGACGATCTTGCTTTATCAGTTCACGCACAGCATCGATCTTTTCTGGCACAACAACGGATTTTGGACGACCTGCACGGGATTCGTCCTGGATCGAACATCGACCACGATTAAATTCGTTATACCAATTTTTTACAGTGCTGTAGGATGGCGCTTTATCGCTGTATAAAGAATTAAGTTCATCGAAGCACTCTTGTCTTGACAATCCACGTCGAAAGTTATGAAAAATAATCGTACGAAAATTTTCACGATTCAATTCCATTTTTTGAAAGAGAAGAACTTTTCAATTTACTGTCAACAACACAAATAAAGCTATAATGGTAAATCGTCTGCTGAATTTACGTTTAAAAATATCAAACTTTCGATTAAAATCGTCTGCGGTCGCCTAGCAACACTTACTGTTGCCAAGGCCAGAAATATAAATAGCAACCCTCGTATGAAGAAAGGTCACTCATTTTTTAAATCAAACATGATTAAAAAAAAAAAAAAAGAAAGAAAGAAAAGAAAAGAAAGAAAGAAAATTAAATTCATAAAATGTTCAAGAACTTTTTAATATGACAAACGAACAGTCTAGTTCTAAATTTTCTGGTAAAAATATAAAATCCGGTAATAGGGATTGAAAAAGCCTAATAATAGTAATAATAATAATAATAAATAATATTTCTGCAATTTCATTTCCTAAATACATTTTTACACGAGGAGTCAAGAGTCGAGGCGACGCGAGATTAAAAGCTTTGTCCTTGCTTAGGACGAGATATAAGAGGAAAAAGGACGTCCTAGTTGAAGAATGACGTTCAGTATTGCAAAGATTTCATTGGTTGATAGAGGCAACTGCGGCCGACGATATCCAATCAAAGAAAACAAGTTGCATTGTTGAAGAAACTTTAACATGGTTTCGCTTTAAATTGCTGCTACACTGCCGCCTTGTGCAATAAGGACTTAAGGAATTAGAGAATTAACGTCAAATTGATCTGAATGTTAAAATGTGAGATAGTTTCGGGTTTTTTAGTCAATTGAGAATGTGTCATTCTAACCCAAGAGAAATTAAATAATGTCACTCAAAATATTTCTATATCACAGAAAGTAAAATAATTTTTGAGAAGACAAAAGTTAAGACTATTTATAAAATACGTGTTAAAATGATTAAGGTGAGTTCTGTAAACAAAAATCAGCAATTTATACATATATATATTTTTTATACATATGGGTGTGTGTATGCGTGTGTGTAAGATAACAAAATAAGTAGAATGCAAGAACTAAACAGATGACAAATTGCCAAGATGATCCACAAAAGACTAAATAAATTATTAAATAACAGTAATAAAATAACTATTAATGTTTTTAAAAAGATATGAATAACTTCACAAGTATTAATTTAGTATATTTATGAAAACAAAAACAATATTTACTTTAATGTAATTCCACTATATGCATATCATCTGTATGTAGAATTACTTTACTCTGACGTACGTAATGTTTTTAACAAGTTACGACAATTATTTCACCTATAATCACGTATAAAGGGGGACATAAAAATCGATGTATTCTTTAGATTTTATTAAATATGTTGAAAATTATCGAACTTAGAGTAAAAAAAAAACTAAATTACAAAATTAATTTACGTGAAATTTTCTGCAAAATTACGATTACATTTTCTTTATATGATCAATTGTTTAGAATATATAGGGAAATTTATTATCACATTTCCTTGAAAAATGCTTTTCTGGAATAGCAAAATCAACTACTGTGGATAATTAAAGTGGCGCAGGTCAAATATTTTTTACTTATATAAAATACATATTTATGTACCGATATGCATGTATATATAGGCTGATCAGATCAAAGTACCTTTATAATTGAGAAACGTTAAAAATTTCTACAACTGTTCAATTATAGATGTATTTTTTCCTACCTAATAAATAAGGGCTAAAAATAAAGTATTACTGATTAATAATTTACTTTCCACAATGTTTTAAAACTTAAAAAAATGCCTTCAAAAAAAAAGGAAGTCCCCATTTGTCCCCAGAAAATGGGGACGTTTGGTCTGTATATGTATATAGGAAGAGGGGCTATGTGAGGATGATATAGCACATGTTGTATATTTTAAATATTTTTGAGGCAAATAGGTGCAAGCGATATTCCAAGTATCAATCCAGACAACAAAGATTAAAAATCGACGAATGAAAAAAGCCAGTCGTGTAGTCTTTGGCCCGCTATACACTGACGAGACATGAGACAAAGTTTTGAAGCGACGTGCGACACGCGCATGCTCTAAATACAACTTCACCTCCTGAAAACTGTTTAGAGCATGCGTGTGTCCCATGTTGCTTCAAACTTTGTCTCGTGTCTCTTCAGTGTGTAGTGGGACTTTGAAATCGGTACAATCAAAAGTTAGGGTATCCTTAAGCCGCTATCAAACGAAGAACCATACGATAGTCTCTAGCACAAAATACCTCATAAACAGGTTTTTCATGAGGGAAACGATCCAAATATGCCGTTTGATACAAATTGCCGAACGTACGTTCTTCAATCACGCATTTTCGACTGTTTAAATCACATACGGTAGTTTTTAGAACGAAATCCTCCAATCAGAGAATCGCGATTACAGAACACCCTCTGTTCTTTTCCCTTTTAAACATCCTTGGGGAGAATAATAGCCAAATGTTGGGTCCGTTGCTTACATTTCTGGATTCCTTTCTTCCGTTTATGCTTAAAAACAACCCTACTGAAGTCGTTTGGTCACTTTTGAGCGGCAATAGCTTATATTTTAGAATATATCGTCTTCCGTCTGATAGCACCTTTAACAACCTACTAACATGTCCTAAACAGTATATTAAAATTATCCGCTCGCGGAGGGCATTTAAAGAGGACTTCTTCATTTTTCTTAAAATAATGAAAACTGTGGAATTTAGCGGATAAAACTAAAATTCAAATTTAATCTACTTCATATTTGCTACAAAAATAACTATTCCATTTTATTTGAATGATAAATAATTCAAACAATACAGGAAAATGTAACACTGCATTTAAGAAAGCCCTTTTATGCAATAATAAAATCATTAAAGACCATAATTAAAATGGATCAGATGGAATATTTACTATCTATACAAAAACTGCTTATGAAAGAGGGCTATGTAAGAGTGATAGTCGTAAATATTCTATGGATTTTCTACTCTTTGAACGTGTCATCTTTTACCTTAGTGAGAAAGTAAATAAAGCCGTATAGTTTTGAAAGTAGGTAAAGTCCTACCGATAAGTGACCGAACAACTTACGAAAAGTTCCTGTCCATCGGGGGAAGGGGGAGGGGGAGCGGGTACTTCGTCTGAGAGGCACTGACGGCCTTATTCACCATTAACTGCAACTCCCGGTTCAAGGCAAAAACTTGAAAAGAGTCTAAAGGCAGAGTATAGCTTTCAAAGAAAATTTGACACGCTGCTTCTGCGATCTTGTGTCAATGTTTCCATATAATTTCTGATTGGTTATTTTCAGCTAAAAAATCTTAATATAACAATGCCGCTAGATGGCAGATGCAATGCGTCAGACTTCGCTAAAAAATTGAACCCTGCCTTTATACGCTTTTCATGTTTTCGCTTTCAACCGGGTTGGTTGGTTGAGTTTTACGTCGCACTAGTGCTGCGCAGATGGGCAATTGGCGACGGTCTGGGACACATCCCTAGAGGTGGTCCGGAGACATGCCATCGCAATTTTGATTCTCCACGGAAAGGATGGCTCTCCCGCTTCGGTAACCCCCAGAGGTATAATTTTTGATGGGAACATGGAGGACATTGCGGCCACGACAGATTTTACGTGCACCAGCCACCATTAGTGTACACGACGGTCTTTGGCCGGCTCGAGTACCGAACCCGCAATCTTCCAATTACGAGGCCGGCGCTCTACCGCTCTGCCGCTCTACCCGCTTTCAACCGGGAGTTGAAGTTGTTGGTGAATACAGCCGTGAAAGTGAGTGTTTTAAATTTTTCTTAGATAACCTATAAACAAATTGATTTAGTGGAGAAAAGTTACATAGGATTCTTCTAGTTATCTGCATATTTTTTTTTATGAGGCTGCCACATACATTCATGGAGATATAATAGTTTCTTTAAAAAATTACAGAAAAAGATACCACCTTCTTTAATTAAAACTCGTGGAGTATTAGACTCCGCGCAAAGCCACATTTAGGAAACTTGGCGTTCTATATTAGACACAGCATACTGCAATCAGAATATAAAAATGTTAAATATCATATCAAATAAAAGAATTTTTACTAAATAATTTTTAACTACGCAAGAGCAACCTTATAAAAAATTCTATTTGCTTAATTCAAAAGCTAAAAGTACTGAGTTTTATACATAAAAACTCCAAACAAATATCGTGTAAATTGAAAAAGTTAGTTATACAATGCGCAGAATTTCAGTTGCTCTCATAAAAAAAAAAGAAAGAAAAAGAAAGAAAGATAATATCAATATCTATTTAAAATCAGCGAACGCTCTTGTCAAAATAGAAATATGAGAAAATCCCCTTATACTTTAGTTTTTATTTTGCAAGTAACTGAAATTTTGTGCATTCTATCTCTCACAACTTTCTGAGTTTACACGATATTTGCTTGGAGTTTTCATATAAGTAGCTCAATGCTATTGGCTATTAAATTATGCAAATGAAATCATTAAAAGCTTGCGTATGCATGATGTATAATTTATGTAAATATTTTTCTTTTAATTTGTATTAGATTAAATTAATTCCTTTTTTTTTTTTTTTTTTTAATAAATTATATGCTCAAACGCAAGCATTACAATCTGGCTTAATTTTGTAATAGTTTTATTACATAAATTACAGTTACTTTATGATATCGAATTTTTTTCCTCTTATTAAAGAAAATAAATAAATAAACAAAATTAAAAATTAAAATTAAATAATATCGAAAAACCATATATCTAGTTTTTTCCTCTCTTTCTCTTTCTTTTTATTTTTTCGAAAATAAAATTACATTAATCAACACTAACAAAGTAGATTCTTAAATGTAAAAACTATTTATATTTTCTTTTCCGATAGCTTGTTCATTGAACACATTAAGTAGCTAATTAATTTCTTAAATAGTTAATAATTTTCACGTTAATTATCACGTAAATTTCTATAATTACTAGAAATTTCATTATGACACTAATTAATATGTATAATGAAGTGATATAAAGTAATTAAGCAAATAAAAATGTCCGCATTGTGAAAAATTTTTTTTTTTTTTTCTTTTTAATTTTAAACCGCTTTGTTTTTAAAGTGTACTATTTAATAAAAATATTTATTTTAATTCAGTTTTTCGCTGGAATAAAAATTGGTATATTAAGAAACCATTCAACAGACTAAATTAACTGCAAAAAAATATTGCTTTAAGCAAAAGTTAATTATAAGAT
Organism: Salticus scenicus; assembly: GCA_963930645.1. Taxonomy (NCBI): domain Eukaryota; kingdom Metazoa; phylum Arthropoda; class Arachnida; order Araneae; family Salticidae; genus Salticus; species Salticus scenicus. The sequence goes on along the minus strand of OZ005656.1, from coordinate 104,375,452 downwards.
ATAGTACTATTCTTTCAAGGACAAATTTTTAAGTAAGGAAAACGAATGTTTTTGTAAAACTTGTTTGATAATTTTTTGTTATTTGATACAGCAATAAGTTCAAATGTTATTTTTCATTTAAAATTATTTAAATAATTAAAAAACTAATAATTTATCATTCTTATGGTGCGTAATAATTTAATGCATGTATTCATAATTACTTTCAATTTGCTTTTTGACATTGACAATGATAATTTTCTCTATCTTAATTATTTTATTTTAGTCAAATTTTTTTAAGTTACTTATAAAAAACATAATGTAGAAATACCTATCAATATTGTTTAAAAATAAACTTTTCTAGAATTTATTTTATCCATTTTTTTTCCCGAAGTTATATCGATATTGGGAGGAAAATAAATGATCTCTGTTACTTACTGGTTTCTGGTATTCTGATCACTGGCCTCTGGTATTCTGATCTCTGGCATTCTGGTATTTCACTGGTATTTACTGAAATATTGTTTAGGATATAGTTAGATTAAAGCTCATATTAAAGAAATTTATACGTTTAAAAAGCATATATATATAATTTTTTTTTCTTTTGAAAAACTGTGTTTTTCCGATTTTCCAAACTCTATATTCTCTATTTCTTTAGTTTGCTCTTTTCGCGATTATCTTCAACTAGTTACAATTTCTTTTAATCGACCATTTTTAGACAACCTCTTCCTCTCTGAGTACGAGTGAAAATCATTTGTGGCATCTCTAGCTAAAAATTGATAAACAGAATTTAATATAAATTCATATGCATTTGTACTTAAAACGAATTATTTATAATAGTAATAGTCACATATCAGAACAAGAACGAAAAATCATGCAGTATGCATTGATTATTAACATTTTCCAACTATATGTATTTGTTGCATCATATAAATTTCAATATTCTTTGCCTACGTTATCACACAACAGACAGAAGCACTCAGAAAAATACAGATAGACTAACTGAATTTAAAATCCCTCTTAGACATTGTTCAAAAGTGTTAAAAAGGCTTAATGCAAAATATGATGCAGTTTTTAGATTATTATAGCAGCCCTTAATGTATCTGAATATTTTAGTGTATAACTGTAATTGTGAAGGGTAATCATATATTCTGTACAAAACATTTTTGAATATTAACAATAAATGTCAATTTATTAATTATTTTTACCGTAGAAAGTTATTTAAATGTGATTTTTAAAAATGTCTTTCCTAAAACGCAAATTAGCATTTTCATTGGTTGCCCTGTACACAAACTAGTTGTACAGAATCTTTTAATGTCATTTTACATAGGGAAAATTCCACAGTGAGCTTGACTATTATATAACATTTTTCTTAAATTCTGAAAATATTTATAGACGCTGGGGGCAGGAAACAGGCAGATAGAAAGGTAGGCATTTGGACAGTCAGATAGGCAAATTAAAATCATATTCACACTTAAAAATTGTTAGAAAGTGCTAAAAATGCTTAATGTAAATAAAATTCTAGCAAATTTGTATTAACTACTCTTAATGTAACTGAAATATTTTTGCGTGGCCCTGTAAATCAATTGCTAATTATAATATATTCTGTAGAAAGCATTCTTTTGTGCATATGAATAACATATTTTAATTTCATTAAACTTTGCGCAAAGTAAAGTTATTAAAATTTGGTTTATAAAAATACTTCTCACACAACGCATTGCTTTGTAGTATTTTCGAGTGTCCCTGTACACAAACCAGATGTTCGTATTTAAACATTTTACATACGAAACATCCGATAGTGAACTTGAATACTTTCTATTTCATTAAAATTTGTGTACAGTAAAAGTATTAAAATATGGTTTATAGATTTATCTCCCTTCGAACACAATGCTTTGGAATACTTTTGGGTGTCCCTGTACGCAAAACAGCTGAGGTATTCAATCCATTTTCAATTAGGAAATCCAGTAGTGAACAAGAATAACATGTATCAGTTTCAAGAAGTCCCATACATATTTATGGGATTTCGAGCGCTGACAGACAGACAATCATACGAACAGACAGGCAGATACACAAATTGCAATCATATATTCCCACTTACAAATTGTTATAAAGTGTTAAAAATGCTTTATGTAAACGAAAATGCAATTCCAGCCCTTTATTAATAGCCCTTAAAGTAAATAAATATTTGTGTGTGGAATACTAATCATACTATATTCTATAGAAAGCATTCTTTTGTGCATATGAATAAAATATTTCAATTTCATCAAGCTTTGTGCAAAGTAAAGTTATTAAAATTTGGTTTATAGAAATACCTCTCATATAACGCAAAGTTTTGGAATACTTTCGGGTGTCCCTGTACACAAACCAGTGCTGATATTTACTCCATTTTACATTAGAAACATCCCATAGTGAACTTGAATAACACAATTCAATTTTATTAAGATTTGTGTACAGTGAAGGTATTAAAATATGATTTATGGAAATATCTCCCATAGAACGCAATGCTCTGGAAAACATTCGGGTGTCCCTATACACAAACCAGCAGAGGCATTCACTCTATTTTTAATAGGGAACATTCAATAACATATATCAGTTAGAAGAAATTACATAAATATTTATGAGAGTTAGAGAGCGGGCAGACAAATAGACAGACCGACAGATGTAGAAACTGAAAGCATATTCACACTTAAAAATTGTTAAAAAGTGTTAAAAAAGCTTAATGTAAACGAAAGTGCAATTCCAGCAAATTTTTATTAATATCTCTTAAAGTAAGCAAATATTTTTGTGTGGCCCTGTAAATCTAATGCTAATCATACTATATTCTATAGAAAGCATTGTTTTGTGCATAGGAAAAACATATTACAATTTCATTAAGATTTGTGCAAAGTAAAGTTATAAAAATTTGTTTATAGAAATACCTCTCACAGAAGTCAATGCTTTGGAATACTTTCGTGTGTCCCTGTACACAAACCAGCTCTGGTACTTACTCCATGTTACATAATAAACATCTTATAGTGAACTTTAATAACATATTCCAATTTCATTTTGTGTACAGTAAAGGTATTAAAATATGGTTTATAGAAATATAGTTTAACCACTTACAAAGATACAAAACATCCCAATAAATTCGCTTCCAAAGGGAGAAAAAAATGAAAACAGCGTGGTCATGAATGGTTAAATAACTTTCTACTGCAAGAATTATAATGAAACTGATACTTATTATTCATATACTAAAAAAAAAAGCACTATATAATATGGTATATTTAGTGTTACGATTGACCGGAAACACTAAATTATTCAGATACAGGACTGCACTTAGAAGTTGCTGCAATTGCATTTACATTAGTGTTAAACATTTTAGCATTTTTCAACAATATGTAAGCGTAAATATGAATTTAATTAGTCTATCGATTTGTCGTACTATTATTCCGCTTGTCCGTTGCGTAGGCAAAATACATTGAAGTTTAAACGATTCAAAGAGTACGCTCAGTTTGAATTGTTGATTATCTAATACTGCATGTTCTTGTTTTCATTCTTGTGTGTCTGTGGTTTATTAATAATAATATTGTTGTGTACTCGAAGTTCATGAATTGTCTCTGAATGAAAGGCGAATCTTGCAGAGGTTTAAAAGTTTATTTACAGAAAATTCTAGAAGGCTACAGGTCTATACACCAAGTATCAACTTCAATTTCAACAGAAAACCCCGCTTAAATAACAGCTGACAACATCAAATTCCCAGTATAAACTGTATTATTACATTAACATATAGCAAAGGGTTGTAAACAATAGAAGAGACTTAGCCAAACAAAGCTCTTTATCCGGTAATGCCTTAGCGAAAGCTGACTGAGCTGGCAGACCGGGACTCCTTATATACCTGCATAGAAAACTGATAATGTTTCAATAACTACGGTTCTGTTCAAGTTAGAGCTTAGATATGGTATATCGATAATGAGGATTTTCTCGCCAAGGTAGCCAAAAAAAGTCCCCAAAGAGAGAATAGTTGCCAAATTTGGTGCCAAGGCCATTACCTCCTTAATGAAGCTTTTTACCGGTTTTTTGAAGCAAAATAAACTTGTTTAATGCGAAAGCAAGCTGGAAATGTTAAAAATTAACTTTTATAACCTGACTAAACCTCTTTGAATGAATTTACATAAAAATAACTATTAGTATTTACAAATTCGTAACAATATTATTATTAATAAGATGGCAAATTGTACGGCTGTGTCTGGAAAATAAAATTTGTTCCTTTTCTCCCTTTGTACTGTCACTTCATAAGCTATTACAATTTCTTAAAATTGTTCGTTTATCATCAGATAATTAACATGAAATTCAAGATTTTCTTTCCCAAATTCAGCAAATTTTATTTCCTTTATCTATCAGAGTGATGCAATCAAATTTCGTTACTTTTCGTACTCCAATTCAGTTTTTACATTATTGGTGAAAGAGAATGCTGCCATTATTTTACCCAAGAGGCTTTTCTTCTTTCTTTCTTTCTTTTTTAATTGCTTATCAAAGCTACGAAAATCAGTTTTATTCAATAATTTTGCTTTTTTCTTCTAGACAAAAATTCACATATAGAACTAGCACAGGTTTGATAAACAAGCAGCGCTATTTTAGTTTTTTGCACAATTTTCGTGCATGTAATCAACTTATTTTATTCTTTCTATGTTAAGAACCTGTAGAAAACAACATAAAAAATGATTTAAAAATATAAAAGAGATGTAAAAGTGTTAAACGTTCTAATATGAATTTATTAAGTTCTTTTTTATTATTTGCATGCTGAGGTACGAAACTGAAACAGACCAAAATTATAAGTCCTTGTGATAATAGCCCACGCCGTAATTTACAGACTTTGTGATAATTTTGTTTTCCTCATTTGAAACTCAAAAACTCAAAATAAATTAAAATAGTGCGGCAGATAAATTTTAAAAAATTAATTAATAAATAAGTGTTTATTGCCGAAACGTCAGGGGAGGCCTCCATGTGGAGACTCAAAAAGATTTTAGGTTCCGTCTGTGTGCCTGTTTGTAGGTCTGTCTTACGATAGCGGCCGCAAAAATCACGCTACTGACTTGAAATTTGGTACACGTGTTCATGAGCCCCACGGAATTAGCTATATAGTTTTGGGTGTGTATTCCCTTTGTAGTTCGTGTACAGAGACACTTCAAAGTTTTTCTTATCATTACCACATATGGGGGGGGGGAGGATTTCCCTTAAACGCATTATAACGCCGTTAATCTGATTTCAACAAAACTCTTGTTTTCTGCAGAATATATGTACGCTTAGACTTCCTAATTAACGTACAGAACCACACAAAAGCGTTCCGACAATATCAATTAATCATCTAACCCAGCAAACACATAAGCATCAGAAAAATAACGTTCTGGTATCAGATATATCCGATTTGTCAGACATGTCTACTTTTAGACAACATTTAGATACCTTTATCGGAAAGAATAAAGTTATAACGCATAGGCGATGTCTGTACGGTATCAAAAATATGATATATGTACAGATGTATCAAATAGTTGTTATCATGCAGGTATCTGAAACCTGAGAGATTTACAAGGCGCCAGTAATGTATAGAATGCAAGATATTATTCTCATATCGAAGATATGATAACTTTTTTAAATCATATTTAAGAAATCGAAATGTTAACTGCATTGTATTATTATTCGCGTTTGGTTTTATTCACTGCCACCACTAAATATTTATGAATAAACTTTCTTATATTCTAAGAAATTGTTAGTTTGAAGTCGTACAAAAGCGTTTTAACTTGCTTGCCGTCTGTCTTTTAGTTAAAGGGGCGTGGTACTGTTCTTACACTTATTATGCATGCATCAAAAATGACTTTCAAAATGATAGACGTGAAGTACCGGTAAAAAAAAAAAATCGTGTCTTTTTTATAACGTTTTCGTGCTAGAAGTATCGGAATTCGTTCTATATTTGTATCGAATATGCGTCAGATGTATCGGCGAAGTTCGTTTCTGCGTCAGATTTATGGTACCATACCGACAACCAATGTGCGTATCGCTAAAGGTACCGCTTTTTCGGAAACTTTTGTTCACAAAAACGTTACAATTTACTGTTATCGAAATGATACCTATGCTATCCGACGAACGACATCATTTTTGTATCAATATGATAGTTGCGTGTTTGCTGGGAAATTATGTCAAATTTCGAACAATTATTCATGAAAATCGTAGAATAAGTTGAATAGTTTTTACTGTTGTATAAAATGTTTATGGTTCGTTTACAAAGACACATAAAAGAATTTCGTGACTTGCAGTCTATAGATAAATTTAATTTAAGCACATTTTATCACGTTTATGCAGAATTCAATATAATGGATTTAACATACATTATAAAAATGCTTAAAGCATGTTCACTCTTTAAAAAAAAAAAACGGTATATATAGACTAAATAATTAATTTCGGGACCACTCAAAAGAATTCCGATAGCATTCTGTAATCATCCAAATAATGTCAAATTAGATTGAAATATTAATGTTATAATTAAGTGTATTCTTTTTTTTTTCTTTGTGTATATAACTGTGGCTTCTTTTCCGGGATATACCAACTATTATGGTCTGTAGTTGGTATTTCTTAAAAGTGTATTTTAACATGGTTACACTCCAATAAATACGAGGAAATTTTATTAGAATTTATAAAGCATGTTTTTCTGTGGAAAATTGTGGGCATAGAATTGGTGATTAGTTTACAGAGATACACAAAACCATTTCGATATGTTATGCAATCATTTTGCATGAAGTATGGTACAAGTATTTATTAACTACAGGGAATTAATATAAGGCTATCAGTTATTAGGACTACATATATATACAAATAATTATAGAAAGAGATACGGCGGGCAGTTGAGGGGGGGGGGGCGGCCCTCGTCAGAAACGTATCTGTTTATGTAGCAAGTCAATCGAGACAATATATGTGTTGTATAATAAAGAATAAATAAAAATGATCTGTTGAATAATGTGTGATGCAAATAGGACGCTGAGGCTCCTGATCTGCAGATCCACTAATATATATATATATATATATAATATTCAAATTCTAGAAAACATAAAGATTAATAAATTAAAATACATATATAGTACTACAATCCAATTTTAACTACCAGTAACTAGTTTCAGTTTTATTTTTCATATGAATTTTCTTGTTTAATAAAATAACTTTTACAAAATGTACTTATTCAATCACTATATTAATGAATATTGCGTTGCTTCATTAAGTGCAAAAAAAAAAAAAAAAACACTGAGAACAATTTTTTTTCTTTTTAACTATATCATTCTGATAATACTTTTATTTGCTCCTGACTTTCTCAAATATATAAGTTAGCTAAATATTTTCCCCGGATCTTATCTAAATATTTCTTCTGAAAAATAAATGAAGATTAAAACGTGACAGAATACAAATACAAAGAAGAAAGTAGAAGTTTTGTTACCTAATTTTCGAAAAGAAATGTTTATCTCCATTGCATATTCATTCATAGATGGAGAAGCTATAAAACTTTTATAAGAATAACTTGAGTATGAATAGAGTAATTTCAAGTTTCTTCATTTAATTATTTCATCTAAATAATTTTCCAAACAGAGTATGCTAGATTCTTATTTCATTTTTCGATATAATGGATATTACTGCCAATTTACAGCTATGTTCATTTATTTTGCAAAAAAATTTTATTTTAAGCTTTTTTTAACAGAAAGTGTAAATATATTATCATTATTTAATATGAGAAATTTAACACTCTTTAATAAAAGATTTTACTTGAATCAGTTTATCAGTTTTATTTTCTTGTTTTTTTTTTTTTTTTTTTTTTTTTTTTTTAATATAGGATTTTAGTATTTTAGTGCATTTATCGGATTATGACATTTTTCGTCATCGTTTATTATTATTATTATTATTATTATTATTATTATTAATCTTTCTGAAATGATATAGATTTGATTAAAGTAGAAAATTTAAAATATGGATTTTCAACAATATTATTAAAAATTTTATAGATGATAAAATTTGTAGATTTTTTATTGGATTTGAAATTGTATTCTGTAGCTATTCTTAAAATGATGGAAAATAAATATCGAAATAAGATAAAATCAGTTCAGTGGGAGGACATTTGAAAAAAACAATTTTAATCTATGTAAAATGTTTGATTGATTAAATTTTGAAGGTCACAATTAAATTATACCGAGGATCCGAAAGGCACAGAAAAAAATAAAAATATATATTATTCAAAAAGTACTGACTGTAGGTCTATGCAGTTTTCACCTAAATGTACAGAAAGACATGTTATTATATATATATAAAAGAAAAAATATTAGTTAAATTTTTCATCAACATATCGCACTGTATTCGCAATACTTCCTCTCACATTTTAAACACATCTGACGGATCGAATAAGGGAATATTTCGCTTTTTTTAGGAGAATTTCTAATGTGCAACGTCTGACGGTCATTTTAATGAAAGACGGCCGTCACATTGAGCCTTTATAGTTCAAGTTACTCCTTGAATGTTGAATGTTCTGCATGACTATAAAAAAATTTTTAGAATTAAAATGGCACTTGATTAAAAAAATATAAACTAATTTGCTAATAAATCTTTTGTTACCTAAAAAAAAAAAAAAAAAAAAAAAAAAAAAAATCTCATGTCTTTCTATGTATTTCAATGAAAGCCGGATAATGCTACGGACAATACTTTTGAATAATATATATTTCTTTTTTAATTTTTGCTGTGAGTTTAGGATCACCTTGTACGTGAGAGGAGACATTTCAATGGTGCAAAAACTTTAAGTTATTAATAACTCAATATTGAACACCAGTATGCAAACATGCAACCTGCAACGATTCTGTCGTGCATGTGCCATACATGCTTTTGTAGACTTGATCATTTTGCCTGTTGCATTTTTTCAGTCAAATAAGTTGAAATTAATTCTAGTTTTCCATGAGGCTGGACTTATCGTCTAGTCATTTCCTATACATCCTCGATAGGAGAAAGATCTGATGATCTTGCAGACTAAGACAATAGTTTAGTGCTTTGCAGAGCACGGTAGAGGATAGCAGAGGTGTGAGGATGAGATTTATTGTTGGGGAAAACGCTCTTTTGAATACAACGTATGAATGACAATACAATCGCTTTATTCACCTGTCTGACATGCAAATTTGCTGTCAATTTTTTTAGTATAAAGACGAGAGTGTTCCATCTGTATGAGGAAAATGTTCCTAAGATTATTGTACAGCCGGGGGAAAAAACGCAACACTCACTGTAATTTCGTTATTAATTGACGCAAAAAAATCTAATAGACATAATTCAACAGGAAATTAAGAACTTTTTTTGAAAATATCATCAAATTTTGAATTACGGGTCATCTACATAATGAAATGAGCATCAACTTTGATTTTTATCAATAGCAACACCCAATTTTGGCTTCATAATTGAATTCCTGAGTGTCTCACAGAGAGGAAATGTATACAGTTTATATACTTTACTTTAGTATTCATAGAGTTATAACCGAAAATGTGTTAGGGGTTTATCTGTAAATCTTGAAAAATAAAATTATGATCCTGCAAAAATTAGACAAAGTTTTACAATTTCACACCGGAAACTTTTTAAGAAAAAAAGTATAAAAAATTATTAATAATAAAACGTACTCAAATACTTCATTAGAAAATATATTTTCGATTGGTCATATAGCAAAATGTGCGATATTTTTCAATTCAAAAGTGTCGTCTTAGCTGTACTGGTCACCAATAAAACTTAAATTTTCTTTCGTTTTTCTTTGTATGTGTGATATAATATACGAGCTGAAAAAATTTATATACATACATACAAACACTAGCAGACTTTGCCCGCTTCGCTGGACTATATTTAAAAGAAACTCTTTTCTATATATCTTTATGGAAAAAAAGAAAATAATAATACTGAAATCACACAAAAGCTCGCTTTTGGTTTCCGCTGCCTTCAGCATCGGCTTGTTCGTCCTCGCAATCCCCGGTGCGTGTTCGTATTGCCTGCGACAATGGCTTACCCGTGGGCTTCCATTTGGATGCATATCATATATGACAGTTTCGATACGCACAGAATCGAAAAATTTGAAGTAGCGCTTTTATATTTGAGTCCCAGTTGCATATGAACAACATTATACGTGATGTACGTAATATTTGCTTTCAAGTTATTTAATACATTTATTTGATTTAATCGATCAATCATAGAATGACAGCAATTTCAAGCCAAATATAATATTACAATATGCTATGATCGGCTACGTCTATCGCATGAGACAATTATTATTATTATTATTATTATTATTGTGTGTGGTTTTATGCTTCATGCTTAGTTAATAGTAGTTGATATATAGAAAAGTAAATTAATTAATTAATATGTAATCTTGATCACCAATTTAACAATTAGTAACTTTTTACTTTTCGCGTAAAAGCATATTTCATTTTATGTAGAAACAAAAAAAAAAAAAGAAAGAAAGAAAACCTCGTAATTTTTTTTTTTTTTTTTTGGCAACAATTAAAAATTTAAATGGCTTATATCAAGGCAATTACCAGTTTATAATTTTTATATTTTAATTAATTTTAAAGAATTTAATCAAATTTCCGGTATAAATAGTAGTCTATGTCCTATTCCAGACTATTATCAATCTTTGTACCAAATTTCATCCAGATCAATTTTGCCGTTGTGGCGTGATTGAGTAACAAACATCCATCCAAAGTTCGCATTTAAAATATTATTATAGATAACAATGCATAAACTAAATCTTTTGAGATAAGTTATTGTAAGGTATCATGAAGTAAAAATTAAACAATTTAATCGTACTTACCGGTTTTGGTCTTCGAAACTATGCGATTTATTTTATAATTTCAGTGAAATTTATAGCTTCTTAATTAAAATATATTTATAAAAGTAACTTTTAAAGACTAAAGTATCCTTAAAATAATAATCCCCCCCCCCCACACACACACACAAAATAAATAAAGCAGTATATGAACTAAATGATTTACTTTTCGACTATGACGGCAGTTAATAAGCGATTTAACAAGTGCATTCCAACACCACTCGTTTTTTTTTTTTTTTTTAAATGGCAGTTTTTACGTTCCAACTATTTCTCTATTTTAAACAGCAAGCCTCGCCTATTTAGTTGATTTTTTCCTTCTAGTGTTCGTTTAAAGATTCAAAATTTATCACTAGTAATCGATGAAGCAAATGTCACTTGTGTATATTTTTGCCAACATAAAATAAGGGGTTTAATACGAACACGCAGTCACTTCTTTTCTCTCTCTCTTTTTTTTTTTTTTTTTTTTTTTTTTTTTTGAATGATGAAAGTCGGGGCTTGTTTTCTTTAGAAAACAAGAATTCGTTTGCTAACATTAATGTCTAAAAATCATCTTTTTGTTTCATTTCTTCGCCTTTGACTCGTAAATAAAAATTTATAATATTTTGTTTTATTTTCTCTGATTTTTTTTATATTTTCTTCGTTATGTTATGGAAAACTTCCTTTCTGCATCTCGTAAATATATATATATATATATGTATCGGTCAAGTTATTTTTTGTAAATATATTAATAAAAGTTCGAAATATGAATTTAACATTAGCACCTTCAAATTTTGAACGCTTGTAATTCTATAAAAAATTAAGTAACATCAGTGGCGGCTCGTGCAAATTTTCAAAGGCGGGGCCCGATCCATCTTGTGATGCATAATTTAACATTAATACTTATCATTATTCAAACTTGTAAACAAACATTATTAAAGTGGGATGTAAAACGAAATATCGTTTTTTTTTTTTTTTTTTTTTTTTTTTTTTTTTATGATGACGAATCTTAAATTCAACACTATGGAAAAAACAACATAAAATTATCTCAAAAATTAAAATTTTATAACTACAATTGCGAAATTCTGCAATGTTCTGATCAGTGGAATATCAAAATTTAAATATCTGGAAACTGGTAGACGGAAATTGCAAAGTTCGATACCAAATCACTTTCGCCAACATATACATTTGGAGTTTTCCATGGTTTTCTCCAACACTCGCATAAATAAGGGCTACGTAACACTTAGAAAGACTCACTACAGAGAGTACACCACTCAGGTCTACACCAGAGAGTACACCACTCACCCTCATTTAGTCAACTGGCTTTAACCAAAACACTACACACATTAAAATTTAAATTCAAATGACAACGTGTAATATTATTTAGCTTATGCTAATTATATCCCTCAGTCTTTTAATTATAGAATTTCAAGTGTGATATTCACATTTCTTATCTTAAAAAATAAATAAAATAAACCTTAACTAACCTGTAAGAAGTTATATTGGAATTTAGATAGTCGTGATTTATGTAATGTGGAACATACTTGAAAAAAATAAAAAGCCATGTTTCTTTAAGAGCTTTAAGAGCTTAATTTTAGATACTTTAAATTAACTTTCAATAAATAAAGAAATAAGACGACCTATCATCTTAAAAATAAAGAAAAAAAAGGAACATTGCGGATGTTTCTATTAAATCATATTTAAAAGAAAAATCATTTAATAATCACAATTTTATGCAGATATTTAATCCATTTATCCACGTAAATCCATTAATTATTTGTCTAAATATTTTGCAATTTATTTGCATAAAAGTTTTAGTACACTATTTTGGAAAAAAAAAAAAAAAAATCGTTTTTTCTTTTCATTTTCATTTTTTTTCCCCATTTAAATTCAAAATACTTTAGCTATATAAGTCTTAAATTCTTATACGAGCTTTTATCTCAAAAGCTAATCTATAAAATATTTTTGACTATTACCAAAATTCTTTTTTAAACACTAAAATTTTAAACCGTCATATATAACTCCAAAAAATGCACCGAAAAATCAATGTGGAAAAAAAAAGTAATGCAGAAGTCGCCAAATTTTATCGCGAATTGTATGGTTAACATATTTTTAATGAGACGGTTTTTTTTTTTCTCTATAGTTTTGTTCCAAAGGGCCATTCATTGTGGGCCCATCAACGAAAACATTTCAGCATGCTAACACTGATAAAGCAGTTCGTCGCCAAATCTGTTAACCCGCTGAATAAACTGTACAAATAAACACGCCAATTTCGGGCCGAGTGTAAACGGCCTCATTCTCTTAAATAAGGAAGGGAAGTAGCAGTCGGTCAGGCATTAATGGTTTGTGACACCTGAGAAAATATATTGACAAATAAATGATAATGAAAGAAGATTAAGAAAAAATTATAAACATTGTTATTTTGTATATATGTTTTTAAACAGTTATAAAAACAAAACAATTATTATTATTATTATTACTATTTTAATCGAGAAAAAAATTAGGTGGGGACGTGCCCCGCTGGCCCTTAATGTAGAACCGACACTCGCTATTACATATTCTTTAGATATGTTGATAACAGATACACACAACCATCCGCAAAAACTTGTTTTTCGTATTCAGGGTACGTCATATCGTGTAAATATAACAAAAACTCAATTTTGAAAATGTTACCCAAAAACAATACTTTTTCTACTGTATATATGGGTAAGAAAAAGTAAATACTAATAGTGTATTAGAATACCTCAAACATCCTACTCCAAAGAAAATATTTAGAAGATAACAGACAAATAAAACTATTTCAACATTCAAATGTACACTAAATACACTCATTGCTTTTAAAATTTCATTAAATTTCGTTTACTGAACCTTGATGAAATTAATTAAATTTATTTCGTACTCTCATATCACCTCCAGGAACATTATTTTTATTTATAAGTATCATGAAACGTCTACGTCAGCTATATGAGAACGAGAAACGTGATTTTCTTTTTTCTTTTCTTGAACAAAATTTCTAATTAAATTTATGATATCGTCTTAATTGAATTCAAAATTCTTTCTTCGTCCGTTGATAAATATTTAACTATTTGGCAGTAAGTTTGAATAAATTTTCTGATAAATTTTCATTAGTATATATAATTGAAGTACATACAATTAAAAAAAAAAATCATTGATGGCTGGAGTTTACGAATTACAAGCAAATAGCGAGAAAGCTGTAATAAGTGCTATTCGCCATCTTGGGGATTCTAAAGGCTTATCTTTACCCGAATTGAAACAATATTTATTGCCTAACACACCCTTGAAGGATGGCTTCTCTGATCTGAAAAGTGTGCAATTATATCTTGCGAATGCTGTTGAGAAAGGATTACTGTCGCTGGATGATGGAAGATACAAGATCAAAGAGACAGCAAGACGTAGGAGATCGCGCAGCAGAAGCCGCTCAAGAAAACGTTCGCCTAAACGTAGGTCCAGATCCAGAAAACGCTCTGGCAGCAAAAGACGTAGACGTTCTAGCAGCGGAAAAAGAAGACGCAGGCGTTCTAGCAGTGGAAGGCGCAAGCGTTCTACTTCTAAGCGACGACGATCAAGACGGGGAAGGAAAGTTGCGGAAGAAGTCCAATAATTGTATTCAAAAGCATTTGGGAATATTTTAGAAGATTCTAAAGTGAAGTTTAATTGTAAATCATTTATCATTAATTTATTACGACGTTTCATCAAATTTAAGAAAATATTAAATTATACTAGTCAGTAGATTGTAAAAATGTAATAAAATATTTGATATCATAATGGTGCATTAGCCAAAACTTTTGAAGACACTGAATTATAAATCATTTATCATTAATGTATTGTAATGTTGTATTAAATTTCAGATATGATTAAATAGAGATGAGTCAGAGATAGAAGCGAAGGATATGTTTGATATCTGTTGTCCTTGGTGATTTTTGTGTTTGGCAACAAAACTGTAATACGAAAATATACTTACCAGATGTATACTTTCGTAATATATATTCTACGGAATATTGTTCCAGATTATTGGTTGTTCTCTTAATACACGTTAATAAAATAACCATGAATTTTGAAAAAAATATGTTCGTCACACAATTTGGCGATCTTTTTCGTTTTTTCGCCAAGGACGATGGATATCAAATAGCATTTTAGATGTTTAAATTTCTTAGATTTTCGAATCATTTTCTTATGTATAGGATACAATAAATGATTTGTAGACACAAGACTTAATTTGGGACACCTTTGGCGAAATGTGAAATTTGGCACCGAAGTAGCTCGAATGTTTCTCGCCAAGGTCTTTACTTACGCAATTGCGATTGCCATTTCAATTCATCGGCAAAACGACAAAAGATATTTAAAGTCGAAATTCATGTCAAGAATAAGCGACGGCCTTGACGCAGTTTCAAATTTCAACAATGCCAATAAAACGTCGTGTTGTTTTCCTCGGATGCGATTTGATGCGAAAAAGACCACTACATATGGCGCATCTATCGCCTATTTGGCGACCGTCTGTCATTCTTGACTAGACCCTATTACACTAAAACAAGAAAAAAACTTTCATATTGCACCTCATTCGCAACTGTTTAAATTACATCTTTAATGCTACCCAAGTGTTTTTCGCAAAAGATTTTAGTTCTGTCATTGACGATTCACCAGTGCCCGAAAGATTTTGTTCACGGAGCTTGTAGATGACGTATGCTGGGATCGTATCCAGGCCACGCTCGTCTACCCAACCGTTTTGAGCTTTCCGAGGTTTTCTCCGAAAACTGCTAGGAAAAACTAACCCAGATGGCATTCTACCTAAGCCTAGAATCCCCGCGTAGTCAATTTGCTTTGAGTCCTCCATCAACATCACTTTACGAGATTTAAATTTTTAACATTTAAAGCCTTAAATATAAATAAGTTATAAAATACTGCGAAAAAATAATGTATAAAAAATAATAATCACAAAAATAATAATTTTAACAGGAGCGGATTGATATCTGTCCTTCTTGGCGTTGAAAAGAAAAAAAAAAAAGATCGCCAAGTTATCTGGCGAGCATACTGTTGCATACTCGGGTTATGTGAATTGTCTGTGAATGCGTGATAAGTCTGCATAGGCATAAAAGTTTATCTACAAAATATTCCTGATGTTTACAGGTCTTTTAACCCCAAGTGGCGGATCTTGCAGGTTGGTCCACAACCTTATTTGGCGATCTTCTTTTGGCGCCGTTTTGAACGATAACAATGTCATTCTGTAACATGATATGGCAACCTATTTACCGTTTATTTTTTATGATCATGTAAACCAGCATTCCAATTATTTATGAAGATAACATTATCGATAGCTAAATATTCAGTATTCTATTCTATTTTTGCTATTTTATTTAACAAAAAAATAGGTTTAATTTATTTGCGTTCATTACAAAACAGCCGCCATTTTGAAAAACGTCTTTTCGGTTTGCTTACGTTTGGGATGCATGTCAACCATTTCCGATAATCGTATTACCCCGTAATCACCAAAACAGAATCGCCAAATAGAGTTGTGGACCAACCTGCAAGTTGTTCTATTTTCTCGTCCTGGTCGCCAAAAAAAAGTTACCAAGGAGTCATAAAATCTCTAAATCCATCGCCAAATCAATTACCTCCCTATTGAAGCTTTTTAACGGGTTTTTGCAAGAAAATGATCTATTTTAACGCCAAAACAAGCTAGAAATTCAGAAAAATAATATTTTATAACCTAGCTAGCCTCTTTTAATGAAATTATATAAAAAAATAACTGCTATTATTTACAAATTCATAACAATACCTAATTCCTTTCGAAAATTATGCTCATGTTAATAATGTATATTCAAAATCCAATCAATAATGTGAAAAACAACATTTCATACTATATCTATTACGAAATTATGCATCTAACACGTCTATTATCGTATTGCGTTTTTGATCGCCAAATACAAAAATCGCCAAGGACGGCAGATAACAAATCTAGTATGCCTTTTAACGAAGTCGAATAATGATATAGGGGAAAAAAGTTAAAGTTGCTATTTTCTTTTAAATCGTTAATTATTTATTAGTATTACTAGTATATAACCCCGCCAAAAATGACGGAATGTGAAATCAATGAACATAGTGAACCAATGAAGGCTTTGCCTGCTTCGCTGGTCACTATATTTAAGAGAAATTCCTTTATATCGCTTTATAAACAAAATTTAAATTTAAAAAAAAATCACGAAATTGCTCAAAATCTCGCTTCCTGTCCCCGATGCATTTGGCAGCAACCTACTCATTGGCAGACTGTCAGGTGCCTGTGACAATAGCTTACCAGTGGGCTTCCATTTGGGTGCTTATCAAATGACAGTTTTGATACGGACAGTATCAAAAAAATTGAAATAGCAATTTTATATTTAAACCCCAGTTATATATGAACAACACGATACGTGGTGTACATTATATTTTCTTTCACGTTATTTTCTACATTTATTTGATTTATTCGATCAACTATAAAACGACAACAATTTCACGTTAAATATAATATTACAATATGCTATGATCGGCTACATCTATCGCATGAGACAATTTTTTGTGGTTATAATAGTAGTTGCGTTATTTAATAGTAGTTGGTATATAGAAAAATAAATAATTAAATATGTAAATATGTAAATCTGATCATAGTACAGCCTTAATATAGCTCCCCTTGTCTACTTTTGAATTTTTATCGCCATTTTAGACAAAAATACATAATTTATGTGATTGCTTTTTTTTTTCTCTTTCTTTTCCTTTTCCTTTCTTTTCTGTTTTTCAATATTTTATAATTTATTTATATTTTGATGCGCTAACGGGGCTTAAAGCGGCTTTCACAAAAGGAGAGTTCTTGGTGAAAAGTGTCAGATTTATTTCAGCATCAAAATTTTAAAATACTACCCAGGATTATCAATGAATTAGCTTTCATGCCAAGCGCTATTCATCCGTGCCAAAAACGTTTAAACAAAACTATTTAAACAAAACAAAAAAGAAAACAAAATCTAGAATTGCAGTATATTAAAAAAGGTTATGGTTGTTTTTTTACTCCATTTTCATGTTTTCATATGCATGAGCAAATTTAATCTATATAATATTTGTGTGACGTGGTCCAGTTAGGATTAATTTTTTTTTATTAATGATATGATCGTGACTTAATAAAATACGCTATCGTCCTATCGTCCTATCGTCCTAATGGTCCTATCGTCCAGGACGTCCAGGATTAATACGTCTCACCTAGCTTACCGATCGGACAATTAGATTTTTTAAAATTAACTAAAGTATGAAATGCAACTTACTATATAGATGAGTACGAACCGGAATCGTCACCTCTCTTTCAAAATATATAAACAGACAGTCATGTGGCGAGTAGATATTTTTGCTGAATTTACTCCGGAATCATGAAACGTACACGTGACTTTCGTGCAAGCTGTATGAAAATGTACAGAAAGACATGTTATCTTCTATATATATAAATGAATGTTTGTCTGTATGTTATTTATGAAATCGTAAACGGCTTGACCGATTTCGATCATTCTTTTTTGTTTTTTTCCTTATAGGTCAGGGATGGTTTAGGGAAAAAAAAATTGAAAAAATCTTTAAAATTAATTAAAATATGAAAATAATAAACTTATTGACTTATATTGACCTTAATATAAGCCATTTAAATTTTTAATTGTTGCCAAAAAAAGTTTACGAGATAAATTTATTTATTGTTTTCAGCATAAAATGAAATATGCTTTCATGCGAAAAATAAGAAATTACTAAATGTTAAATTGGTCGATGAGAAAATGACACATTATAATTTTAATATAAAGTAGTAATATTACAAATCTAACATATTTCTTCTGAATTTTATTTCACAGCATTTTTTTATATATATATATATTTTTTTATATATATTTTTTATATATATATATATATATTTTTTTTAATATATATATTTTTTTATATATTTTTTATTACTTCAGATTTTTTTTTTTTTTTTTTTTTTTTTTTTTAGTATGGCGGATGAAACACAAACGCTTGGCATAAAAGTTAATTCAGCATTATGGTAAAGGTATTTTCTTATTGATAATTCTTGACAATTTTTTATAATTTTGATGCTGAAGTAGATCGGACATTTTTAGCCAAGGAAAAAATAGAAAGAAATACGCAAGCGAAGTGATGACGTCACTGGCCGTTCGTGGATGCAAGAAAAATATTTCCTATGTTTAAACGCCCATTGGATTTTTTGTAAAAAATTATTAAAAATCGAGGAAAAATATTTCCCGATTTTAATCCTCATATTTAGGTATAGATATGTATTAGTTATCATGTCCGTGCATTAGATTAAGTTATTTTTGTTGTAAAATTGACAAAATTTGAATTTTTAATTTCAAAACTCTAGAAAAAAAAAAATGGCAAATTTCCATATTCGATTGAAAACACAAACATTTAATTTCAAAGGATGATATTAACACAATAAATATCCAACTAATATACTGATTAAAAGGGAAATGATAAATATTCTATCATAATTTGAAGTCAAATTTGTTTTCAAATGTCTAAATAAAGTATCTGATATAAAATACTAATATGTTGTAGCGGATTAGATTTGATATCGGTCATCCTTGGTAGAAAAATAAAATATCGCCAAATTATTTGGCGAACATAATTTAATTCCTTTCAAAAATCATGGTTATTTTAACAACTTATTTTAAGACAGTAATGAATAATATGAAACAATATTTCGTACAATGCATATTACGAAAATACATCTGGCATGTATATTTTCGTATTACGTTTTTGATCACCAAATACAATAAGCGCCAAGAACGACAGAGTTTTGAAATTTAAAATTAAAATTTTGTCAATTTGACAGCAAAATAACTCAATCTAACACATGCACATGATGACTAATACATATGTGTACCCAAATATGGGGATTAAAATCGGGAAATGATTTTCTTAGATTTTTAATCATTTTTTACAAAAAATCCAATGGGCGATTGACATAGGAAATCATTTTCTTGCATCCACGGACGGTCAGTGACGTCACACTTCGCTTGCGTATAGGAACAATAATCGCATAAATTATATTTTGGTCTAAAACGGCAACAAAAATTTAAAAGTCGCCAAGGGCATTAAGGCTGTACCATGATCAAGTTTACATACTAATTTATTTATTTTTCTATATACCAACTACTATTAACTAAGCATGAAGTATATATAACCACAAAATAATAATTGTCTCATGCAATAGAAGTTGCCGATCATAGCATATTGTAATATTATATGTGGCTTGAAATTGCTGTCATTCTATGGTTGATTGATTAAATCAAATAAATATAGGAAATAACTTGAGAGCAAATATTATGTACATCACATATAATGTTGTTCATGTGTAACTGGGATTCAGATATAAAAGAGCTACTTGAAATTTTTCGATACTGTCCATATCGAAACTGTTATGTATGATAAGCAACCAAATGGAAGCCCACGGGTAAGCCATTGTCGCAGGCAATAGGGACAGGCACCGGAGATTGCAAGGACGAACAAGGCGCTGCCTAAGGCAGCGGGAACCCAAAGCAAGCTTTTGACCGATTTAATTTTTTTTTTTTTTTTTTCCATAAAGCATATAGAAAAGAGTTTGCCAGCGAAGCGGGCAAAGCCGTCCAAAATTGTTTAAGAACTAAAATA
Organism: Salticus scenicus; assembly: GCA_963930645.1. Taxonomy (NCBI): domain Eukaryota; kingdom Metazoa; phylum Arthropoda; class Arachnida; order Araneae; family Salticidae; genus Salticus; species Salticus scenicus. The sequence goes on along the minus strand of OZ005656.1, from coordinate 104,354,961 downwards.
TTATTCAACAATTCGCCGGGAAATGAAAAAAAAAAAAAAAAAATCATTTGTTTGTAAAAAAAAAAAAAAAAAAAAAAAAAATTAAAAATTTGAAACTCATAAATATTATATGAATTTCACCACATAGTTAAAATTTTAATTAACCAGTCACCAAATTATTATTAGAACCAGATTAATATTGTGCAGTAGTGAACTAAAATCATACAAAGAAAGGTTTCGAAATAAAATTCATAATTGACGACCCAGTTTTTATACTTCCACAACGCAGTACTGTTTTAGTACAGAATCCCTATGGACGAATTTTAAATTTTTATCGCCATGTTGGCGATAACTTTTTATTTATTTTGGCATTTTATTTTGGATTTCAATGAGTTACAAATTTTTTTGAGTGTACTTTATCAGACTCTGTTTTGCACAGCACCACAATGATAAGGTTTCATTTCATTACATATTATGATCAAACCGTCAGTTCCCACACATACACATCAAAATTTCCACGTGAACGAAGTCACGGGTAACAGCTAGTTATATATATATAAAAGAAAAAATATTAGTTAAATTTTTCATCAACATATCGCATTGTATTCGCAATACTTCCTCTCACATTTTAAACAGATCTGACTGATCGAATAATGGAATATTTCGAATACTGAAGCTTTTTTAAGGAGAATTTCTAATGTGCAACGTCTGACGGTGAATGAATGACGGCCGTCACATTGAGCCTTTATAGTTCCAGTTACTTGTTGAACGTTCTGCATGACTATAAAAAAAATTTTAGAATTAAAATGGCACTTGATTAAAAAAATATAAACTAATTTGCTAATAAATCTTTTGTTACCTAAAAAAAAAAAATCTCATGTCTTTCTATATGTATTTCAATGAAAGCCGTATAATGCTACGGAAATACTTTTGAATAATATATATTTCTTTTTTAATTTTTGCTGTGAGTTTAGGATCACCTTGTACGTGAGAGGAGACATTTCAATGATGCAAAAATTTTAAGTTATTAATAACTCAATATTGAACACCAGTATGCAAACATGCAACCTGCAACCATTCTGTCGTGCATGTGCCATACATGCTTTTGTAGACTTGATCATTTTGCCTGTTGCATTTTTTCAGTCAAATAAGTTGAAATTAATTCTAGTTTTCCACGAGGCTGGGCTTATCGTCTAGTCATTTCCTATACATCCTCGATAGGAGAAATATCTGATGATCTTGCAGACTAAGACAATAGTTTAGTGCTTTGCAGAGCACGGTAGAGGATAGCAGAGGTGTGAGGATGAGATTTAATTTTGGGGAAAACGCTCTTTTCAATACAACGTATGAATGACAATACAATCGATTTACTCACCTGTTTGACATGCAAATTCGCTGTCAAATTTCTTAGTATAAAGACGAGAGTGTTCCATCTGTATGAGGAAAATGTTTCTAAGATTATTGTACAATCAGGGGGGGAAAACGCAACACTCACTGTAATTTCGTTATTAATTGACATAATTCAACAGGAAATTAAGAACTTTTTTTGAAAATTTCGTCAAATTTTTAATTAGGGGTCATCTACATATTGAAATGAGCGTCAACTTTGATTTTTTTTTCAATAGCAACACCCAATTTTGACATCATAATTGAATTGCTGAATGTCTCACAGAGAGGAAAAGTATACAGTTTATATACTTTACTTTAGTATTCATAGAGTTATAACCGAAAATGTGTTAGGGGTTTATCTGTAAATCTAGAAAAATAAAATTAAGATCCTGCAAAAATTAGACAAAATTTTACAATTTCACACCGGAAACTTTTTAAGAAAAAAAGTATAAAAAAATTAATAATAATAAAACGTACTTAAATACTTCATTAGAAAATATATTTTAGATTGGTCAGATACCAAAATGTGCGACATTTTTCAATTGAAAAGTGTCGTAGCTGTACCGGTCACCAATAAAACTTAAATTTTCTTTCGCTTTACTTTGTATGTGTGATATAATATACGAACTAAAATAATTTATATACATACATATAAACACTAGCAGGCTTTGCCCGCTTTGCTAGTCACTATATTGAAAAAAAAACTCTTTTCTATATAGCTTTATGGAAAAAAAAAGAAAATAATAATACTGAAATCACTCAAAAGCTCGCTTTTGGTTCCGCTGCCTTCGGCAGCTACTTGTTCGTCCTCGCAATCATCGGTGCCTTTTCCTATTGCCTGCGACAATGGCTTATCCGTGGGCTTCCATTTGGGTGCATATCATATATGCCAGTTTCTGTACGGACAGTATCGAAAATTTTCAAATAGCCCTTTTATATTTGAATCCCAGTTGCATATGAACAACATTATACGTGATGTACATAATATTTTCTTTCAAGTTATTTCCTGCATTTATTTGATTTAATCGACCAATTATAGAATGACAGCAATTTCAAGCCAAATATAATATTACAATATGCTATGATCGGCTACGTCTGTCGCATGAGACAATTATTAGTATTTTTGTTATTGTGTGTGGTTATGTATACTTCATGCTTCGTTAATAGTAGTTGGTATGTAGAAAAGTAAATTAATTAATTAATATGTAATCTTGATCATGGTACAGCTTTAATATAGCTTTCCTTGACGACTTTTGAATTTTTGTCGCCGTTTTAGACCAAAATAAAATTTATGCGATTATTGTTCCTATTTCTTTCTATCTTTTCCTTGGCGAAAAATGTCCGATCTACTTCAGCATCAAAATTTTAAAAATAATCCAGAATTATCAATAAGTAAATACCTTTAATACAATGCTGATTTAGCTTTCATGCCAAGCGTGATTCATCCGCGCTAAAACAAAAAAAAAAAAGAAAAGAAAAAAGAAAAACTAAAGTTGAGGTATATAAAAAAAAAAAAATGCTATGAAATAAAATTCAGAAGAAACATGCTATATTTGTATTATTACTATTTTATTTTAAAATTATAAAGACGTCATTTACTCATTCACCAATTTAACATTTAGTAATTTTTTACTTTTCGCGTAAAAGCATATTTCATTTTATGTAGAAACAGAAACAAAAAAAAAAAAAAAAAAAAAAACCTCGTAAATTTTTTGGCAGCAATTAAAAACTTAAATGCCTTGTATTAAGGCAATTACATGTTTATTATTTTTATATTTTAATTAATTTTAAAAAATTTAATCAAATTTCCGATATAAATAGTCCTATTCCAGATAAATATAGCTATGTCCTATTCCAGACTATTGTCTGTCTTTGTACCAAATTTCATCCAGATTCGTTCAGCCGTTGTGGCGTGATTGAGTAACAAATATCCATACATCCATCCAAACTTTCGCATTTATAATATTAGTATAGATAACAGTGCATAAACTAAATCTTTTGAGATAAATTATTGTAAGGCATCATGAAGTAAACATCAAACAATTTTAATCGTACTTACCAGTTTTGGGCCTGTATTCTAATCAAACACTTACCGCTCGCATATCAATTTCTATCGCAATGTTTTGGAAGGAGAGGAATCTGCATTGTGAAGTCCACTGAGCTAAAAAAATAACTGGGGCAAATGAGTGGTTCTTGTGTGCCATTTTTGGAAATTTATTTTTTCTCCCCAGCTTCGTTTCCAATTGGATACTGCACAAAGCTTCCGATACGCATATATTACAATACAAAATGACGTAGTCTAATGCATTCTTATCAGCTTTATATCAAAAGTTTTTAGGAATTTTATTGGTGAAATATGAAGAAACTAATTACATTTATTTTTTTTACATAGCTATATGACTTTAAAAAAAGAATCATATTAAGAAAAATTATATCTTCTTTGGAGTAGTGCATGAGCAATAAGTAATTCTTTCTTGGTTAGTTTTTTTTTTTTTTTTTTCTCCCCTCCTCCTTATTAATCTCCTTATTAATCGATATTGTCAGTTTTTACCCAACCAGTTTTTATGAAAAATAATAATTTTGTGAAACCATGTAAGTACTTCGTTATTTATATATTAGTATATTTCGTGCATTTTTCATATTCGTAAAAGTTTTCGGCTTCAGCTTTTCCATGGATTTACACTTTTTGAGATATCTTGAATATGATTTGGCTATTAAAAAAAAAAAAAAAAAAAAAAAAAAATTGTCTATCCGTGTGCCTGGATGTGAGTGACATAAATTTTGTGGCAGCTCTAGATAAAAAAAATTGAACAGAAATTCATGAAAAGTTATATTTAGTTTCACCTTAGCATAAATTGGTGTCTATCAAAGTTTTCTAAATATCAGCCAAAAGGTGGCGCTGTTTTCTCATTTTATAATATTTTTTAATATGGTAGTATAGGCATAAATTTGTGTAAAAGTAGCCAATAAGGATTATTTTTAACAAAACATTGGGAAACTTTGTTTATAATAGAAATTGTCAACCAGAATAAAATTTTGAAGAAAAAAATTTTGTTGGAGAATCTTTTCCTACTCGGGAGTGTAATTTTTTAATATGATACTTTTGAAAAGAATTCCACAATTAAAGTACTGTACAACATATTAACACTATCATATTGCACATTAAGAATAAAGAACGAACGCTCTGCCGTACCAAATATTTGACCTTCACTCCAACAGAAGAATTCTTGAAAAACCCGCTTGCAAGACTCTTATTAAATATATTGGAAGGATTTACATAAGTTATTATTATAATCAGTGAATTTCAATAGAGAAATTCGTTTTCTTCCACAACTTTTAATAAATAAGGAGATCCGAACCATAAATTTTAGGTTAGAATATAGGCCAATTACTATTGTAAACAAATTCTTTTCAATTTTACAATGATTTGATTAAAATCATCCTCAATGTGTACATTCATACATTTTTTTCCTTTACGGCCATATTAAAGATTATGATAAAACAGGAAAACAGCGCCACCTGTTGCAGATATGCAGAAAAAGTTGATAGACAACAATTTATGTCAAGATGCAACTAAATGTAACTTCCATAAAGTTCTGTTTTATAGTTCTTGATCTAGAGATGTCAGAAAATTTATGTCACCCACATCAGGTACATGGAAAGACATACATTTTCTATAAATTGTCAAATTGTATTCAGGTAGTCTCAAAACGTGTAAATCCATCAAAAGCCAGAAGTCTAAAATTTTTATCTACAGTAAACATTTAAAATATTAACTAAACAAATAACCTAAATAAACAAATGGTATACTACACCTTTTAGTTCCCCATCATACTATAGGTATGGGGAACTTAGGTAATCGTGAAAAAATTCGACCTCGGTTTTTTGACTTTTCTACACGTTTTCAGGTGTGAGGAATCCGAAAAGAACAAAATTTCTATGGTGTCCATCTGTAGGGTGTCTGTTAGTCTGTTAGTCTGTTAGTCTGTTAGTGGGTCAGTCCGTTAGTTTGTTAGTCTGTGTACACGATATCTCAAGAACAAATTGTCGCAGAGAGGTCAGATCAGTTTTAAAATATTACTTTCGACACTGGCAAGAACCCTATTCATTTGCAACATTCGATTTTAAAAACTTCGTAAGTTATTCGAAATTTACGATTTTCTTAACATGGGAGAATAGGACAAAAAATCACTTAAACGTGCATTAAATGAAAACTTTTTATTGTAAAAATGTCAGACCAGTTTTAAAATATCAGTTTTGATGCCGGAATGAACATCAGTAACTATAAATATGCTACTTTGAAAATTTCGCAAGTTACTGGAAATTTACGAATTTCTTAACATGGCAGTATAGGGGAAAATTTCACATAAACGTCAATTTTTAGAGATATTTTCATCGTAAAGATGTCAGACTACTTTTGAAACATTATTTAGGACGCTGGCATGAATATTAATGACTATGAATTTTCTAATATAAAGATTTCGTAAGTTATTGGAAATTTACGAATTTCTTAACATGGCTGAATAAGAGCAAAATTTCACATAAACGTCAATCTTGAGGGATATTTTCATCGTAAAGATGTCAAACCACTTTCGAAATAATATTTAGGATACTGGCATGGATATCATAGACTATGATTTTTCCAATTTAAAAAATTCGTAAGTTATTTGGAATTTACGATTTATTTAACATGTCAGAATAAAGCAAAATTGAGCATAAACTTCCATTTTGAGGATCCTAAATACGTTAGACAACTTCAAAATTACGTTTATGATATTTGTTTGAACATGATTGAATACAAATATTCTAATAAGAAAATTTCGTAAATTATTCGTAATTTACGATTTTATCAACATAGCGAAATTGTAAATTTTTCATATAAATATGAATTTGAGGATTATTGCATTGGAAATAGTAGCATGAAAACTAAACAACGAAATTGACCCTGATAAAATAAATTAATATATTAGAATAAGATAAATATATCGAAATGAACGGTGGATAGCCTATTAGGCGGGGATTTCATTCTGTCACTGTATGAAGCTTTGGTCAAATTGATTTCTTTTAACATTATTGCCGAAACGTCAGTGGAGGCCCTCTGTTGAGACTCAAAACGGTTTTGGGCTGTGTCTGTCTGTCTGTCTGTCGCGCGATAGCGGCCGCCAAAAAAGCGCTATTTACTTGAAATTTGGTACACATGTTCATGAGCCCCACGAAATCAGCTGTATAGTTTTTGGTATGTATTCCATTTGTAGTTCGTATACAGGGACACGCCAAAGTTTTTCTTATCATTACGGCTTATGGGAGAAATTTATATGTATCACGATAGCGGCCACAAAAATCACGCTATTGACTTGCAATTTGGTACACGCGTTCATGTGCCCCGCGAAATCTGCTGTATAGTTTTGGGTGTGTATTCCATTTGTAATTTATGTACAGGGACACGCCAAAGTTTTTCTTATCATTACGGCCTATGGGAGGAATTTGTATGTACCGCGATAGCGGCCACAAAAATCACGCTATTTACTTGCAATTTGGTACACGTGTTCATGAGCCCAACGGAATCAGCTGTATAGTTTTAGGTGTGTATTCCATTTGTAGTTCGTGTACAGGGACACGCCAAAGATTTTTTATGATTAGGGCCTATGGGAAGAATCTGTATGTACCGCGATAGCCACCGCAAAAATCAAGCTATTGACTTCCAATTTTTGCCGAAATGTGAATGGAGGCCCTCTGTTGAGACTCAAAAGGATTTTGGATTCCGTCTGTCTGTCTGTCATGCGATAGCGGCCGCAAAAAACACGCTATTGACTTGAAATTTTGTACACATGTTCATGATGCCCACGAAATTAGCTGTATAGTTTTCGGTGTGCATTCCATTTGTAAGTTCGTATACAGGGACACGCCAAAGTTTTTTTTACCATTATGGTCTATGGGAAGAATTTGTATGTACCGCGATAGCGGCCCCCAAAATAACGCTATTGACTTGCAATTTGGTACACATATTCATGAGCCCATTGAGCAAGCATTTGACGAAACTGATATAGATCTGAGACTGACCGCCTTGGCGAAAATAATGCTCCTTTTATACTTTTCTATCGAAAACAGACTGTTCTGGAAAATTCTCGTATCACATCAGCCAATGAGATTAGAGCTTCCATATTTGGTATATCCCTAATAAGGATTTTCTCGCCAAGATCGCCAAAAAAATCGCGAAGGAAGGAAATAGTCGCCAAATTTGGCGCCAAATTTATTTCTTCCCTTATAGGAGCTTTTTAATGCGTTTTTAAAGGAAAATTTGGCTATTTTAACGCTAAAACGACTATAAAGGCACAAAATTAGCATTTTATCAACTTACTAAACCTCTTTGAAAGAATTTATACAAAAATAAATGCAATTATTTACAATTTCGTAACACTTTATATCATATACAAATAGACATACAACGGGGGGTTGAGGGGCTGCCGCCCCCCTCAGGAATGTATTTGATTTTGGTAATAAGTCGATCGAATCAATATATACTATTATATAATAAGGAATAAATAAAAATGACCTATTGAATAATGTCTGATGCAAATAGGACGTTGAAGCTCCTGATCTGCAGATCCACTAGTAATATGTCTCGCACTAGAAATTTCTGAGAACATAAATATGATGGGGAACTGAGCAGAGTCCACCTATGCCAACTAGTTTACATTGTTATACATGTATATCAAAAGCTTTCTGCCGTGTCCACCTTGAATACGAAACTAGTAAGAAAGAAACACTCTTCGAAATTGCTCGGAAAAACCACTCGTTTTAGCTCAGTGGATTTGACTAGGCAGATTCCTCTCCTTCCAAAACTTTGCGATTGAAATTGAGATGCGAGCCATAAACATTTGACTAGAATCAACACCTTGGTCAGTTTAGCTCTTTGAAACTGTACGATTTATTTTATAATTTCTATGAAAATATAGTTTCTTAATTAAAATATATTTATAAAAGTGACTTTTAAAGACTAAAGTATCCTTAAAATAATAATCCCTCCCCCACACACAAAAATAAATAAATAAATAAAATAAAATAAAATAAATAAATAAATAGAAAAAATAAAACATTATATGAACTAAATGATTAACTTTTTGACTATGACGGTAGTTAATAAGCGATTTAACAAGTGCATTCCAATACCATTCGTTTTTTTTTTTTTTTTTTTTTTTTTTTATTGGCAGTTTTTGCATTCCAACTATTTCTCTATTTTAAACAGCAAGCCTCGCCTATTTAGTTGATTTTTTCCTTCTAGTATTCGTTTAAAGGATTCAAAATTTATCACTAGTAATCGATGAGGCAAATGTCACTTGTGTATGTTTTTGCCAACATAAAATAAGGGGTTTAATACAAACACGCATAGTCACTTTCTCTCTCTCTCTCTCTCTCTCTCTCTCTTTTTTTTTTTTTTTTTTTAGAACGATGAAAGTCGGGGATTGTTTTCTTTAGAAAACATGAATTCGTTTGCTAACATTAATGTCTAAAAATCATCTTTTTGTTTCATTTCTTCGCGTTTGACGTTGTTGCTAGACAGTTTGACTCGTAAATAAAAATTCATAATATTTTGTTTAATTTTTTCTGATTTTTTTAATATTTTCTACGTTATCTTATGCAAAACTTTATAAGAGATGGCCGCCCTAAGCCTCCCCAATAAAAAACAGCATAAAATTATCTCAAAAATTAAAGTTGTATACTACAATTGTAAAATTCTGCAATGTTCTCATGAATGGAATATCAAAATTTAAATATCTGGAAGCTGATAGACGGAAATTGCAAAGTTCGATACCAAATCGCTTTCGCCGACATATACATTTGGAGTTTTCCATGGTTTTCTCCAAGACTCGCATAAATAAGGGCTACGTAACACTAAGAAAGACTCTCTACAGAGAGTACACCACTCAGGTCTACACTAGAGACTACATCACTAGAGAGTACCACTCATAGAGTACACCACTCACCCTCTTTTAGTCAACTGGCTTTAACCATAACACTACACACATTAAAATTTAAATCCAAATGTCTCAGCGTGTGATATTATTTAGCTTATGCTAATTATATCCCTCAGTCTTTTAATTATAGAATTTCAAGTGTTATATTCATGTTTCTTTTCTTAAAAAATAAATAAAATAAACCTTAACTAATCTGTTAGAAGTTATATAGGAATTTAGAAAGTCATGATTAATGTAATGTGGAACACATTTGAAAAAAAAAAAAAAAAAAAAAAAAAGCCATATTTCTTTAAGAGCTTTAATAGCTTAATTTTAGATAATTTAAATTAACTTTCAATAAATAAAGAAATAAGATGACCTATCTTTAAAAAAAAAAAAAAAGATAAAAAGGAACATTGCGGATTTTTCTATTAAATCGCATTTAAAAGAAAAATCATTTAATAATATGAACAATAAATCACAGTTTTATGCAGATATTTAATCCATTTATTCACGTAAATCCATTAATTATTTATCGAGATATTTTGCAATTTATTTGCATAAAAGTTTTAGTACACTATTCTGAAAAAAAAAAAAAAAAAAAATCGTTTTTTCTTTTCATTTTCATTTTTTTTCCCCATTTAAATTCAAACTACTTTAGCTAAACAGGTCGTAAATTCTTATACGAGCTTTTATCTCAAAGGCTAATCTAGAGAATATTTTTGACTGTTACTAGATTTCTTTTTTAAACACTAAAATTTTAAACCGTCATATATAACTCTAAAAAATGCACCGAAAATCAATGTGAAAAAAAAAAAAAAGTAATGCAGAAGTCGCCAAATTTTGTCCGCAAATTGTATAGTTAACATATTTTAAATGAGACAGTTTTTTTTTTTTTTTTCCTATAGTTTTGTTCGAGAGGACCATTGATTGTGGGCCCATCAACGAAAACATTTCAGCGTGCTAACACTGATAAAGCAGTTCGTCGCCAAATCTGTTAACCCGCTGAATAAACTGTACAAATAAACACGCCAATTTCGGGCCGAGTGTAAACGGCCCCATTCTCTTAGACATAGCCTCCTTAACTAGATGCCTGTCGAGTAGCTCGGAAACCAGGCAACAGTTGAAGCGGTAGACAGCGCCACCTACTACAGATTATGGGACTTTTTTATTCAACTGCCACCAATAATTTAAAGAAGTGATACATGATATATATAATCGACGTTTCTTCGCGTCTATTCGCTTTTTATGTATATCATATCCCACTTTTAAAAGTTTTTGGTGGCTTTTGAATAAAAAATTGTGCAATCTGTACCAGGTGGCGCTGTCTACCGCTTCAACTGTTGCCTAGTTTCCGAGCTACGCGACAGGCATCTAGTTAAGGAAGCTATGCTCTTAGATAAGGAAGGGAAGTAGCAGTCGGTCAGGCATTAGTGATTTGTGACAGCTGAAAAAAATATATTGACAAATAAATGATAATGAAAGAAGATTAAGAAAAAATTAGATAAACGTTGTTATTTTGTATATATGTTTTTGAACAGTTATAAAAAACAAAGAATTATTATTATTATTATTATTTTAATCAAGAAAAAATTTAAGAGGGGCCGTGCCCCGCTGGCCCTTCATGTAAAACCACCACTGGCTATTACATGTTCTTGAGATACGTTGATAGAAGATACACACAACCATGCAAAAAACCTGTTTTTCGTATTCAGGGTACGTCATATCGTGTAAATATAACAAAAACTCAATTTTGAAAATGTTACCCAGAAACAATACTTTTTCTACCATATATATGGGTAAGAAAAAGTAAATACTAATAGTGTATTAGAATACCTCAAACATCCTACTCCAAAGAAAATATTTAGACGGTAACAGACAAATAAAACTATTTCAACATTCAAATGTACACTAAATACACTCATTGCGTTTAAAATTTCATTAAATTTCGTTTACTGAATCGTGATGAAATTAATTAAATTTATTTCGTACTCTCATATTACCTCCATGAACATTATTTTTATTTATAAGTATGAGAAAACGTCTACGTGAGCAATATGAGAACGAGAAACGTGATTTTTTCTTTTTTCTGAAACAAAATTTCTAATTAAATTTATGATATCGTCTTATTTGAATTCAAAATTCTTTCTTCGTCCGTCGATAGATATTTAACTATTTGGCAATAAGTCACAATAAATTTTCTGATAAATTTTCATTAGTATATATAATTGAAGTACATACAATTAAAAAAAAAAAAAAAATCATTGATGGCTGGAGTTTACGAATTACAAGCAGATAGCGAGAAAGCTGTAATAAGTGCTATTCGCCGTCTTGAGGAATCTAAAGGCTTATCTTTTCCCGAATTGAAGCAATATTTATTGTCTAAGAAACCCTTGATGGATGGCTTCTCTAAACTGAAAAATGTGCAATTATATCTTGCGAATGCTGTTGAGAAAGGATTACTGTCGCTGAATAATGGACGATACAAAATCAATGAGACAGCAAGACGTAGGAGATCGCGCAGCAGAAGCCGCTCAAGAAAACGTTCGCCTAAACGTAGGTCCAGATCCAGAAAACGCTCTGGCAGCAAAAGACGTAGACGTTCTAGCAGCGGAAGAAGAAGACGCAGGCGTTCTAGCAGTGGAAGGCGCAAGCGTTCTACTTCTAAGCGACGACGATCAAGACGGGGAAGGAAAGTTGCGGAAGAAGTCCAATAATTGTCTTCAAAGGCATTTGTGAAAATTTTAGAAGATTCTAAAATGAAGTTTAATTGTAAATCACTTATCATTAATTTATTACTACGTTTTATCAAAATTAAGAAAATGTTAAATTATACTAGTCAGTAGATTGTAAAAATGTAATAAAATATTTGATATCATAATGGTGCATTACCCAAAACTTTAGAAGATACTGAATTATAAATCATTCATCATTAATGTATTGTAATGTTGTATTAAATTTCAGATATGATTAAATAGAGATGAGTCAGAGATGGAACAGAAGGATACGTTTGATATCTGTTGTCCTTGGTGATTTTTGTGTTTGGCAACAAAACCGTAATACGAAAATATACATACTAGATGTATATTTTCGTAATATATATTCTACGGAATATTGTTCCAGATTATTAGTTTCTCGCCAAGGTCTTTACTTACGCAATTGCGATTGCCATTTCAATTCATCGCCAAAACGACAAAAGGTATTTAAAGTCGTAAGTCAAGTCAAGAATAAGCGACGGTCTTCACGCAGTTTCAAATTTCAACGATGCCAACAAGACGCCGTGTTGTTTTCCTCGGATGCGATTTGATGCGAAAAAGGCCACCACATATAGCGCACCTATCGCCTATTTGGCGACCGTCGATCATTCTTGACTAGACCCTATTACACTAAAACAAGAAAAAAGCTTTCATATTGCACCTCATTCGCAACTGTTTAAGTTAAACCTTTAATGCTACCAAGGTGTTTTTCGCAAAAGATTTTAGTTCTGTCATTGACGATCCACCAGTGCCCGAAAGATATTGTTCAAGAAGCTTGCAGATGAGGTATGCTGGGATCGTATCCAGGCCGCGCTCGTCTAACCAACCGTTTTGAGCTTTCCGAGGTTTTCTCCGGAAACTGCTAGGAAAAACTAGCCCAGATGGCATTCTACCTAGGCCTAGAATCACCGCGTAGTCAATTTGCTTTGAGTCCTCCATCAACATCACTTTACGAGATTTAAATTTTTAACATTTAAAGCCTTTAAATATAAATAAGTTATAAAATACTGCAAAAATATAATGTACAAAAAATAATAATCACAAAAATAATAATTTTAACAGAAGCGGATTGATATATGTCCTTCTTGGCGTTGAAAAGAAAAAAAAAGATTGCCAAGTTATCTGGCGAGCATACTGTTGCATACTCGGGGTTTGTGTATTGTCTGTGAATGAGTGACAAGTCTGCATAGGCATAAAAGTTTATTTACAAAATATTCCAGAAGATTACAGCTCTGTTAACCCCAAGTGGCGCAACTTGCAGGTTGGTCCACAACTTTATTTGGCGATTTTCTTTTGGCGCCGTTTTGAACGATAACAATGTCGTTCTGTAACATGATATGGCAAGCTCTTTACTGTTTATTTTTGATGATCATGGAAACCAGCATTCCAATTATTTATGAAGATAACACTAGCGATATTTAAATATTCAGTATTCTATTCTATTTTTGCTATTTTATTTAACAAAAAAATAGGTTTAATTTATTTGTGTTCATTACAAAACAGACGCCATGTTGAAAAACGCGTTTTCGCTTTGTTTACGTTGGGGATCGATGACAACCATTTCCGACAATCGTGTTCCCCCGTAATCACCAAAACATAATCGCCAAATAGAGTTGTGGACCAACCTGAAAGTTGTTCTATTTTCTCCTCCAGATCGCCAAATAAATTTACCAAGAGGTGATAAAATCTCCAAATTCATCGCCAAGGATATTACCTCCCTAGTGAAGCTTTTTAACGGGTTTTTGCAAGAAAATGAGCTATTTTAACGCCAAAACAAGCTAGAAATTCAGAAAAATAATATTTTATAACCTGGCTAAGCCTCTTTCAGTGAAATTATATAAAAAATAACTGCTATTATTTACAAATTCGTAACAATACCTAATTCCTTTCGAAAATTATGCTCACGTTAATAATGTATATTCAAAATCCAATCAATAATATGAAACATTTCGCACTACACTGCTCAAAACAATTAAAGGCTATTGCGGTTTTAGGTGGATTTTGTGGCTGGGAAACTTTTTAGCTGATTGATACATGGTCGACAGACGTAGTAGGTTATATGAGAATAAATTACACATGTTTGGCAAAAAAAAAATGCATTTTATTGCGCATTTGGGTACAAAATGAAAAAACGCAATTTGTGCATATGAGAAAAAAAAGAATAAGAAAGGTTTTCTTCAAAGGAAATCATTTTCAGTAGGGGGTATGGTTTCCACGGACGGCCAGCAACGTTGAACACCTTTAAGGCATGTAGTCAATGAGGCTATTAATCACGAGTTGGGGTATTCTGTCCCACTCTTCCGCAAGAGCTCTTTCCAGTTCTTGGAGAGTTTGTGGGGGTGGTTGGCGGCCAGCAACTCGTCTTCCTAGAGCGTCCCAAACGTGCTCTATTGGATTCATGTCTGGAGAACACGCTGGTCATTCCATTCGTACGATTCCTTCGTCGAAAAGGAAATCCTCCACCAGGTTAGCACGATGTGGCCTGCAGTTATCGTCCATTAAAATGAAGTCATCTCCGATTGCTGCAGCGTAAGGGACTACACTAGGTCTGAGGATCTCATCCCTATATCGGCGACCAGTCAGAGGTCCATCTCGAATGATGTAGAGGTCTGTGCACCCGTCAGTGGAGATGCCACCATACACCAACACTCCCCCACCGCCAAATCTGACACTTTCGTGCACGGACGCAGGATTATTCCTACTGCCACGGTCCCTCCAGATGAAAATACGCCTATTATCAGGCTGAACCGAAAAACTTGACTCGTCAGAAAAAAGAACATTGCTCCATTCATTTCTCCTCCAGTTCACATGCTCTGTTGCCCACTCCCTGCGGTCGCGACGATGCCTTGATGTTAGTCTAACGCATACCATCGGTCGGCGAGCATACAGATCTACCCCATGGAGCCGGTTTCGGACAGTCTGTGTTGAAACCGTGGTGCCAGTAGCCGAGCGAAGGTGTTGTTGGAGAAGAGTAGCGTTCATATTTCGGTGTCTCCGAGCCGTTAACACTAAATAACGATCTTCATTGGGCGTTGTTGCCCGTCTACGACCTTGCCCTGGTCTTCGGCCTGCACTTCAGTCTCCAAAAAACGGTTCCAGATCCTGGAAATCACACTTTGTGACACTCCAATGGCTTG
Source organism: Salticus scenicus (assembly GCA_963930645.1). NCBI lineage: Eukaryota > Metazoa > Arthropoda > Arachnida > Araneae > Salticidae > Salticus > Salticus scenicus. Next base: position 104,339,745 of record OZ005656.1, on the reverse strand, counting down.
CGCTACTGCGGCTTGAGTTTGGCCCCCTTCTAACCTACCAACAACTCTCCAAGCTTCTGAATCGGTTAAATGACTTCGCTGAGACATCGTACTCATCGAAACAAAGCAGTCACTGAATGCCGATCATCCTTGTCTTCATTGTCTTTTATTCAATTGAAAGTCAAATTTCATTCGCTGCTGCTGAAGCGAAGTTTTTGACGTCGAACTCAAAATTAGCATACTCTACAGTTTAAAAATCAGAAAAATTTGCATTTGTGATTCTCTTCTTCCATTTTCGGCAAAAAAAAATTTCGCTTATATCTTTATTTTATATAAAACTTACAATATCCTTTAATTGTTTTGTGCAGTGTATATTAGGAAATTATACATCTAACACGTCTATTTTCGTATTGCGTTTTTGATCGCCAAATACAAAAATCGCCAAGGACGGCAGATAACAAATATAGTATGCCTTTTAACGAAGTCGAATAATGGGAACAACTATAGTATTTCCCCTCAGCTGAATTTGGCGATTATGGCTAAAACATAAATCTAAAATCATATATCATATATCATAAATGATAAAAACTTAAGCTGAATTATAAATCATAAATCCAAAATAAATAGCACGCTGGCAGCCATATTATATCGCAAACAATCCAGAACGACATCGTTATCGATCAAATCGGCGCCAAAGAAAAATCGCCAAATTCAGCTGAGGGGAAATACTATAGTTGTACCGAATAATGATATAGAGGAAAAAAGTGAAAGTTGCTATTTTCTTTTAAATCGTTATTTATTTATTAGTATTACTAGTATATAACTCCGTCAAAAATGACGGAATGTGAAATCAATGAACATAGTGAATCAACGAAGGCATTGCCTACTTCGCTGGTCAGTATATTTAAAGGAAATGCTTTTACATCGCTGTATAAACAAAATTAAAATTAAAAAAAAAATCATGAAATTGCTCAAGAGCTCGCTTCCTGTCCCCGCTGCCTTCAGCAGCAACCCACTCATTCGCAGACTCTCGGGTGCCTGTGACAATAGCTTACCAGTGGGCTTCCATTTGGGTGCTTATCAGATGACAGTTTCGAAACGGACAGTATCAAAAAATTGAAGTAGCAATTTTATATTTAAACCAACAGTTATATATCAACAACACGATACGTGGTGTACATAATATTTTCTCTCTCGTTATTTTCTACATTTATTTGATTTATTCGATCAACTATAAAACGACAACAATTTCATGCCAAATATAATATTACAATATGCTATGATCGGCTACATCTATCGCATGAGACAATTTTTTGTGGTTGTAATAGTAGTTGAGTTAGTTAATAGTAGTTGGTATATAGAAAAATAAATAATCAGATATGTAAATCTGATCATAGTACGGCCTTAATATAGCTCCCCTAGTCTACTTTTTAAATTTTATCGCCATTTCAGACAAAAATACATAATTTACGTGATTATTTTTTCTCTTTCTTTTCTTTTTCCTTTCCTTTCCTTTCTTTTCTGTTTTTCAATGTTTTATAATTTATTTATATTTTTGATGCGCTAACTTGGTTTAAAGTGGCTTTTACAAAAGGAGAGTTCTTGGTGAAAAATGTCCGATCTATTTCAGCATCAAAATTTTAAAATACTACCCAGGATTATCAATGAATTAGCTTTCATGCCAAGCGCGATTCATCCGTGCTAAAAACGATGAAACTAAACTATTTAAACAAAACAAAAAAGAAAAAAAAATTCTAAAATTGAAGTATATTAAAACAGGTTATGGTTGTTTGTAACTCTATTTTTATATTTTCATATTCATGAGCAAATTTAATCTATATGATATTTCTGTAACGTGGTGCAGTTACTATTATTATTATTATTTTTTTATTTATTTTTTTTTTTTTTAGTGCTAGAGGCCTATTTCAGTCGGTTTATTGAATGGGGATTTATTGAATGAAGTCCCCCCAAGGCACAACTTTGACATGAGTCCCCCCAAGGTACCCCTATTTCAGTCGGTACAGCGTTGTCGAATTTTTATACGTCACTCTTAATAGTGCTAAGGGCCTATTTCAGTCGGTTTATTGAATGGGGATTTATTGAATGAAGTCCCCCCAAGGCACAACTTTGACATGAGTCCCCCCCAAGGTACTCCTGTTTCAGTCGGTACAGCCTTGTCGAATTTTTATACGTCACTCTTAATAGTGCTAAGGGCCTATTTCAGTCGGTTTATTGAATGGGGATTTATTGAATGAAGTCCCCCCAAGGCACAACTTTGACATGAGTCCCCCCCAAGGTACTCCTATTTCAGTCGGTACAGCCTTGTCGAATTTTTATACGTCACTCTTAATAGTGCTAAGGGCCTATTTCAGTCGGTTTATTGAATGGGGATTTATTGAATGAAGTCCCCCCAAGGCACAACTTTGACATGAGTCCCCCCAAGGTACCCCTATTTCAGTCGGTACAGCGTTGTCGAATTTTTATACGTCACTCTTAATAGTGCTAAGGGCCTATTTCAGTCGGTTTATTGAATGGGGATTTATTGAATGAAGTCACCCCAAGGCACAACTTTGACATGAGTCCCCCCCAAGGTACTCCTATTTCAGTCGGTACAGCCTTGTCGAATTTTTTTACGTCACTCTTAATAGTGCTAAGGGCCTATTTCAGTCGGTTTATTGAATGGGGATTTATTGAATGAAGTCCCCCCAAGGCACAACTTTGACATGAGTCCCCCCCAAGGTACCCCTATTTCAGTCGGTACAGCGTTGTCGAATTTTTATACGTCACTCTTAATAGTGCTAAGGGCCTATTTCAGTCGGTTTATTGAATGGAGATTTATTGAATGAAGTCCCCCCAAGGCACAACTTTGACATGAGTCCCCCCCCCAAGGTACCCCTATTTCAGTCGGTACAGCGTTGTCGAATTTTTATACGTCACTCTTAATAGTGCTAAGGGCCTATTTCAGTCGGTTTATTGAATGGGGATTTATTGAATGAAGTCCCCCCAAGGCACAACTTTGACATGAGTCCCCCCCCAAGGTACCCCTATTTCAGTCGGTACAGCGTTGTCGAATTTTTATACGTCACTCTTAATAGTGCTAAGGGCCTATTTCAGTCGGTTTATTGAATGGGGATTTATTGAATGAAGTCCCCCCAAGGCACAACTTTGACATGAGTCCCCCCCAAGGTACAACTTTGACATGAGTCCCTCTCAAGGTACAACTTTGACATGAGTCCCCCCCAAGGCACAACTTTGACATGAGTCCCCCCCTGGCCCAACTTTGACACGAGTCCCCCCAAGCCACACCTTTGACATGAGTCCGCCCCCAAGGCACACCTCCCCCCCCAAGGCACACCTTATTATTATTATTATTATTATTATTACTATTATTAGTGCTAGAGGCCTATTTCAATCGGTACAGCGTTGTCGAATTTTTATACGTCACTCTTAATAGTGCTAAGGGCCTATTTCAGTCGGTTTATTGAATGGGGATTTATTGAATGAAGATTTTGTAGATAATTTGATTACTCATAACGAAGGTTACAAGTTTTTAAAAAATATAAAAAATTCTCCCAAGGCACAACTTTGACATGAGTTCCCCCCAAGGAACAACTTTGACATGAGTCCCCCCCAGGCACAACTTTGACATGAGTCCCCCCCCAAGGTACAACTTTGACATGAGTCCCCCCAAGGCACAACTTTGACATGAGACCCCCCCCAGGCCCAATTTTGACATGAGTCCCCCCAAGGCCCAACTATGACATGAGTCCCCCCTAAGGTACAACTTTGACATGAGTCCCCCCCAAGGCACACCTTTGACATGAATCCCCCCCAAGGCACACCTCCCCCTCATTGGGAAAATGAGAAAAAACGTTGTTTTGCGGCTATAAGACAGTTTGGACTTCCAACTTCATTTGTTACAGTATCTGCAGCTGAAACACATTGGTTTGATTTAATGAAACCTTTATCATGGAATTTGGATCGTCACGAATTAACTAAAGAAGAATTTGTCGATATTAACAAGTTTAGCAGTAGGCCTCTGGCACTAAATTAAAATCTGTCAATGTCAGTTTTTTTTTTTTTTTTTTTTTTTTTTTAATTTCCCCAATAAAAAAAAAAAAAACTGTTTGTTTTAGAAAAGTATCAACACCTATTTTATTATTATTACTACTACTATTTTAATCGAGAAAAAAATTAGCTGGGGCCGTGCAATGCTGACCCTTAATGTAGAACCGCCACTGAGTAAAATATACAACAAATATACTTTTTTGCATCGTCGCGACCTCAGGAATTCAAATATAAAATAAAAATAGGGTATTACTATTGAAAAAAATCAAAGTTGGTGCGCGTTTTAATACGTAAACTACTTCCAATGCAAAATTCCACTTCATTTTCTAAAAGTAGTCATAATTACCAGTCGAATGATACCTATTACATTTTTGTGCATCGATTAGTAACGAAGTTACATCGAGTGTTGCGTACCCCCCCCCCCCCGACTGTAACTTTCCAGTATGTCTAAATAGCAGATCACTTGATTACGAAAGTCACTCTGGTCTCCTTATTAACATACACCCATCACTACCATAAAAAAAAGAACGCCTTTTTTTCTGAGAATATGACAAAATCTCCGCTCCATTCTCTATGTGCTCCAGTGAAGAACGTTGCTTATGCAGAGCGGCCAACCGAATCCGGCAAATTGTTAGTACCGCCCCTTTTTCTACACCACTCATATTTTAGAGTATTTTTCTACTTAATTCATCATAGATACATTTGAAGAGAATTGCTCTAAAAATTAAGTGGTGTAGAAAAAGGGGCGTTTTTCAATAGGCGTTAACAATTTGCCGGATTAGGTTGGAAGCTCTGCTTATGATATTAATAAGCCAGGTTATCGCTTGGAACGAATGTGTATGTGGCATAGACAATTCTGACCTGCCCCAGGAGCTTTGGTCTTGGAAAGCAATTTCCTGAGACATCAAGAATATTCTGGTTGCTATCCCAAGCTCTATAGCATCAAACTTCTATCAGAGTAAGGATTGAAATGGCTGTTTTCTAATTTAAAAAATAATATTCAAATGGTCTGTTTTCCAACTAGATAACGCTCATCTTTATACCATCGTTATCCCCCAAGTGTTACATGATGTATCGACACACTGTCTTAACCTGCAAGTCTTCCAGATTTTGTCCTGTCGGAGACGAATAAAATGTGATTTTAATACAAATTAGGAGTCATCCATAATCATCACTAACACATGCTTGCCAACCATCTCATTATGAAGCGTAGTACTTTTAGTCACCGCCTTTTTTTGTACACCAGTAATTTTTTAGAGTAATTTCATTCTTATTTAATCGCAACAGTATTTGGAGAGAATTGCTCTAAATATAAAGTGGTGTGGGAAAAGGAGCGTATTTTCAATGGGCGTTAACAAGTCTACGCTTATTAATGAGATGGTTGGCAGTCCTGCTAACATTTCGAATTAACGGACAAAGAGGAAAAAAAAAACATGAAATTCTTTCACACAAAATGGAATGTGGTCCATGCATGCAGCTTTGTACAGTCGGGAAAAAAAAAAAAAAAAAAAAAAAAAAACTGCCCCCACCCCCACCTAATTCAGCCGTAAGTTGTCGTAGAAACATGCGGCTGGTACTAATCGATTTGTAATAACGTCTAGTTTGTAATGTTACAGTTACATTTTGCTTAGGGGGTCGTCTACATATTAAAACTGGCGTCAACTTAATTTTTTTCAATGGTAACCCCCATTTTTTATAATTTATTTGAATTCTTTGGATCAAATCATCGCGGAAAATGGTATAGTTTATACATTTTGATCGATTTTTCATGGAGTTATAAACCGTCAAAGTATGGGGATGCTAATGTTAAATGAATGGGACAAACATTCATTCATATCTTCCCAAAAAATTACTATATTACAATTCTGTTTTTTTTTTTTTTTTTTTTTTTTTTTTTATGCGTTAGAATGAAGTGACCCAAACATATTCCAAGCATATTTTTGATAAAAAAAATTTTTTTGAATTATGAAAATTATTAATAAATTCATATTTGAAAAAATTATGAATTATGACCTATGTTAATTTTTTGCACGAATAGAACGGGCATCATCAAAAACATGAGTTTCCAAATTTACAGCTCGTTCCTAACATTATTTTTTGAGTGACAGTGATATTTAACTTTTTACTGCTGTTAGGGGGACGTCACTTGTTCTAATTTGTATCCTCAGTGAATAAATATCTGTATATATTTTGACGAAAAATTATTTTAATTTATATTTTTGTTATTCTAATTAGTATCTAAGCAATATTTCGATGTTTATCATACAAATTGGCTAATTTTTATAAAATTACCGCAATGAAGGCGAGAGTTTGTGAAAGAATTCCAAAAGAAATGAAGCCCCGCCTCCATATCGCGGAAACAATATTAAAAAAACTAGTTTGCATATTCGTATTTGTCTCTGTATATGACGCTGGTATGCATAAATATCAATGGCATTTACTACATCGAATGCTGAAGACAAAATTTAAATGATTTAATTGCAAATATGTAAAAAAAAAATTTTGTACAATGTAAAGTTTTAGAAAATTGTGTAAAGGCGTGGCTTCCGCTGCAAAAAAGGATTATACTCGATCCTGAAATGTCAGGTCTTTCTTCCTAAATATTACATAAATTTTCCTAGTTTCTCACTGCTAAAACTCTATTTTAACCCTGTTGTTCCTTTTTTTTACTTGAATATTGTAGGGTTCGTACACCTCAAGTTAAATATCGTGATTTAGAAAACGCAGTAAGGCATGGATTATTGTTTGAAAGAGGAATACGCAGGGAGCAATCCTTTATTTTTCTAAATTATTATAATTAACATTTAATAATTTATATAAGATTTTTTCAAACGGATTTTCTGCTTTAATTTTGTTGTAGTTTGTTAATTTTGTTGTTGTTCTGCTTTAATTTTGTTTAATATTTTCGCATTTGTTTACTGTACCGTTTGTAAACTAAAGTTACTTAAATTTTATCACATGGCGTAGCATAATATAAAATTTTTATTATTATTATTATTATTAAATACAAAATCAAATAGTGGAAGGGGTAGTGTTTTTTTTTTTTTTTTTTTTTTTTTTTTTTTTAATTGTTAAACATATTATTGAAACAAAGCGCAATGTTATTTATTTTCGATTATTCACATTTATTATGGGGAAACAATTTAAAACAACGTAATATGTCTTATTACTTTTAAAAATATAGATCTTACACATTTAAAATTAAGAATTCAAGTACAGTAGACAACTATATAACGGCGGATATTCTTTCTGGGCAATAGGAAATCGTTTTATATGGAACATACTTTATCAGACCAATTTATGCAAATTCAGTCCAGCATTGAAAATTTTTATTTAATTTAATTTTGTTGCTTTGTTTTGTTTTTTATTGTTTTCTAAGTAAGGTTTCGATGTTTATAAATTAGTCTATTTTTGTAAGATTAACGCATTATACGCGCGAAATTTTGATTGCATTCCAAAAGGATAATAAACCTCTCCCTCTGACATTTTCTGAATCTGAAACAATACTTTACTTTAAAAAATATCTCTTGTTTCCTTATTTTTAGTTTGTTTGACTCTTTATAGAACTCTAGAATATATAAACGAGTGAAAGTTGCCGTTTTGATTGTTGATGACAAAATTTCAATTATTTAAAACTTTCGTGACCGCTGACGTAGATTCACGACGTTTGAAAATCTGTAACTCCGCCAATTGGCGTTTCTTTCGAAATTTGTATTCATTATCTTAAGTATATAACCAACATTCGTATTTTTACAATGAAATATAAAATGGATACAACTACTTTGATTAGAAAAACATAATTATAATGAATATCCATTTTTAATATAAATGTGACTACAAAAAAATTTGTTCTCAAATATTGTAACTTCGAAGATTAACGCCCACAGGCGGACCTTACTGTCAAAAAGACAAAAGCATGCTGCCGCGAAAGTGTTAATCATGAGTTTTGTTAAATAATTTGATGTTTTAGAGAAACGTATGCAGGCGTGACCTATTACCCAAAATAGGAATCATATTGAACCGTATCTCCTTTTTATTGAATTTTAAATATCCTTTCTCAGATTTTAGTTTAAATATAGTAATCTATATTTTCGTACATTGTATGTTGTAGGTTTGTACGCCTCAAATTAAATGTAAAACTTTATAGTAACACTTTCATGCGGGGCTTACTGTATAAAATAAAAATATACCCAACAGAAGTAGATATTTTTTTTCTTAAATATTAAACACTTTTTTTTTTTTCTTTTTACCCCTAATATTATTATTATTACCATTATCACTGTTATTCTTTTATCTTGCTATCTAGATTTTTGTAATTCAACATTTAAGGGTTCATATGATTCAAGCTATTTATATTTTTACGTATGAAGTGTTGCATTAAACTAATCTATGTATATTAAATATAAACCACTTAAAAAATTTTATTTTATAAGTTAAGGCAGTACATTTTGTAAATCAACTTTATTTTTTGTTTTACAATTAAAATTTCTGAACTTTTTTTCCAGTGTGAAACTTAACAAATAATGTCTATTCTGTGGTGCTTCATAATTTATTTTTTCTAAATGTATAGACGGACCCCTAATGCATTTTCGCTTGTATCTCTATCTAGAATTCATTCAAAGTATATAAATAGGTGTATTTCCTGAACTGCCTTGATCTCAGAAATATGAATATGAGGTCAAAAATAGGGGTTGCCATTGAAAATAATGAATTTGATGCCTGTTTTAATATGTAGATGACCCCTTAAACAAAATCTAACTATACCATTATAAACTAGACATTACTACAGATCGATTGGTACTAACCGCATGTTTTTACGATAATTTCGAGCGAAATTAGGTGGGGTTTTTTTTCTGGCTGTACAATCACATTCAAAATTACGGCAACTACAACCATTTTTAATGTACAGTCACCCAAAAAAAAAACGCCACCCCCCCACCTAATTTCGCCGTAAATTATCGTAGAAACATTTGACTGGTACCGATCGATTTGTAATAACGTCTAGTTTATAACGGTATAGTTAAATTTTGCCTAAGGGGTCGTCTACATATTAAAACTGGCATTAACTTAATTTTCTTCAATGGCAACCCCTATTTTTGACTTCATATTAAGATTTCTGAGATCAAGGCGGTTCGAAAAACATACCTATTTATATACCTTAAATCAATTTTAAATAGAGTTACACGTGAAAATCTATTAGGGGTCCGTCTATACATTTAGAAAATATAAATCACGATCTACCACCCAGTATACATTATTTATTAAGTTTCACACCGGAAAAAAATTTCAGAAATGTTAATTATAAAATAAAAAAAAATGACTCATTCACAGAACTTTCTGAGTTAGTTTATGAATTAAAAGAATTTTATTGGTTTCTATTGATTAAACATCAGATAGTTCACTTCATACGAAGAAAATTAAATAGCTTGAATAGATATTAAAATATCTATCAAAAGAAAAAAAAAAAAAAAAAAAGATGAATGGTTTTAAATTTGTTTGAAAATTCAAAATTATTTTAACTCAAGCTGCCGTATAATTGTCTGAAACGGCGGCACTCAACCTGGTTCCCACGGCCCTTTCACAGTGACAATGGGAGTTTGTTCTGATACTGCAGTACTTTCATTTTCTTTAATTGACTTTTTTAAAATATAAAAAAAGATTTTTTTTATTTTTATTTATTTATTTTTTTTATTAATTATTATTATTATTATTTTCATGACATTATTAAAAACTTTTACATAAATCTCCACGATATTCTTTTGCTTTTATATTTTATAGTGTGTAACAAATTAATATGCAAAATAATAAATCCTACTACTTAATGGGATGTTCTAAAATTCTACACTTTAACACAGATACCGAAGTGGACGGTGGGTGTAAAAAGGCTGACTACCCTTAATCTAAATCTTCACTTGAAAAGGTCAAAATGTTACATAACTCTTTTTTTTATTAAGGAAAAAAGAAGAAGATAAGGAGAAGAAGGAAAGATCAAAACGAATATAAAGCATATTAAACGTTAATACCCTTTAAACACTGGAAAAAGGCGGGGTTTTGTATTGTGTGTCATTTGGGAGCTGTAGAGTGCCAGAAAATTACTTTATGTAATAAAACTTTTCATTAAAAGGGTATTTAAAGCAGCATTATATTTAATACATAGACTATTCAGAAAAAAAGTACCATTCATCTGGTTTATGAAAAATAAAGAATATTTTCTGGCATTGCTCTATGTATATACATTCTTGTCAACCTATCCCGGAAGATTACTGGTCCCGCCCCTTTCCGTACATTTTTTTCACATCAGTCTTTTTAAAGCCATGTCAGCCATCGGTGGCTGACACTGATCTTTCCATTTAGGCTAAGTCAGCCGGCAGTGTAAAATATGATATAAAACTACAGAACTTACATAGTTGAAGTAATTACTGACAATTTATTTAAAATTTACTTCATGTTTTTTTTTTTTTTTTTTTTTTTTTTTTTATAGGATTTTTATAGGATTATATCGTTAAGGCCTAATGGGGTTTATTGAAACTCGATAAACGTAACACGCTTCTAAGCAGCACGTGTGGCCTGAATGGGATTTCCATAAGAATTCACATGGCGCTCAATGAGTTAATCGTAAATGTATTTGAAGTTAATTACTCTAAAAATTAAATTGTGTACACACAGGGGCGGGAACTAAAAATGTTACGGGTTAGGTTGGCAAGTATGCATATATATTTTGCTTGATTTATAAAAATTTATAACACATTTTCTTCTTTTTTTTTAGTATTTTGTGTTTATATCTCTCATTAAAAATAAATACAATATTCATATATAAACATTTCCATACAGTAATGTATATAAACATATTGATTAAAGAAGATTTGTTGATATTATATAATTATTCTTCTATCTGTATAGTATATTAACACAAATATATTTTGTAAATTTCGCAGCATCGAAAAACAGCAACATAGCTTCCATATCAAGGCTTAATGTAAATAGGACGTAAGCGTACTGTAGCTAATGTTGAAATTTGAAAAAAAAAAAGAAAAAAAAAAAAAAAGAATAACAGTGGGCTAAAAATACGCCGGAATAAATTTAAATGTTGTTTATTCGGTTTTAGTCAGGTGATATCACTCGTGGTAAATAGCTGGATCCGCCCTCTCTTAAGCTCAGGTTCAGCTCATCATAAAAATATTGTTTTTAATATCTGCCGCACCAAAATGTTCAAAACACAAATGCCAATTTTCATATATTTTGAAATCTTCCCGTTTCAACTTTAAAAGCATTTAGATTAATTTATTTTATTTTGAATTTTTAAATTTAGACGTTTAAAGTGTTTTAAATGAAATTTCAGGATTCTGTAAGATCAATATCTATATATTTGAAAGTAATAAGACAACTCCTTTGTTTTAAATTTTTATTCCATAATAACTGTGACTTTGATTTCGTGATTAGGAAATTGAAAATAAATACTATTGAGCTATGTTCCAATAATAGATCTTATAAACTTAAAATAATAATAATAATAATAAAGCAATTTTTCACTATTTGATTCTGTATTAAAAAACTTTTAATAGAAATTTGATATTTTATTATGTTACATTATGGGATAAATTTTGAATAACACAAAGCTTACAAACGGTACAGTAACCAAATGCAAATACGTCACAACAAAATTTAAACAGAAAATTTATGGTAAAAAGTCTTTTTAAAATTATTAAATATTCATAATAATAATAATAAAACGATTGTCGAATGCATAATTGCTGTTTTATGCAATCAGTTTCTCTGTACCGTGTTTTCTAAAACATGATATTTAATTAGAGGTGTACGTACTCTTGAATATTGAAATGCGAAAAAAAGTGTAACAGGGTTAAAATAGAATTTTAGCAGCGAAAAACTAGAAAAAGATATTTAACACTTATGAAGAAAGACTTAACATATTACGATCGGATATATTCTTCTCTTGTACCGTAAGCCACGCCTTTTCACAAATTTTCTAAAACTTTATAATATAAAGCAAAATAATTTTGCATATTTGTAATTAAATCATTTAAGTTTTGTTTTCAATAATCGATGTAGTAAATACCATTGTGATTTATGCATACCAGCGTCACATATAGAGTCAAATAGGAATATGCAAATTTGTCTTTTTTTTAAAATAGTGTTTCAGCGAATCAGAGGCGGGGCTTATTTTCTTTTGAAATTCTTTCACAATCCCTCGCCTACATTGTGATAACTTTACAAAAATATGCCAATTTGTATAATAAACATCGAAATATTGCTTAGGAAACAATAAAAATAACATAAAGGTAAATTAAAATAGTTTTCCGTCAAATTATATACAAACATTTACTTATAGAGGATACAGATTATAACAAGTGACGGCCCCCTAACAGGAATAAAAAGTGAAATATCACTGTAACTCAAAAAATAATGTTAGGAACGAGCTGTAAATTTGGAAACCCATGTTTTTGATGATGCCCGTTCTATTCGTGCAAAAATTAACATAGGTCATAATTCATAATTTTTTCAAATATGAATTTATTAATAATTTTCATAATTCAAAAAATGTTTTTTTAGCAAAAATTTGCATGGAATATGTTTGGGTCACTTCATTCTAACGAATAAAAAAAAACAGAATTTAAATATCATAATTATTTCGGAAGATATGATTTAATGTTTGTCACATTCATTTAACATTAGCACCCCCAAACTTTGACAGCTTATAACTCTATGAAAAATTGAGCGAAATATATAAACTATACCATTTTCCGTGATGATTTGATCCAAAGAATTCAAATAAATTATAAAAAATGGGGGTTCCTATTGAAAAAAATGAAGTTGATGTCAGTTTTAATATGTAGACGACCCCCTAAGTAAAATCTAACTATAACATTATAAACTAGACGTTATTACAAACTGATTGGTACCAGTCGCATGTTTCTACGATAATTTACGGCAAAATTAGGTGGGGGGTGGCGTTTTTTTTTTGGGTGACTGTACTATTATAGCACATAAGAAATGGCTCTCCTCTCTCGTACAGTATTCTGTTACTTTAAAACTTTAATTAATTAAATATGTTACCTATAAAATTTATATCTAGTTTTCATGTTTTTAAATTAATTTCTTCTCTTCTGTAAGGAAAAAGGGTTCTGCTACATTAAGTAAGATTTCCGGCAGCCAATATCAGTTTTTAAAAATTTAAGACTTAAAAGAATAATTTAACCCCAAATCGTTTTAAATAATTAATAGAATAAAATTTCCAAAGAATTCTTACAGTACTCGGTTCATTAGCATTTTCGCAATAGCTCTGAATTGTTAAAAATGATTAGTAGAAGCTAGTATTAAATTAATATAAAAATTAAATCTGAATACTTGTTGTTCATAAAAAAATAAAGTACTCTTCACATGGCGCTTTATATTATACAGCCACAACAAAAAGTGCCGTACATTCAGTTAAAAATACATATATAATTGTATAATAGTAGATAGTGACATGATTTTGTATGATAGTCAAAATATAAGTATCCGATATTAATTTTGAACTAAAAATTAATTGAAACAAAAACTGGTTGGAGTATAAACTATCAAAATTGCGAAGATATTTTTTCTTACATCCTTACTATGTAAAAGACAAACATATTATTAAGTAATTAAGCCATACATAAATAGTGAATACTACGATATATAGACGATGAATAAGTGCTACGTTAAATGCTATTATTAACAATATTAAATTTGTTATTCTACCATAAATCCTTTTTCCTAGCAGTTCCTTTTTACGTGCAACAAAAGACTAACATCAAACTTGTCAATTAGTGTAGGGAAAGAAAAATGTTTGTAATATTGTAATTATCTATCTAGCTCAGACATTAATGATAAAAAATATAGATAATGTTTTCTTTTAAGTTGTTCACTGTACCCTCATTTCAAGATTTTCATGGGTGACATTTTCTATATATTTTTCGTACCGTTATTTCGAAAAAATAAAATTTATAATTATAATATGTTTTTGCAGACGAATTTGCACTTAGCCTGTATAAATTTATTATAAATTTTAGATTACGGAAATAGTGGCACGAAATTAATAAAAAATAGTCGCATATGCCAGCCCTATTATTTTAAATTTCAGAAGGTATTTACATTATATAATAAGTTGAATATAATTTGAAATAAAATAATTGTTGAAATATAATTTGAAATCTAAAAATAAATAAAAATAAATAACTTTAAAAGATTTTTATTGCAAAGTTATACATTATAAATTTACAGAAACGAATTTATTATATAAATGTACTACTAAAGTTATTCTCTAAACTGTCTGCAATCAAGAACAATACTTTGTGTTAACACTTGGGGGGAGAGGGAATAAAACCATAATCAACTACATCAAATTTTAAAATAGTTAAAATCAACGTCGATTAAATAAATAAATTAAAAAAATCTTTCATTTGATTTTTCTGAATATGTTTTTTGTGAATTTTTTCGAAAGATAATGGTTATATATACATACACACACACACTCACATATATGTGTGTGTATATATAAATATATATATATAGGTATGAATATTTTCATGCATGACGTACACTATATTAGAAAATTATTTTTTCAAAAATTGCTGGATGGATTGAAAAAAATCTTTTCTCAAAAAACATTTTCTTCATAGAAATACTTTTCTAAATACTTCTATTGTTTTTAGCCCTTAATAATTGTTATTAAGCATTTAAATTTGTTTATTATAAATATAACTGCAGCAATATGACTTGCACTGCCTTATCGGAATTTGTTTTTTCGACTTTTTTTTTTTTTTTTTTTTTTTTTTTTTTTTTAATCTCAATTTTCTTCTGATTACCTTATCCTTAAAACATTGCTGGGTAATTATTGTATTTAAAGGTTCTAAATTACAGAAAGTAAAACTAAAAGCCCTATCTAAAACTCCATTTAGTGGAACAATAGGGTCACATTAACCCATTATAGATTATGGAAATATTTTTTTTTTTTTTTTTTTTTTGTAAGTTAAACAAAATATACCGTCAAAATTAAGTTCTGTAATTTCTGTATGTTCATGGGACTATCAGTATGAACATATAAGTCAATGTCCAAATAAAGTCTATCTTTTTTTTATATGTATTATTGTTGTTATTATTATTATTATACTAGAAGCTTCACTTTAAACCAGAGCTCGAAATCCCCCCCACCCCTTTTTGAGGATTTTTTTCAGAAAGGATTCATTTTTGCCCTTTTTTCTGCCACTGTGTCTATACAGTATTTTTTACCGTATTGTTTTAGTAATGTGTCGTGATTAAATAACATCTATATTACTGTATAAAAATAGTGGTTTAAAAAAACACAGAAATTTCTTATGCGTGAAAGTATCCGAAAAAAACGGCAGAGACTTCAAGCTTTGCTTTAATTAATAGTTCTTCTTTGTAAATTAATTGACCTGCCCTTTCGACATAATTAACTCTTTCATTAATTCTTCAAGCTCTACTTTAATTGATAGTTTTTCTTTGTTAGTTAACTCACCTACACTTTCTTCAGGATTAATTCTTTCTTCATAATTAATTCGTAATTGACTTTTTCATTAATTCTTCGAGCTCTGCTTTAATTGATAGTTTTTCTTTGTCAATTTATTGACCTGCACTTTCTTTCATAATCTTTCACTTTCCCGGAAAATGAATAATCTTCCAAACTTTCTCGGAATATCTTGCTACTAACGTTTAATTAACGTGTTTTTCTTACTGGATGGTCTTCATTGAGCTCTGTTTCAACGTCATCTATACTCATATACTTTTTGTAAATTGTTTTGATATTAAAGGTTCATTATCCCTTTATCAGCTGACGAAAAATTACGAGATTAGCTTTCCAATGCCACTTTTTTTCACACAGGCGTGTGTAGTTATACGTTCACTGTTTCAGAAATACCCGTCTTATAATTTAAAAAGTGTAGTTTTTTATTTTTTATTTAGCATTTCTGTAAAAAATTCATTATATCTCCATGAATATATATGCTAGCCTCATACAAATTTATGCTCATAATGAGAAAAATCCTCATAATCACACGTTACAGTCAAAATGCATTTAAAGTGTTGAG
The DNA here is from genome assembly GCA_963930645.1 of Salticus scenicus. Taxonomy (NCBI): domain Eukaryota; kingdom Metazoa; phylum Arthropoda; class Arachnida; order Araneae; family Salticidae; genus Salticus; species Salticus scenicus. The sequence goes on along the minus strand of OZ005656.1, from coordinate 104,323,612 downwards.
GAGTTTCCTCAACTCTATTAATATAGCATATAATGAAATAGTTTAATAACGTAATTTAAAATAAATCCCTAGAAAAAGAAAAAGATATCTGCTCTTTGCCGCAGGTGAGAGAAAAAGAGAAAGAAGTAACATTCTACCTCCTTTTTCGCTCAGCAAGGAGAGATTGTGACCTTGGATGGTCAGGGAGGCAGGAATGCTTTTCCCCCCTCGCGTGTCAAGGAAAAACCACGAGAAAGTGATACAGTAAGATACTTGCGGATTTCACGCCGTTGCGGTTGAATAAGAAATCTTTTCTGACTTGAGTTTAGTGTTGTGGCAACAGGGGTGAAAAGTTCGAGGGGTTCAGGGCGGGAAAAAGGAAGGCACGCTCACTCTGGACGCCGGTGTGAGTGTATATTGAGTCGAAGACTGAACACGCTATGTTTCGAAGAGGATAAAAGTTTTAGACTGTTGTGTGAAGGGCCGGGGCCCCTGGAAAAAATGGCCCTGGTCCCTGTTGGAGATGATTGGAGTGCGATGATTATTAAATATTACATGTGAAGAAAATAAAAAAGGCACGGGGTCAAGGATTTCGTAGGTCACAAATTGTTGAGAATCCTGCGATTAGGTGTGTGACTATAAGTTAAAGTCTCGTTGGATTATAGGATGTTACATTCACTTTGTAGTGGACTCATGCTAGACTATGATTAATAGAAGATAACACAAGAGTGGAAGGAGATCGGCGAGATACTGTTTTTTTCTTAAGAAGATCTAGAGCAAGATTGTAGCGGAGTAGGGCCCTGGCCTGGGCCCTTGGGGATTCCTTCAAGATATCAAAAAAAAAAAAAAAAAAAAAAAAAAAAAAATTGAATGAAATGAAGTAGAAGTAAAACCAACTATCCGCAATGTATGGCAGACCAAGATTGTGGTCATCTAATTACGGAATTTTGGTGAAGTGACAAGAGCTGAGGCTGTTCGTGAATAGCATGTTTACTAGACCTGAAAGCCCGGAACCACGGCCTAAATGCAGAGGTATTAGCTGTTGTAGCTATCGGCTTATGACTGAATATCGGAGGCCCCAGGGATATGGAAAGCCAAGCTAGGCTGTTTTCAAGCCCTCCTACTAGGTAAAGCCATCCGTTAAATAAAATTAGTGTCCCTCGAAATCATCTTGTCACTCATACAGGAGAAAAGCCATACTCGTGAAATATGTGTTTTACAGATTTTTCCAAACAGGATAGTTTAGAATCTCAAAGGAGGAATTAGTGTTCCACCAGCTCTCCATCTGGAATTCCCTCCTTAAGGGAATTCAAGGTAAAAAATTGTATTTCCTTCTTAATTTTTATGTTTGATGTTACTAGTAATTAATAAGAAAAAAAAAAGATAACCACCATAAATTTAGATCAAAGGATAATGTTATAAAGTGACTGTAAATTCTGGTTTCACAACAGTAATAGTGATGAACTCTAGAACAAAGAGACAACTAACTGTTAATTACAGAAATTTGTTTGAAATTGAGTATGAGGTTTTAGATAGTAAAGATTAATTTATGGACTAAAGTAAAAAATAAAAAAAATGTTTGTGTTACTGTATGCTGTTAAGTGTGAATAAAGAAGATTCAATGTTCTTTCTGTTGTTCTCTCTGAAAGGAATGTTTCAACTTTGATATTAGAGAATTGACTTTGAAGTTATCTTTTATTGAGAGATTATTTAGAGATAACTTTTTGAGAGCTTAGTATGTGAGATGCTGTCTGTGTGAAGTTTTGATTTCATAAGTGGATTTATTAGAAAGTAAATAAATAAAGTGATGAAGGTTCAAAGTGACCCATCACCCAATAAGGTCTATGTAAATTTGCAGACAGCACCTCACAACAAGTGGTTAAAGTTCCAAAAATAAGAATGAGAAATTCATATAATTACTTTATGTGTTAAGGGCAATTTTAGTAGGCTGTGGTGAGGAGAGGTATTTGTCTGACAGAAAAGGAAGGCTAAAGTTAAAAGTAAATTAGGAAATTAGATATTTTTGTTAAGTCAGAGTATTTGACAAAAAGGGCATTGTTTACATTGTAAATGAAAAGGTAAAGTTCCTCTTTCTCACCACAGGCTACAATTTCTATTTTTTTTTTTTTTTTCTTTTTTTTTGGGGGGGGGGGGAGGTAAATTGCTCAGAATATGTTTTTTCATTTTATTTTATTATTTACTATTGTTTACTATATTTGTGGAATGGTCTTATGAGAGTCTCTGTCAATGAAGTAATGATTAAAGTAAAATTTAATGATGGTTAAAGTAGACAGAGGCTGCCATAGACCATAACATATGAGAATTTATTTACATATTTAGATGAAAAGTTTTTAATAAACAGGACAGTAACATAAGTTTCTAGTGTGCAATTGATTGCACAAACATTAGTTTTATTTTGGGGAACCTGGGAAATTTTGCGGGAAAAACACAACACGCTTTAATGTGATTTAGTAGTATGAGGAAAATTTAAAAGATAAAAGATAATAATTAAATTAAAATATGGTGAGATAATAAACAAAACAACCTAACAATCCCATCATAACAAAAGCACTATTTTTTATAGGGTAATCCAAAACTTTATTATTATTATTATTATATATGTATAATACTGGTCCCCTTTTCCCCTTCAGGACATAACCTTTGCTGATATATGTATGAGGTATTACATGCTCTTTATACTACCAAAACTTCAAGACGATTCCTGAAGAACTTTTTTAGATGTTTGACAAGACGTCTAAATTTGAAATTGTTCAAATATATACTGGTAGATAATATAATCTTGAACTTTTGTGAATCGGTGAAATTTTTATGTTTTCCATCAGACTCTATTTTTTCTCTTTGTTCATTATTATTATTATTATTATTTATTTATTTATTTTCATTCAAAATAAGAAATATTTAGCCAATTAAATTTTACTAGATTATTTGAAAATATTTTAGTACAGTAAGTCTGATTTTTTTTTTTTTATGCTGTTCTATTAATTCTATAATTTTGTCATGCACAATATTTATCATTCATAAATTGTTGCTGAACTGACACTACATTCTGAATTCCTTCGAAATTCAATAAAATTATTTACACAAATCTACTTCTTATATAATAACATATGTTTGTAACCCAAGTATGAAGGGGAAAAAAATTACACAAAATTTATCAAAAACAAATTGAAGAAACTTTATTATTTTAACTGTGATTCACGATGCAGCAAATATTATAATGTTTCAACATAAAAATAAATGTAGTTTTAAAAGATACAGCATGTTATTAAAGTTATTTTATGCAAATTTACTTATTATTCTACAATAAAACATGATTAAATGATTGTATGTATTTACCTTTCCAATCTTCTCCCAAAGATTAGAGGACACAATCACATTTTGAAGCTGTCTAATGAGGGTGCCATTTGGGGATTCTTTTGTTGCCACAAGATGAATACTAAAATAGTGATAATATGAAATTCTTAAAAATAGGTTATAATTCTTTACCTAAAAGTCCTAAACCTTGAAAGAAAGAAATTATAAAATATTCTTTTTAGGCAGATAACTGCATGAAATTAACCATATATATATATATATAGAAAACTATTGACAGGAATTTATAAATATATATATAAGTTTTACAGATTAGAAAAACCAATAGGAGAAACCAATTTCAGAAACTTCTCGTTCACCCCTGCCCTACACTGAGGATCTCCCTCATGAAGATCTCATTGTTTTTTGGGGTTTAATTTCATTCATTTGTTTATATATTTCTACATATATATGTATATATATATATATATTTGACAGATCCTTTTGGTTAATTTATCTCTTTCCATTTCTATTAATTGATGAGTGTTTCTATTGGATTAATGGATTATGCAAATTATCTCATCATTAAGCTTATGTGTTATGTTAGTGTCATTTCTCTTCTGCGTAAGTACTTTAACATGCTTTTACGACTCAGTGTACTTAAATTAAATTATTATCGTGACGATAATTTTATTCGATATACTTCTCATTTAAAATTTCATATATTGTTATTTTCATGTATCTTTCATTTGAGAATTAAATTATTCAAATTATATTTACATTTAAATTTAATATGCTGCTTATGCGCAAATATTTAAATGTATTTTGTTTGTTATCATTTTCAAAGAACTTATTATCATTATTAATATGAAATTTACTACTTATTGTATACATAATTAAATATATACAAATATTGGCCTAATTTAGCATTAACACTACTTTTAAAAATGACATACACTTTGAGTACAGCTGCTAATGCGCTTAAACAATTGTGTATTATTTCAACTTTTATTCCTGACATTGATTTTATGCACTTCTTATATATATATATATATTTAATGTGTTGTTTTATATCTTAATAAAACTTTTACAATAATGATAATCAATAATTTTGATTCTAATGTTCGATTATATGTATTATTTTCCAGTTTGTTTAAATACTTTGAAAATAATTTTTATTAATTAAGTTACATGTGTTAAAGAATGTTTTAAAGGATAATTAAAATTGTAAGGATTTAAAAACTATAGGCATAAACACTACACTCTTATCAATATATCTGCATCTTTTTACTCTTATTTTGGTGATTTTTGATTCTTCTTATATAAATTCTCTGGTATAACTGAATATTTTTTTCAGAATCTTATACAAACATTTCTTAAGAGGAATAAGAAGATTGAAACGTGACAGAGAACAAATGCAGAGAATAAAATTGGAACAAAACGTAATATCTCACATAACTACCGCAATTGTAGAAGAAAAGTGTGCTTTCACTACATATATATTTACTGATAAACAGTATAAATAAATATATATATGTGTGTGTGTGAGTGTGATACATATATATGTATATATTATGTAATGTAACTTAAATATAGATAAAATACATATTTTTTCTTCATTTAAATCCCTTTTGTTAACCCACTACTAAAAGAATTACACCTCATTCCAGGGTTTTACTTTACTTTATTTCATTTCTATTTCTATTTTTATTTATTTATCTTTATTTATTTTTTGACATGGGGGTATAGGTGTATTTTAATTTAAAATTTGTTTTATATTTTATTTATTTATTTTTAAATAACTTTTTATTATTTTTTTTAATTACTGTTAATTAAAAAAAAAAAAAACTGGTTAAATAACATTGACATTTATCAATTTTCCTAGGTATTATTATAAGTGTTACATGTAATATTTTATCACTCACTGATACTCATTTACTTTAAAATTTTCAGATTTTTTCTATGATGTAATACACAGAATTCAATGCAGTTTTAAAATTTAATATTTTCTATTGTTGCTTATTATATTATAGTTACATAAATTATAATTATAATGTAAAATATTAAATTTTTTAACTTTCAACATTTAAAAGATTTTTAATATGATGTAGAAACTCATTGTAATCTCATGAATATAACACACACACTTCATATCAAAAATATTATTCGTAACACCTATGAAGCTTATTTCTATTCTTACAGTTACTTCATTTCGAATACTTTATATTACAATGTGCTGTACATCGAACCACATTTTTGGAATATCTCTGATTATTACTTCCATTACCCTACAGGTAATGGAAGTATTGTATTTGGTCCAAAAATTCGATATCGAGATTTCCCCTGATTTACACGTTTTAAGGTCCCCTGGGTCCAAAAAAGTGGTTTTTAGCAATTGGTTAGTGTGTGTGTGTGTGTATGTCTGTGTGTGCGTGTGTGTATGTGTGTGTGTGGAATCTTCTGGCTATCATATCTTCGAAACTAATAAAGATAGAACTACAAAACTTCAGAATTAAGACAGGTCTCATGTACAGAGGAATTTTCCAAATTTTGGTGAAACTTGAAAAACCGGAAGTGGGACATCAGAGACCGGAAGTCTGTATCTCAAAAACGGCTCTAACAATTTTCTTCAAATTTGCTATATAAACACTCTATTCGATGTCCTTTCGAATGACATAGTTGGTTAGTTCAGGAAAATTGATAGGCGTCCTGTATAAATAGCTCAATGTCAGGTCTCGCAAGCGCGTTCCTTTATAAACGGCTGTGCGGATCTTTTTCAAACTCGCCCTATTAACTCACTTTTAAATATCCTTTTGTATGTAATTCTTTTTTCTCCGGTCAATAATTGATTTTTTGTGAAAGTTGGCATCTCAAAAATGGCTCTAACGATTTTCTTGAATATTGTTATATAAATTCATTTCTTTCTCGTGTATTACGTGGTTATTAGAGGAAAATTAACAGTCTTCCTGCTTAGGTAGGTCATCTTCAAATCTTAGAAATTTGTGTTTCAAGAAATAACTCTACCATTTTTTTCTCTTATTTTTTACTACGCTCTATGTAAGCTTCGTTTTATATGTCTTTATAAGTTTCTCTTACCGGAAAAATTTTGGGTTTCTACTTCTTTAGGTCACATTTATGTTTCCTGATCACATTATCTCTCAAAAATGCATATAATACGCGTAATAGTGGGTAATGGAAGTGGTGTGGTTGTTTCACACCAGATTTTTTTTTTTTTCTCTGCATATACATTAAAAATAATCTCGTGTGTCACTCACACGACTTTCTCTTACCCTGCATATTAATATTATAAAGACTGATTGCGCATTAACTCGTAAGATCAGAAATATAAGATAATAAAATTCAATCTATTTTAAAATAATCTAAAATATTAGGAATAGTTTTATTTGACGTATAACTCTGTGTAAGGAGAACTATCGGCCCCCTCAATCCTCTGTTCAATTTTGGTGCCTAAATTTATTTTAAAAATAAAAATTAAAAATAAATCAAGTTTGTTATGAATTTGCTTTCCTACTTGCCAATCTTGAATAGATGTTTCAAGTGGCAACCTAATATGAATTTCAAAATACCAAACTTGAATTTTCTGACATTATTTTTTTTTTTTAAGTTATGCTGATAACAGACTTACATACAGATCTAACACTGAAATTGTACTTTCACATTCAAGGCACCTCAAAATGTGATGTTATACAAAAAACCGGAATTGAAAATAGAACTCAAAAAATACTTTGTTTACAGTATAAGTATGAAAAGTAATTTTTCTTCCTGAACGGTATTCGTCGACATAGTAACGTAGCAAAGCACTTCTGTCAATTAAATACATTAGAAAAGAGCGTTTAGCTTAATTTTGTGTAGTCCTGTATGTTGTCTAAAACTATATGCACATCACATTAGGCATTTAAATTTAGTTTTATATGAAAAAACTCAATACTAAATGAAATACTTCTAAGTATAGCATATCCCCAATGTATCCAAATACTTTGGGTAGCCTTGTAAATGAATAATGAATGATTTCCAAACCACAATCTACACAAAATATGATTGTATGCATATAAAAAAAATCTATTCATGCCTTTTGTTTAGGGAAACTTATAAACGTTACTCTATATTTATCAGAAATTTCTCCCATAGACTTAACGTATTTGAATTCTCTTGGATGTCCCTGTACAAGAATCATTTGCTGATCTCAACGAAAAGCTTAATGTTGCATCGCTATATTAGAATATTGAATTTCGACTTCCTGCTACTATTTGTTCTTGAGATATACTGATAACAGACTCACAAACACATAGACTAACAGCTAAAAACATAATTTTCGAATTTAAGGAAATTTAAAACGTGTAAATATAACAAAATCTCAATTTCGAAAATTTTACTCTAAAATGATACTTTCTCTATCATACACAGACGAACCTCGTTAACATAAATCCTAAGGGAAATAAAAAAATGCGTTCATGTTATCAGACGTTCATGCTATCAGTAACTAATCTCCATATAAAACAAGAAATTGTCGTGCTCCCCACCCTTTTCTCCGGATATTTCCATTGAATTTTTTTTTAAAAGAAAAGAAATCCTTTCTTTTTGTTAAAACTGTTTTTATACAATAATCAGGGATGCAAGAGTTTCCAGAAACTAGCATCAGTACTTTTTATAAATAATTTCTATCATATTCAATCGTAATAAATTACAGCAGAAATATGACAAGAATTATAGATAAAAATTATTGGTGTAAGAGTTCCGTCTTGAGACAGATACTCTTGCATCTTTCAGAATAATCCTAGTATTTACCACTCATTACTTTAGAAATTCAATACAGGTTTATATATAAAAATAGTGCTAGCAAAATAAGAGGAAATTTCTTTTAAAAAGTGGTAGAAAAGAAGGCAGAAATTCCATAAAAAATAGTGGCAGCAAAAAAACCAACGTTGGTTCATTATCACTTTTTTTGCGGCACTCGTGCCTTCTCTGTTCGGCTGACGAAGGGCCATGTTTTCTTTCAACCCGAAACAGTTGTTTCTAGTTCTTACTTTTTACGATGTTTATTCAAAGTGATTTACTTATATACGCCAGCAATGCGGTTCTTTACTGTTTAGGATGTTTAAGTGTTTTCCCCCAAGTTGTATGCCGCTTGTAATGTATCCAAATACTTTATGTGTCCCTGTTAAAACCCTAAATAATAAGATCGCAATAATAACTGTTTAACAATTTTTTTTTTCTTTTTTTCTTTTTTTTTTTTTTTTTCTTTTCTTAAGTTCTAACAATTTAAATTTACTAAAGCGAACTAAAATAATTTGAGCGCATAGATGCAATGTAGGGGAGGCCGGGGTTAGTTGTGCCATGGGGCAAGTAGTGCCATAGGGCTTCCTGAATGAGCCGTTAGGTTGCAGAACCTGTCACGTCATGTGAGTGAACAAGTTGATTATTATAATGTGCTGTGTATGTTTGAAAGTATAGCATTGCGTTGTTTTCGAGATAAAATTATTTATCATGTTTTCTATTGCAAAAGTAAATTTTGTGACCTACGTTAAAATCGTCATTGACACGAGGGATCGTGAGGTATGTAAACTTCCTTAACATTATTTGAATACTTATATTTTGAGCTGTTATTCTATGTTTTCCATTCGTTAAGGATTATAACTTTTCAGAAACTAATGAATAAAGTTCAAAGCGGCGTAACGCGGGGCTAGTTCTAACGAAGTGTAGGAGGCATGTTGTGATAGTGTCTCTACTTGCCCCAGCATGGTTTTTAATGCGAGATTTTATATGTCAGGAAAAATTATGTACAATTACAAAAGGCTTACTGAAAGAGCTAAAGCTACTTTAGAAGATTGTAAGAAAGCTGCAATAGAAGTAAATTCTGGAAGGTGCAGTTTAAGAAAAACCCAAGAACTGTTTCGTGTAAACAGAATGTCACTTTTTAGATATATGAATAAAAAGAAGAATACTAATAAGGAAGAAAACATTGAAATGGAATAAAAAAAAAAAAAAAAAAAGCCACACATAATATTCACACTATAGGTAAGAAAAGATCAAACAGTGCATCACTCACACACACACACACACACACACACACACACAAAAAAAAAGGCCTACGTTATTAGATAAAATTAAGTAGCAGGAATCGAATACAGTGTCTCTAAATGTAGCTTTATAAAAGACTAAGAGTTTACAAGTGTTAGTAATTTAACTTTTTTTCTTTTTCATTTCGTTTACAGAGTTATTAAAAAACTTAAGTGTTTTAATTGTGTTTAGAACGATATAAGTGAATAAAATTTTCATTGTTGATTTAAAATATCGATTTTGATACAATAAACACCTTTATATCATAATTTGTATATGTTACAACGTGTTGGTATGCGTAATTTGTATGTCACAATGTGCCCCAAGCATGTCACTACTAGCTCCGCTACTCGGCAAGTTGTGACAAATTTCGACGTTACGTAAAATTCCTTTTATGGCATGAAAAACATTAATAATATTAATGATAGTTTTATAAATATATTACACAAGGTTTGCTCTATGGAATGATATATTAAATGTTTCACTTCAGTTCAAATCCTAGAGCTAATATCAAAAATGACGAAAAAGTCACTACTAGCCCCGGTCTCCCCTATAAAAATTCCATTTTGTATACCGGTAAAAAATCTATAAGCCTTACACTCCTGTAAATCTGAACGGTTCTAACTATAATGATCTTAAATATGCCGACCAATTTATGTCTACATCGAATATAGAGTTTTGACGGTATCGCACTTCAAATACTTTGAGTGCATTGGTCATAATGATGAAGAACTTCTTTCTCTCTCTCTTTTTTTTTTTTTTTTTTTTTTTTTGGTGTGTGTGTGTGTGTGTGTGTGTGTGTGTGTGTGCGTGTGTGTGTGTGTGTCCTTGAAACTGAACTTCCTGCACTTATAAAAATGTATAGAAATGGTACGATGGTGACTTAAAACGTACCTACCAATCTTCAATTGGATAAAACGTTTAAACGCTTTCATTTTAAATAATTTGAATCCATAGACCATAATGTAACAGATTTGTCTTTTATACCCCTGTAAATATATATATATATCTGTTAAATTCTGAAAAATCTGTACAATTGGTTCGACGGCAGCCCATAATATTTCTAGCAACTTTTAGTTCAATGAAGTATGGCGTTTAGATGTTATCGCACTTTAAATAATTTGAGTCCATAGGCCATAATGATAAAGAATTATTCTATATATCTCTGTAAAAAAAAAAAAAAAAAAAAAACTATAAGTGCTAGACTCACAAATCTATACTGTTCGTGCAACGGTAACATTTAATATTATATACATACTTGAACTCAGTTCATCAAAGCATTTAGACGCTATTGTGCTCACTCACATACATATATACATCAACATAAAAATAAAAATAGTAAATTCAAGAGACGTACAGATATACCAAAATGTCAAAATTAGACTTTTCTAATGATTCCAATACTTTCCTTATATATGTTTTTTCGGAAAATAAGAATCATAGAAAAATAAATGATATGATATTTAATAAATAAATTTCAACTTTGATAGTTGCTCAATATATTCCAATACTTTACATTACCTTTTTTTTTTTTTTTTTCCCAGGTGAAATTTTACATTGTAATAAGAGGGAATTTTTTTTAAAGGTACAATACACATAAAAAATATACATAAATACAACGAATATGCAATCACAATTTCATTTTTTAAATTTTAAAGGCAAATTTTCGAATATAATATTCATGCAAATACTTATAGGCATTGGGTCGAATAAACTAAACGAAAGTTTGTTCACTTAGGGTGAAAGTCACTCTTTCTCAGCAGATTAAACTAATAATATAGCTCATTTTTTCTCTTTGCGTGAAATCTAGTAGGGTTTGCATAAATGCCTCCAGGCAATTAATTCTTAAGATAACGCATCTCGCTAATTTTTGCACTATAATTTACTACTTTTATCTCCTTTTCTCTCTCTCTCCCCCTCTCTCTCCCCCTCTCTCTTTTACTTATTTATTTTTATTATTATTTATTTTTTCAAATATTTCATATTTTAGTATGTATGTTAGTGTATATATATACATAAATATATATATAAATGATAGATATCATAATAAAATTTAATCTTAAAATTTAGCAATTAATAGATACAAAACAATACCTACACAAAATAATAGAACCGATTTTATAAAATAGGAAAGACTGACACAAAATTGTTGCGATACAGATTAAGAACCAATAAGAGACAAAAACAATTTAAATTACTTACGCCGACATGAATGATAATAATAAAAAAAAGGACCATTAAACTTGATGACAGAGAAAACAAATAAATGACTACAGAAATAATTGGATAAAAATGCTTAAAATTAGAAGTAAATACTCATCAGGGGGCATGTACTTCATAAAGCTGTGAAAGCTGCATCGATTTCGTAAAACAATATAGCTAATCATAGCAATTTATATTGTTCCAGCCCCGATCGAAGTAGCAAAACCATATTGAATGAGAAAATAATTAAAATATTAAATTAAATCTTCATGGAATCCAGAGAGAAAACTAGAAAAAAGCATAGTAGCCACATGTAAAACTTTTAATACAAACTGGAGAATAGGATGATGCGAACAAAAAAAGAAATTAAAAATAAAAGCTTTGCAAACATCGATTAATCAATAAAGAATGAATGACTGAGCATTTTCATTAACGATAAAATACACAGAGTAATTATTTATTGAGTTAGTGAAAGTATTTTAATGTTAATTAAAGTTTAAGCTAGTTAATTGTTAATTTAAATTGTACGAAGATCTGGAAACATTAAAACTTTCAAAGAAAGGATTAAAGAAAAAAGACATTAAGTCAGCAGTGAGCAACCGCCATCTAGCGTTTAGCTAGATAAACAATAAGTCAGTTAAATTATTTCAGGATCGAACAAACCAATGCTATAAGGAGTGTATTTAAGAAGTTTTAACTGCATGATTAAGAGAAAAGGTGGCACCAATTAAATAATTAGAGTTAATTATTTTTAAGATTTATAATAAAACGTGAAAATAAAAGGGCAACACTCTTTTAACTGCAGTATTTTTTCTACTCTGGAACAATGGCAAAATTTCTATCTTTCTTTGGATTTCAACCGTTTTTCGATTCGAGTTCGTTTAAAAAAAAAAAAAAAAAAAAAAAAAAAAAACTACAGGGTGGTTACACACCCGCCTTTTTTCCCTGATTCTCCCACCAGAATACTGCAAGCTAACAGTTTTTTTTTTCAATTTAAAAACTTATCTCTCGATGAAATGATTTCAAATATTGGACATTTAAAGAACTAAATATTCTTCTTGTTTTTCAGTGAAGATTGGTTTAAGACAATATTTAGGGGGCCGGTAACAAATTGAGCAAAATCATTAATGTTTGTGAATGCCCTGTATAATTCAGTAAACGAAATGAACTGTAACTTTAGGATATGTTAATATAGACCCATTTCAGCTTGTGGATGAATTTGTGTGACTATACAACTATCTTAATATCTCATGAAATATTAACATTTTTATCAAAAACGTTTTCACTGCGCATGTGCGATAGATAAAAAAAATTTATTGCATAGATTGAAAACTAGATGCATTGGGCAATTGTTATCAAAAGTGCATTTGAATAGAGTAAAAATTGAACAAATTATACGAAAAATAATGAGCTAGATTTGAGATATTTTCCGAGAGTTGAAATTTCTTAAGGGGTATTTCACATGCCGCGTAATTAATTTAAAAATTCAATTATTTTAACTACTTAGCAAAAGTTGTTTTTGGGAAAAATCCATTTTAAGCTTGTAACACTAACATATTTTTGTTTATTTACTAAAATTTGTGAAGTGATAAGGGGTTTTTCACAAAAAAGAAATTTTGTGCTAAGAGGTTAAAATAATTGAATCTTTGAATTAATTACGCGGCATCAGAAAAAACCCTTAAGAAATTTCACCTCCTGGAAAATATCTCAAACCTAGCTCGTGCTTTTCCGTTTAATTCGCGTAATTTTTACTCTATTCAAATGCACTTTTAATAAAAGTTGTCCAATATATCTAGCTTTCAACCTATTGATTAAAAAAAAAAAAAACATCTTTTGCACATGCGCAGTGAAATCGTTTTTCATAAAAATGTTCATATTTCATGAGATATTTGTATTCCAATTGCAGTATATTGTTTTAAAAGTGTCTTTCCAACTTATCAGAAGGTAGGAATAATTTTCGTTCATTACTCTGTATATTATAAATAAAAAACATGCTGATATTTTTTCGGGGTTTAAAATAAATGCTTATATCTCCGTTATTTAATATACCAACGTCACACAAATTCATCCACAAATTAAACTGGGTCTGTATTAACATATCCTAAAGTTACAGATCATTCCACTCACTTAACGATACAGGGTGATCACAAACATTATTGGTTTTGCACGATTTGTTTCTGGTCCCCTAAATGTTGCCTTAAACCAAACTTCGCTGAAAAACATGAGGAAGATCCAGTTCTTAAAACGTCCAATGTTTGAAATCATTTCATCAAGACATAAGTTTTTAAATTGAAAAAAACTGATTGTTTGCAAATTTTGCTAAACTTTTGAGCAGGAGTGTATAAGAAAAAGAAGTAATTTTATCTCTCTATCCCTAATCAATTATTCAATTAAAGTGGAGGGAGAAAACAAAGGATCGTACTAGTTAAAAGTAGAAATACTGCAGTTTTTCCTCTCGAAAACACATATTTAGAACCTAAATTTTTCACATCAATTTAATTGAAAGGTATAAAAAAGGGCAGATACTAACAGAGCTTTAGAATAAATTAATATATTTGCATGTCTGTCTAACAGTTTTTTCAAAATTGTTATTTTTAGTTGAGTTTTTTGCGAAATCACGAAATCTGGTGTCCGACTGATACCACTGCTCCGTACGAAAATCGACCCCAATACCATTTATGCAAATCGTATGTAAAATGACCTCCTGAATCCGAATATGACGCTCATTTTGCCCGTCACCTACCGTTTTTTGGGGACGCCCCCCCCCCCCCCTACTATTTTTATCACTGTTCGGTAATTTTATGGTTAGGAATTTGAATTGGTGAAGGGGGGGGGGTAGAGATTAGTTTAACTGTTGGAAATCTTCTGTAGGGCTACAGAGGAGAAAAACTGTAAAGCGTAAAAATTTGTAGCAAGGGGAAAATTTAGAGGGGAGATTCCCCACTAAAATTAAAAATTATATTTATTTATTTAATTCATTTATTATTTAGTTATTATTTATTATATCTTAATTTTTTTCTGTTTTTAAGTGTTAATATAATCCTTTTCCACCCACGAAATCAAATTGATGGACATAAAATTACCGAGCAGTGATTGAAATTGGGGGAAAGGGGGGGGGGGTGTCCTGTGAAAACGGGGATACAGTGGCAAAAATGATGGTCATATTCGGATTCAGGATGTCACTTTACATAAGAACCAGTAAAAATGGAATCAAGGCTCGATTTTTTTTTTTTTTTTTTTTTTCAGCGTAAATAAGAAATATATAAAAATATATACAAAATTATAAAAAATATAGATTCCTTACTTTAAAACAAATCTGTCTACTTCTATAATTTATTCCTAAGCATAAATAGCCTCTTTTTTTTTTTTTTCTATACTTCTTTTTCTAACAGTAATTATTTCTCTTATTTTATCGTAGCGTAAGTGCACCAGTGATTGACACTTTTAGAGCAACCTCTGATGTTTTTAATATTCCAGTCATAAGAAAATATTTGTAGAAATCTTAAGTTAGTACATATGCATAGCTGCCAATATTTTAAAATTTTCCGGAGTAATTTTAGCCCCGCCTCTATTTCGTACCACGTATTTTTTTAAAGTAATTTTTTGTTATTTTATCTTAGTTATGTATTAAAGAAATTTTTTCTCTTAATAAAGTGGTACGAAATAAAGGCGGGGCTAAAAGTACTCCGGAATAAATTTAAATATTTGCAGCTATGCATATGGCATGAAAGACATTTAGAACTTACATGTATGTTAAAATATATACATTTGATAGCAATTATTATTATTACTAGCGAGCTTCGCCCGCTAGCGGGTCAGTATTTTCAAATGAATCACTATAATTAATGAATCACTAACAGTAAGTTTTAGTCTTAAGAAAAGAAATTAAAAAAAAAAAAAAATCATTTCTGATTCGGTCAAATGTCGTCCCGGGTCCCCACTGCCTTCGGCAGCGCAGTCGCGCTGCGCGTGCACAAGTTAAGGGATACACGCGCTGCGCGCGCGTATTCCTTCCCTGACCCTTCGTGCCCCCCCCCCCCGAAAATAAATCATTTCTGATCGGGTAAAAACTCACACCGGGTCCCCACTGCCTTCGGCAGTGCAGATCCATGCGCGGTGCGCAAATATTCCTTCTCAAATCAAATTTTTATTCTTAAGAAAAGAAAAAAAAATAATTTCTCATGGGGTACAAAGTCGACCCGGGTCCCCACTGCCTTCGGCAGCGCAGTCCCGTGCGCGCTTACTAGTTAAAGAATACACGCGCTGCACGCCCGCATTCCTTCCCTGACACTTTGTGCCCCCTAAAAAAAATCATTTCTGATCGGGTAAAAAATCACACCGAGTCCCCACTCGCGCACGTGTGAAGGTATACGCACGCTGCGCGCACGTATTATTTCTCAAATCAAATTTTTATTCTTAAGAAAAGAAAATTAAAAACATTATTTCTCATCGGTTAAAAAGTCGGACCGGGTCCCCACTGCCTTCGGCAGCGCAGTCCCGTGCGCGCTGCAAGCGCACTAGTTAGGGGATACCCGCGCGGTGCACGCCTATTTCTTCCCCACCCTTTCAGCCCCTTCTAATTAACCTACGTATACCAATTTTGAACGGTCTTACTCAATTAGCTGAGATGCAAAAGAACACCTAATCAGGACGCCTTAAAACGTGTAATTCTGCTGAAAACTTTCGATAATATAAAAGAACTTTGAAATATCTTTCGAATGACGTATTAAAAATAATTTAATCATGATTAGAAATTGAAATATTGAAATTTGAAAATATTACAGCGCCATCTGGCGGTAGAAATTTCTGTATTCCACTGTTCGATCCCAAATCAAAAAAGCTTTCTAATGATGTATTACTTATGAAATTATTTTAATTAGTAGTTGAGATACAAAAGAAAACTGATTCAGGAGACCTCAAAACGTGTAAATCAGGTGAAATCTTGAATTCATTTTCGATAATGTAAAAGTACTTTAAAATGCGTATCGAATGACGCATTAAAAAAAAATTAATCATGATTAGAAATAGAAATATTGTAATTTAAAAATATTACAGCGCCATCTGGCGGTAGAAATTTCTGTAATCTACTGTTCGATTCCAACTCAACAAAGCTTTCAAATGATGCATTACTTATGAAATTTTTTTAATTAGTAACTGAGACAAAAGAGAAACCCATTCAGGACACCTCAAAACGTTTAAATCAGGAGAAATGTCGAAATATCGAATTTCTGTAATCTACTATTCAATTCCAAATTAACAAAGCTTTCAAATGATGTATTACTTATGAAATTATTTTAATTAGCAGCTGAGATACAAAAGAAAACCCATTCAGGACACCTCAAAACGTGTAAATCAGGTGAAATCTCTAATTCCACTTTCGACACTTTAATTAGTAGCTGAGATACAAAAGAAAACCCATTCAGGAGACCTCAAAACGTGTAAATAAGCTGAAATCTCGAATTCCACTATTGCGATGCAAAAGAAAACCTAATCAGGAGACCTCAAAACGTGCAAATCGGGTGAAATCTCGAATTCCCCTTTCGATAATGTAACCGTACTTTAAAAGGTGTATCGAATGACATAAAAAAAAAGAAATTTAAACATAATTAGAATTTTAAATATTGAAATTTTAAATTATTACAGCGCCATGAGACCTCAAAACGTGTAAGTCAGGTGAAATTTCGAATTCCATTATCTACGGTTGTCGGTTAATGGAAGTAAATAGAAAAAGAAATATTTTTACCTTAAGTGTATTTGTGTCGTTTTGAAACTGGCATCCTCTTTCGACAGATAAAATGTCAGGCGTGTAAAGATAAAATTTAATTTGCAATTAAAATGTAAATCTTTTGTTTATTGACCAAAATCGATGAAATTTTAACTGCAAGTTTGTTTTGTGGTGTTAAGATTGTATACTAATTGAAATGTGCGAATTTTGAAAAATTGAAGAAAATAGAAAATTGCAATTTTTAATCGCAGTACAAAAACACGTGACCTCATTAAACACCAGATGTTTTATCTTTCCGTTCAAGATCGTCTGCCAAGTTAAAATGCTTGTGATTTGTTGCCACCATTTTTTTAGTTTAGTTAATTTAAAAAAATCTAATTGTCCGATCGATAAGCCGTTTGCACCATCGGATTGAGAAAAAAAAGCCCTTTCCAATGGTATCTTGTTTGTAACAATACGACTGATATATCTAATTTATTTTCCACTTTTTCCGTAAAAATGTCGCTTTTTAGGCATTTAATCATGAATTCTGGGTCATTTTTCGGTAGACATGGGTCGACATTTTAATTAATATCTCCGCTAATTAGGGTCGCATCGCTTAGCGAATTATCGCGATGTCGAGATGAAGAAATTCTGCGTCTGTCGACACCGGTTTCGAGTCGATGCGACCATTGGCGCCGGAGCTTTAGCGATGACAAGGCATTTCTCACAGACAGACAGACAGACAGACAGACAGATGCGTACAGATTTTAATAATATAAGGAGATTATTTTAATGAATTTTCATTTGACACCTCAATGTTCCAGTAATTGACACTGCCAGTTTTTCATTTTATCAGTAATTGGCACCCAATGTTCAAGTGTTTGACACTCCTAGTTATTCATTTTACCAGTTATTAGCACCCTATGCTCCAGTGTTTGACATAAAATGTTAAAATTCTTATATGTAAAATATATGATTTTATTATTTTTCTTATTTATTCATTTAATTATTTCGGGATAGATGTCAATAACTGGAGCATGCCAATCACTGGAGCACCTACCCTAGTTCGATAATGAAAAAATTTACATAGTTCCCGACGTTTTAATTTATTCCGGGACATTTTTGCATAGATGCAAACATTTTAACTTATTCCGGAGTATTTTTAGCCCCGCCTTTTTTTAATTCCTTTTATTTTTTAAGGATAATTTTTTCTTATTTTATCGAAGTTATACAGGGTGTTTCGTTACCAGGCTGACAAACTTACAGGAGGTGTAGGGGTGCAGAGACGACTCGGAATCACATAGGAATGCAGGATCGGAAATGCAATTCTAACGAGATAGGAGTTATAATTATTAGGAAACTCGTAACTTATTTTAAGCTTTTGGCCTTTAAATGTCATTTCAGGATCACCATGTATTGATAGTTTTCATCCTAGCACTTTTGGGAGTAGCTGCTGACAGTTTTGCTGTGATAGCCCTTAGCCCTTTAGCTCTCGTGTATGTAAAATTCACGGGATTTGACCACGCCCCCTGCTTCTTGTTTTCTTGATATTTTAGAGAACTAGAAAGCATCAATCAGCATCATACTATTTAAAATGTATTAAAAAATATCAGGTGAATGAAAATGTCTGTCATTCATACGCTTATTTTAACAGAAGTGTCTTGAATTCAATAAAAATAGGAACCATTTGGGTGTATTTTAAAACAATTATAAAGGGGCTAAAAATCCCTTATCTCGCTAGAATTGCATTTCTGATCTTGCACTCGTATGTGATTTTCATTCGTCTCTGTACTCCCTACACCACCTGCAAGTTTGTCGGTCTGATACTGAATCACCTTGTATATTGGTGATTTTTTTCTGTCCATAAAGTGGTGCAAAATAAAGGCGGGGCTAAAAATATTTCGGAATTAATTAAAATATTGGCATCTATGTTTTTAGTCCCGCGTTTATTTTTCACAACTTCGTTTATAGAATACTTTTCTCCAATATATAACTACGATCAGAGCGAAATTATCGCTTGGGCAAACCAAGCAGCTGCCCTGGACCCCACTTCAATTGGACCCCCAAATCTTATCTAGGGAAAGTATTATTTTTAAGATATTATTTAAGTGTTTTACCTAACAAGGCAATTGAAAGTTGTGAAGTGAGTGAGTAATATCGGTTGCGTTCGAAAAATAACTAACCATGCGAAAGGCGTAGTTTGTTGCTTTACCTTCTGAGACCCTATGGAATTGGTAGGCTATCATTTCCATAGGGTATCACCAGTGTTAAATAGGGTATCACCAGTGTTTCATAGGGTATCACCAGTGTTAAATTAAATCTGACATTTGCATCTTTTATTCTCGATGTTTATATTTTAAACATTGTAGTAATTGTTATTTGTTTTGATACTCTACACCTATTTAAGCTTACATTTTATTCTATTAATTACGTAAAAATTTAATTTCTTGCTCTGAAATTACTTTGATTTTTCCAAAAATTTTTAAACATGCTATAATAAAATCATCTGACTGGAAAATATTATTATTATTATTATTATTATTATTTTAGTCTTAACAGAAATATTAATATTCTTATTAATAGAGTAAATAAGTTAAAAGTTACGTTGTAATGCTCGGTTCATTGAAAAAAGATAAATTGAAAATTCGATTAAATTAATAGAACAAAAAAGAAAAAGAAAAGAAAAGAAAAACTAATTTTCTATAAAAGAATAAAATTTAAAAATGTGATTGTTATTGTTATTGATTTTGCAATAGTAAAACTCATTCTTTACATCTAAAAATGGATTGCAGATTAAAGATTTTGAAAATTAGAGGGAGTTAACTATGTTCAAAAAGAAGCCGTCGGTTTGCAGCCCGTAGCGTTTCAGCCCGCAAGTGAAATCGTAGTTTTTCAGCCTGGAAGTAAAATCTAAAGCCGTCGATTTTCAGCCCGTAGCGTTTCAGCCCTCAAATGAAATCGTAGTTTTTTAGCCCGAAAGTAAAACCTATCCCGAATAATAATGGAGTTTATGTTTGATTATTTATTTATTTATTTATTTATTTATTGTATTTATACTTTGAAAAGTTAACTTCCTTCACACTTTATCCATGCTTAGGACTGGCAGCAATTGTTGCTGGCGTGTTTAAAAGTTTTTTTTTTTTTTTTTTTTTTTTTTTTTGCTTTATTTATTGCAAATGACAATAAAAAACTTACAAATGACACACAAAATAATTTACAATTTAACATTTACGTTTGAAAGTTTACATATTACAATCATTCGAGTTTATGGACATAACTTAGTGCTTTTAAACTTTTTCTAATATCCAAGGATATGTAGTACTCGTCTAAAATTTTCCTTATTCTTTCATTCAATTTGATATATTTCCGTTTTTTCTTTTTACCTGCTAAACCTATACACTGTCTATCAAACAAAAAATCATTATATTTTGCTTCTTTTTTTAAATTTTTTATTAATGCATAGAAATTAGGATGTGATTTTTTTACTATATCGTTAAGTCTAAAGTTCCATCCTTCGACGGCATTATTCGTACGATGGCGACTTTCATTACACTTCCACATGTTTGGTGTTATTACGTTGTTTTCTAACCATTGTTCAACAAAATAATCATAAAATTTTCGTAGATTTTCACTGGAAGGAGAAGTTTCTTGTATTGCAATCCACGCGTCGTCAATATGTTGTACAGGTAAATACGCTAGAGACGCACACATTCTAATATGAAGTCGAATTTCTTCGTTTGCAGTGTATTCGTTCATTAAGCCCAATTCTTGCACTTTTCTCCAAAGACATTGGTTGAAGTGATAAATGTCTTACACTAACAGAAGGAAACACTTTCATTAGAGATTTAAATGCAGCCGCTTCAAAATCCATATGCACAATTTTTGGTTGCCAATTGGGAATATGCTGTTTTAGGAGCATGAAAAATCTTTCGTATGTCTCCATCTGCTTGTTTGGAAGCAATGAATATACAGCTGTGATTACATTAGTTTCATTTGCATTACTGCCAATGTCCACATGTATACTATAAGTCTGAGTGAACTGCTTACTACAACTCTTGAACGTGCCGTCCATAAAAAATGTTTCATTGGTCGTAAGAGCTTCTTTGCCTTTTGCAGTGGCGAAAGCTATTATTCTATCTTTTGCTCCACTGTCAAACAAAACGAAAGTTTCTTTGTTTTCATTTAAATAAATAATGTCGTCAGTCAGTACAATGTTTTCTGCGCAAATGGTATTTTTACTTGAACCTCGTGCTTTATTTCTAATATCATTTAACGCATGTTTTGCTGTACTGCACAAAGGAATTTCTGTTAAAAAGTCGAACCCTTTGTCAATCACATTTTTCATTTCTTTCTGATAAATTTCCGTCAGGGGCGTATCTTCTTTTCTAGCTCTCTTCTTCATAATGTTTTCACATTTCTTTACCTCGTTTGCAGCAAAATCTGGCTGGCAGGAGTGATTAACAACTTTTAAAACGTCTTGACCCTTCATAAGAAGTAGGCCTTTGCATTTAGTCGATTTAAAACAATGAACGCAGCGCCACCATGTTGTTCCATT
This sequence comes from Salticus scenicus, assembly GCA_963930645.1. Lineage (NCBI taxonomy): Eukaryota > Metazoa > Arthropoda > Arachnida > Araneae > Salticidae > Salticus > Salticus scenicus. The sequence continues at coordinate 104,301,779 of OZ005656.1, read as the reverse complement.
TTTATTTTTCCTTTTAACCCTTTGCGGCGGAAGACAATTCGGATCATTTAAATTATACTGCCACCGGAATTCATGAACTAAATTAAACTAAAAGAAATTTTAAATTTTAAGGTTAAAGAAACTGGCCTTTTCTGATATGTTATAAACGTAAATTTTTGCTAAACAATTTCCGGGGTGAATTTTTGCAGCTGGATCTTAAATTTTGCGTCCTCGCAGCGAGGACGCCGCGCATATCTGTAACCATTGTGCAGAGCACAAGGTTTATTTCTTTTAGTTTCAATTATTTCTACTACCGAATCCATGCCTACACTGCAATATGACATAACTGCATACACTAGAATACCGTTCACTTCGTATAATAACGATAACTAGGGGGTGGTCGATTAAGACCAGAACATCACGTGATTATTCGGGGTGGGATTCTCTTGTGTGGGCTGAAAAACTACGATTTCACTTGAGGGCTGAAACGCTACGGGCTGAAAATCGACGACACCTTCAAAAATATAAATAATATCTTTTATTTATAGAAGCTAATTTATAATGTAAATATGGGTTTTTTGACAGTTTTGATAGGAGCTTTTTGACATGATCGTTTAAACCTTCAAAAATGGATATATGATTATATTTTCTAACATGAAAACACTATATAAAACGCTGAAAACAAATATTGTGAACAAATTATGCTTATATACAAATTATATATTATGCTTATAACAAATTATAACTTATTTTTTTTCTGTTGCTTTATCTGTAGTACACGCCCAGTACAGACTTTTACATTTGTAATCCGGCCCACTATGGAGCTACAGTTTTAAAGGACTGTAGATTTCTTTTACGTCTTTAAGGTTTTTTCGGTAGTTAGTAATTTTTCATTTTATTAAAATCCTGTCTAATCAACATTTTCAATAGTAAATTTGGTTCAGATATATTCAGTTCAGTTTCTTATTTTTCACAGTACACAAACAAAAATTGAAACTCGTATAATATTACACTGTGTTGGGAAAAAATTAAGTACCCATTCCATATTTGCCTATTTATTCATCCATACTTATCGATGAATAGGAACATATACGCATATTTTTATGATACGTCCTTTTTTTTTTTTTTTTTTTTTTTTTGTATGTTTATTGCAAGGTAGCTATTCTCTTGCGGTAGTGTGAAAATTCCGCCTCTTTGAAGACATAATCCCGCCGCCCTTTTGTTCATTAAAATGCAAATTTGCTGTTTGAATAATGGCTTATATCTCAAAAACGAGACGTGATAGAAACATAAGATATACACTGCCGACATACTTTAATTAATAGCTATCAGTTTAATGTGAACTGATATCGTTTCACACAGTGTAATTGGCATTTTTAAATTTTATTTATAAAGGTATTCGTTAATTACGAAAAGGAGCTTTGTAATTTTTGTCTTTTTTCATAATATTTTGGCTCATAATTTTGAGAAATTATATAAAATTTATTTTACAATACCCATTGCTGTGAAGAGTTTCCTTAAAATATTTATTAATATTACTATCACTTAAGACTATGATCCAATGTAAATTGAGTAGATTAAAGTAAAATGATTATATTATTAGTTGATTAATATATTATTAATTGATTGCTATATTATTATTATTATTAAATCAAAAAAAAATTTCCCCTTTCTTTATAAAATAAGTCTGTTATATATTATTTGTGAACTGTGCTATAAAAAGCTATGTATACATGGGGATTCAATTGTCACATGGTCATTCAATGTAACATGTCATGAGACAAACTAGAAGGCAGAGAACATCACAAGGATTCAGATTTATATTGGATTCCCTGCCCGCAAACGTCATTTTAAACTTTTAAGAAACAAATGTGCTTGGTTATTTTTTAATAATAACATCTATGTATAGGCGGGGATATTGAAAATTACACTTTTATTTATTTATTTATTTTTATTTTTATTTTTATTTTATTTTTTTTTAAGTTTTTACCAGCTAATATTCACATAAATTAATATACGTACTTATAATTCTGTTTATTATCAATGTATTTTATCCCATTGATTGCATTGATACGAACAATGTATATGATTTTGATAAATAATGAAGCATACAAGATTATAAAATTTACATAGTAGGCGGTCTTATCTGGATTTTATTGTTAAAAAAATAACCAAAAACATTAGGTTCTTAGAGGGTTAAAATGACATTTGAGGTAATGGGTTCCTATACAATTCTGAATCCTTGTCATGTCCTCCACCTCCCCCAGAGATTGTCCCATGGCCATAAAATCACCTTATATATTAAATGTATTAGATTTTTTTTATGTGTATGGCTAGTATAAAAATATTATAATATTTAAATAGAAAACAGCACTAATAAGCGGAGTCACTGAAATGAAATATGCTATCGAATTATGAAAAAGTTTCTTCAATGCTACAAATAATATTAAAATCCAATTACTTACAAAGAACGTAATATAATCAGTGTGGATTAATTTTATTGATGTGGACCTAATATACCAATTTATAAATAATACTGATAATAGTTGATAAATAATGAAAGAATCACAAACCTTTATAATTTTTTTTTTTTTTTTTTTTTACACGTGCATTAAAAATCACTGTGCTTATTAAAATAATGTTTCTGTTAGCTTTATTGTACGCGTTTTCCATGAAAAAAGGTAAACAAGAATATTGGCACGTATTTGAGAAAAACTATATAATTTAAATATTCTGATATACCATATGCTTTTGAATTATGAAAAAGATTATTTCGAACATTCTTAAAATCTGTCCATCGTCAGACATGCCAACATTTTAATTATTCTGGAGCACTATTAGTATCCGCCTTTTTTCACAACATGAGATTCTAGTAATCTAAACTGTGTAATCGTAATGATTACAATCGATTATAAAAAGTATACAACCGCATTGTAATCGTAATTATCAAATTTCATTTTCAAACGATCGCTAAATTATCATAATCAGAAAATTTTACACCGATTACAAATGTAATCTAATCGTAATCCCATACTGTTTTTAAAATGTCTTTCCTTTCCTTTATAAAATCTGTTATGTTATTTGCGAACTGTGCTATAAAAAATTCAGTATACATGGTGATCCAATGGTCACGGGACAAACTTGGAGGTAGAGAAAATCACAAGGATTCAAAATCGTATAGTATCCCGTATAATCTATATCGAGAAGCTATGTAATCGTAATTTTCCTCTGGAATAGAATTTTACCATATCCCCCCCCCTCCCTCCTTTCGTCCTTCTTTATCATTTCTAATTCAATTCCCATCCCGTTTCTTCAAAACTTTCTACCGTCACAAACTATTTTTAGTATTTTTTAAACTCGTCAACACATCCTTTTGTCCAGACGAGTTTACCCTCCCCCTCTCCTTCATGAAAGAGTAGTGAGTATCCGACACAACAAAAAATGCTTTATCATTATGGCCTACGGCCAGAAATTATTTGAAGTGCAATAGTGTCTAAATGCCTTTTTTGATTTTATATGCATTTAGAAATTTTCTTTTAGAACACTGCATTGAATATAATTTGGTAAAAGTTAAAAATGTCGGCAGTGCGATAAAACCGCAACAAATCACGGAAAATAATAATAATAATAATAATAAATAAATAAATAAATAATCGAAAATAAATAATAAATAACAATAATAATAATAATTAAATAAATAAATCTTCCGTCTTCTTTTTTTTTTTGATAAATCTGGCAACCCTACGTAACGGCAATAAAAACAAAGAGGCACTACAGCTTGCTATCATTGGCAATTGACGTGCTCATAGAAAAACGCAATGCGCCGAAAAGAGCGTAACGTTCAAAATAGTTTCTAACTGGTTTTTGTTGTCATTATGTTGTTTTGAATAAACAAAAGATGCATATAGTGCGACCACGTTTCCTACGACTAGCAGTGAGGCCGAGTCCAAAAGTTTGGAGGGATGCAAAATTGGCCGAGAGATAGTTATTTGGCAAACATCCAGGTATTCTGTGTTTCCTTATCGCTTGTTTTCTCTCAGCCACCCCTATTTTAACACTGCACTCGTTCGATCCGCTCTTGCGCAGAGGCTTCCACGATCGCAAGAAATGTGATTAAAAAATACATTCTGCAAATAATTTTTAAATATTTCTCTATTCTTCTTTATTTAATAACGTTGTCATGGTAGAAAAAAGTCAAAAGTGTACAAAAGAAATAATTATTAATCCAAAATATTTAACGCTTAGAGAAACAGTTGAACAAGAATTTGATAAATTAGAGGCAGAAGGCATAATCGAAACAAAACTGACTTTTCCGAATGGGGAACTTTTGATGGAATGACTTTTCCCCTTGTAGTTGTATCAGAACCAGATGGCTCTGTACGCATTTGTGCAGATTTTAAAGTTACAGTTAATAACCAGCTTCAAAATGCACGACACTCAATTCCTAGAATTGAGGACATTTTTAATAAATTGCGTAATGAAAAATTCTTCAGTACTCTAGACATTCACAAAGCATACTTACACATGAGGGTCGATAATGAAAGTGCAAACATTCAAACCCTTTCAACCTATCGTGGTACATATTTAGCTAAAAGCCTATTTATTGGTATTTAATCTGCTCCTAATGATTTCCATACATTTATAGATTAGTTTGTTCAGGATTTAGATGGTACTGTTGCATATTTTGATGATATTATTGTTCAAGGTAAAGAATGCCAACAACGTCTATTCAATATATAAAATAAATTACAAGAATCTAAACTACATCTCAATCTTGCAAAATGTGAATTTTTTGAAAAAAAAGTTCAGTATTTAGGACACATTATCAGCGCTGCTGGACTTCAGAAATCGCCAGACAAAATCAAAGCCATTTCTGAAACGCTTCGATCTAAAACCGTCGATGATGTCCGTAAATTTATTGGTCTAGTAATGTATTATTCAAAATTTATTCCAGATGCTTCCCGTGTTTTTCATCCATTAAATAACTTCTTATCTAAAAACAGTCGTTTCAGATGGACTGCTCAATGTGAAGCTGCTTTCCTAATTGCGAAATCAGTTATTACCAGTAACCAAGTCCTTGTGCCATGTAATCCTGACCACCCAGTTACTTTAGCTATTGATGCCAGTCCCTTCGGACTTTCAGGAGCTCTATCTCATACAACGCCTGATGGAACTAAACGCCCAATTGCTTTCGCATCCAGGAGTTTGACGGCTGCTGACAAAAATTATAGTCAACTCGATCGAGAGCCAACTGCAGTAGTGTGGGCCTGTAAAAAATTCTATGATTACATATTTGGAAGAAAATTTACTTTAATTCTTGATAACAAGACCATTTGCACCATCTTCCATCCAGAGAAATGCCTTCCGATCATGTCTGCGTCAAGATTGTTACGGTATGCTAATTTCCTTTCTAGCTTTGATTATACAATTATACACAGAAAATCTGAGATACATTCAAACGCAGATTATCTTTCAAGATTTCCTTTACCAATATCAATTAATCAGATAAATTGCATTGATGAATCACAAGCTTACAAACAATTCATTATCAGCTACATTTCAGCAGAAAACTTAACTGAACAGAAAACTAGAGAAGAAACAGAGCTTGGCATAGAAATGAGAAAAATAAAATATGACATTGTTCTTGGGAAGGTATTTGATCCTACTATAACTCTTCAAGATGGAAATCTGTTCAGGGAAAATCGAGTGATTATTCCTAAATCCCTTCAACCTGATATGCTCAAGCAATTACATTCAACACATGTAGGAATTGCCAAAATGAAAGCACTTTCTAGAAATTATTGCTATTGGAAGAACATAGATTAGAATATTGAGAATACTGTTAAAAGTTGCCGAGAATGTTGTAATATAAAAAAGAATCCAGACAAGGCACCTCTCTACATCTGGGAACCACCAGAAAAGAACTGGCAAAGAGTGCACATTGACTACGCCGGCCCATTTATGGAATACCATTTTTTAATTGTGGCGGATGCACTTTCGAAATGGCCTGAAATTTTTGCAACATGGAAATCTCCAACTACTGCAAGCACAATTTCTTTCCTCGAAGAAATTTTCAGCTGACATGGACTACCTGAAATTTTTGTGTCTGACAATGCTTCATTATTTAAGGCCAAAGAATTTCGAGGTTATTGCAAAACTAACGGCATCCAGCAACATCTTTTGCCCCAGGATATCCTGCCACAAACGGACAAGCAGAAAGTTATGTACAGATTCTCAAAACAAAATTAAAATGTATGAAATTCTATCCGGGCACAATTCATAGTAAGTTGTGTAAACTTCTTTTTCGATTTCGAATAACTCCTCTCAACAATGGACAAGCGCCATCTGAAATGTTATTTGGGAGGAATTTAAGATCAGAACTTGATCTAATCAAACCAATACCAAGACTCAAGAATAATGCTCCACAGCCAGATTTTTACAAAAGTTTCAGACTGGGAGAAAGAGTTCAATCACGAAATTACACATCATCCAACAAATGGAAATATGGCACTGTCGTTGAGAAACTTGGAGAACTTCATTATCTAATAGAATTAGATGATGGCTATGTAATCAAACGACACTTCAATCAGCTAAAACCTTGTCAAGTTGAAAAAGTATTACCCCCTTTAGATTTTTCCTGGCCGAGGAGAGTTCACTTCTCAACTCCAGACATCAAAATAAGCTAGCCTCACAAAATCAGGATTCTGCGCATCAACCACCAATGAAAGTGACTTCTAAAAGTGCGACACGTCAAACACCAATGAAAGTGACTCCAAACATTAGTGATTCTGATTCTTTACCCCAATCTCCTGCAACCTCAATGGAACCACAAAAGACTAAACTCCCAAAATTTTCTAGTTCCAGCAAAACAGATCAACTAGTTCCATTAAGAAGATCAACTCGTCAACGAAAAACAGTTATGAAATTAAATCTCTAAATAATAATAAATAATAATAATAATCTTAAGACTATTCACAGAAAGTTAAAAGCTATTTTACATATTCATAGAACTTAAAAAAAAAAAAAAAAAAAAAACTATTCTACTTTAATTTCAAATTAATTCAATCTTTATTTCAATTTGTTTCACTAAATTGTATATATATGTAAACATTTAATGTTTTAATTAAGTGTCGGAGAATTGTTGTGTATATACTTCTACTTTTACTATACTGCATATTAACTACTTCTACTTCTACTACTACTACTATGTTGTTCAATAAAGAAACATGAAACAAATACGCAGGGTTTCCGTGTCTTCGATATTTCAAATTATTACATCTCTATTATTATGTTAAACCAGTAAATATTTAACACACTTTCAGATCAGTATAATATATTTACGAATTAAGCTTTTCTACTGCTCAATATATTTTATTTGAGGGGTGGGTGTATGCAAATAACTTGGCAATTGCTGATGTAAACAATTGGCATTTCGTTTTCGAGGAAATTTAATTTTAACATGTACGTGACTGATTGTCCAATTTATTTTAAAGCTTTGATGTTAATTATATCAAAATATTAAATAAATGTTATATTTTTTATTAAAATTATATAATAAATTTACCATTTCGGCAGAATAATAGTAATAATAATAAAAGAGAGGGCATATTAAAGATATGCAAACTTTCCAACTATTATTATTTATGCCGGAGCAATCATATTAATGCCCTTTTTTCTCCCTTATTTATTTTCTTGAGTAATTTTTCCCAGTATGTAGCTAAGATTAAATAGGAAGAAAACTACACTTATAAAAAAGTAGTAGAAGTACGAAAATAAAGTGGAACTAATAATACACTGGAATAAATTATGGATGTTGGCAACTCTGTGTTATGGGATGCTTCACTTCGCATCAGTCTATAATAACAAAAGAGGATATCTGTCTGTCTGTCTCTCTATCTGTCTGTCTGTGCATCTATACGTTTAGCCCCTACTGAACGCAGAAGTACAAAATTTGACATACGGATGCTCCGAAGCCTTCCCGAGGGGCTCCTGAAAACAGAATTTCAAAATGTTAATTAGTTCCGGAGATATTAATTAAAATGTAGACCTATGGCTAATCAAAAAGCGATCTCTATGACTGAGAATTCACCGCGATTGTATAAAAATAGATATTTTAACGGAGTTAAAAGCAGAAAAAGTGGAAAATAAATTAGAAATATTAGTCCGATCGTTACGAATTTGGTACCAAATGAAAGGGAAACTTTTTCCGAATCTAAGAGTGCATGCGGCTTATCGATACTACAACTAGATTTTTTAAAATTAACTAAAGTATGAAATTTAGTTGCAACAGGCAGACGACTGTCTGCGATGAAAAAGGAAATGGTTGTAATCAATTAAGATATCACGTTTTTTATAGTGGGGGGAAAAATTGCAATTTTCAAACAGTTTCAAAATTTCATTCACCTTACATTTAAATGAATATTCGGCTTAGACAGCATATTATAAAGCTACTGGTCAATTTTCATGAAAATATATGAATAAACAAAAAAATTACATATTTATTGGAAAAAGATTAAATTTCTTTTATATTTTGCAGTATTTTAAATTGGGATATGCCGTTGAAATTTCGTAGTATTTGGTTTTAATGCCCGATAATTCGATTGTGAATATTTTTGAAAGAGTACAATTATTAGGGAGGGCTTGAGCAAGGGAGGAAAGGGGCAAAAAAAAAAAAAAAAAAAAGAGTTACAGCATTTGAAATTGGTTGTTATAGTTAGATTTTAAGGCAAGGCAAATCGATTGCGGATATTTTCGAGTGTAAAATTATTATTAACGACGGAAATGAAGGGGGGGGAGCGAAGGGTCAAAGATGTAGAAACGGAACGGGAGTTTCGGAGAAAACAACGGAATACCCAGAACACCTTTATTCTTTAATATTTTCAGGGATGGAACACGGGCGCAGAATTCATACCGGAATCCGTTTAAGAAATTTCTCTACCTATAATATCGTTGATTTAAGAAGTAGAAAATTTTCTTACATTGATAGTGGTATGAATTCTGCGCCCGTGTTCCATCCCTGTATTTTGCAGAGTTTCGAATTCCAATTTCTGCTCACATATCGTACTAAGGATTTTTAACGTTATATAGCCCGGAATTATGCAAGTTTCGGAGAAAACCATGGATAAGTCGGACACAAATCTTTCCATAAAAATGTCTATATTAGCTTTGTATCTCAGTATCTAATTAACATAATTTTATAAGTAGTATATCATTTAAAAAGTTATTTGAATTAGAACTGATGAGTATACCTTGCACATCTCTGTCGCCAGAGGGCGCTTTGATATTTTAATAATTCAATATCTGAAATTCTAATTATGCTTTATTTATAACACATCTTTTGAAATACTGCGGACTTTTAAACTGATATAACCCGTTAAATTCTGTACGGGAGTTTCAGAGAAAACTACAAAAAAAAAAAAAAAAAAAAAAAAAAAACAGAACACCTTTATTAGAATATATCCAATTCTAATTATGATGTATGCTTTCAAATTCCGATACTCCGTTCACATTTCGTATTAAGGATTTTTAACACGCAAGTTTAAAAAAAAACCACGAAAAAATCAAACACAAATTTTGTTATAACAATGCTTGTATTACCTTTGTATCTCAGCTTCTAATTAACATAATTACATAGGTAAAATATCATTTTAAAAGTCTTTTAAACTGAAATTGAGGAGTATACTGCAAGTCTCTGTCGCCAGAGGGCGCTTTGACATTTTAATAAATCAATTTCTCAAATTCTAATTATCAATAAATTACTTACAGGGAGAAGATTGGGAGACCGTAGGCCCCACCGGGTTGCGGATTTGCCACGATAAGAATTTTCAAGTCCTTTATATAGTGAGCAAATAAGTTATTTCAAATCATGAAACGTAAAGCGGCGCCTTAGTCGCCACAGAGCGAAAATTTGCTACAGTTAAAATTTTCAAATCTATTTGCGATAGGATCGTGGAAGCTGTTGTACGTTCTAAAACGGGGATAAGGTGTCGCAGACGCTACCGAGATGGACTTTGCTAAAGTCAGAATTTTGAAAGATGGTAACACGGTGAGCGAACAGGCTGTTTCAGATATTGAAACTGGAAGAGAGCGCCGCAGGCGCTTCCGAGAGGGAATTTACTGTGATTAAATTTTTCAATAAAGCTATTTCCACTGTATGTCAATAAGCTGTTTTAAGACCTGAAACGGGGAAAGGCGCCACCGAGCGGGAGTTTCGTAAAGTCGGATTTTTCAAGGATCTCGAACCAGCTGGTCGCCGAAGGCGGCTAATCTTTAATAAAATAATGTATCAAAAACAAGGTATTGTAAGAAACTTTTTTACAGATAAGTTTAAAACTTGTTGCGTTTTTAAAAATAATTTTATAATTCTCATTAGATAATAGAAAAATCCCTAGAAAAGAGACTTAAAAAAAATCCTCCCCCTACGCCAAAAGCACAGCTAAAAATCCCTACATATGACAACAAACACTGATTGCAACGCAGGCATACATGATGACCGCATTAGCAATAATTTTACAAAATGATTAACATTTCCATTCTGAAAAATTATGCAAGCAGACATTTTCATAAAAAAAGTTTTTCAATAATGTTGACGGTGTGAATAAAGATTTAATTTGCAAAAATTTAAATTTTATTCATAAAGATATTCGGTATTTTTAATTTGGTTTATTCCAGAAGAGTCTTTAAATAAGGCAAGGAGCGTTGTAATTTTTCTCTTTTTTCATAATATTCTGGCTCATACTTTTGAAAAATTTTATAAAACTTATTTTACAACACCCATTGCTGTTAATAGTTTCCTTAAAACAATTTATTTTATAATTATCATCTAAAACTACGATCCAATGTAAGTTGAATAGATTAAAGTAAATAAAAGGTAATATTATTGAACCAAAAAATTCTTTCCCTTTCTTTATAAAATCTGTTATGTATTATTTGCGAATTGTGCTGTAAAATGCAAAGTATACATGGTGATTCAATGGTGAAGGGACAAACTTGGAGGCAAAAATCATCAGCAGGATTCAAAATTATACAGGATCTCGTGGCCGCAAATGTTATTTTAAACCTTTAACAACAAAATGTTTTTGGTTATTGTTTAATAATAAAATCTGAATAGGGGCGGGGCTCTCGAATATTGTTTTTTTTTTTTTTAGTTTTTACATGCTAATGCTTACCTAGTACATACTAATAATTCTGTTTCTGTCGATGAAATTTATCACACTGATTGCATTGATATGAACATAGTGTATGATTTTGTGAAATAATGAAGCATACAAATTTACACAGCAGGTGGAGTTAACTGGATTTTATTGTTAAAAAACAACCAAAAACACCCAGTTCTTAGACGGTTAAAATGGCATTTGTGGTAATATTTTCCTACACATTTCTGAATCCTGGTGATGTAGTCCACCTCCCCTCAGAGTTTATCTCATGGTCATTGAATCACCTTGTATATATATATATATATATATATATATATCTGTGTTATCTGTGTGTGGGTATTGCACATGATTTTATGCCATTGTATAAATATCATCATATTGAATAGAAAACAGCACTAGTAGGCGGAGTCACTGTAATAAATTATGCTATTGAATTATGAAAAAGGTTCTTAAATTTTACAAATAATGTTAAAATCCAACTTTTTAAAAAGAACCATAGCCACCTAAACACGATGCCTTCCACGAGGCTCGGAAACTTAGTGGTATACAGCGCCACCTGGTACAGATTGCGTGTTTTTTTTATTCAACAGCCCAGCCACCAGAAATTTTTTAAAGTGAGATTTTATATACATGAAAGCATACTTGCCAACACCCTAATTAATATTCCGTAGTATTGTTAGCCCCGCCCTTTTTTTCACACCAATCAATTTTTAGAGTAATATTCTACAAATGCAATTACGATTAAATAAGTAGAAAAATATTCTAAAAAGTACTGGTGTGAAAAAGAAGGCGGGGCTAACAATACTACGAAATCAATGTAACATTTAAAATAAGATAATGAATACAAAATTTTTTAAAAACATTAAAAATACAATTTAATTAAAAACATTAAAATACACGACAGACGTTTCGGCTAGAACACTAGCCCTCCTCAGTGCCAAACATACAAGCAAAACATTTACAAAAAATTCATAACACATCAAAACAAGATTATATATTCAGGAGGAATAGCTTTGGCCTCGTTCAAGGCAGAATGTTGCATTTTAGTAAAAGCGCCCTCTAGAAAAATACGGGATTCATATAAATTTACATTAGAGGCTAGAATTTTAAAGTTATCAAAATCAGGAATATGATCAATATTGAGGGAATGGATTACGAGTTTCGATCTTATATCACCTGTTTTATATGAGCGTTTATTTTCCTTTAATCTAATTTCACATGTTCTGCCAATTTCACAGATATATGTACAATTACAATTTTTACAGGGGATACAATAGATTATACCTAGGCGTTTAAGGAGGGGGGGGGGGGGGCAGCGGGTTTAAAGTTTGAGAGAAAGTTACTAATACGGAGTTGAGGATTAAAGCTAGTAGAGATATTAACTGTTCTAAGTAATATAGAGATACTTTCAGAAATACCTTTATAATAAGGGATAGTCGTACGATAAGTGGAATTTTTAAATTTAGGATGAACTGATTTATATGAAAAATATAACTTTTCTTTATAAATTCTTTTAATAAAACGAGGGGTGTAACCATTATTTTTTAAATCAGAAAAAATTTTGGATATTATTAATATTTTCAGGTAGCGAAAAGGTACTAAGCTGGCAGCTATGCTTCCTATTTAACCGTAATTGCATTTACAGAAATTTACTTTACAAAAAGAGTGATCTGGAGAAAAGGGCAGGTACGAACAATACTGCAAAATATTAATTAGAATGGTCCATTCCAGATTTTCTTCTGTTTTAATAGATAAAAGAAAAATTGACACCGGAAATATTTGTTGGTTGATTTTCTTTATTAACATTTACTCTTCACATCATTTGTCGATCTTTTTCTGTTGATACGTTACTCAAGTTAAAGCGACTTTAGTTCGCTTGTGAAATGCTTAATAAAGGTGATTCGCATGCAAGCATAATAATTATTGTTTAGGGGCAAATTGATTTCAGAGTTGACTTTTCAGAAGAATGTGTCAGTTGCTAGTTTTTCACACGCGGAAAGCTTCAAATGTTTACGTAATGATTGCTACTTACATGATGCCAATGCCACTTCACATATAAGATAGTTTTTTATATTATATTTTATAGAAGTTTTATATTAGGCTGCAAAATTTGTCACTCATTTCAATGTTAAATTTCTGTCAATGCCATTAAATTATGCTTAGAATATTAGCATTAGCATTTTGGTTTTATTTAAGTTAAAAAATCTGTTACTCATTATAATGTGAAATTTCTGTTCATACAATCAAATCAAACGAACTTTGAAATATTAATACAAAGTAAATGTTTAGTTTTTTCTAAGTTTAAAAAAGTGTATTTTCCCAATAAAATTGTTATTTTTAACTGATTTCCACAAAGGAAGTTATAAAATTCACAATGTACTTTTTTTACACACTTAAAAAAAAAAAAAAAAAAAGTCACTAGAGTTCATGTTATTACATCTCATTTTGAACGGCTTGAATGCTTCAGTCCAAATTTAATGCACTCAGTTCTTATCTTTACATGAAAATCAGTGGTTTTGCGAGTGGGAGGGAAGATGGTCAACCGCTAAAGAAGTTGAGAGAAAAAACACGCTTTTAAAAAATAGTGTTCTCTTCATTGGCCAAGATTCTCTTCTATAAATTATGAGCTCTCTACACTTTAGAATAATAAAAAAAAAAAAAAAAAAAAAAAAACGAAGCAGGGGATATATTTAAAATCAATCCCAAAAGGAATTCTCAGTGGAAACTTAAGTATTTAAATGCTTGGAATTACAAGGAATGTTTTAATCGCTAATTACCTATTTTCTTGAAAAAAAAAAAAAAAAAAAAAAAATTACTGGCATAAAGTTTAATCCAGACTTTTGTTACAGGAATTCTATGCGTAGCATGATAGTAGAAAAGCTACAAAAAGCTGCTAAAAACGAATTCATATCTGCAATAACAACTCCAAATAAATGTCCCACTGCCGATTCTGATTATGATTTTCCGCAATAGTTATTAAGGGGAGATATTTTAATATATTTATTTCAATGCTAGTTTCATATAATCATATATTGGAATACGATTTCAATTTAATTTTATCGTTTGTGAAATAATGAAGCACACAAATTTACACTGCAGGTGGAGTTAACTGGATTTTATTGTTAAAAAACAACCAAAAACACCCAGTTCTTAGACGGTTAAAATGGCATTTGTGGTAATATTTTCCTACACATTTCTGAATCCTGGTGATGTAGTCCACCTCCCCTCAGAGTTTATCTCATGGTCATTGAATCACCTTGTATATATATATATATATATATATCTGTGTTATCTGTGTGTGGGTATTGCACATTATTTTATGCCATTGTATAAATATCATCACATTGAATAGAAAACAGCACTAGTAGGCGGAGTCACTGTAATAAATCATGCTATTGAATTATGAAAAAGGTTCTTAAATTTTACAAATAATGTTAAAATCCAACTTTTTAAAAAGAACCATAGCCACCTAAACACGATGCCTTCCACGAGGCTCGGAAACTTGGTGGTAGACAGCGCCACCTGGTACAGATTGCGTGTTTTTTTTATTCAACAGCCAAGCCACCAGAAATTTTTTAAAGTGAGATTTTATATACATGAAAGCATACTTGCCAACACCCTAATTAATATTCCGTAGTATTGTTAGCCCCGCCCTTTTTTTCACACCAATCAATTTTTAGAGTAATATTCTACAAATGCAATTACGATTAAATAAGTAGAAAAATATTCTAAAAAGTACTGGTGTGAAAAAGAAGGCGGGGCTAACAATACTACGAAATCAATGTAACATTTAAAATAAGATAATGAATACAAAAATTTTTAAAAACTTTAAAAATACAATTTAATTAAAAACATTAAAATACACGACAGACGTTTCGGCTAGAACACTAGCCCTCCTCAGTGTCAAACATACAAGCAAAACATTTACAAAAAATTCATAACACATCAAAACAAGATTATATATTCAGGAGGAATAGCTTTGGCCTCGTTCAAGGCAGAATGTTGCATTTTAGTAAAAGCGCCCTCTAGAAAAATACGGGATTCATATAAATTTACATTAGAGGCTAGAATTTTAAAGTTATCAAAATCAGGAATATGATCAATATTGAGGGAATGGATTACGAGTTTCGATCTTATATCACCTGTTTTATATGAGCGTTTATTTTCCTTTAATCTAATTTCACATGTTCTGCCAATTTCACAGATATATGTACAATTACAATTTTTACAGGGGATACAATAGATTATACCTAGGCGTTTAAGGGGGGGGGGGCAGCGGGTTTAAAGTTTGAGAGAAATTTACTAATACGGAGTTGAGGATTAAAGCTAGTAGAGATATTAACTGTTCTAAGTAATATAGAGGTACTTTCAGAAATACCTTTATAATAAGGGATAGTCGTACGATAAGTGGAATTTTTAAATTTAGGATGAACTGATTTATATGAAAAATATAACTTTTCTTTATAAATTCTTTTAATAAAACGAGGGGTGTAACCATTATTTTTTAAATCAGAAAAAATTTTGGATATTATTAATATTTTCAGGTAGCGAAAAGGTACTAAGATGGCAGCTATGCTTCCTATTTAACCGTAATTGCATATACAGAAATTTACTTTACAAAAAGAGTGATGTGGAGAAAAGGGCAGGTACGAACAATACTGCAAAATATTAATTAGAATGGTGCATTCCAGATTTTCTTCTGTTTTAATAGATAAAAGAAAAATTGACACCGGAAATATCTGTTGGTTGATTTTTTTTATTAACATTTACTCTTCACATCATTTGTCGATCTTTTTCTGTTGATACGTTACTCAAGTTAAAGCGACTTTAGTTCGCTTGTGAAATGCTTAATAAAGGTGATTCGCATGCAAGCATAATAATTATTGTTTAGGGGCAAATTGATTTCAGAGTTGACTTTTCAGAAGAATGTGTCAGTTGCTAGTTTTTCAAACGCGGAAAGCTTCAAATGTTTACGTAATGATTGCTACTTACATGATGCCAATGCCACTTCACATATAAGATAGTTTTTTATATTATATTTTATAGAAGTTTTATATTAGGCTACAAAATTTGTCACTCATTTCAATGTTAAATTTCTGTCAATGCCATTAAATTATGCTTAGAATATTAGCATTAGCATTTTGGTTTTATTTAAGTTAAAAAATCTGTTACTCATTATAATGTGAAATTTCTGTTCATACAATCAAATCAAACGAACTTTGAAATATTAATACAAAGTAAATGGTTAGTTTTTTCTAAGTTTAAAAAAGTGTATTTTCCCAATAAAATTGTTATTTTTAACTGATTTCCACAAAGGAAGTTATAAAATTCACAATGTACTTTTTTTACACACTTAAAAAAAAAAAAAAAAAAAGTCACTAGAGTTCATGTTATTACATCTCATTTTGAACGGCTTGAATGCTTCAGTCCAAATTTAATGCACTCAGTTCTTATCTTTACATGAAAATCAGTGGTTTTGCGAGTGGGAGGGAAGATGGTCAACCGCTAAAGAAGTTGAGAGAAAAAACACGCTTTTAAAAAATAGTGTTCTCTTCATTGGCCAAGATTCTCTTCTATAAATTATGAGCTCTCTACACTTTAGAATAATAATTAAAAAAAAAAAAAAAAAAAAAAACGAAGCAGGGGATATATTTAAAATCAATCCCAAAAGGAATTCTCACTGGAAACTTAAGTATTTAAATGCTTGGAATTACAAGGAATATTTTAATCGCTAATTACCTATTTTCTTGAAAAAAAAAAAAAAAAAAAAAAATTACTGGCATAAAGTTTAATCCAGATTTTTGTTCCAGGAATTCTATGCGTAGCATGATAGTAGAAAAGCTACAAAAAGCTGCTAAAAACGAATTCATATCTGCAATAACAACTCCAAATAAATGTCCCACTGCCGATTCTATGATTATGATTTTCCGCAATAGTTATTAAGGGGAGATATTTTAATATATTTATTTCAATGGTAGTTTCATATAATCATATATTAGAATACGATTTCAATTTAATTTTATCGTTTGCGAAATAATGAAGCATACAAATTTACACAGCAGGTGGAGTTAACTGGATTTTATTGTTAAAAAACAACCAAAAACACCCAGTTCTTAGACGGTTAAAATGGCATTTGTGGTAATATTTTCCTACACATTTCTGAATCCTGGTGATGTAGTCCACCTCCCCTCAGAGTTTATCTCATGGTCATTGAATCACCTTGTATATATATATCTGTGTTATCTGTGTGTGGGTATTGCACATGATTTTATGCCATTGTATAAATATCATCATATTGAATAGAAAACAGCACTAGTAGGCGGAGTCACTGTAATAAATCATGCTATTGAATTATGAAAAAGGTTCTTAAATTTCACAAATAATGTTAAAATCCAACTTTTTAAAAAGAACCATAGCCACCTAAACACGATGCCTTCCACGAGGCTCGGAAACTTGGTGGTAGACAGCGCCACCTGGTACAGATTGCGTGTTTTTTTTATTCAACAGCCAAGCCACCAGAAATTTTTTAAAGTGAGATTTTATATACATGAAAGCATACTTGCCAACACCCTAATTAATATTCCGTAGTATTGTTAGCCCCGCCCTTTTTTTCACACCAATCAATTTTTAGAGTAATATTCTACAAATGCAATTACGATTAAATAAGTAGAAAAATATTCTAAAAAGTACTGGTGTGAAAAAGAAGGCGGGGCTAACAATACTACGAAATCAATGTAACATTTAAAATAAGATAATGAATACAAAAATTTTTAAAAACTTTAAAAATACAATTTAATTAAAAACATTAAAATACACGACAGACGTTTCGGCTAGAACACTAGCCCTCCTCAGTGTCAAACATACAAGCAAAACATTTACAAAAAATTCATAACACATCAAAACAAGATTATATATTCAGGAGGAATAGCTTTGGCCTCGTTCAAGGCAGAATGTTGCATTTTAGTAAAAGCGCCCTCTAGAAAAATACGGGATTCATATAAATTTACATTAGAGGCTAGAATTTTAAAGTTATCAAAATCAGGAATATGATCAATATTGAGGGAATGGATTACGAGTTTCGATCTTATATCACCTGTTTTATATGAGCGTTTATTTTCCTTTAATCTAATTTCACATGTTCTGCCAATTTCACAGATATATGTACAATTACAATTTTTACAGGGGATACAATAGATTATACCTAGGCGTTTAAGGAGGGGGGGGGGGGCAGCGGGTTTAAAGTTTGAGAGAAAGTTACTAATACGGAGTTGAGGTTTAAAGCTAGTAGAGATATTAACTGTTTTAAGCAACTTAGCGATATTTTCGGAAATACCTAATAAGGGATAGTAGTACGGTGATTAGAATTTTTAACTTTAGGATAAACTGATTTAGATGAAAAACAGAACTCTTCTTTATAAATTCTTTTAATAAAACGAGGGGTAACCATTATTTTTTAAATCAGAAAAAAATTTAGATAGTTCAATATTTAAAAATTCAGAATTACTACAATAATGCTTTGCACGATGTAAAAGAGTACGAATGACTGCAAGTTTATGATATAAAGGATTAGGAGAATTAAAATTAAGATATTGACCAGAGAAGGTAGGTTTTCTATAAACTGAAGTAGAAAAATGTAAAAAATCATTGACTGTTTTATGCATTACATTGATGTCCAGAGAGGGTAGCTCATTATTAATTTCAATTTCAGATGTAAACTGGATATCAGGACATAAAAAGTTAGCAAAATCTAAAATATCAGTAAATAAATATTGCTTAGTAATTATAAAAATGTCATCCACATAAGAAAACAATTAGATGATAAACAAAAAGTGGTAAGATCAAGTACAGTATTTAAATTTAAATTAGTGTCAACATTGAAATTAGGATAAATATCTTGATCAATATCACATGCAAATGATATAGGAATAGAAGTAAAAAGAGATACAATATCTAATGATATAACACAACTAGAGGGGACTTGAACTAATTTTAAAGCATCTAAGAACTGAAAGGCAGAATTTAAACTGTAATTAGGAGAAGTAATAAAGGGTTTTAATAAATTTGATAGAAAACGTGAAAGATTGTCAAGGGACGACTTAGTATAATCAACAATAGGACGAAGGGGGATGTCAGATTTATGGATTTTCGGTAAACCATAAAAGATAGGTGCAGAACCAGTATAACATTTTAATTCAGATGAGAGTGCATGATCAATAGATTTAGACTTTTCAAGTTCACTAATGAGCGAATTAAGTTTGCGTTGGAATGAGGGGGTTAAGTGTTTGTCTAAAAGTTCATAAGTGGAATTATCGTTTAAGAGTTCATATGCTTTTTCAACATAAACAGACTTGTCGAGGATCATAGTAATACGGCCTTTATCAGCACGTGTAATGACAATAGAAGAATCGCTCGCTAAGTTCTTCAAAACTTATATATCAGAATTATAATTTGAAGGAAAACTAAGTTTGTTTTTTAACAATGTTCTTGAAATACTATTGCGGATAGAGTGTTGCGCTTTACAATTGTGTTATGAATTTTCTGTAAATGTTTTGATTGTATGTTTGACATTGAGGAGGGCTAGTGTTCAAGCCGAAACGTCTGTCGCGTATTTTAATGTTTTTAATTAAAATGTATTTTTAAAGTTTTTAAAAAATTTTGTATTCATTATCTCATTTTAAATGTTAGATTGGTTTTAATATATTAGTGAGACGTATAAATTATGTTTAACTTTATTAAAATACTACGGAATATTAATAGTACGTTGGCAAGTATAGATA
The DNA here is from genome assembly GCA_963930645.1 of Salticus scenicus. Classification (NCBI taxonomy): domain Eukaryota; kingdom Metazoa; phylum Arthropoda; class Arachnida; order Araneae; family Salticidae; genus Salticus; species Salticus scenicus. Next base: position 104,281,867 of record OZ005656.1, on the reverse strand, counting down.
AAAGGCAAATAAAATCAAAGAAACGTCGATTATATATATCATATATCACTTCTTAAAATTATTGGTGTCAGTTGAATAAAAAAGTCATGCAATATGTACCAGGTGGAGCTGTCTACCGCTTGAGTTGTTGCCAAGTTTTCGAGCCACGCGGAACGCATCTAGTTTAGGAGGCTATGAAAGAACATAATATAATTAGCATGGATCAATGCTAATGTGTAATATACCCAATTTAAAAATAATACTGATAATAGTTGATTAATAATGAAAGAATCACAAATCTTTAGAATTATTATTATTATTATTATTTATTTTTTTATTTTTTTTTTTTGGAACTGTTATTAAAAATCACTGGGTATATTAAAATAATGTTTCTGCTAGCTTTATCGATATGCGTTTTCCATGAAATAAGGTAAACAAGAACCTTTTCCCGTATTTGAAAAACTATATAATTTAAATACAAAATTCCATTAATGGATCGGGTTGCCGATATACTATATGCTGTTGAGTTACGAAAAAGGTTCTTTGAAACATCCTTAACCCTTCCAGGGGCGGTGGTTGCATATTGCAACTACAAATTTTAATTTAAAATTGCAAAAAACTGTCCCCGGAAATTTTTTTTATGGAATTTTTCCTTTATGACTTACAAGGGAGGGTCCCCAACTGATCAAAAGGTATTTTAACATGTTTTACATCATCTTAAAGGTCTCACTGAGCTGATAACGAAAATATCCATCTTATCGGCAAATGCGCCCCTAGCGTGAGTTATTAGGAACTAAATGCTATAAATTACAGATTCTGCAGTAATGTACTTTGAAGAAATTCCATCATTAAATCAGTTTTGTAATAAATCAGTATTCCAAGTACGACTGTATATATTGTTAGTAAAGTATATTACTGTTTATTAGTTATTTTTTGGCAATAACATATTTGTAAATACTAAACTATATATGAAAAATATTAAAATAGAAAACGCAACAAATGTTAAAAGGAACACCTGTAATTTTTATAGCAACGAATAAAATTAATAATTTATATTACATGTATATATTTCATTATAATTGTTATATTGTATGTAGTAATATAATTATTAATTAAAAAAAATAATTTCTTCTTACTTTTTTTCCGGTTGCTATGGTAATGAATTAAATTTTTTAAATAATTTTCTTTCTATTAATGCATGATAAAACTTATCGTCTGCATTTCAAAAGTAATGCTTTATGGGATGGAAAGAGATATTTCTTCTCTTTTCAACGAAGCAACCAAATTAAAAATGATATCCTCTAAAAATATACTTGCGCATCTTAAACAACAATTAAATAAATTAGATTTATTATCATATTATCAACTATCAAGGACAGAAAATGAACTCTGTAAACGTATATTAACTACCATTAATAGTTTAAATGCAAAAGAAATTTTTAATTTTGATGAAGAAGAAGAATTATATGAATCCCACTGTAATTATGAAGTTGAAGATACTATGAATTTTGCGATTCCCCCATGTGAATAGCCACAATACCGATTATGCCGATGTACAGGATAATCTTTCTGACTACGAGTATTTCACATATGACTACATATGCAAAGTTTCGGATTTTAGTGAAAATCATCCCAGATAGAAATTCTGCTCTATTCAAAACCGATTAAAAAAAATTAGACATCAAACTTACATTTCAAGATTTAGAAAATATCGCGAGAATATTTGTAGTTTGAAAAATACATACCGTCAGATTTCTGAATTTGCCTTTGAATCCTTCAGTGAAACTTGTTCGAAAGAAATCATAATTCATGATCGTAGCTTAAGAAGTTGGGCAATTAATAAAGCACTGGAACTGAAGTATGAATTTTTATTTTTCATTATTTTTTACCAAATTTATAACGTAATAAAAAATAACTCGTTCACCTATTTTTGGCATCATATTTTGATTTTCAGCTTGCTGAACTTTCATGCATCAAAAGGATGGCTACACAGTTTCAAAATTAAGTATGGTATCGTATCAAGGAAAATGATAAAACTCTCTATATTTGAACGAGAGCATGATTTTGATCAAATTGAGTTTGATGATATAGTTTTCCACGTACAGGTGATGGATTTAATTGAAGGTAAAGATGTCAGAAACACTAAACGTGTTTTTGAAATGGAACATATACCAAACAGCCAGACCGTTAACACAGATCAATCTAGTTTTCGGTATTGCCATCTGACTAGTCGTACTTTGTCATTTTCTGGTGAAATAAATACATTGGCTAATACACCAAGCACAAACGCAGGAACACATTCCTATATAATCCAACCTATGATTTCAATGGAAGGTAAACTGCTTTCTCCTCTATTTATTATACTAATAGAAGCAACTGGTGATTCGTTTGGTCCTGTAATCAGGCAACAAATTGACGTAATAAAGCAAGAATGTAAAAACGTTTATGTCACTTGTTCAAAATCTGGCAAATTGAAAGAAAGCACACGTTTGTAAATGGGCTAAAAATTGTTTATATCCAAATATTGAAGCTCGTTCAATTTTGTTAGTAGATTCGTGGGGTGGTCAAATAGATTCTCATCTTTATGATTTGCCTGGCAAAAAAGTTACACACGTTTTTCCAAAGTGTTCATCTTGTTTTATGCAACCATTAGATATAAATTGTTTCCATCGATGCAATGATTTTTTTAAAAGTGTCATCGAATAAGTTTTTCTTACTATTTCATCAATCGATATTCTAGATCGTAAAACAAAAGTCAAAACTCATAGTCTGACTTTAAACCAATTTCAAGCTGATTGCTTTATATGCTTGGTACAAAGGTGGCTTCCTTGTTGAAAAACCAACATATTTTTCTACTTTAAGAGAACTACTGTTTGAATTTCCAAATGTATCTTGTTCCTCTCCAACTTGTCACAATATGTCATTTATTCGCTGCTCACATTCCAGAATAATTTTGTGTTTACAATGTTTTATCACAAAATACCATTAACACTAAATATCATTTATTTGTCTGTAAATACATTTCTTATATGTAAGCTAGTTTTCTCATTTCGTAGTTAATTATATCAAATTATAAGAGTATAATTTATACATAATTAAACTAGATTCATTTTATCTATATACTTGTATATAAAAGAGTAAACTCACTGATTCACTCAATCACTGACTCAACACGACTGTGGCGATCCTATGGGAGATAGAGTCTCAATTTTTGGTGAGCAGGTTCGTTTTAGGACCCTGACGCTCATTAAGACGGGATTTTGCGAAATACCCTATCGTTCCCCCCACCTGGGGGGGGGGGGGCAGCAGGCAAAAACCACCTTTATAGGCATAACTCGGCTCCAAATTACTTCACGGTGAAGAAATTGCAGATGGGGAGACTAGACTTGAATACAAAAAAAGTCATTTTCTGCGATTTTGGAATTTTGGATTTTTAAGGGAGGTAGGGGGTAAAAATGAGATTTTCGGAGGCGCATAAGGCAAAAGCACATTTATAAGTATAACTCGGCTCTAAACTACTTCACAGTGAAGAAATTGCAGATGGGAAGACTAGACTTGAATACGAAAAAAACGTTTTCTGCGATTTTGGAATTTTGGATTTTTAAGGGGGGAAGGGGGTGAAAATGATTTTCGGAGGTGCAGAAGGCAAAAACACCTTTATAAGCATAACTCGGCTCTAAATTACTTCACTGTAAAGAAATTGCAGATGGGGAGACTAGACTTAAGTACAAAAAAATCATTTTCTGTGATTTTGAAATTTTGGATTTTTAAGGGGTAAGAGAGGGGAAAAAAAATTCGGGGGGAAATTTAGCAATGTATGAATTTTCGAGTAAAATTCTAGCAGTAATAGCTCAAAGATATTTAAAAAAAAGAAAAAAAAAAAAAAAAACACCAAACGTCTTCTCGAAGGTATTTGCAAAAACTCATTTTTGATTTCTTCTGATTTTCGATTTTTTTTTTTTTTGGGGGGGGGGGTTGGGGGGGAGTTACGAGGGGCAAATTTGACCCCCCCCCCTTTTAGCGCTAAATTCGTCCGTGGAAATCTATAGGAGCTGAGGTCACAAATTTTAGTGTGTGGCTTATTTATGTGTGTCCAACACCCATTTTAACGGGAATTTGTAAAAGCCCTCCACTTTACCCCTTTGGGGGTGGGGTGGGGAGTAAAAGAGTAAAATCACTGATTCACTGACTCAACACAGCCGTGGCGATTCTATGGGAGATAGATTCGCAAATTTTGGTGAGCACGTTGGTTTTAGAACCCTGACGCCCATTAAGGCGGGATTTTCTGAAATATCCCCCGCTCCCCCTGGGGGGGCAGAAGGCCTTATAAGCATAATTCGGCTCCAAAAAGCTTCACGGTGAAGAAATTGCAGAGAGAGAGACTAGACTTAAGTGCAAGAAAAAGCATTTTCTGCAATTTGAGTTTTGGATTTTTAAGCGGGGGAGGGGGTAAAAACGATTTTCGGAGGCAAATTTAGCAAAATACGATTTTGAAGTAAAACTACCAAATGTATAGAAAATCGCCAAGAGTCTTCTTGAGGATATTTCCAAAAACTTACTTTTGTTTTTTTCCGATTTTCGAAATTGGGGGGGAGGGAGGAGTTACGAGGGGACAAATTCGACCTCATCTTTTAGCGCTAAATTCGTCCGTGGAAATCTATAGGAGTTAATGTCACAAATTTTAGTGTGTGGCTTATTTACGTGTGTCCAACACCTATTGTAACAAGATTTTGCGAAAGCCCCCTTTCAACCCTTGGGAGTAGGGGGAAATAAATACGTTTCGAAGCAAAAATTTGCTTCAAATTATCTCAGTAAGATTAAATTTTATGCGTGGGTTGTTTATGCGTTCCCAGCACGCACTGTAAAGGGATTTTACGAAATTTCTCCCTCCCCCCATTTAAGGGCAGGGGGGGGGGATAAACATGTTTCCAAGCATAAATTTGCTTCAAATTATCTCAGTAAGATTAAATTTTATGCGTAATTTATTTATGCATTCCAAACACGCGCTATAAAGGGATTTTAATAGAACTCTTCTTTATGAATTCTTTTAATAAAACGAGGGGGTAACCAGTATTTTTTAAATCAGAAAAAAATTTAGACAGTTCAATATTTAAAAATTCAGAATTACTACATTAATGCTTTGCACGATGTAAAAGAGTACGAATGACTGCAAGTTTATGATATAAAGGATTCGGAGAATTAAAATTAAGATATTGACAAGAGAAGGTAGGTTTTTCTATAAACTGAAGTAGAAAAATGTAAAAAATCATTGACTGTTTTATGCATTACAAGGATGTCCAGAAAGGGTAGCTCATTATTAATTTCAATTTCAGATGTAAACTGGATATCAGGACATAAAAAGTTAGCAAAATCTAAAATATCAGTAAATAAATATTGCTTAGTAATTATAAAAATGTCATCCACATAAGAAAACAATTAGATGATAAACAAAAAGTGGTAAGATCAAGTACAGTATTTAAATTTAAATTAGTGTCAACATTGAAATTAGGATAAATATCTTGATCAATATCACATGCAAATGATATAGGAATAGAAGTAAAAAGAGATACAATATCTAATGATATAACACAACTAGAGGGGACTTGAATTAATTTTAAAGCATCTAAGAACTGAAAGGCAGAATTTAAACTGTAATTAGGAGAAGTAATAAGGGGTTTTAATAAATTTGATAGAAAACGTGAAAGATTGTCAAGGGACGACTTAGTATAATCAACAATAGGACGAAGGGGGATGTCAGATTTATGGATTTTCGGTAAACCATAAAAGATAGGTGCAGAACCAGTATAACATTTTAATTCAGATGAGAGTGCATGATCAATAGATTTAGACTTTTCAAGTTCACTAATGAGCGAATTAAGTTTGCGTTGGAATGAGGGGGTTAAGTGTTTGTCTAAAAGTTCATAAGTGGAATTATCGTTTAAGAGTTCATATGCTTTTTCAACATAAACAGACTTGTCGAGGATCATAGTAATACGGCCTTTATCAGCACGTGTAATGACAATAGAAGAATCGCTCGCTAAGTTCTTCAAAACTTATATATCAGAATTATAATTTGAAGGAAAACTAAGTTTGTTTTTTAACAATGTTCTTGAAATACTATTGCGGATAGAGTGTTGCGCTTTACAATTGTGTTATGAATTTTCTGTAAATGTTTTGATTGTATGTTTGACATTGAGGAGGGCTAGTGTTCAAGCCGAAACGTCTGTCGCGTATTTTAATGTTTTTAATTAAAATGTATTTTTAAAGTTTTTAAAAAATTTTGTATTCAATATCTCATTTTAAATGTTAGATTGGTTTTAATATATTAGTGAGACGGATAAATTATGTTTAACTTTATTAAAATTCTACGGAATATTAATAGTACGTTGGCAAGTATAGATAAAAGGCAAATAAAATCAAAGAAACGTCGATTATATATATCATATATCACTTCTTAAAATTATTGGTGTCAGTTGAATAAAAAAGTCATGCAATATGTACCAGGTGGAGCTGTCTACCGCTTGAGTTGTTGCCAAGTTTTCGAGCCACACGGAACGCATCTAGTTTAGGAGGCTATGAAAGAACATAATATAATTAGCATGGATCAATGCTAATGTGTAATATACCCAATTTAAAAATAATACTGATAATAGTTGATTAATAATGAAAGAATCACAAATCTTTAGAATTATTATTATTATTATTATTTATTTATTTATTTTTTTTTTTTTGGAACTGTTATTAAAAATCACTGTGTATATTAAAATAATGTTTCTGCTAGCTTTATCGATATGCGTTTTCCATGAAATAAGGTAAACAAGAACCTTTTCCCGCATTTGAAAAACTATATAATTTAAATACAAAATTCCATTAATGGATCGGGTTGCCGATATACTATATGCTGTTGAGTTACGAAAAAGGTTCTTTGAAACATCCTTAACCCTTCCAGGGGCGGTGGTTGCATATTGCAACTACAAATTTTAATTTAAAATTGCAAAAAACTGTCCCCGGAAATTTTTTTTATGGAATTTTTCCTTTATGACTTACAAGGGAGGGTCCCCAACTGATCAAAAGGTATTTTAACATGTTTTACATCATCTTAAAGGTCTCACTGAGCTGATAACGAAAATATCCATCTTATCGGCAAATGCGCCCCTAGCGTGAGTTATTAGGAACTAAATGCTATAAATTACAGATTCTGCAGTAATGTACTTTGAAGAAATTCCATCATTAAATCAGTTTTGTAATAAATCAGTATTCCAAGTACGACTGTATATATTGTTAGTAAAGTATATTACTGTTTATTAGTTATTTTTTGGCAATAACATATTTGTAAATACTAAACTATATATGAAAAATATTAAAATAGAAAACGCAACAAATGTTAAAAGGAACACCTGTAATTTTTATAGCAACGAATAAAATTAATAATTTATATTACATGTATATATTTCATTATAATTGTTATATTGTATGTAGTAATATAATTATTAATTAAAAAAATTAATTTCTTCTTACTTTTTTTCCGGTTGCTATGGTAATGAATTAAATTTTTTAAATAATTTTCTTTCTATTAATGCATGATAAAACTTATCGTCTGCATTTCAAAAGTAATGCTTTATGGGATGGAAAGAGATATTTCTTCTCTTTTCAACGAAGCAACCAAATTAAAAATGATATCCTCTAAAAATATACTTGCGCATCTTAAACAACAATTAAATAAATTAGATTTATTATCATATTATCAACTATCAAGGACAGAAAATGAACTCTGTAAACGTATATTAACTACCATTAATAGTTTAAATGCAAAAGAAATTTTTAATTTTGATGAAGAAGAAGAATTATATGAATCCCACTGTAATTATGAAGTTGAAGATACTATGAATTTTGCGATTCCCCCATGTGAATAGCCACAATACCGATTATGCCGATGTACAGGATAATCTTTCTGACTACGAGTATTTCACATATGACTACATATGCAAAGTTTCGGATTTTAGTGAAAATCATCCCAGATAGAAATTCTGCTCTATTCAAAACCGATTAAAAAAAATTAGACATCAAACTTACATTTCAAGATTTAGAAAATATCGCGAGAATATTTGTAGTTTGAAAAATACATACCGTCAGATTTCTGAATTTGCCTTTGAATCCTTCAGTGAAACTTGTTCGAAAGAAATCATAATTCATGATCGTAGCTTAAGAAGTTGGGCAATTAATAAAGCACTGGAACTGAAGTATGAATTTTTATTTTTCATTATTTTTTACCAAATTTATAACGTAATAAAAAATAACTCGTTCACCTATTTTTGGCATCATATTTTGATTTTCAGCTTGCTGAACTTTCATGCATCAAAAGGATGGCTACACAGTTTCAAAATTAAGTATGGTATCGTATCAAGGAAAATGATAAAACTCTCTATATTTGAACGAGAGCATGATTTTGATCAAATTGAGTTTGATGATATAGTTTTCAACGTACAGTTGATGGATTTAATTGAAGGTAAAGATGTCAGAAACACTAAACGTGTTTTTGAAATGGAACATATACCAAACAGCCAGACCGTTAACACAGATCAATCTAGTTTTCGGTATTGCCATCTGACTAGTCGTACTTTGTCATTTTCTGGTGAAATAAATACATTGGCTAATACACCAAGCACAAACGCAGGAACACATTCCTATATAATCCAACCTATGATTTCAATGGAAGGTAAACTGCTTTCTCCTCTATTTATTATACTAATAGAAGCAACTGGTGATTCGTTTGGTCCTGTAATCAGGCAACAAATTGACGTAATAAAGCAAGAATGTAAAAACGTTTATGTCACTTGTTCAAAATCTGGCAAATTGAGAGAAAGCACACGTTTGTAAATGGGCTAAAAATTGTTTATATCCAAATATTGAAGCTCGTTCAATTTTGTTAGTAGATTCGTGGGGTGGTCAAATAGATTCTCATCTTTATGATTTGCCTGGCAAAAAAGTTACACACGTTTTTCCAAAGTGTTCATCTTGTTTTATGCAACCATTAGATATAAATTGTTTCTATCGATGGAATGATTTTTTTAAAAGTGTCATCGAATAAGTTTTTCTTACTATTTCATCAATCGATATTCTAGATCGTAAAACAAAAGTCAAAACTCATAGTCTGACTTTAAACCAATTTCAAGCTGATTGCTTTATATGCTTAGTACAAAGGTGGCTTCCTTGTTGAAAAACCAACATATTTTTCTACTTTAAGAGAACTACTGTTTGAATTTCCAAATGTATCTTGTTCCTCTCCAACTTGTCACAATATGTCATTTATTCGCTGCTCACATTCCAGAATAATTTTGTGTTTACAATGTTTTATCACAAAATACCATTAACACTAAATATCATTTATTTGTCTGTAAATACATTTCTTATATGTAAGCTAGTTTTCTCATTTCGTAGTTAATTATATCAAATTATAAGAGTATAATTTATAAATAATTAAACTAGATTCATTTTATCTATATACTTGTATATAAAAGAGTAAACTCACTGATTCACTCAATCACTGACTCAACACGACTGTGGCGATCCTATGGGAGATAGAGTCACAATTTTTGGTGAGCAGGTTCGTTTTAGGAACCTGACGCTCATTAAGACGGGATTTTGCGAAATACCCTATCGTTCCCCCCACCTGGGGGGGGGCAGCAGGCAAAAACCACCTTTATAGGCATAACTCGGCTCCAAATTACTTCACGGTGAAGAAATTGCAGATGGGGAGACTAGACTTGAATACAAAAAAAGTCATTTTCTGCGATTTTGGAATTTTGGATTTTTAAGGGAGGTAGGGGGTAAAAATGAGATTTTCGGAGGCGCATAAGGCAAAAGCACATTTATAAGTATAACTCGGCTCTAAATTATTTCACAGTGAAGAAATTGCAGATGGGAAGACTAGACTTGAATACGAAAAAAACGTTTTCTGCGATTTTGGAATTTTGGATTTTTAAGGGGGGAAGGGGGTGAAAATGATTTTCGGAGGTGCAGAAGGCAAAAACACCTTTATAAGCATAACTCGGCTCTAAATTACTTCACTGTAAAGAAATTGCAGATGGGGAGACTAGACTTAAGTACAAAAAAATCATTTTCTGTGATTTTGAAATTTTGGATTTTTAAGGGGTAAGAGAGGGGAAAAAAATTCGGGGGGAAATTTAGCAATGTATGAATTTTCGAGTAAAATTCTAGCAGTAATAGCTCAAAGATATTTTAAAAAAAAGAAAAAAAAAAAAACACCAAACGTCTTCTCGAAAGTATTTGCAAAAACTCATTTTTGATTTCTTCTGATTTTCGATTTTTTTTTTTTTTTGGGGGGGGGGTTGGGGTGGAGTTACGAGGGGCAAATTTGACCCCCCCCCTTTTAGCGCTAAATTCGTCCGTGGAAATCTATAGGAGCTGAGGTCACAAATTTTAGTGTGTGGCTTATTTATGTGTGTCCAACACCCATTTTAACGGGAATTTGTAAAAGCCCTCCACTTTACCCCTTTGGGGGTGGGGTGGGGAGTAAAAGAGTAAAATCACTGATTCACTGACTCAACACAGCCGTGGCGATTCTATGGGAGATAGATTCGCAAATTTTGGTGAGCACGTTGGTTTTAGAACCCTGACGCCCATTAAGGCGGGATTTTCTGAAATATCCCCCGCTCCCCCTGGGGGGGCAGAAGGCCTTATAAGCATAATTCGGCTCCAAAAAGCTTCACGGTGAAGAAATTGCAGAGAGAGAAACTAGACTTAAGTGCAAGAAAAAGCATTTTCTGCAATTTGTGTTTTGGATTTTTAAGCGGGGGAGGGGGTAAAAACGATTTTCGGAGGAAAATTTAGCAAAATACGATTTTGAAGTAAAACTACCAAATGTATAGAAAATCGCCAAGAGTCTTCTTGAGGATATTTCCAAAAACTTACTTTTGTTTTTTTCCGATTTTCGAAATTGGGGGGGAGGGGGGATTTACGAGGGGACAAATTCGACCTCATCTTTTAGCGCTAAATTCGTCCGTGGAAATCTATAGGAGTTAATGTCACAAATTTTAGTGTGTGGCTTATTTACGTGTGTCCAACACCTATTGTAACAAGATTTTGCGAAAGCCCCCTTTCAACCCTTGGGAGTAGGGGGAAATAAATACGTTTCGAAGCAAAAATTTGCTTCAAATTATCTCAGTAAGATTAAATTTTATGCGTGGGTTGTTTATGCGTTCCCAGCACGCACTGTAAAGGGATTTTACGAAATTTCTCCCTCCCCCCATTTAAGGGCAGGGGGGGGGGGGATAAACATGTTTCCAAGCATAAATTTGCTTCAAATTATCTCAGTAAGATTAAATTTTATGCGTAATTTATTTATGCATTCCAAACACGCGCTATAAAGGGATTTTACGAAATTTCTCCCTCCCCCCTTTAAGGACAGGGGGGGGGGGGGTAATAAATACGCTTCCAAGCATAACTTTGCTTAAAATTATCTCGGTAAGATTAAATTTTATGTGTAGGTTGTTTATGCGTTCCCAACACGCACTATAAAGTGATTTTACGAAATTTCTCCCTCTCCCCCTTTAGGGGCGGGCAGGGGGTAAAAACACGCTTATGAGAGTTACTGTGCTCCATATTATCTTAGGATAGCGATTTTTTTATCTGTAGATTGGTTATGCGTACTCAAGACACACACTGCAAAGGAATCTTGTAAAATTCCACCATATCCCCCTTGGGGAGGGGAATCATTTTTCCATGCGCAATCTGCTTTGAACTACCTTAGTCGATTTTTTATGCTTGGGCTGGTTATGCTTTCCCAACAAGCATTATAAAGGGATTTCGTGAAATTTCCTCTTTCCTCCATTTAAAGGCGGGTGGGTGGGGTGGGGGGCAAAAACACGTTTTAAAAAGTAACTCTGCTTCAAATTATCTCAGGAAAGCGATTTTTTGATATGTCGATTGGTTATGCGTATTCAACACACACAAACTACAAAGGGATTATTTGCAATACCGTGTTATCCCCTTCCCCCTTTTGAGGGTTGGTGGGTAAAAACATGTTTCCACACGTAACTTTGTTCAAAATTATCATAGAATGGCAATTTTTGATGTGTGGACTGCTTATACGTATTCAACACACACTACAAAGTAATTTTGTGAAATTACAGTCTTCCGCCCCATAGGAGGCGAGGGGGCAAAAACATGTATTCATGCGTAACTCTGCAGTAAATTATCTTAGGAAGGACCTTTTTGATGTGTGGGTCAGTTACATATACCTAACTGATAATATAAGTGATTTTTCAAAATTTCCTTCCCCTTTTTCCCTTTAAGAATGAGGTTAAAAAAACACAGGGGGTGGGGCTGAAAAACATGTTTTAAAACATAACTCTGCCTCAAATAATCTCAGGATCTCAATTTTTATTGTGTTGGTTATGTACGTGTATGCAGCATGAACTATAAAGGGATTTTGCAAAATTACTCGTACCCTCCTCTTAGGGGTGGGCGGGGGGAAAAAACACGTTTTCAAGCTTAATCGTGCTCCAAATTACGTTTGAATGGCAAATTCTGGTGTGTGGGTATTGATTACATGTATTTAATATGCACTTTGATGTGATTTAGCAAATCTTCCCACTTTACCCGCGAGGTATGGGGAGTAAAATGCAGGCAAGGCGCTACCGAAGGCATTGTTTCTCCATACTAGAAGTGGGGCGTATGGGAAAACCGCTACCGAAGGTAGCGAGAACTTTAACTCAGATTTTGACTGATTTCAATGATTTTTTTTTTTAATTATTATTTTGATACGGTATTTTGAGAAATCATTTCGATATAATGACCAGCGAAGCGGACAAAGCCTGCTAGTATAATAATAAAAGTAAGAAATAAACCAAACATTTGAAAATTTCTTATTAAGAATAATTAAAGATATTTCTTTCCAACATTATTTTTTTAAATATTTTTCATGTATACTTTAGTACTTAAAAATTTAATGTTGCTAAAAAATAAATAATAAACAGTAAAATACTTTACTAACAATATATACAGTCGTATTTAGAATAATAATTTATTACAAAGCTGATTATAATGATAGAAACTCTTCAAAGTACATTACTACGGAATCTGTAATTTACTTAGTTCCTAATAACTTACGCTAGACGGCGTATTTGCCGATAAGATGGATATTTTTTATATCAGTTCAGTTAGACCTTTAAGAGGATATATAACATGTTAAGATACCTTTTGAACAGTTGGTGACCCTCCCTTTTTGGACAATAACTTCATTTATTTCTTGTCTTTTAATATTCTTGGTCCTTTCTGGTGGCTGTTGCTTTAAATTGCGAAAGTTTTTTCCTTTTGAAAGGGTTAAAATCTGTTCATCGTCAGACAAGCCAACATTTTAATTATTCTGGAGCACTGTCAGAACCCGCCTTTTTTTCACACCACCAGATTGTAGTAATCTTAACTGTGTAATCGTAATGATTACAATCGATTACAAAAAAGTATGCAACCGCATTGTAATCGTAATTATCAAATTTCCTTTTGAAATAATCGCTAATTTTTCATAATCACAAAACTCCACTCCGATTATAAGCGAAATCTAATCGTATACATTATTTGCGAACAGTGCAATGAAAAGCAAAGTATACATAGTGATTCAATGGTCACGGAACAAACTTGGAGATAGAGAGCATCACAAGGATTCAAACTTATATAGGATCTCGGATCCAAAATTGTATAGGATCCCGTATAATCCGTATCGAGATGCTATGTAATAGTAATTTTCCTGTGGGATAGATTTATACCACATCCCCCTCCCTCCTTCTTTATCATTTCCCATTCAATTCCCATGCCGTTTTTTATAAAACTTTCTATCTTCACAAACATATTTTAGTATTTTTTAAACTCGTCAAATCATCCTTTTGTCCAGATGAGTTCACACTCCCCTTACCCCTCCATGAAATTGTAGTGAGTATCCGTTAAGCTGTATTTTTGAAGAAGTTTTGAAGATTCAATTAAATGGTAGATGGCATGGGATAATGTCATTCGCGAAAAAAGGAGATGAAAAGGGAGAAAACAAGAAATATTATTTTTGCGCTTTGTGGTCTTATTCTTATCTCATCACCTATAGTCTAACCACGTGTCCTAAAACTAGCGGTGAGGATGAGTCCAAAGGTTTAGAGGGGGCCAAATTGATCGACAGATTGGGATTTGAAAAACATCCTGTCATTCGACGCTCTCTTATCGTCTATTTTCTCTGAATCAGATGACTATCACCCCTATTTTAACGCTGGACTTGTTGAGTCAGAAATTGCGCAGAGGCTTCCATGGTCAGAAGAAAGGTGGTTGAAGAATACATTATGTTTTTATAATCGGAGGATGCAAACATACATTACAAATGAAAAAATTATGAATGAAATTGTGCAATGCAATTTGCTAGCACCATATTTCGCTTTTTCGTGCATTTTTTTTTTTTTTTTCAAATTTACTTTTCAAACAATGACCAAAAATTCTTTTTAAAATATCCAAATTTATCTTTACGATCTTGCATTTGACTATATTGAAAAAACTGCAAATTATCTCAAATATCTCTGCAAATTGTATGATTAGAAGTCCGTATATCAACTAAGACAAAATGAAATTTGAACCTCCATATGCAGATGAGTTAAATTCAAATTGTATTTATTAATTAGATATGCATCACTCTCATTGTATAAATAATAATTTTTATGATATTACATATTTAAAATTTTTACTTTCCGAGCATTACATGTAAGGAAACTATTGTAGTCACGATTTGTGAAATGGATTTTGCATCTCGCATAGCCCAAAAAAGAATAGTCATAAATGTTACAAATTTATATTTTGGACTATCATGTCTAGTAGTACACCTCACACTTTGGTTTTGACGCGAGCTTCCGTTTTCGAGATATCCACGATTTTACATGAATTTCCGTGATGTACAGTCGGTAACAAAAATCTCCGAACACTAGCAAAAATTCCTATATAAAAAAAGTACACATAATACAGTTTGGTTAAATAAATCCTTGTCGACTCCTATTTTTAGACTGACTTAGAACAGGATTGGACAAGGATTTATTCAACAAAACTGTACTAAGTGTACTTTTTTTATATAGGAATTTTTGCTAGTGTTCGGAGACTTTTGTTACCGACTGTATGTATGTGTGCTAGTGAACACGATAGCCTCTAAAAGATTCGTTTGAATGAGCTGAAATTTGGTATGCACGTTATAGGTCACCGTAACACGAACTGTGTAGATTTTGGTAAATCTAGTGCGTATAGTTTTTTTTTTTTTTTTTTTTTTTTTTTTTTCCCAGGAACACAATACAAAATTCTTTATTATTATGGCTTATGGGCTGAAATTATTTGAAGTACGATAGCGTTTTAAGGACCTTGCAGACACTAGCGACCGAAGCAGAGAGGAAAAGTCATAAATTATCCATTGTCGGAAAGTGACCCTTGAACTTTTGCACATGTTTACAATGATAGACACTGCTTTTTATTGCTCGTTTAGGAATTTTGTAAAAGAGAACCAAGTTCCCCATACAAATTTTTGCCGTAGGAGGTTTGTCAGAGGCGACTTTCCATGCTCATGGCATCTCAAATCACACATCGAAGGGATTTGAATTGAACCCGCCTTGCCGCGTTGAAGTCGCTTGTGTTTGAAGGTCCTTATATGCCTTATCCGATTTTATATGCTTTTGGGAAATTTTCTTTTAAAAAATTGCATTGAATATAAATCGGTAAAGGTTAAAAATGTCGGCAATGCGATAAAACCACAACAAATTACGGCAAAAAAATAATAAATAATAATAATAAAACTAAAATATATATATATTTTTAACAAATAAATAAAAATAAATAAATAAACAAATAATAATAATAATTATTATTATTATTATAATAAATGTTTCGTCTTTTTTTTTTTTTTTTTTAAGATAAATGTGGCAACTCTTCGTAACGACGAAGTAAAAGACGAAGTAAAAAAATAGTAAAAACGAAGAGACCCTTCACTCACAGTTTGCTATCGTTGACAACTGGCGTGCTCATAGAAAAATGCAAGCACCCAAAAGGGCGTAACGCTGTACGAACTAGTTTCCAGCCAGTCTTCGTTATTATTATGTTGATTTGAATCAATGTGTTGGTTTGAATAAATAAAAGAAACATACATTCTGCAAATAATTTTTAAATATTTCTCTATTCTTGTTTATTTATTTAATAAACGTTGTCATGGTCAAAAGTGTAGAAAAGAAATAATTGTTAACCAAAAATATTTAACTCCTAGAAAAATAGAAACCATCAATCACTTACCGTTTACAGTACTTAAAACGAACGGTTAAAATTATTCTTAAGTAGAAATAGGGCTTTTTTCGTCATTAAAAGATTTCTCTATGCAATTGAATTATTAGATGAATTGACAGCAAAATTAGAATGAAAATTACAATTAACTATCCGCGTTTGTAATGATCGATAGATGGCGCTTTTTCAGCTTTTGTTGTTAGTAAGTATAATAGCCACGTGTATTTATTATTGTTCTTTTTGTTATTCTACTTAATATTCGTACTATAACTTCTCCGTCATTACATATGGAAAATTGATTGCTTTTGGAAAAAAATATTTCAGTTTATTCAAAGTTCGATCGGAAGTAGATTTTTAACTGAAGTTGAACAAATATTAATTTCAAATCATCTGGTTAATTTTTTACTTCAATTAGCCGAAGCAACTGAAATTTTAAATTTGTCATTTGGAAATAAATGGAAGCTTAATTCTGTATTTCTTGATCCTTTGGAGTTACACTGGAGCACACAACAGTATGTGTTATCTTTTTTACCAGATTTATTCATTTTTATTCAATAAATATATGTGAAACTAAACATCGGCAAGCAATGGCGGCTTAATAAAAACCGATAGAAAGCATGTTAATTGTAATTTCACCTTAGCCCACCAGAGGGCGAGCATTTCATTACAATCGCGGATAATTTAAATATAAAACGAAAAAATGATTTTGTGTCACTAGCAATGCAGCAAGATGTGATTTCAGGTTAAAAGTTAATAGATAATTGAACATTTCGCAAAATATTCGGTCTGAGAAGATAAAAAATGAATTAGATGTATTTATTGTAAAATACTCATTTTCATTTTAACAGCATTTGATGAAAAATATATGAAATTGAAATAAACGGTGCTTAACAAATGACGTCGATCAGGCAGAGTTGCCAATATTTTAATTTATTCCAGAGCATTTTCAATCCTGCCTTTATTTCAAACAACTTTTTTTTTCTTTTAAGAGTAATATTTTCTTATTTTATCATAGTTATCTATTGGAGAAAATGATTCTATAAATAAAATGATGTGGAATAAAGGCGGGGCTAAAAATTCTTCCGTATAACATAAAAAGTTAAAATTTATGCAATCAGGTGTCGCTAGAAGGAAACACGGTTGTTTTGATGTGTTAGTGTAAATGTTTTCTCAATGTGCAATTCAGCTCCCAATGAACATTGGAAACCGCTTTTACCAGCCTAAAACAAGCTGATTATATTTAATCAAATTTGGGGCCCACCTGCGGCCGAGCGGCTCTGCACTCAAAGCTGGTAGATGAGAAATGCCGGGTTTGATGACAGATCCCTTTCATATACCAAGGCGTTTAGAGTTTCCCGTAGTTTTCGCCGAAACTCCCGTAAATACGGGCTAGGACCCCTTGGAAAGACCCCCCATGGAAGGTCACAACCAAACATTAATCAACTTTGGTTTACACAGAACTTAATATTACAAACTGGCACCAGGTTCAGAGTTGCCAACATTTAAATTTATTCCAAATCCGGAGCATTTTCAACTCCACCTGTATTCCAAACCACTTTTTTTTTTTTTTTTTTTTTTTTTTTTTAGTAATTTTTTTCTTTTTTTTTTTATCATAGGTTTATATTGGAGAAAGTTATTCTGTAAATAAAGTGGTGTGGAATTAACGGCGGGGCTAAAAAAATTGTGGAAGTTGTAGCACCACAATCTTTAAAGCAGTGGATGTGAAAAATTTCTGATCAATTACTTAACATGCGTTGTCCCGACCCATTATTTTCATACCACGTACGGAAAAAAGAAACTTCTCAAAATTAAATGCTACAAATTAGAAAACATTCTTATGCAATTGCAATACATTCAGTTGAAATAATATTCTTCCAAATTAATGTATTCCCTATATTTATTAATTATACTGATTATATTAATTACACTGCAAATATTCTCTATATTATCTGTATATTAAAAATATAGAAGTATTTTAACTCAAAGTAGTTATTAAACAATTTAAATTTCAAATATGAAATAAATACTAAACAATCAAATACCAAAAAGACATTTTGGAATTAAAAAAAAAAAAAAAAAAAACTGCCAAATTATATAATTTTAAATTGCAAAATACATATGCAATTACTCTTAAATAAGAAGAAAAGTACTCTAAAAAAAAAAAAAAAAAAAAAAAAAAAAAATACTGGTGTGAATGAAAAAGGCGTGGCAAACCATACTTTGGCATATTAATTAGGATGTAAGCAGGTATGTTCTTTTATCCGTAAAAGTAATCTTAGTAGTGAAGTGATTTTAGAGCTATATGTTCTTATTCATTCAAAAAGGAAAAAGAAAAGAAAACACCTTATATTAGTCAAATAATCTTTGCAAATAATATCTTCGATTAAATTACATACAGCATTCTATACTTTTTTGGATGTACAGTCACCAAAAAAAAATCGCCCCCCCCCCACACATAATTTCACCATAAATTATCGTAGAAACATGCGACTGGTACCGATCAGTTTGTAATAACGTCTAGTTTATAATGTTATAGTTAGATTTTACTTAGGGGTCATCTACATATTAAAACTGACATAAACTTCATTTTTTTCAACGGTAATCCCTCTTTTATATAATTTATTTGAATTCTTTGGATCAAATCATCACGGAAAATGGTATAGTTTATATATAATAGCAGGAGACTTGGCGTTGGAATATTAAAACAGGAATAAACTACTACGTCAGAAACGCCAAAGAAAAATTATTGAGGTGCATACAGCTGTTTCGGTAGCCTAAAGCGTACCGTCATCAGTGCAAAAAATAATTCTGAATCTGGAGAAGTACTCGTATATCGCGTTCATGTCACCCACCTAACCAAAAAATGGCTGCTTTCTATACTTTTGTAAACCGTGCCCTTAATATTTGTTCAAATCCTATTTTATTGAAATCTGAAATTAAATACCTGAAAGCCATCGCAATTGACAGAGGTTATGACCCTTCCATTATAGACAAAGCTATCCAAAAATTACAACTCCCTCGTATTTCGTCTACTAAATCAGTCACATCTAATATCAGTATTGTTTTACCCTATTTTTCTAAAACCAGTCAAACCATAGCTAAAATTCTCAAACAATATGATTTTAAAATAATATTTTCACCTTCCAATAAACTCACCTTTTCTCAGTTAAAAGATCCTATCGATATGCATAATTCTTGGGGCATTTATAGTATTTCCTGTCAGTGTGGTTTATCATATATTGGCCAAACTAAACGCAGTCTTAAATTTCGTCTAAAAGAACATATGAATTACGTCCGCAAACAAGAAACCAATAAATCGGCTATTTCTAAACATTGCTGGGAGGAAAATCATAATTTTAAATTTAATTCAGCTAAAATAATTTGCAGACCTAAATCCATTCATGAACTCGATTTCTTTGAAGCTTTTCATATTTATAAAAATTTTAATAACCTTGTAAATTGTGATTTCGCTGTTCCCTATTTGTCTGATTGTTGGAAATTTTACATTCAGTCCACATTTCCTTAATTTTTCTACTGTTTACACAGCTACACATTCCTTAATTCCTATTGGCCACACTCCCCACCTCTTCCGTAACCCTATTGGTTGAACTAAATCCGGTCCCTCTCCTATATATACGAGTACTTCTCCAGATTCAGAATTATTTTTTGCACTGATGACGGTACGCTTTAGGCTACCGAAACAGCTGTATGCACCTCAATAATTTTTCTTTGGCGTTCCTGATGTAGTAGTTTATTCCTGTTTTAATATAGTTTATATATTTCGCTCAATTTTTCATAGAGTTATAAGCTGTCAAAGTTTGGGGATGCTAATGTTAAATGAATGTGACAAACATTAAATCATATCTTCGGAAGGAATTATGATACTTAAATTCTGTTTTTTTTATTCGTTAGAATGAAATGACCCAAACATATTCCATGCAAATTTTTGCTAAAAAAACATTTTTTGAAAGATTAAAATTATTAATAAATTCATATTCGAAAAAATTATGGATTATGACCTATATTAATTTTTGCACGAATAGAACAAGCACCATCCAAAACATGGATTTCCAAATTTACAGCTCGTTCTTAACATTATTTTTTAAGTTACAGTGATATTTCACTTTTTATTCCTGTTAGGGGGCCGTCACTTGTTATAATCTGTATCCTCTATAAGTAAATGTTTGTATATAATTTGACGGAAAACTATTTTAATTTACCTTTATGTTATTCTTATTGTTTCCTAAGCAATATTTCGATGTTTATTATACAAATTGGCATATTTTTGTAAATTTATCACAATGTAGGCGAGGGATTGTGAAAGAATTTCAAAAGAAAAGAAAGCCCCGCCTCTGTATCGCTGAAACACTATTTTTTAAAAGACTAATTTGCATATTCGTATTTGACTCTATATGTGACGCTGATATGCATAAATCACAATGGTATTTACTACATCGATTATTGAAGACAAAACTTAAATGATTCAATTATAAATATGCAAAATTATTTTGTTTTATATTATAAAATTTTAAAAAAATTGTGAAAAGGCGTGGCTTAGAGTACAAGAGAGGAATATATCCGATCCTAATATATTAAATCTTTCTTCATAAGTATTAAATATCTTTTTCTAGTTTTTCGCTGCTAAAATTCTGTTTTAACCCTGTTACACTTTTTTCGCATTTCAATATTCAAGAGTACGTACACCTCAAGTTAAATATCATGTTTAAGAAAACACGGTACAGCGAAACTTATTGCATGAAACAGCAATTGTGCATTCGACAATCGTTTTAATATTATTGTTATGAATATTTAATAATTTTCAAAAGATTTTTTACCATGAATTTTCTGTTTAAATTTTGTTGTTACATATTTGGATTTGGTTACTGTACCGTTTGTAAGCTTTGTGTTATTTAACATTTATCCCATAATGTAACATAATAAAATATTAAATTTCTACTAAAAGTTTTTTAATACAGAATCAAATAGTGAAAAACTGCTTTTTTTTTTTTTTTTTTTTTTTTTTTTTTTTTAGTTTATAAGATCTATTATTGGAACATAGTTCAATAGTATTTATTTTCAATTTCCTAATCACGAAATCAAAGTCACAGTTATTATGGAATAAAAATTTAAAACAAAGGAATAGTCTTATTACTTTCAAATATATAGATATTGATCTTTCAGAATCCTGAAATTTCATTTAAAAGACTTTAATCGTCTAAATTTAAAAATTCAAAATAAAACAAATTAAGCTAAATGCTTTTAAAGTTGAAACGGGAAGACTTCAAAATATATGAAAATTGTCATTTGTGTTTTGAACATTTTCGTGCGGCAGATATTAAAAACAATATATTAATGTTGAGCTGAACCTGAGCTAAAGAGAGGGCGGGTACAGCTATTTAGAACAAGTGATATCACCTTATTAAAAGCAGAATAAACAACATTTTAATTTATTCCGTGGTATTTTTAGCTCACTGTTATTCTTTTTTTTTTCTTTTTTTTTCAAATTTCAACACTAGCTACAGTACGCTTACGTCCTATTTACATTAAGCTTTGATATGGAAGCTATGTTGCTGTTTTTCGATGCTGCGAAATTTACAAAATATATTTGTGTGAATATACTATACAGATAGAAAAATAATTATATAATATCAACAAAACTTCTTTAATCAATATGTTTATATACATTACCATATGAAATGTTTATATATGAATATTGTATTTATTTTTAATGAGACATAGAAACACAAATTACGAAAAAAAAAAAAAAAAAGAAGAAAATGTGTTATAAATTTTTATAAATCAAGCAAAATATATATGCATACTTGCCAACCTAACCCGTAACATTGTTAGTTCCCACCTTTGTGTATACAATTTAATTTTTAGAGTAATTAACTTCAAATACATTTACGATTAACTCATTGAGCGCCATGCGAATTCTTATGGAAATCCCATTCAGGCCACACGCGCTGCTTAGAAGCGTGTTATGTTTATCGAGTTTCAGTAAACCCCATTAAGCCTTAACGATATAATCCTATAAAAATCCTAAAAAAAAAAAAAAAAAAAGTAAATTTTAAATATAATTTTCAGTAATCACTTAAAACTATGTAAATTCTGTAGTTTTATATCATTTTTTACACTGCCGGCTGACTTGGCCTAAATGGAAAGATCAGTGTCAGCCACCGATGGCTGACATGGCGCTGAACCTGTTAAATAAGGAAAAAATATTCTAAAATGACTGATGTGAAAAAAAAATGTACGGAAAGGGGCGGGACCAGTAATCTTCCGGGTTAGGTTGACAAGAATGTATATACATAGAGCATCGCCAGAAAATGTTCTTTATTTTTCATGAACCAGATACTTTTTTTCTGAATAGTCTATGTACAAAATATAATGCTGCTTTATATACCCTTTAAATGAAAAGTGTTATTACATAAAGTCATTTTCTGGCACTCTATAACTCCCAAATGACACACAATATGAAACCCCACCCTTTTCCAGTGTTTAAAGGGTATTAACGTTTAATATGCTCTCTATTCGTTTTGATCTTTTCTCCTCATCTTCTTCTTTTCCCCTTAAAAAAAAAAAAAAAAAAAAAAAAAAAAAAAAAGCTGCAATCTAACAATGTTTTGTTAACTTAGACTGATAATTATACAGAGAATTTTAACAGGAACAGAGAGGAGAGAATATTTTTAAAGTATGATTCGTAATAAAATTCTATTTTTATGTATTTATTTTATTTGTGTTCATGCAATTAATTGTTTTCTTGTGTTTACGAGGAAATCTTATCATTTTCACATTGCTAATTTATAAAATATAGTTTTTTGTTCTCAATATATTGAGAAATAAATAAATATATATATATCTACGAGAATATCGATTCTCTTAATATTAATTAAGTCAAAGAACATTTTTAAAATCCTCGATAATGAAATTATAAAATTCTGCATTCGAAAAGTTTCATGTATGTGTAAATCAGAAAATATTAATATTTAAACGTGTGGCTAATCTGACGCAAAAAAATGAACTTTTATTTTATTTAATTTCAAACTATTTAAATTTTGAATACATAAACTAACATTACAATCTGTATTCTTTTCTTTTTATAAAAAGTTTATAAAATAAAGACTTTACTTGTAAATTGTATTAAGAGAGAAAAAAAAAAAAAACGAATATATATGTATGTTAAGCAAATTTTATGCATATTTTGTGAAATCATAGAGTTTAGGAAACTTAAATATTTGATATTTTTCCCATAATCGATGCGTACAAATCATATTCATCATAACATCTTTTTTTTTTTTTTTTTTTAATAGAGCCATTTTGACCTCTTCAACTGAAGATTTAGATTAAGGGTAGTCAGCCTTTCTAGACCCACCGTCCACTTCGGTATCTGTGTTAAGAGTAGAATTTTAGTACATCCCATTAAGTAGTAGGATTTATTATTTTGCATATTAATTTGTTACACATTATAAAATATAAAAGCAGAAGAATATCATGAAAATTTATGTAAAAGTTTTTAATAATGCCATGAAAAAAAAAATAATTAATTAAAAAATAAATTAAAAAAAAAAATCTATTTTAATATTTTTAAAAAGTCAATTAAATTAAAGAATATGAAAATACTGCAGTATAAGAACAAACTCAACATTGTTGAGTGCCACCGTTTCAGACAATTATATGGCAGCTTGAGTTGAAATAATTTTTCAGGCAATTTTCGAGGGAGTGGCGGAGTGCCGAGTACCCGGGGTCTAAATAACATGACCCCAAACCTCAGCGAACCAGAAGATGGTAGCAGAATTGGTTCAAAAACGTGATGGCTTGTACAAAAATAAAATAAAATAAAAAGGGGGGGACAGGCCGGGAAAGAACGACAGGAGAAAAATTCTGAGCTCACGGAGAAAGATGAAAGGAGAAAATGAAAAAAGACAATTAATAAAACAAAATTAGTAAAGTAAGACCTAAAAAGACAAATTTAAATCCATTTATCTTTATTTTAGATATTTTGATACTTTTTTTTCGGTGGTAACTGAATTATTGCTTAAGGCTTTCGTGCATGATCGAAATTTAATTTTCCTAAATTTATAGATTTATCCCTAACATATTTTCGGTTGTAATTCTATCAAGAATAAATTTAAAGTACATAAATGGGACCTTTTTCTGAACTGCCTTGATCTCAGAAATTCGAATATGAAGTCAAAAATAGGGGTTGCCATTGAAAAAAATGATGTTGATGCCAGTTTTAATATGTAGACGACCCCCTAGGCAAAATCTAACTATACCGTTATAAATTAGACGTTATTACAAATCGATCGGTACCAGTCACATGTTTCCACGATAATTTACGGCGAAATTAGGTGGCAGGGGGGGGGGCGATTTTTTTTTTTTTTTTTTTTTTTTTTTGTGACTGTACATGGTTTGTTCAAAAAGTATCGAACCTTATTTTGTTTCACGTAAACTAATGAAGCGAGAGAAACTATCTTCAGTGTACATGTAGATAGGATACTCATAGGATTTGTTCAGCGTAATTGTGATATTTTCCCTCCAGCAGAACGCATCAGTAGCTGGCAGTCGGCCAATAAGTGAACACGTGTAGTGAGCGGTTGTCGTATTTTAGATTTTTGTAAAGTGAGAGAAAAGCTTGAGCAGCGATATTGCATCAAATTTTATCAAAAGATTGGCGTTACCCGAGCGGAAACTATTCGTAAGATTCAACAGGCTTTGCGCATAAAAGAGTAGTACAAACGCTTCAAAGATGGCCGCCCACCTGTGGACATGTTGGCCGTTTTCCTTGAATTCCATGGTGTGGTACACCACGAGTACGCACCACAACACCAAACTATCACAAAAGAGTACTACTAGGAGTTCCTTTGTCACCTTCCTGGTGTTGTGTGGCGCAAACGACCGGACCTGTGGGCAGCAAAAACTTGGAAGCTCCATCATGATAACGCGTCTGTCCATTCTACGCATTCGATTCAGACTTTCATCATCAAAAACAACATTTCTGTGATTCGTCAGGCTTCCTACTCCCCCGACATGGCTCCCTGTGACTTTTGACTATTTCTCAAACTGAAAATTCCATTTAAAGGCTCTCGATTTGAGTCAAGAGAAGACACCATGCAGAATGTGACAGCACGGTTGCTCACCATTTCCAAAACTGCGCTCCCCAGGTGTTTTCAACAATGACAGGAACGCTGGGCGATGTGTGTGTATTACCAAGGTGACTACCTTGAAGGGGATTTGTGTTTTGGAATTCAAAATCAATAAATGTGTTTTTAATAACTAAAGCTTCGATGCTTTTTGAACACGCCACAAATTATTATAAACCTGTTATTCTGGCTGAAATGTAAGATTAAATACACAGGCCGACATGTAAAATTTAGATTTTATAATTTTGGCTGATCTTTATGTTTTTTGGTATGCTGAAACCGAAAGTGAAGCCAGTTTTTCTCTATCACGTATAGATTTTTGTCAATACAGGGTGACTGCCAATACAATTTCTTCCATTACTCTTCCCCCAATGTAATTATATATTAAGTTTCATATTATGTTTCCATGATTAATTAATCATAGATGCCTATTGTTGTACTTGTGAAGCACTAGTGCGACTTAAAACCATATCAACCAACCAACCAACCGATTTTTATGACGGTATATGTAAGAAATCGTGTCGGTAAACACCCTGTATTGGCAAAAATCTATACGTGATAGAGAAAAACGGGTTGCATTTTCGGTTTCAGCATATCAAAAAACATAAAGATCAGCTGAAATCATCAAATCAAATTTTATAAACTTCATTTTTGTAGGCCTGTGAAATTAATTCAAATATTAATCTTGGAGATGAGATTTAACAAAAGCTATGATGTAATCTAGAGATGATTTAACATTTACTTTGCGAATGGTAAACATTTTGACTTAGGAGTTTTTTTTCTCTTTGTGGAATTTGGAGAAAAAATTACAGGGAAGAAGAATGAATGGCATTTATGTTTATATTTGAAATTCTTTATAGCAGCTGGAAGAGCGGACACTAAAAATCCGTAATCGCACATGATGTACGTTACAGGGTTAGAGTCAATATTAATAGTAATAATTCGATATTTTTATTATTGTTTATTTATTTTGTGGTTTGTGCGGTAATCAGGCATAATTTAATAAGGGAACTATGCATTTACACAGTAAAAAAAAAATCAGTAACGTTTCTCTTCTATATCGGATATGTTCCTGAACATCTATTCTCGTCTAATTGCTTACTAACCACCACTTGTAATTGTTAACGACAGTCTGTAACAACTGTTCTATCCACCGTAACAACCATCTTCCGGCTAAGTGCTATTCTGGTCTACCGTTGTTATCTTGAGTGCTTGAAGAAACTCTCTGCTTTCGAGGGTGACATTTTAAACCAATCAGTTGCATGGGGTCATTCGTAATCCGTTTTGGGTGGGGAAAATTGTGAATAGCGATGTTGACAACCGGTTTCCATTGGAGGAAAATGTGAAATGTCCCTTTAACTGAGCAAACTAAAACATTATACAGACGCGCCCATTCTTATTGTGATAAACGAAGATTTTTAAGCTGAACAACTGCCTCCTAGCTGCCGGTAACTTAACGACAGTAAACAAGCTCGAATGAGAATAGCAAATCGTCGTTGTCTCGCTTCACAACAACCGGTTTCCGCGTAACGACTAGACGAGAATAGAGCCCCTGGTTTTTATAAGTTTGGAGTAGGTTCCTGAGAATATCAGGTTTTTGTCCGTGAAACGTTCCTGATTTCAGGAATGCTGTAATACTTTGTATGTTTGTCATTTGATGGTTACTGATATATTCAAGAAACATTACTGGGAAATATTGGGCACATTAGCTGCCCAAAATTTTCCAGGAAAGTGCTGGAATTGATTATACAGTGCATCTTTTTAGTTGTCAATTATTTTCTTTATTTGGTTGTTTATCGGAGCTGTTTTTGGTGATTTAATATGGCTAAAATATTAAGACTAATTAATTGTAAAAGTTTGAAAAAAAAAATGCATTATATTATCTTTGCAGACAAATTCTAAACTTCGAAACAAATGTTTTCAATTTGAGAAAATGGATTCAAAGCTGTCATTTCACCTTGCGTTTTTCACATATGACTATGAAGGATATTGATTATCTTGTTGATTTGGCGTGTTTCACTTCTTCCGAAAACCAAGAGCGATAGTTATTCAGGAGTTTGAGATTTGAAATGTTATAACTTTCTTTCAATGACTATTTTAAAAATGTGATTTATAAACTGCGTACTTTTTCTATGAAAAAAAAAAAGTTCATTTGAAATATTCTGTTTTCGCGTTTAAATAAAAATACAGTCGAACCTTATTAATGAGAATCTCAAGGGGGATGAAAAATTTGTTCATGTTCAGTAGTTCATGTTATCAGTAAGTAATTTTCATATAACTAAACTAATCTTCATTTTGATGTGGATTGTGGAAACAGTTCATGTTAAAATTAATTTACGTTAAGCGTGTTCACCGTTAACGAGGTTCGAATGTATTTCCGGTTTAACAGAATCTTGTGCTTACTGTACGTATTTTTATTTTTATTTTTATTATTTATTTTTTTTCTTGATGTGTATCCATATATTACTTTTTATATCTGACTACCACTAGCGCTTTTTAGGTTTTTAAATCGCAGAAATTTTACTATTAGATAAAGTGAGAAATACTGTGTGAAAGTATTGAGACTCTAAAACATAAACTACATCTACTACATACAACATGACTATAGACAGACATTTAAACATTTTAATTTATTTCAGAGCATTGTTTTTTTCACACCACTTTTCCTAAGAGGTTTTTTTTTCTTCTTTTTTAATTATAATTACATATTGGAGAAAATTCCTTCACAGATAAAGTGGTCTTAAAAAACAACAACAACAACCAAGTACTAACAATACTCCGGAACGATCTAAAATATTGGTATGTCTGAGTATACAATATATATTATGGAATTATTAGAACATATATTACTCACATGTGAACTAAGTAATAATAGGAGTGTTATTAACTACCTATTATTAAAGGTAATGTGGAACGTGTAACGATGTAATCTACAAATTAAAAATAATTGTTTATCCCATTTCCCCAGTTTGAATAATGGGCTACACTAGAAGAGGATATAAGTAACTTTAAACCTTCGACTTACAACGAGAATTATTAGCAAAAAATTTGCGTAAACCTAACCAGCAGAGTTTTAGTGCTTAACGGGCACATATAAGAGCATTGTTTGGGGTAAGTACAAATATACTAATATCTCTATAGTATAGTCATATCAATGTAAATTAATCGTCGAAAATTACTATGCATATTTACTTTTCTGAAATACTGTTATTAAACATTAAGTTAACTATTAAACATTAAGTGTTACAAGTAGTTTTCGAACTGAGTTTGGGGGAATACTGTTAACGGGTTAAACAACGTTTTAGGCACAGAATAAAAACATTTTTTTTTTTTTTTTCGCTTAAAAATTAAGTTCAAGTTTCAATTTAGTATGCCAATAAGGTTTTTAATTTGGTTATATGAAAATATATATTTTGATAAATTTAATTTAATTTTTCTGGACTTTTCTAAATATTTGAAATAATGCAGCAGCATATTAAATAATTCTGCACTTTCCATGAAAAATATTTTGAATTTAGAAATAAATAAATAAATAAATA
Source organism: Salticus scenicus (assembly GCA_963930645.1). Taxonomy (NCBI): domain Eukaryota; kingdom Metazoa; phylum Arthropoda; class Arachnida; order Araneae; family Salticidae; genus Salticus; species Salticus scenicus. The sequence goes on along the minus strand of OZ005656.1, from coordinate 104,252,904 downwards.
AGTAAAATTCGATTTTTAGATTAGTTTTAGTTTTCATTTTTTAACCCTTTACTGGCCGACGACTATTTAATAAATTCGCTTCCCAATGCCACCGTTCTCTCTAAATTCTAAAATGAGTGAATATTTGGATAACACTGTAAATATCACTTCCAAAGTTATTTTATTGCATTGTCAAATCAGAGCCTCCAAAACTAGATGCCTGTCGCGTGGCTTGGAAACTTGACAACAGTTGAAACGGTAGACAGCGCCATCTGGTACAGATTACGCGACTTTTTTACAACTGTCACCAATAACTTTAGGAAGTGATATATGATATATATAATCGACGTTTCTTCGATTCTATTCGCCTTTTATGTATATCATATACGACTTTTAAAAAATTTTGGTGGCTGTTGAATAAAAAAGTCGCGCGACCTGTACCAGGTGGCGCTCTCTACCGCTTCATCTGTTGCAAAGTTTCCGAGTCACGCGACAGGCATCTAGTTTAGGAGGCTATGGTCAAATCGTGTCAGTAATTTCACTGGCAGCAGTACAATACAAAGAATCGTACTTTGAAAAAAAACAAATATACACGCCCAGGGCAATTAACACTTTCGTGACAGCATATTTTTGTCTTTTTCACCGTAAGGTCCGCCTGTGGGTGTTATTCTCCTCAGTTACAATATTTCAGAACAAAATTTTACACATTTATATTACAAATGGATATACATTATTATTATACTCTTTCTAATCAAAGCATTTATATCCGCAGTTTATTGATAGCACAAATATGAATATTGAGTACATTTTTAAAGAAATAAATAACATACAAATTGAGAAAGAAATGCCTACTGGTGGAGTTAGAGATTTTCAAATGACGTGAATCCAGAGCCTGATTAAGGGGGAAGCACACATTATCTTCGCTCTCACCGGAATATTTTTACAATTATTTTTTACTTCATGTCATAGAAATTTCACGCTTTGACGAGGAAATATTTTTTATAAAAAATCAACGGTGTAAAACAATCCAATTTACTCACCGTTATTAGACACCAGAATTCTTTTAAAATAATTTTTAATGAGAATTTTGTGTTTATTATAGAAGGAAAGTATTTGTTAAAAAATAACGGTGTAAGTATAAATAATGTGTGCTTCCCCCTTAATCAGGCTATGCGAGAATCTACCTTAGCGGTCGCGAAAGTGTTAAGTTGTTAATATATCTGTTCACACAGACTAACAAAAAAAAAAAAAAAAAAAAAAAAAAAACAATCTTATAATTTATTCTATTTATAAAGTAACATATTCTACAGCTAATAGTAGATAATTTATTTAAAATGTACTGAATAATTTTTATACATTATCAACTGCATAAATATTTAAACAATTATTTTTTCAAGGGAAAAAAATATATATATACACACATACATATATACATATATATATACTTTTACGGATACATATTCCATCATACCCTTTAATTTACTACACTTTTTCCATAACTCACATTATTCTTCAATTTATTATCACAAACTACATAAATCACAATTCTTTTATTTTTCATAATCCTAAGAGACACAAATTTTACTCAGTACATAACATTATCCTATTTGCTAAAAATAAATTACACTATGGCAGCGTCAAACTGATTAGATAAACTGATCACCGTCCTATTTTCAGCTTGACATGGGACCTTTGTTATGGTGTTTGACAGCAGTACCTGATAATGATGCATTATATAGACTAGATTTTTTTTCTCCTCAGATAGTTCGCATCGTCTCAGATTCGATATGAAAACATTATATATTTTAATATTTATGAAATCTTTGGTTTTCATATATATTTTTTAATATTATAAAATTTATTTGTAATGTGGAGTTATAGTATTTTTATAATGTAGTACAGCATATTACATATTATACATATAGTTATATATTATACATTATAGTATATTATATATTATAGTATATTATATAATGTTTTTGTTGAAATAGGGTAATGTGAAGTAAGTGTAAACAGTGTCGTCGTTAGAATTTTTTTCAGATGGGAGCAACTTAAATTTCGATATATTTTATAAAATTTGGCTCAAATTGTTGAATGGTTGGTTGATTGAGATGATAAAACAAGCATGTGTATAAGCCTCTTCAACAAATTCTTATGCATGTAATTTAAGCTAAGATATTTTATTTACAAAATTTATACATCTTGTTCCAAACCAATTCAGATTCAAAAAACTTACTCTCAAGCTGACTTCAACTCAACCTTGCAGAAGAAAGGTGACCCGTGAATCGAGCCGGTTTGACTCTGTGGTTACGTGATATAAATTTTATTTGGCAATTTATATACTCATTGAAATTCTGGTGACGTATGATGATATACTTCAGGAAAGACCTATTTTAGATAAAACGCGAAAAATTAAAAAATAAAAATAGCATTTACTTTTAAAATTTAAAATTAAAAATAATCCTTAATATGTATGAATTTTTTTCTATTACACAAAGAAGTTTTGTATAATACTTAGTTATGAATTTTTATTAAAAAGGATACTTCAATCGAAATTACAACCAATAGAGAGGCATGCAACGACAGCGGCGCAATGGCACCCGACCATGTGTGGCGCCACCTTATGGCGAAAGAAGATCGTCGTCAGTCAAGCTCAAGTCCTCCACAGAGGATGTCGTTCTGAGGAGAGCCGGGTACCCGGCCGAAAAATTTAAACAACGACGCACGAAGTAATGTCAAAGGTTTTTCAATTTATATTAATTTATGTTTAAAGGATAGTTCACTTTTAACTCTCTCAAAAAGCACAAAAATTGACACGCTTATCTTATTATTATTAGGTTTTTTTTTTTTTTTTTTTTTTTTTTTTTCTATTTGAAGTAAGGTAGCTTCACCAATAGGGATCATTTTAACAGCATTTTCTAATTTCTTTTTATGTATTATTCTTCATTTTAGAGACTATAATATTAAACAGTGTTTCATACCTTAACTAACTTTTCTTTTACGTGATTGTACTTCGAAAATTGCTAATTGTAGTATTTTTATTTGCGGGGAAAAAAAAAAGTTTTCTGGAGAGCTTAAAATACGTCAGTAGTGGATAAATAAAAACCCAACAGTGGACACTTCTTTGTTCCAGTAGTGGGCACCTTTGATCTTTGGGAGATATGGGCAAAATTTAAACCGATTCTACAAAAAAAAAAAAAAGACATATTTTTTAACCCCTTGAACTGAAATGACGAGTCCAGCTCGTCATGAATTTCCCAACATTAATTATGTTCTTATTGTATATATAACAACAAACATTCATATAAATCTGTGAAAGAAATATTATTTTTAATAATAACAAATTATTTGAGCAACAAAACCCTACGTAAGTATCAATCCCTTCTCTTAAAACTAAGAAAATTAAATTGTCTGCATGAGTAGTGCTGACTGAAAATAAATTGCTGTTCAAGGGGTTAATAAACGAAATTTTTTGCTGCACAAATTTGCTCTTGGAAAGGTTTCTTCCTTTCATTTTGAATTTTTCTCTTTTCTAAAGATCTCTTTACTACTTGTTTAGCCATCTCCCTTCTCTTCTTTTTTTCATCTTTCTGCTGAATGTTTTTAATGTTCTTTCCCTTGTTTCTTCTTTCTTTTCTTTATAATTTCTGATCGTACTTTCTTCATATTTTCCAAAGGGATTTTCATGTAAAATTGTCCATTAAAATGTATTTCCTACTTTTCCGAAGAGATGACCTTTGAAATAATAACATTTGATGCTTTCTTTCTTTCTTTTTTTTTATTTTGAGCAGGTATGCGTTGTGTGTTTGAGACTAACATACCTATCCTTTCTTTCTCTTCTGCATTGATGGCAGTATCATACTTGCCAACATATTAATTAATATTCCGTAGTATTCCTATCCTTGCCTTCTTTTTCACACCAGTGCTTTTTTAGAGTCTTTTTCTTCTTATTTAATCGTAATTGGATTTGCATAATGTTACTCTAAAAATTTACTCGTGTTAAAAAAAGGGCGGGACTAACAACATTACGGAATATGGATGTTGGCAAGTATGGCAGTATAGACAATGTTACTGAAACAGATGCCTGCCTTTTCATTTTCTTTATTTTCTCTGAATACAATGAAGTCTTTCCTTTGTGGGTTAACATCTATTCTTGCTGAAGATGATGTTTATAAATAACTGTTTAAACATCTATACCATTCCTTTAATAATGCCTATTTCAGCTGCGGAATCTTTATTGAAGGATAATCACATGTTGCCAACTTCCCCCGATATGATATCATTCCTATAATATTTATTTACAGCCAGGATCTTCTCAGTTTAATCATTTGTAAAACTTATCACCATTCCGAGAGTTGTGTTACTGAAACTGCGCGAGTAAGGTGTAACTTGTCGTCCATAAAGAGAAAGTTCAGCTCAATATAGATGCATGTGCATACCTGCCAACATCCTAATTAATCCATTTTATCCCAATTTATTTATTTTGCTCAAATTTGAGAAAAAGTATATTTTTTAAGGTTAATTAAACCTAAATAAACTAAATACAAGAAAGTTTGAAATATATATATATATTCTGTATAAGAAATCTTATCCACCTTGTACGCAGGACATTGAAATAAAGAGGATGAAATTTGCACTTATATGTTTTGGTGTTCTCTTCAATAGTGGAAAGTGCTTTCCGAGTATAAAGTTTTACTTTATCTGTATAATACTTTCTTATTTACATGATAGTTCTACAGAAAGAATTTTCAACCGCAAAGAGAATATAAACCACGCCTCCTAATGTAATGATTAAACAAAGATTCCAGATGGAGGAGGAGGAGGATAAGGTGAGACACATAAACGCTAGCAGAAGCTTATATATACCATTATATATTCCACTTGACATAATATTCGCACCAAGCAAATTCTGATTTCTATATGCTATTTTTCAGCTGCCCTTTAAATAGGACAATGAGATAAAATGTGTTAATAGTTCGTAAAACTGTTAGTACCCGCCTTTTTTTCATACCAGTCAATTTTTATAGTATTCTTATTTAATCGAGGAAATTACTCTAAAAATAAAGTGGTGTGGAAACAACTGTACGAAGTATTAAGTAGGATGTTGGTAGGTATGCATGTGAAGCATAATAATCGTAATACAATATATAACATTAAGCTACCTTATCTCCTTGATTACTTTGATTCTCCTCGAGAAATAAATTTAGATAATAGTTATAATACTGGACATGCCAACATTTTAATTTATTCCGGAGCATTGTCAGTACCCGCCTTTTTTTACATACCACAGCATTTACAGTCAGCATTGATGGCAACATTTTAATTTATTCCGGAGTATTTTTAGCCCCACCTTTTTTTCCATACCACTTTTTTTTTTTAAAGATATTTTTTTCTTATTTTATCGAAGTTATATTTATATAGTATATATATATTGGAGAAAAATTTTCTATAAATAAAGTGGTGCGAAATAAAGGCGGGGCTAAAACTAATCCGGAATAAATTAAAATATTGACATCTATGAGTCAGTATTGTCGATCTGGCAGATTTTTTGTTCAATAATCACCAATAATATTTTATTGAAATGATTACCTAATCACTTCGAAAATTAATCGTCTATTATCCATATCAAATATAACTTATTAACATTATCGGTGATTAGTGAATAAAAAATCTGCCAGATCTGGCAATACTGTTTATAGTACAGCATTTATAATTTTTCTCCAAAATGTAATTACGATTAAATAGGACAAAAAAATACTCTTTAAGGAAAGTGGTGTTACGAAAAAGGGTGGGTAGGATAAATTGAAACGTTAGCATGTCTGTATTAATAACAAATCGAGGGCTCGTATTCTCCATCCTTTTCTCAAGACACGCTCACTGACAAGAAATTTTTACCTTTTTTGCCACCACTTATTTCATGCAGAAATATGTATAGTATTTTTATAGTATTGCATAGATGCCAACATTTTAATTTATTCCGGAGTAATTTTAGCTCCGCCTTTAGTTGATACCACTTATTTTTTAAGAGTAAGTTTTCCTTATTTTATCGAAGTTATATATTAGAAAAAAAAAAAAAAATAAATAAATAAATAAATAATAAATAAAATAAATAAAGTGGTGTGGAAATAAAGGCGGGGCTAAAATACTTCGGAATAAATTAAAATGTTGGCATCTATGGTAATGTATCGCGATTGAGTACGATAAAGATTAGTATTGAGTGTCCTGAAAAAAGGCTGGAGAGTACGACCCCTACAATGAAGCTGAGGTGCCGCAGTGTATCTTTGGAGACACAGTATATTTGTTAATATAAGTTGTAAAATTTAGCGTGCATATAAATTAAATATTATAATCCAGAAAATTAAACAAAATAATCACTGTATGTTTACTTTGGATGTATTTAAAGAAATTCTTATAATTCAATCCTAATATTCTACAGAATAATTAACGCAATACGTTAATTAATTTTAAAACGAATATTATTTTACTTTTATAAATTGTTCTAATTTAACCCTTTACCGGCTCAATTTTTTCGTAGGATGGCAAGACTTTCTGTCTCAAAAAGGAGCATTGACACCAGTATTCTTTATTAATAATTTCTATCAGAATAAATTATTGTACAAATATAACAGAAATTATTAATAAAGAATACTGGTGTCACTGTTATATCTTCAGTCGGAATGCGCTTTTGTTTGTCCGCCTGCCCGAGCTCAGTTCGGGATAAGCCGGGAAAGGGCAAATGCACACTGCTCTTTCATATATTTAGTAAGGGGTAATTTAATCAAAACAATAAATTTGTCTTTAAAATGTTAATTCTGATAATATGAAAAAAACTGAGTACTTCGCTTTAAAATAAAATCAATAGCTTTCTAAAATTCAAAGTAATTATAAATTTAAGAGGTTCCAATTTCAAAGTCTGAGAGTTATGTTCTAAACACATATTAGTTAAAAAAGAAATACTTTATAGTTTATCTTCGTTCTGTTATATCAGCAATAAAGTTAACTCCGTAGTTTCAATTATAACTTTTAATTTTTTCTAATATTTTAATGAATATAATAATATATAAATTAATTATTAATTTTTTTTTCATTAAAGATAGCATATATTTTTAAATATTTAAAAAAAAAAAAATCAACGTTAGAAAAATGTTAAAATTTATTAAGTGTAGAAAACTTTCTAATTGACATTGCCTTTTAATATCATTATTGGAAAGCTAGAATTCTTATTCTTTTCAAATAATTTATATTGTAATAAGCATAAAATTAAAGAAAATTTAGTGATTTTATTTTTACAAACTACTTTTAGTGAACTTTTAATATTTTAGTTAACATTTTAAGTTATGGAAAAATCAAATTTGAAATAAAAGTACACAAGTTTATAGCATAAAAGTTTACATTATTGAAGAAATCGTTTTTAAGAAATATGGCACAAAAATTCGTGATAGTTTTCAGGAGGTTTTCATTTTGACTAAACAAGAAGATGAAGTATTCTACTTACCAGTGTATGCAATAATTACTGTTTAAATTATATTTTAATGTATAAGAATTGTATTTTAACCTAAATAGCAAAATAGTGAAGTTAATTATCTACGCCAAACTAGCAACAGTCATAAAGCAGTTACATAACAAACTCAAAAGTTGTACAAATCTAGTATTTATCGACACCAGAAAATGACCTAACGTAGACGCTAAATGTGGCGTTGCTTAATTAACATTTATCATCCACGTTTATGCTAAGATTTAGATGCTAAACCAAACGTAGATGCTAAACATAGAGGCTAAAAATTTGAGGCTAAATTAAACGTATAATGTTAAACGATAAACACAGTTTTTCTTTTATCGGAAAAAAGAAATACTGACACGCTCTTTCAATAATTCTTGTGTTGTTTCTATCTTGTCCATTTTGTCGACGATTATGGTTGCCAGATTCTGAATACTATCAATAGACGATTCGTTCATTAATGTTTTCATGTGCACCGACAAAAACAAATTCTTTGGACTTAGATCCAATCAGCGTGGAGGCTAAGGGCAGATACTTGTTAACTTTTCCGGTTCCTATCAGAACGTTGATAATACTCACTTTCTTTCAGCAACACTTTTTTTTTTAAATAATAATTTCCTTTTACTAAATAGTAGCTATATACTGAAAAAAAAAAAAAAAAAAAAAAAAAAAAATTCGAGAAAATTCGTATTTGGAATAGTGAGCATAGCCAGTGTACTGGAGAAATCAGTTGAGGTTAAGTAGGTTTTACGTCGCTCTAGTAAAATACGAAAATACTGCAATAATTCAAAACCTATTAATAAAACATAAATATCTGGCTCTACTAAGAATAATTTAAAAAGATCAACCATTTCAAACTGCTAGAATAACAAACAAAAACAAAATTTAAATTAAAAAAACAGTACAGAAAAAACTTCTTCTTCACAATTTTATAAATGTTAAACACTGATAAACACTTGAATTCCCATAGAATTATCAAGAACTCTGGAAATAAATGTAAAAAAAAAAAAAAAAAAAAAAAAATCACACTTAATATTAATTGACTATCGCTAAGGAAAGTTATCATCTCCCCTCCCCCCCCCCTCCTTCCCGATTTATTTTCATAACAAACTCTCTTTCTAATTTCTAATTTAATTTAATTTTATTTTACTCTTTAAACCCATACTTAATCCAACCATTCATTATAACTATGCAATCTAATATTCAAAAAATGCAGTTTTCGAGAGAACTATACTAGAGTGAGCATTTTTATTTTTAGAACAAATATTTGCCCATTTCCGTCTCTTTTAGGTATTTTATTTCTATTGAAAACGTAAATCAACTTTCTTTTATTAGTAATAAATGAACGAGTAAAAGCGATGCTTTTTCATTTCTTTAAAAATACCATTTTTAAGAGAAACTGAATAAGGATTAATGAAATAAATTTATAATTAGAACGGAGAAATTGTATTCTAAGTATTTAAATAATCTGGTGTGCCACTCACACGACTTTCTCTTACCCTGAAATTTAATACTATAAATACAGTTTGCAGATTAAGAGGTAAGATAACGAGAACTGTCATGTAAACCTATGCTAAACAATTCAAATTAGGCTTCAGAAGAGTTTTAAAGATAATTAGTTCCGTGTGAGGGGGGCTACCGCCCCCCTCAACCCCCCGTTTTATTAATGCACCTACATTTATATAGAATTTAATTTGGTTATTAAAAAATAATTCTGTTTTTAAAAAATAATTTATTAAAATTATTATTTAAAAAAATTATTTTTTATGATAATGCAGACGATTTCCATATTAGAGAGGCAGTGTAACACTAAATATCCAAAAAAAGTCCATTTTACTCTCAATATATATATATATATATATATATATAAAAAATACGATTTTTTTTTCTAAGTTTTTTTTTCGTTAAAATTAAAAAAAATCTATAACTTTGTTTTAAATTATCACAGATTTATAGTTCAACCATTCGTTTTAAAGGTATTCGCAAGATCTTTTGAATGATACCCATCATGAAAATTTACTCCCCTCGAGGGGGGACTTCCCCCCCAGGGGGGGAGGTGAGGCTTCTACATACACAAAAATATTTTCCCAGTTAACTATCTTTAATTCAAAAAATATATGTTCGTTTCATTTGGTTTAGTGCAGTCTATAGACGTTAAACTCTACTTACCTGCAATTTCCCCCATAGACGTAATGTATTAGAATTCTCTTGATTGTCCCTGTACACGAACCATTTGCTTGATCTTAACAAAAAGCTTACTGTAGCATCCCTATATGATACATATTTAGAATACCAAGTTTGAACTTTCTACCATAATTTGTTTTTGAGATATGCTGATAACAGACAGACACACACACAGACACACACACAGACACACAGACACACAGACCATTTGCTAAAAACATGATTTTCGTATTCAGGGGACCTCAAAACGTGTAAATATAACAAAATCTCTCGTTCGAAAATTTGACCCAAAAACAATACTTTCTCTACCTTATGGGTAAGAGAAAGTAAAAAGAAACAATTATTATTAACCCGGAAAATGCATTATTTTAAGCATATATATTTCAGAGAATTATAAAGGCAAGACTGTCACATTTAATTTATTGCTTTTAAAAAATACAATAAGATATTGCGTGATTCTAAAAGAACAATAATTAAAATTTTATAAATTCTAATATTTAAATTATTCTACAGCCATATAAATGTAATCGTAAAGTACAATAGTATAAATGTAATTGTACGTTTGTGGTTGTGGGGCTTAAGGTCGATTGAGTACACTAGGGTCCTAGATGTATAGTTGGAATGCTCACAATGGGGCTCTTTCAAAGCCCGTATTTATGCGAGTTTTGGAGAAAACCATAGAAAACTCCTAACAAAAAAGTCGATGAGCGTGACCTGGGTTTAAATACGGCACTTCCCATCTACCAGCATTGAGGGCAGAATCTGACGACGACAGTAGTATGTAATAGCAGAATTGACTAAAGTAAAAATAGACCCTTTTATTTGATTTATTGTTTAAACTGGTTGGGATAGGTGTATTCTGCATAGTTCTCATAAATTTCTAGTGCAGGACATATTGTAATCATGCTAAGAGAAATGAATTTGACCAAACGCTTGACACAGTGACAGAATGAAATCCAGGCCTAATAGACTGTCCAATGTTCACTTCGATATATTTATCTTATTCTAATCTATTAATTTATCTTATTAGGGTCAAGTTTGTTGTACAGTTTTAATGCTACTATTTCCAATGCAACAATTCTCAAAATGCATATTTATAAGTAATATCGCCCAATTTTGCTGTGTTGATAAAATCTTATATTACGAATAACTTACGAAATTTTCCTATTAGAATATTTGTAGTCAATCATGTTCAAACAAGTATCATAAATGTTATTTTGAAGTTGTCTGATATATTTATGATCCTCAAAATGGGCGTTTATGCTCAATTTTGCCCTATTCTGCCATGTTATATAAATCGTAAATTCCAAATAACTTACGAAAATTTAAATTGGAAATTCATAGTCAAGGATGTTTATACCAGTATCTTATACTATAATATTTTAAAAGTATTCTGACAACTTTACGATGAAAATATCCCTCAAAAAGGATATTTATGCGAAATTTTGCCTTATTCTGTCATGTTAAGACATTCGTAAATTTCGAATAATTCGCAAAATTTTCAAAGTAGCGTGTTTATCGTTAATGATGTTCATCGCAGTATCAAAACTGATTTTTAAAAGCTGTTCTTACATCTTTGCGATAAAAATATTTCTTTTTCCGCACGTTTAAGTGAAATTTTGTCCTATTCTCACATGTTAAGAAAATCGTAAATTTCGAATAACTTCAGAAGTTTTTTAAATAGAACGTTTCAAATGAATAAGGTTTTTGCAAGTGTCATAAATAATATTTTAAAACTGGTCCGACCTCTCTGCGATCATTTGTTTGTGAGATATCGTGTACACAGCCCAACATACTAACACTCTAACAGACACCCTATAGACGGACACCATACGCATTTTGATATTTTCGGATTCCTCACACCTGAAAATGTAAAAAAAAAAGTCAAAAAACCGAGGTCGAAAATTTTCACCTAAGTTCCCTATAGTATAATGGGGAACTAAAGCCAGTTGGCTTAGGTGCACTGGCGTACCAAGGTTCGGGCGGAGGGGGCGGTCCGCCCCGGGCTTCTGGTCATGAGGGGGCCTCCACAGGAACTTAACCTTTAAGTATATTTATCTGGTGAAGTTGTAATTACATTCATCTGATTCTGTCATTATTTATCGTGCCATTATTTTAATCCGAAACATCCTCTGCAATTCTCCTTTAAATCGTAAGTTCCTTTCTAATGAGCCTTAATATACAAAATGTGACCATAAAGAGACAACTCCAAAAACAAAAAAAATCATTTATGCCAAGCTTGACTAATGTCCCTGGCATTCTTGTTGGTTTGGCTTCTGAATAAATCTTAAAACTAACTAAGTTCATTGCTTTTTTATTGTAATATATTCGTGAAGAAGTGCACGGAGGGGAGGGAGGGGGGCTCCAGTGAGATTTTCGCCCCGGGCCTCAAGAATTGTAGGTCCGCCACTGCATAGGTGGACTCTGCTCTGTTCCCCATCATATAATGTTCTAATAAATTTCTAGTGCATGACATATTACAATCATGTTGAAAGTAACAAATTTGACTAAACGCTTGACACAGTGACAGAATGAAATCCCCGCCTAATAGGCTATCCACCGTTCATTTTGCTATATTTATCTTATTCTAATCTATTAACTTATTTAATTAGGGTCACTTTCGTAGTTTAGTTTTCATGCTACTATTTCCAATGCAACAATCTTCAAAATGCTTATTTATATGCAAAATTTTTAATTTTGCTATGTTGATAAAATCTTAAATTACAAATAACCAAAGAAATTTTCCTATTAGATTACCAACATTCGTAATTTATTCCGGAGCAATGTTAGTCACGCCATTTATTCATACCAGTTTTCTTTAAACTTTATCTTTTTTTTTCTCCACATTTTACAGTGTTTATATATTAGTGAAAAATATCCTACAGACATAAAGTGGTGTGAAAAAAAGGCGGAGTTAAAAATGCTCCGGAATAATTTAAGAAAGTTGACAACTGTGACAATTTTCGAAATAGAAATAAAGATATAAGAATTCGAAATAGTGAACATTTAGTCATATACGAATTGAATATATTTACAAAATACTAAAACGCCTTGAAGTAAATTTATCGAAATAAAAAATTCTTTACCTATATTTATACAAGAAAACAGCATTTAACTAAACTTATGATGTTCATTTCACTGTTTAAATGTGATAAATAGGTATTTTTTAAAAAATACCAATGAATTTTTCCTGCGGAATTCTATAAATTTAAAGAATATAAAAATATCACGACAATCGATTTTTTTTTTTTCGTAAAATCGTGAAATACCTAAAAATTCGGTTGGCGTAAAATTTCTTCAAGCTTAAACGTTTTGTAAAGGTTTTGATGAAAATGAAATTGTATTAGTTATTGATCTTAAAGTTAGATTTTTTTTTTTTTTAAGTATTTTATTCCGAAAAGACTATATTACTTCTCAGAATTCGGTTATCTAAATTATTTATATACATTTGAAATTAAAAAAAACATATCAATATTTTGACATAATTCGAGTTTGATCTCACTTTGCACTGTTGCTGTTATATTTGCATCTCTAAATGAGGCATAAACTACAACTGGCTTTTAAAAAATATGAGCTTTTTCTAATTTACAGGTCGTACTCTCCGCTCTTTTTTTCAGGATACTCTCCAAGACAAGAAAATTTTGCCTTTTTTGCCACCACAAACTTTAGCAGAAATACTTTTGAATACATTCGCAGTAATGTGCCACGTTTATATAAAGTAGAGATTATTGCAAAAACATAGTGGTAACAATAAAAAAAAAAAAAATTAATTCCTGAGAGTGTCCTGAGAAAAAGGCAGAGAGTACGACCCCTGAATTCAACAATACGCCACTTGAAGAAAAAATGATGAGAATTTTGTTATATCGTTCCATTTACTCTATGTTTTAGGACCATACCTGCCAATATTCTCATTAATATTCTGTAGTATTGTTAGTAACGGCCCTTTTCCCACACAACTTTAGAGTATGTTTTATAAATTTAAATTACGATTAAATAAAAAGAAAAATACTCTTAAAAAAATGCTGGTATGAAAAAAAACGGGAGGACTACAAGACAACGGAATATTAATTACAAAATTGGCAGGTATATTTGGGACAAGTGTGACCTCTGCCTACCCATATACAGAAGATGCAGAGAGATGTAAGCTGTGTTGCCAGGTTGAAGGAATTTTTTACTCAATATCCACGACTAAATTTTAATTGTAATGGTTGGAAGATCTTTGGGAATTCCTACTGTAGTCGAAACTACTGCTTACCTCCAGCTGAAGATGTTTAGAGCCTGAAGATAGAGTACATGATCAAAGATGTCGGATGGTGTACATGAGTGAGTTCGGACAAACTCGACGTGATGATATGATGTCAGATGCCTGAGAAGTGGAAGAGCAAAGTAAAGGGGGTGGAACATATATATATATATATATATATATATATATATCAGATAGCTATAAGTTACTTGATGACATTCCTGAGACGCGCTCTATCCGAGGAAAAAAAAATGTATACATTTTCATTATTATTATTACACACATCCAAAACTCAGGGCCCATTTGGTTTGTCTAGAACAGCATTGCCTTGAAAAAGACACCTTAGGATTCTCCCAAGAGGATTGATTGCATGCTCTCCTAATTTTTCCTACTAATTATGATTCAATAAGTAAAAGAACTAACTAGAAATATTTACAAAATTCAAAGTAATACTTGATTACAGTTAAAATTAAATGAAATACGTTAGGTTTATATGCAGTTACATTAAATTAAAATAAAATGCTATGTACAAAAAAGACAGTTCCCTACTTGTAAGATAATAGGTAGGAAGGTTGACTGTACACGATTTTAAAAGACACAGAAGGTTTCAGACGTCGGGTGGGGGAAAGGGGGGAGTCAGAAATAGGTGAATAAGTATTCACTCCACGGAAAATCAAATTTTTAGTTAGAGTTCTCTGTTTTGTAACGCTAGAGAGTCACGGATCCTACATTTGGAAATGGGACCAAACCCATCCTTCCTGAAAAGAATCACAAGTGACCATTTTTTTGATTTCGAAGAGGGCCACGGTAGCGCAGTCGGTAAAGCGAGAAATTGCGGGTTCGGTACTCGAGCCGGCCAAAGACCGTCGTGTACACTAATGGTGGCTGGTGCACGTAAAATCTGTCGAGGCCGCAATGTCCTTCTATGCTGTTCCCATCAAAAATTATACCTTTGGGGGGTCACCGAAGTGGGAGAGTGGTTTAATCCTTCCGTGGAGGATCAAAATTGCGATGGCATGTCTCCGGACCACCTCTAGGGTTGTGTCCCAGACCGTCGCCAATTGCCCATCTGCGCAGCACTAGTGCGACGTAAAACCCAATCTACCTACCTTGATTTCGAAGACATCTTAAAATGAAGGTCTCGAAATGTTTAGGCAACCGTTACGATTAAAAATTTAGTGGTGGATACTTTATAAAAAATTCCATCAACCTGTCAGCACGGTATGCATGTCTTGTTTCCGCGATTGTGAAAGCCGTCAGAGGAAAACGAGTTTCCGTCTTAAGAATGAACACTAACACAAGTATTCTTTATCAATAATCTCTATCATATTCATTCGCAATAAATTACTGCACAAACATAATAGAAATTACTGATAAAAGGTACTGGTGTAAGAAATCCGTCTTGAGGCGGAAACTCTTACATCCTTAAAAATCATCACGAACCTACTGGGAATTTTTTAATTTTTGAAATTGCCTAACTCGTTACAGATTTGCGAACTTTTCTATACACCTCTAACTAGAATTTCACTTTTTAATATTAGAAAAAAAGAAAAAAGAAAAAACAAGATATTACATTTTATTGAAAATTAAAAGATAGAACTTAAAAAGTAAAGTATAATACTGTAAGTAATGCAATTGCGCATAGATGTCAACATTTTAATTTATTTCGGAGTAACTTTAGTCCGCCTTTATTTTGCACCACTTTATTTATAGAAACATTTTCTCCACTATATAACTTCGATAAAACAGGAAAAAATTACTCTTAAAAAATAAGTGGTATGAAATATAGGCGGGGCTAAAAATACTCTGGAATAAATTTAAATATTGGCTTCTAAGAATTGTGGTGCTTTGGACAAGTATAAACATCCTGGTCACACTTGACCGACATGCAAATTTCCTGGGGTAAGTGTATAACCACAAACGACAAACAATATGTGCAGTAAATGTATTAAAACAATCAAACTACAAAAACAGAAACAAAAGTTTTGTTAAATGAAGTCTCTGAAAAAGGAAGCAGATTGTTTAAGTTGTAGTTTAAGATCGAACATCATGATGAGTCCAAAATCATTGTCAATCGAGGAAATGTTAAATATATGCGGGGTTATGTATAGGATGTTAAAATCTTAGCTAAACCTAACATTATGGTATCAAACAGAAAGAGTAATCGTACTTTTGCTTCTTTTTTCTTTTTAATATAGATTTGAGCTATTGTATCTGAACAAATATTGTTTTCTTCAGACGAATTAATGGGCAGAAAATTCTACATTTTAACACATCGCCTGCGGGTCACGTAAAAAAAAAAAAAAGTTTTTTTTTAGTAAAAACGAACCCCTCCTTTAAGCGTTCCTCTAAAACGATACACAGTAACCGCCGCTTAATAAATTCACTGGTTAATAAAATCAGCCGCTTAATCTGATCGAATTGCCAGGTCCGGAATCAAATCAATACAAACTACTTTTGAAGCTGCCGCTTAATAAAATCAGTATCGCCGGTTAATAAACTCAAAAATATCTCCTCAGCAGCCAAAAATATCATTTATGCACCCTAAAATTTTTTTTTTTAATTTACATATTTACATCGTGATTTTTTTTTTTTTTTTTTTTTTTTTTAGAAAATAAATAAAGTTTATAACAATACCTCCGTTATTGCGCATTGTCGAAAATGTTACAATTGCAGCATGGTTACAAACTAAACACGCCCTATAACGTATCTCCTTAACAATTTCAAGGAACGTATTCTTCAAAGCGCAGTTATAAGTTACAAATTTGACTTGAAAATGATTTTTTTTTCTTAATTTTTAATGATTAAAAGACAATTTCTTGTTCTCATTTTGAAATAAATATAAATCAAGAGGTTTAAGCGGAAATGTTTTAAGTTTATAAGAAAAGCGTGAACTTTTGGTAAAGTAATGATGAGTTACCTCAAAAGAAAACACATAGGAACTTGGAATTAGTATATTTATATTGAAGGAACAATTAATTATTTATCTATCAAAAAATAATTAATATTGTTCACTAACTCCATTATTCGTTACCTTTTGAAATTACTTTCCAAATTCAGGGAAGTAATACCTTTTCCTTCAGAGCAGGAACGTTCGCCGGATATAAAAATCAGCCGCTTAATAAAATCACTTTGGCTTAGGACGAATGTGATTTTAATAAGCGGCGGGAACTGTATTTTATTTTTAAAAATAATTTTGAGCATTCGTTTTTAACATTTTATATGCTGCCAGTTTATATAAACGCCAGTGGCATTAGCCTCAACGACTGTTCAGGATAAAACTTAAATATTTTATCTATGGAGACTTTTTTCTTTTTTTAATTTAATAATATAACTCTTTAAAGAAACGCCAAAACACGAGACTTACTGATCAAAATAGGAAAATTACCCAACGACAATGTCATACTTGACAACATTTTTTTTTTTTTTTTTTTTTTTTTTTTTTTTTTCCCGCATCATTTTATTTTTAGAAATTTTCTCCAATGTGCAATTACGATTAAACAAAGAGAAAAAAATATCTTTCAAGAAAAGTGGTGTAAAAAAGGCGGTTATTAACAATGCTCCTGAACAAATTAAAATGTTGTCATGTCTGCAATGTGTTAATATTTAGAACGGGGAAATCTTTATAAAAAAGACACCTTCAGGAATAAAAGAATAAATAAAATCATAAAAAATCCTTTAGAAAAGTGCATTTGGCAACGCATAAAAACTATTACATATTATGCAACAGAATTGAAGCTCGCTTTTTTTTTTTTTTTTTTTTTTTTTTAAATTTCCTTTCGAAAATCCAAACTGAAATGAGGGTGAAAAACACTAAAACAAATCGACTTTTTCCCCATTCTCTGCATGATATACAACTTTTATTAAAGTTTTTCAGAGTGAAATGTCGTAATGATAGATGTCAAGCCTCGTTAATTTTTTGTCGCTTTCAGTAACTAACGACACTTTGTAGCAGTTTGATTTTGTCACTTACATAAAAAACTGTTTTTTTCGTTTTTATATATATATACAGAATAAATGCATCGCATAGTGATTCAGATGCAAAAAATATTTTTTATTACATTTCTCTGTTTAAAAATAATTTCAATGTGTAATTTATTATTTCATTAAACCTTTTACTTTAACGATTTTTATAACAATGTAATTTTTTCATTTTTCATTTCAAGAAGAAAGTAATGAATTTTTGATTTGCGATTTTTGATGGATTTACAAGTTTTTAGATGTTCTGAACATAATTTGATCTAAAAAAAAAAATATATATTTTTTTAAATGTATAGGTATGTAATCAAAAATTTATGGACCAATAGATGGAAATTTATATAAATTTATATTTGGTTGGACCTTGACGTAACTTTGTCATGATTAATATTTGGTTCATATCACTCAATAGGTGGCGTTATCGTACAATATTTAAATTTTTAATATGGCAGTATAGGGCAAAATTTCGTATAAATGCAGTTAATGAAGATTATTTAAAATAATAATTATTACTGAGAAATTAAAAAGAATGACTTATAATAATAAATGCTAATTAGGATAATATTTTTTTATGTGTTGGAGCATAGCTTCTCAACTTGGGGAGGAAAAACACTGGGGCGTATTTATTTTTCACATGACTATTTTTTCATAAGAGCTCGTCAATGCCTTTAAAAATGAATAGCTGAACCTCAGATCCGTGATAATTTAAAACAGAATTATCATTTATTTTCACAAAGAAAAAGCCTAGGAAATAAACATTCTTTTAATGTCGCCTATAAGGCATAAAATTAACTTTATTTCGACATTTAGTGTTGTAACTCTTTGAGATAAAACAAAATCCTCTGTATTTATCATGGAAAAGTTTTTAATAATTAATTTGCAGTTTAACAGAAAGACGGACAGACAGACAAACCGAAGTCAAACCCTTTTCAACCTTGTTAGAAAGTGTTAACAACGAAATCAATCTAAAAAACAATCATAAATATAATTTCATAAAAAAAAAAAAAAAAAAAAAAAAATCTTAACGCATGAAAAATAAAAGTTGAAGTGAGAAATTATATATTTTTTAAAAGATTTAATAACTGTTTATTGTGTGTAAATGAAAGAGATAACATTAGTTAAATAGACGACTGATTCATTTCGTTTCAAATGTAATATATGTTTTTACGTGACACCCCTTCTCTATACTCATTTTTGAAATATATTCTATACCAGTAGCACCATAATTAAATAGATTTGAATAAATCATGCTTTCAAGTAAAGAGAATAAATGACAAGCACTGCGAGGTCGAGAATAATAGAAAGATAATAACATTAATGGTTACATTGCTTGTCCTAAATCCTATGTATCTCTGCTAACTCACAATTTTATTTATGTTCCGTTGTATTAAATCAGAGCAGATAAGACTCTTTTTTGCAGATTCAGACATACAGTTTTTTTTTTTTCTTTTATAGAGCTAAATATAGACAAATTACCTTGTGGGTACTTTTTATATAATAAGCATTACAGAGCTTACGTTTTGAAGTAATAATTACAAAACTTTGAATAAACACCATAAAATGCAATAAACTCGCAACAATTGTTTCGGCTAGAAAGAATGCACGACCCTTCGTCAGGCGAACAAAGTAGGTACAAGTGCTGCCAGACAGATGACATTAAAACTTCCAACTCAATACATCTATGCTCAGCTCAACGCTGTCACTGAAACTGCTACTATTCAACACTAGAACCGACTGGTGACCTTCACTCTACCAACTCAACACATGTAGTACCTTACAGACTCACATCGAAAATGATGCCCAAACAAAGGTTTAACAAATTAAGTTCTGAGTCATCTTCTTTTTTTTAGGAAGTGTTGCATTGGAAGTGTCAAGGTCAAAAGTTGATTTCAGTGTTAGATGGCGATGGTTTTATTGAAAGTGTCAGGTTGAATAAAGATTAGTTTTAAGTTGTCGTCTTCAATTCACTCCTTTACACACTTCTTATTTAAGATGGGAGATGAGGCAGTAAACCAGCCTCCACAAGTCGGCTTACGTATATAGTAGCTCTAAGCTGAAGACTCAGTGGGAAATGTGACGTCATTAGTCTTGTTCTGGTAGGCACATCACAGTTGTTTTCTCTTTTCTTCTAGCGCTGACAATTTTCGTACTACAGGTACCGTTTCAACACCATTTATGGTTTTTTGGTATGGAGATCCCATTCCAATAATAATAATAAAAAAAAGTAGGTGTTGTCATTTGAAATTTTTGAAATTTTGTCACTGTAACCGTAACTGTTAGAGTTTAACTGTTATTTTTTATATGATTCTTGAGAGCATACCTCAAAATACCTTCCACCAAAATTTTATTCAGTTACTGTGAACGGTATGATAGCTATGGTCTCATACATCGGGGTAGTTTTCTTATAATCACATGTCCCGTAGGCAGTTTGAAAATATCATTTCCCCATGAGATAAATATACGTTGCATTAATATAAGTGTGCTAGTATTCTGCTAGAATTCCTTTAGTAACACTAACAGGTGTATTTTTTTCCCCGCATATTATCGAGATTATTGTATTGTAAAAGGTGTGTTAAAATACTAATTTTATATTTACATTAAAAAATGGCATGGTAAAGGTTAAAGCAACGTTTAGTTACCGTTCATTTCATTTCAAATTACGCTTTTTCAAGTATGCGAAATTTATTATTTATGAGATAGGAGAGGAGATATTTTATTTGTAAATATCCCTATATATTAAAATTATTTCAGAATAATTTGTTCTAACATAATTTTATACCTAAATTACAATACATTGCATTTTTTTTTCTTTTTTCATCATGAAAACCTTTCTGGAAACAGTTTTAGCTGAATTCTCTCCTTCAAAATTTATAAAGCCACTCCAACTCCATGCACCTATGCAATCAAGCATAAAGTTTTCAAACATTTCAGAGTTAGATTTCTAAAAATCTTCTGCTATCTAAATATTTATTCAGCAATTGAAAAAATAATCATCTTTCTCGTGAATCCAAAGTATTTTCTTATTCTTTTTTTTCTTCAGAAAAATATCTTAAAGTTGTTTGTAAAATATTATAATACCTAGAAGTTGTTTCGAAAAGAAAATAGAAAAAGATCTCGTGTATTTCACTTTTTACTTCGCCGTTATTTAATCATACGTAAAACTGAAGTATTTGCTCACTTTTATTTTATATAACGATTTCTTTTTCTGCTTCTTTATGTATTTTGTTTGTTAATTCTTTATCGTTTATTGGTTTCGCTCAAAAACCAAGCATTTAACAAATTTATGCAATAATTTTTTAATATTACTTTCTTCTATATTCAATCGAAGAAAGTATTGAATTCGTAAAAATTTTCGACCTCGTGTTTTTGATGGATTTACACGTTTTGAGAGCTGTAGAACACGATTTAACCATTTTTAGAAAATGTCTGTCTATCTGTGTGTGTATGTGTGTGTGTGACAAAATTTTGTGGCAACTGTATCTCAGGGTCTACTGCACAGAATTTTGTACAAATTGGTATGTATAGTTACAAATTGACATAAATTAGTGCCTATCAGTTTTTTGTAAAAATTATCCAACAGCTTATGTTGCCATCTCACTTTTTCTAATTTTTTAACTTGGTGGTATAGGACAAAATTTTGTATAAATGCGCATAAAGAGAATTATTTTTTAACAATGATTATGAAATTTAAAAGAATTATTTATAATAGAGATAGTCAACTGGAAAAAAAAAATTGTATATGTAGGAGCCTCGCCTCCCCCCCCCCCCCCAGGAGGAAGGTCCTCCCTCGAGGGGAGTAAATTTTCATGATGGGTATCTTTCAAAAGAGCTCGGCAATACCCTTAAAACGAATGGTTGAACCATCGATCTGCGATAATTTAAAATAAAGTTATCGATTTTTTTTCAATTTTTAACCAAAAAAAAAAAAAAAAAAGTACTATCGAAAATAAAATTGACTTTTTTTTTTGTGTGTGTTATACTACTTCTCTAATATGGAAATCGTCTGCATTATCATAGAAGATATTTTTTTTAAATAATGATTTTAATAAATTATTTTACTGAGTATAGGAAAATATCGAAGAAAGTCATGTGGTAACCACAACATTCTATTTTTTCCTTGTTTTGATGCATTTTTAAACTTCTGTTCCTTCTTTTTCTCTAGAATGCAGTACTACTCCTAAATTTAACAAATGGTGATTTAGAGGAAGCGGAATGCACGTTGCTGCTTTGACAATGTGTTTGTGTCTAATTTTTTTCTTCTGGTAGAAATTTTTGTAATTATTCTGACATGGAACAATTGTTGGAAGTTTTTGTGGTTTATAGTGATTAATTACAAGCTTATTTATTTTTAAAATTAATTACTATTTAAATTTAATCAGGTTAGCATATAGATTCCTTGATTCTGTACATTTCGAAAGTTCTTACTTAAATTGCATAAAATCTTTATGCAGAAGTATCGTAAAGTCTTACTTACTACAAAGAAATAACTGAGATGTCTCGATAAATTTATTCTGCGTAGTTATCGTTCCTTATGTACATAACTTTGTAAATTATAGTTATCTATGTTTTTTTGGTTGGTTTCAGGAAGCGGTAGATTGAAGCACTTCACATCTACCACATCCAGTTTTGCTCTGTAATGAATTATTAATTAAAACTAACAAGGAAATCTTTTCAAGTGTTTATTGGCTCGAAAAACATTACAGAAATTAGTTTACACCTCTACTTAATTCTATGGAAAATTTTTAAATACTAAATAGTAAGAGAAACGAAAAAAGAGAGAGAGATAGTTAAATTATACTTTTTAAACGGCAAGTATGAAAAAGTTATAACCAAGTTATTTAACCCTCGCTCATTAATTCCAAGGAAATTACATAGATTCAGCAAGTATAGTTCTTAAAATGTCAGGTCATATCTTAATGTTATATCTGAGATTTTCACTTTTTTAATATAACTTAGATATTGCAGATATTTAAAATAAAGCAAATTAAATTTCAGATTTGCATTTTACATTACATTAAATTTACATTATAATATATATATATATATATATATATATATATATATATATACAGTTATATATATATATATATATATATATATATTTGCATATATAATACATTTACATTAGTTTGTAAATAATACAAATCAAATCAAATCATAATAGCATATTTGATAAATTGAAATTAACATTGTAATAAATAAATCCTAACAACCCTTTGCGCAACCATAGATGAAAATTACAATCACGGAATCATCCAAAATTATTCGGAGCTATTACAGAAAAGAATTCATTTTTAATAACTTTTCTCTCTCTCTTTTTCTTTTTTTTTTTTTTAGCTTTTAAAACTCGACTCAGTAGCTAATATTTTTTTAATATACTAGATTAGATTTTACGCCAATAATTTTTTTCAAGAAAATCAGCTATTCAAACTTGAAAGAATTTCCTAGAGAGAAATATTCGAGATATCTGAATAAAAAATTTTCTGCAAATTAATTGAGCCTTACAGTCGGCCGCAAGACACTAGCAATAATTCATATTTAAAAGATATGCACCTGATACTTTTTTGTTAAGTAAATGTTTGTTGAATCCTGATCTTAGTCTTTATGCTGCTTATAAAAAAGTAAGTTGATGAAAGAATTAGCGATCAAACTAAATATATATATATACCGGGTGATTCAAAATAGATGTTACAGCGATTATCTCGTAAACTAAGAAAGATAGAAACATACTTCCAATTACAAAATTAATGCAAATTAAGAGTAGATTACAGATATGGCATTTTTTTGTACATGGGACTGTATACATATTAAATACGAAATTTAATTTTTATACGGCCCCTCCTATCGTATGACTTATATTTAGAAAAATATTCTCCTCGCTCTAAGAATCAAAATAAAAAAAAAGTCATCTCTCTAAGTCAAAATCTCGCTGAGTTATTGCAATTTCAAAATTCTAGCATTTTTCGCCAAATCTTAAGGGGTTGTATCAAAAGTGAGAAATTGTAATTACTATAGCTTTTGTAATAAGGGACAAGTTGATCAGCGTTTGGGGGGGGGGGGGGAGAAAAATCATTCAGGGAAAGACGGCTATTTGAACCTGTAATGTCTCTGTAAATACACAAGAGAATACTCATTGATGATTTAACAAATAAAATTTATGAATAATTTATGTACTAAAAGAGAATTTTCAAATTCATTTTTCTTTCTTTTCTTTTATACATTCTCTTACTCATATACACGGTGTAGAGAAAGAATTGTTTTTGTGTCAAATTTCCGAAAATTAGCTTTTGTTATATTTGCACGTTTTCAGATCCTCTGAATTCAAAAATCATGTTTTAAGCGGTTGGTCTCTCTCTCTCTCTCTGTGTGTGTGTGTGTGTGTGTGTGTTTCTGTGTTATTAGAATATCTCAAGAACAAATAGTAGCAGAAAATGCAAATTCGATATTCTAAATCCGTATCATATTGCGGTGCTACACTAAAGTATTCGTTGCGATCAGACAATTGTTTGTTTACAGGGTCATCCAAGAGATTTCAAATACATTACGTCTGTGAGCGAAATTTCTCATATGTACAGTGCGACATGTATATACCGCACTAAATAAAATGAAAAGAACAGATTTTTATACTCATAAAAGCATGTTTTATGTAGATTGTGGTATAGCAAACATTCATCATTCATTTACAGGATTACCCAGAGTATTTTGATATATTGGAGCTATACTTGGGAATTGCTGGAAGTGTATTTCAATTTATGTTACTTGTTTTACATATAACACTAAATTTACGTACACTAAGTTATTTGTATGTAGTTTATAGACAATATACAGGGCTACCCAAAATTAAGGTAAACATTTTTATTTTTTAAATGTAATTGGCGTAAGTGCTTTGCTGCATTTTTTTTTTTTTTTTTTTTTTTTTTTTTTTCGAAGAACGCTGCTGACACAGAACGGAAAATTAATTTATCATACCTATACTGTAAACAAAGTAGTTTTTGAAGAGCGATTTTTTTTCTGTATAATACCACATTTTGAGGCCTCCTGAATACGAAAGGTAAATTTTTATTTTTTGATCTGTATATATATGAATTATCAGCATA
Source organism: Salticus scenicus (assembly GCA_963930645.1). Classification (NCBI taxonomy): domain Eukaryota; kingdom Metazoa; phylum Arthropoda; class Arachnida; order Araneae; family Salticidae; genus Salticus; species Salticus scenicus. The sequence continues at coordinate 104,227,925 of OZ005656.1, read as the reverse complement.
ATTTAACAGCAAATAATCTGGTGTGCCACTCACACGACTTTCTCTTACCCTTTAATTTAATACCATAAATACAGGCTGGAGATTTAGAGGTAACATAAAGAGCACTGTAAACCTATGTTAAAATAATTCAAATAAGGCTTCGAAAGAGTTTTATATGATAGTTAGTTCTGTGTGAGGGGTGATCTCGTGAAATTATTCGTTTCCTGAAATTATTCGACGCAGGCAATAATCAAACTTTTAAAAACTTGACTTTGGTAATAAGGAAGCCTCAAAACATGTAAATACACAAAAAAAACAAGCGATGCATATTTAGCTTAAAACATACATTATTTATCATATGTCTATGAGGAATTCATTTCGATTTCTGAGCAGTTTTCCTGGACATGGTAAAATATTATAGTAAAGCACTTTCACTAACAATAAAAAAGAATATTATAGCTTAAATATTTGCAACCCTGTATATCTTTTGAAGAATATGTACAAACCACAAAGTGCACCTGAATAAAATCCTATAGTAATAATATACGGCACAACCTAAAATGCACTTCCATCAATTTTCAGCTATTGTCGTATTATAATCTAGTTATTTTGTGTAGCCCTGTAAATGAACAGTGAATGATTTCCCTGCCACATTCTACATGAGGCATGTTTTTATGCATATAAAAAATATATATTCATTTCATTTGGTTTAGTGCAGTCTATAGGTGTTACACTGTATTTACCTGCAATTTCCCCCATAGACGTAATGTATTTGAATATTCCTGAGTGTCCCTGTACACAAACCGTTTGTTTCATCTCAATTAAAAGCTTAGTGTAACATCCCTATATGATACATATTTAGAATACCAAGTTTGAATATCTGCTGTTATTTGTTCTTAAGATATGCTGATAACAGACAGACACACACACAGACCAACCGCTAAAAACACGATTTTCATATTCAGGGGACCACAAAGCGTGTAAAAATAACAAAAACTCACTTTTGAAAATTTGGCCCAAAAACAATACTTTCTCTACCTTATGGGTATGAGAAAGTAATAACTACAGGAAATGCGAATTTGGTACTTCGGATTCCACATCTAAGTTGCCACTTGAAAAGTTGATCAAGATTTGCAAGCTTCAAGGAAATTGATAACAGACTTGATTTTTGTTTTGATAAGTATAGGCACTATAATTAAACGGGGGTTGAGAATGGCGGTAACCCCCCTGACATAGAATTATACATCTATACGATATCATATACTATACAAAACATTTAGAATATTAACTATAAATATGAATTTCCTATGACTTGATTCCTATGACTTCCTATGATTTTTACAGTATAAAGTTATTTAAATGTAATTTATAAGAATGTCTGTCCCAAAACGCAATACATTGGCATTTTATGTGCGTTCCTGTAAACCAATTATAGAGAATTAATTAATGCCATTTTAAATAGCTAATATCATATAGTAAACCTGAATAACATATATCATTTCTGAAAATATTTACAGACGCTGGGGGCGGGCAGACGGACTGATGGACAGTCAGACAAAAAAATATGCAAATTGAAATCCTATTCACAGTTAAAAATTGTTAAAAAATGTTTAATGTAAACGAAAATGCAATTCCAGCAAATGTCCAATAATAACCCTTAACGTAACTGAATATTTTTGTGTGCCATGTAAATCTAATGCTAATCGTACTGTACACTATAGAAAGCATTCTTTTGTGCATATGAATAACATATTTCAATTTCATTAAGATTTATGCAAAGTAATTAAAATTTGGTTTATAGAAATATCTTCACATAGAACACAATGCTTTGGAATACTTTCGGGTGTCCCTGTGCACACGCTAGCAGAGGAATTCACTCCATTTTTAATAAGGAACATCCGATAGTGATCTCAAATAACATATATCAGTTTCAGGAAATTCTATGAATATTCACAGGAGTTAGGGCGCGGACACACAGAAAGACGAATGGACAGACAGACAAATCGAAGTCATTAACACTTTTCAACCTGGCTGGAATTGTTAAAGAGCCGAAGTCATTAAATTTTTCAACTATGATGGAAAGTGGTAAAAATAAAGCGCGAAAATTCCACACGGTTTTGCTAGACTTTTAATTTTTTTCCTCTCTTAACGTGTTTTAATTTGCAGGTGACCCTAAGAAATTTAACTATTAAATTTTTTAACAATAAGAAATAATGTAAATTTGCATTAAGTTCTTAAAACTGTTGATTTCACGTGCTTGAATGATTTTAGTTGCTATTTTAAAATAAAGGATCTTTTTTTGAATTTTTCTCATCTCATAGATAACCCCCTAAAGTGAGCTCGTTGGCATCGAAAAATAGATGCCAAAATTTAAAAAAAAGTGGTGTAAGTCATCATTTTCAAATTGCAATAACTCAGCGAGATTTTGACTTAGAGAGATGATTTTTTTTTTATTTTGCTTGTCAGAGCAAGGAGAATAAATTTCTAAATATAAGTCACATGATAGGAGGGGCCGTATAAAAATTAAATTTCGTATTTAATATGTATACACCCCCTTGTACAAAAAAATGCAATATTTGAAATCTACTCTTAATTTGCTCTAATTTTGTAATTGAAGTATGTTTCTATCTTTCTTAGTTTACGAGATAATCGCTGTAACATCTATTTTGAATCACCCGGTATATATAAATATATATATATATATATATATATATATATATATATATATATGTATATATATATATGAAAAATGGGGATGTGTAATACAATAATTTTGCTGCCGACTGTATGTTGCAAATTACAGCTATTGTAAAACCGAGAGTTACCGCTTGAGACTTAAATATTCACTCATATGAATCTTTACTCTTAAACTAATTATCGTATGATATCAGATACGATTATGTACAAATGAGATACTATGTATAAGTTACATAGGTGCCAACTCTACTGTTTTCGTCGGGAGACTTCTAACCGGACAAATTTTATAGCTGTTTTCTGTAATATTAATCGTCGAAGAAATATATAACACATCCCATTTAAAATTACTGCTGTCAATTCTGATTTAAAAGTTTAAAAACTTGGCAGCTCTGAAGTTATATTAAAAGAAGAAAACATAAATTATGTTAACTCATGTGCATTCCATGGATCTACTTCATTGGTTGAAAGCCAAAGCGCAACTTTCTGCTAAATTTCTTGTAGGTATAGCTTAACATCTGTAGGTTTCATTAGACAAAATGAAGTAATCATATATTTTTATATACATGAAAGCATGTTTAATGTGGAATATGATATGTAAATCATTAATCAATTATATTTAAGGCTAATCAAAAGAATTTGGATACATTGGAGGTATACTTAGAAATTGCTACAAAGGGCATTTTAGATTTTGTTACGAGTTTTTCATATAGAATGTGGTTTGTATATAACTTTTAGATAATATACAGAATGAAAACTTCTCAAAAATGAATAATTAAATTCTCATACACATACGGTAAACAAAATATATTACGAAATTCAATTTTCATTTACGGTTTTTTTTTTTTTTTTTTTTTTTTTTTTAAATAATATAGCGTTATGAGGTCACCTAAATACGAAAGTCAAACTTTCGGTGGTTGATTTATATGTATGTCTTTTATCAGAATAACTTAAAAAAGAATGTACAGGACGAAAACTTCTCAAGAATGAATAATTAAATTCTCATACACATGCGGTAAACAAAATATTTTTCGAAATTTAATTTTCAGTTCTGGATTATTTTGTGTAATATCGCGTTATGAGGTCACCTAAATACGAAAGTCAAACTTTTGGTGGTTGATTCATATGTATGTCTGTTATCAGCATAACTTAAAAAAGAATGTAGAGGATGAAAACTTCTCAAGAATGAATAATTAAATACTCATACACATGCGGTAAAAAAAATATTTTTCAAAATTTAATTTTCAGTTCTGGATTTTTTTTTTTTTTTTTTTTTTTTTTTTTTTTTTTTTTATATCGCGTTGTGAGGTTACTTAAATACGAAAGTCAAACTTTTGGTGGTTGATCTTTATGTATGTCAGTTATCAGCATAACTTTAAAAAAAGTAACTACAGAAATTTCAAATTTGAAGTTTTGAAGTTCATATAAAATTGCCATTTGAATAGTCTGATCAAGTCTGGAGAATTTCAAGAAGTATTGCTGGTGTAAGTTGTCTGAATAATTTTTAATAAACTTTTCCATTTAGTAACATACTTGAATGTTCTTTTAACATAGTTGCCAACATTTTAATTTATTTCGAAGCAATTTTAGCTCCGACTTTATTATTTCGAACCACTTTATTTTTTGAATATTTTTCTCCAATATATAACGACTGTTAAATAAGAAAAATTTACTCTTTAAAAAAAAATGGTACGGAATAAAAGCGAGGCAAAAAATGCTCCAGAATAAATTAAAATGTTGGCAACTCTGTTTTAATATATGTAAGTACTATATTTAAACGGGGTTGATCAAAGGCGTTAGCTCCTCCCATCACACATAATTATATGTCAAATAAAACTCTTCCTAAATCTATTTAAAAAAATTTAAATAAGTTCTTATTCAGTATGCGTCATCTTCTTCTTTAATCTGCAATTTGCTTTCATAATATAGAAATGAACGTTAAGATAAAGCCGTGTGAGTGACATACCAAATATTTTTTTTAGCACTAATGACAACTTTACGATAACCCTTCGACATGTTTCTCACAAAGAGAAATTTGGATACCGCATTTTCTATGTAGTAACTTTTTAAAATAGATATCAACGATTAATCAAGTCAAAAATGTTTATAAAAATGTAGGAGTATTCAAATGTCTATTTGTGAGAACAGAGCTCCGCACCTCATACAAAAGCTTTGGAGTCGAATAAATTTTATTGTATACTTAACCCAGTGGTTATTGCACTAAATGATTTTACATTTTTCCATTTTTAATGTATTATCGAATTAAAACAAAAAATTAAAAGAGCAACTTCCTTCTCTCCCCTCCCTCCTTTCTTCTTCTTTTTTTCTACGACAAAATGTAGACAGTAAGTTTCCACCTTAGAAAATTAACTTCAACTTTGGAAATGAAGAAGCTAAATAGTATACATTATTGAAAATTGATATGCTTAACTTTATAGAGATACAATAGTTATCTGGACAAAAATGCTAATAAAATGTATATGATTCATTGCTTCTTATTTTATTAATTTATAAAATCGAAGCATTAAAGACAAGAGCACATTTGAATATTACTTATTAATAATATATAGTAGGTATATATATATATATATATATATACAAATTAATAGGTAAATGTATATGCTTTCTCCCCACTCTTTCTCTCTTTGTATGATTATGTTTATGGGGTAGGCTTTTATTTAAAATCTGCGGTATATAAAATAAAGTAAAATAATAATAATACCTGAAATTGTTTAATCGCTTACTTAGCACTAGGTGACTTCTGTTGGTCAATAGTACGAATTACCTTAAATATTTCGATATTGGTTGGTTCTGAAAAATCGATAAAGGTGCAGACACATACCCGTATTTTAATAAAAACATATGCATATATGCATAAATATATATATACGCACAAATGCAGCGGGTGTTCCAATTATTAGAGTTTTTTTTTTTTTTTATATTTTTTCGATTATCTAAAAAAAAAAAAAAAATACTACACGAAATGGCCTGAAACTTCATATATGTGAAAAACATTTGCAAAACTCATATTTTCCATTATTGATTTAGTCCAGAGTGTATTTAGGGGACCAATCACAAAGTGAAGAAGTGCGTAAACACTTTGAATCCCCCTGTATCACAAAAAGCTACAAATGATTTGTAACTTTTATACATTGTTGTACATACTATGTACAATATTTCCATGTTTTAGTGTGGGAATAGCGCAAATATTTAGGCGAGTATATATATATATATATATATTGTTCAAAAATTACTAATTTTTTGACAAGTTTTTTGCTTATAACTAAGAATTTTCATAAAGTTTTACAAAACTTGCTGAAAAAATAACAAAACATTAGAAAAACATTATTTTGAAACATAAAATCCACACGTGTAATATTCGTTTAGATATGAACATTTTTAGTAAATATTATTTAACTGTGCATGCGCGAAAGTTAGAAAACATTTTATTGCATAGATTGAAAGCTAGACATATTGAGCAACTTTTGTCAAAAGTTCATTTGAATAGAGTACAAATTAAGCAAATTGTCGTCAAAGTCAGCCTAGATTTTAGGTATTTTCCTGAGTTGAAATTTCATAAGGGGTTTCGCACATGCTACGTATTTAATTTGAAGATTCAATTATTTCAGTCACGTTGCAAAAGTTATGTTTTGTGAAAAACCCCTTATAGGCTTGTAACTTTAACATATTTTTATTTATTTACAAGATTTATGAGTTCATAAAGTTTTTGTCACAAAAAAGAACTTTTGCAAAGTGTTTAAAATAATTGGATCTTCAAACTGAATACGCGGCATGCGTAAAACCCCTTATGAAATTTAACTCTGGAAAATACCTAAAATCTAGGTCGTTCTTTTGCCGACAATTTGCTTACTTTTTACTCTATTCAAATGAACTTTTGAAAAAAGTTGCTCAATACATCTAGCTTTGAACCTATGCAATAAAATATTTTCGATCTTTCGCGCATGCGCAGTAAAATAATATTTACTAAAAATACTCATATCTCAACGAATATTATACGTGTGAATTTTTTGTTTCATAGTAATGTTTCTCTATTACTTTGTCAATTTTTCTGCAATGTTTGTAAAATTTTATGGAAATCCGTCCTAGTTAAAAGTCAAAAACTTTTCAAAAAGAAAAAAAAATATATACATGCATATATATATATATATATATATCCGCCTAAATAGTTGCGCGATTCCCGCATCAAAACATACAAATATTGTACATTTAAGTACAACAATGTGTTAAAGTTACAAGTCATTTGTAGCTTTTTGTGATACAGGGAGATCCAAAGTATTTTCACACTTCTTCAATTTGTGGTTAGTCCTTAACTGCACTCTGGACTAAATCGTAGTGGAAAAATATGAGTTTTTTAACATTCTTTGCATGTATGATGTTTCAGGCCGTTTCGTGTAGTATTTTTTTTTTTTTTTTTTTTTTTTTTTTGGATAATCGAAAAATAAATAAATAATTAAATTGAACACCCATTGTATATCTTATTGTACACATACTTTTATATTATTATATTCACACATAACACACATAAATGAAATATATATTAACAGGGAGCGGTCCCCGCTCACCGCTCAAAGAGCAGTGTCGAGCGCTTCTAAGGGAACCGCTCCGTTTATTGAAACAATCAACCAAAAAAAAAAAAAAAAAAATCTCGTTTTAATCTATGTATGTATCCCCCCACACACATACAGAGCTACCAACCTAATCCGGCAAATCGTTTGGACCGCACTTTTTTCTACACCACTTAATTTTTAGGGCATTTGTTTTCTTAATTCCTCGTAAATATATTTGTAGAGAATTAATCTAAAAATTAAGTGGTGTAGAAAAAGGGGCGGTACTAACAATTTGCCGGATTAAAATGGCAGCTCTGCACATATTATACGTGTATATTACACCCAAACACAGCCACACATTTTTTGCCTTAAATAAACGCATCAATAATACTTCTACATTCAGTGTAGAGATTGGTTTTTTTTAATAGTTAAAATTAGTTTAACTGTATATATATATATATTTATTTATTTTTTGATAACTAATATATATTATTTTTTTATAACATTGCATTTTTTTTTTTTTTTTTTTTTTTTTTTTTTTTTTTAACAGATTTCGTATAAAAATTAAAGAAATTTTACATTTAATTCCCGCAAATAACTGAAATTTTAATTTAGAATGTACAGCAATATTTTATTCAGATCTCAAAATGTATAAGACATTTTCTTTTTCAAAAATTCCATTTTTTTTTTTTTTAAATAATAGAACTAAATAAAATATCGCAAGGCGGAGAGTTAAGCTTGAAAATGCATTAAACCTTTTTTGAAATTCAAATGATAGGAAAAAGAAACAGTTTTCTGCACAAAGAAATACACAAAAAATGATGAAGTATCATCTATCATATCAGCAATAACTATAAAAGCAAACATTTACAATCCCATATTTAAGTTATTATTGATTTTAGCCTCGAGAAAAAAATATGATGTATTTTTATGTTCTGAAGGATCCAACTATGCAAATATTTGAAAATAAATATGGGTCCTTACTTTAAAATGAACAATTTATAAGCAAAATATTTCCTCTTACGTAGATGTTATGAAGATTCAAGATCTTCAACATTGGAAGGAAAAATCTGAAATTTGGATTCTTTAATCCTTTTTTATTTATTTTTTTATTTGTTTGCTGGTAACAATTTCACATCTCACTAATAAAGTATTACATATGATTTATCCGTGAGCATTGGAGTGGTTCGAAATTTGAAGGAAAAAGAAAGAAAGAAAAAGAAATTTCTTTCAGGCTAAAATCAATAACTAAGAAAAATAAGACTATCATTTATTTATATATTTATTTATTTTTTTATTTTTTTTTTTTCTGCGAAATACCCCATGGTGAGTAAAAATAAAAATCATTTTTTGTTATAAAATTTAAACACTATTTATATTTTCATATTTCGTAAGCGAATAAAAATTTTGAAGCCATTTTTATAGTTTCCTTTTTATTATATTTGTTACAGGATGTGCAATACATTCAAAAATTTTTAGAGACATTATAACAATAAAATGTAAATATATTCACATAAAGCCATAACATATTTATTTTCAACAAAAACAAATATGGTTAGTTTTACACCAATATATATATGTATATATATATATATATATATATATATATATATATATATATATATATATATTTAACAATTGGTCTTCGGCCGCTACATTCATCACTATACCCAAGCAACTTATTTTATTTTTTTAAACGTCGAAGAATATTTCATCAAAATTGGTCACTTAATTCTCTAAAACGAAACAAATTTAAAAATTATACCCTATCCGGGCGCTCGAAACTGGTAAATGGGAAGTGCCGGGTTCGATCCCTGGTCGCTTTCACCAACCTAGCCATTCGAAGTTTTCTATAGTTTTCTCCAAAACTCGTGTAAATACGGGTTACGGCCACTTAGAAAGACCTCCATGGAGGGCATTCCACCTATAAGCCTAGTACCCCAGCGTAGTCAATCGGTCTTAAAACCCTACAACCAACCAACCAACCTATATCCTATTCAGTTCCCCCCCCCTCCCGTTACCATTGGCAACGTACTTCAAAAGAATGTTCCGCGCCCACTTTACCATATTTTAGTAGGGAAGAAGATTTATAATTAAACTGTAACTATGATATGACGAGGCGCGCTTCTTATATTTTTACTTTCTTCTATATGTAATATAGAGAAAGTATTGGATTCGTAAAAATTTTCGACCTCGGGTTTTTGATGGATTTACACGTTTTGAGAGCTGTAGAACACGATTTGACCCTTTTTAGAAAATGTCTGTCTGTCTGTCTGTCTGTCAGTGTGTGTGTGTGTGACAAAATGTTGTGGCAACTGTATCTAACGAACTACTATACAGAATTTCATACAAATTGGTGTGTAGTTGCACCTTGACATAAATTAGTGCCTATCAACTTTTGGTAGAAATTGTCTTACAGGTTGCGTTGCCATCCCGCTTTTTCTAAATTGTTAACATGGTGATATAGGACAAAATTTTGTATAAATGTGCATAAAGAGAATTATATTTTAGTAATCATTATGAAATTTACAAGAATTATTTATAATAGAGATAGTCAACTGGGAAAAAATTTTTGTATGCGTAGGAGCCTCGCCACCCCCCCTGGGGGGGAAGTCACCCCTCGAGAGGAGTAAATTTTCAAGATGGGTATCTTTCGAAAGGTCTCGTCAATACCTTTAAAACGAATGGTTGAACTATAAATCTGTGATAATTTAAAACAAAGTTATCGATTTTTTTTACTTTTAACGAAAAAAAAACTTAGAAAAAAAAATCTTTTTTTTTTTTTTTTTTTTTTTTTTTTTTTCAAACGATATTTAACCAGACTTGGTATTTAGTTGGCCCCTGACATAAACTGTAGCTGATTAGATTTGGGGATCAATCGTTTAACAGGTGGCGCTGTGATCGTATTTTTTCTAAATTTTTAACATGGACAAAAGTAGTACAAAATTTCGTATAAATGTACATAATGAGAGTTATTCTTAACCTGTGATTGTGAAATTAATATGAATTATTGATAATAGTACTAGTTAATTAGGAAAAAAATTTGGGGCATCGCTTTCCCCCCACCCCCCGGGGGGGGGGTAAATTTTCAAGATCGGTATCATTCGTCAATACCTTTAAAACGAATGGTTTAACTATAAATATGTGATAATTTAAAACAAAGTTATCGATTTTTTTTTACTTTTAACGAAAAAAAAACTATGGAAAAAAATCATATATATATATATTTTTAAATATTGTTACTGCGTGAATTTGTACAAGAAAATATAGAAGAAAGTCTTGTAGTGGCCACAACATACTAGTTACACATAGAATTTAATAAAAGACTAAGAACAATTACAGCTGACATGCACGATTACATTCTGAAGACTGATCTGTTTTAGCATTAATACAAGTAAAGGGGAATTAACAGATCATTGATTGGACAATACAGTTCACAGGTACCTGTACATTTATGTGACGTCACTTACCAGAAGACCAATGAATTTAATCAGAAACATAATAATGAAATACACCACACCCACAGTTACTTTTTATTTTTAAATTGTTACAGTACGAAATGTAAAAATGTACCAAAATATTTCATTTTTTCAACCCACTTCAATTTCATTATTGCTTCTTAGACCGCTGCACAATTAAAAATAAATCAAACTGTCACCAGAAAAATGCATTCAGTATTAAGGTATTAAGTTTCACACTTTTAATACTCGTTTTACTAAGTGAATAAATGACACTATTAGTGGATAAATAACACTATTAATGATAAAGTGCGCAACTGTTAATAACCTGCAATTTTAGCACCAAAATACTGGTTGCAGAAAGCTGTAACTCTTTTTTGATGAAACGCATGTGATTTTCTCTTTGAATATTTAGTGATAGAAAACCACACCATCTAGATCCATGTTGACTTTCTTTAGACAGAAAAGGTGCAGGAACTAGCTAAGCTGATGTGCATTTTTCTGTATTTTATTTGATATGTTTTACGATTACCAGAATAAAAAACGGTTTGCCTACGGTGCAATAAATGAAATTTTCACTCCTACACCAAACAAATTGAAGCGGCGTTAAATTTCTTTCTTTCTCCATTTTAATGAAATATGAAATTTTTCCTAAACTTTTCAGAGAAACCATCATTTTAATGCGTGTAATGAGCTACTACATTTTTGTTTATTTAATAAGAGATACCAACCCTATTATAAATGAATCAATTTTTCTGTTAGTTGAAATGTTCTTTAAAAATAAAAAAAGTGCAAAATATAATTTAAAAAAAATGAGCAGAAAGTTTTAAAATATTTGAAATATTTTAATATTCAGTTAGAAGTAGGTTCTCAAATCTCATGCAAAATTCAATCATATCTCAGAGTTCAGAATTCTTATGCAACTAAAGATCTTTTACATTTTTATAAGTTTTTTTTTTTCAAAAGCATACATTAAATGTGAAATTGCGCGTGGAAGTTATATTTTTCTTTGAATATAACTAAAATGAAACATCATTAGAGAAAAACGCATTTTCTCTCTTCTTTTTTTCATGACAGATAAATTTTAGTATGAAATGTATTCTGAATTTGACACAAAAAAAGGATGCTAATTTATTTTACTTATTTATTTATTTTTTGTTGAAGAATGAAATTAGTATTCAATTGTAAATTATTTTGTGGTGCAAGATTTTAAATGAATGTTAATCTTGATTTTTATTACAGTAAAAAAAAAAAAAAAAAGACAAATATATATATATATATATATATATATATATATATATATATATATATATATATATATATATACATATACATATATTTATATATATTAATGTTTAATGTGCTTGCATGATAAATACAAAAGGTGAGTGTGTTTTGTGCTTTTGGAGTAAGGCCGATTGACTGCACTAGGGTTCTAGGCTGAAGGGGTGTGCTCTCCATGGGGTCTTTTTAAGTGAACCTAGCGTGTACTTACGCAAGTTTCGAAGAAAAACACGGAAAACTCCTAACGGCTAGGCCGATGAGCATAACCTGGGATCGAACCCGGCACCTTACGTCTACCCACTTTGAGCGCATAAATATTCGGCCACTGGTAGGCCTACAAAAAGTGAGAGAGTGAGAGAGATAGAGAAATGAGAATATGCATAAAGTAATTAAATTATACTTTACTAATTTATTCACCTAATTGAACTACCTATTCAATATAAAAATTTTAAAGAACCATTGGTTTCCAGAAAGAGGTATTTTACTATTCATAAAAGGAAGATACACATGTCTACAGTTAGTCAAAAGCTGTTAAATATGAAACTTCGTCTAAATTACTATGAAACATTAACAAATATTTTGCTTACTGTTTAAAAATATGTTTTTCATATAGCATGACGTATATAATAAAAATTATGCTTCATTATTTTTCTCTACAGTACCGCACTGGAAAAAAAAATCTATTATATTGCAAAAAAAATCTCCGACAATAGATTTGCCAAAATAAATAAATAAATAAGTGTGCTATGATTAATTAATTCGACCCCTTGTTTAGGCATGACTATTTAGGGTAGTTTAGATTTCAGTTTAAACCGTATTTTCCGTTATAACGAGCCTTATGAATAAAAAGTGGAGGTGGAGCAAATCCATGGTTCGTACGGCTACGCCTTTTTTCAAGATCACTTCCACCAGTACTTTTATACAATATATTTCCTTTTAAGTTTTAAGGTTTTTTTCATATCAAAAATTGTTATAAAAAATATTAGTGTTGCAGAAAATCAAGAAAATTCAAAGACTGTACGAACTATGAAATCAAACAAAACCTACATTTTACTTTCAAACGATTTTGTTAAAAATAATGATGTGAATATAATCTATAAACTTAATGATAGTAAAACTTTATCGACAAATAATAAAAATAAATAAATAAATAAAATTTAGACCTTGTGCATATGTTTGTTTCTGACTTTTGCCATTAACCGTTTAACGTTCACTACTTAATTTATTTAAAAAATTTCTAAACTAATTTTAAAAATGGCTTTTAGACACATAGCTGATTATAAATATTTAAAAAATAAAAAATTAGCATTGTTACTTTTCGAGAAATTTTCGGTTTGAAACATCTGTTTGTAAACCTTATTAAATTCAAATAATATTTAATTTAATAAATAAATCACTTTATAAGTAAACATTATCAACAACAAAAACTCGTAAAAGTTGCATAGATCCCAACATTTCAATTTATTCCGGAGTATTTTAATCATTGATTTTCTTTACACGTTAACACTAATCATGCTATTAAAATCAAATTGTATTATGTCAATCTTTTCGCGAGCCGCTGAATGCAGAAAAAAAGATGAAAGTACCAAAACAATCCACGGCTTCCAAGTTGACCATTTAAATTAAATTATTTCAATCATTTTAAAATATATCAGCTTAAAACCCAAAGAGAGTATAGAAAGAAAATATCATGTGTACGAACTTGTAATGCCTCAAAGAACTCAAAAAAATAATAGTTTTATCTTTTTTTATCTTTTTTTTTAAATAAAACTGAGCAAGAGAAACTAATAAAAATATTCAGTTTCTACCAATAACAGAAATATAATTACGATACGAAATTAAACTTTTTTTTTCCCTTTTAACAATAAACATTTGAAAAGAAAACTGAAATCGAACAGCTTAGAAAATTTTTCGTTAAACCTAAAATTTTACAAATATGATGAATTAATAAATACTTAAATTCTTGTAGAAAATCTCAAAAACTCACATAACTAAAACAAAAATTCATATCTTAACATTAATTGAATAAATAGAGAAAACACAGTCATTTTTCTCTTCTATTATCAAGTGTAAGATGTTCTTTGCTAATTATCTTTTTTTATTTAATTTTTTTACACTACGCCTTCATATATTAATTATGCAATTTAATATTCAACAAATTCAATTTTCGAAAGAAATGTGTTAGAATGTACATTTTTACTTCGAAAACAAATATTTTTCTAATTTCATTTTAATCAAGAATTATTTTTTTTATTATCACTGGAAATGAAAATCAACTTTTTTCTGTTTGAAATAATAGGACGAGCGAAAGAAAAAACATTTTTATCTTTATTTAAATAAAATTTATGATAGGAAATGAATAAAAATGATTTTAATAAATGAGGTAAAAAATTTAATCGTAATGTAGAAACATATTGTGTTTCATATTTTAATATTATATAAATAAGTTATAATTATTTAAAAATATTAAATAAAGCTTGAAAAATTATTAATCAGTAATATATTTAAATTTTATATTCAATATGTGTTGAAGTTCTTCATGGAAAATAATTAAAAAAAAAAAAAAAAAAAAAAAAAAAAAATGATTTCATTGTGCCTAATTTTGTGGCCAGTTTTAAATCTTGGAAGCAACTTTTAGTTCACTTTCTATCATCCAACTAATCTTAAATTTTTCATAGTAACAATTTTTGTGGGAGTGTGCCTGGTTCCCCCCCCGGGGGGGGGTTGAGCACCCAAGACAAAGTAGAAATTTAACTTCTAGTTTTAACACTCACTCGCTGTTATCCTAATGAGCTGAAATTTTCCATACATGAATAACTCCTCTGACAAATTCTCAGTCAGTAACGATCTTGTAGGGAAGAAGTCCGGGGGGGGGGGGGGGTCTTTTGCCCGAACTATAGGTAAAAGTTTGAATTCTAATTTTAACCTACATCGTATCATCCAATTGTTTTGCAATTTTGAATTTATGTTTAATTCAGATGACAATGCATGCCCGAATAGTAATAGACGTAAGCCCCTAAATTTAAATATTTTATTTGGAAATTTAACCGACTTCCTGTAACCAGATTGAGCTAAACTTTTGCACACATGTATAATGCCGATGACAATACGTGCCAAAACAGTAACGGATTTAAGGAGGGATTGGGAGAAGCAGGCCCCCAACTCTAATTGAAAATTTTTAATGACTTTTGGAATAAAAAAATGTTTTTATTTATTAGGACTGAGGACTATTAGTCTCAATCTGGGATTTTTGCGGTGTCATTTTTCGATAGTTGGACATTTATCGAAATCTAAAATTTATCGAAAATATAACTGAATAATGTAAAGTGATGTTATAACAATAATAATAATAATAAAAAAATAGTAGTCCTCCGTCCTAAACTAATTTCTGCCTTTGCCAGAATTTCATCAAAATCATCTCTCTCTCTTTTTTTTTTTTTTTTGAAAGGAAAAGAAAAGAAAATTAATAATAATCAGTATCGAAACAAACACTACCGAAAAAGTTTTCTTTTTTTAATAATTATGAATTAGGAAATAAAAAGTGCGCGTGCAAAATGAAATAAAAATCAGTAAAAAAATCAATTTAATGATTAAATTTTTATATAAAACGTGATCGCGTGCTATCTTAAAAAGTAGATGTAAAATTTAACGTTTATGTGGTGCGTGTGGCATCTAAAAAAATTGTTTTAAGAAATAGAATAGAATAAAGAAAGCAACGATGTTGGTTTGCGTTTTGTTATATAGTTTGAATTTTTGAATTTTATAGAAGTAATATCTACCGTAGGAATGATTTCTTATGTTAAAACTATAGAGAATTGTTATGCGAGCACAAGCGATGCTACTTTTTTTTTTTTTTTTTTTTTTTTTTTTAATTATTATTATTTATGTGGCAATAATTTTTAGTTAAAAAATAAATAATAAAACATGTTTCCTTTATATATATATATATATATATAAACTTAGAAATTTATAAGTTATTAAATGTAGCCTTTTCTATAATAGTAAAAATGTTATGTAAATGGAATTATAATATATTTTAAATCATCAATTCATTATGTTTATTATTTTGGAATGCAAAAAAATATTATATCAAGAAATTGGATTTTCCGGAAATACCCAAAAAATTTAAATTCACACCATGTGTTCCGAAACAAAATAGTCTTCCTTCTTCAGACGTATGAAGTTGCCCTTTCCATTTGTCCAGAAGATGTATGTTTCGCTTGACCAAGGTTGTTGTCACCAGTTTCGGTCTCAGTTATCACAGAAAATAAATAAAAATAAAAACTATTTGATTACTTTTTAATTGTTTACATAATTTGAAAATAATAATAATAATAATAATAATAATAATAATAATAATGTCGAAATTATAAATGTTTCTTTCTCACAGTGAGAGTATTCAAGGTATTTGAGGTTTTTCATTATTTATTGCAAATTTTTTTACTTAAAAATGTTATTATTGAGAAATATATTCATTTATCCTTCTAACATTCATTAAACAATTTATTATTATTATTTGTTAAAATAGTTTTAAAAATAACTGTTAGATACACCGTTGATCATAAATAAGTAAAAAAGAACAAAAAAAAAGAAGAATATTTTTACTTTTCGAGAAATTTTTAGTTTGAAATATCTGTATTTAAACCTGACTAAATTCAAATAATAATTAATTTAATAAATAAATAAATAAATAACTGTTTTAGTAAACATAATAAATTTATAAAATTATAAATGTTTCTTTCTTACTGTAAGAGCATTTGAGGTATTTGAGGCTTATTTATTATTTAATGCATATATTTTTATTGAAAAATATTACTATTCAGAAATACATTAATTTATCCTTTTAACATTCATTAAAATTTTTTTTTTTTTTTTAACTATTAATATTTGTTAAAATAATTTAAAAAATAACTGTTAGATACACAGTTGATCATAAGTAAGCAAAAAGGAATAAATATAAGAATATTTTTACTTTTCGAGAAATTTTTAGTTTGAAACATCTGTATTTAAACTTGAATAAATTTAAATAATAATTAATTTAATAAATAAATAAATAAATAACTGTTTTAGTAAACATAATAAACTTATAAACTTATAAATGTTTCTTTCTTACTCTGAGAGTATTTGAGGTAGTTGAGATTTTTTTAATTATTTAATGCATATTTTTTTATGAAAAAAAAAAAAAAAAAAAAAAAAATAATAATATATATATATATATATATATATATATATATATATATATATATATATATATATATATATATATATATATATATTATTCAAAAATATATTAATTTATCCTTTTAACATTCATTAAACAGTTTTTTTTTTTTTATTATTATTATTTGTTAAAATAATTTTAAAAATAATTGTTAGATACACAGTTGATCATAAATAAGCGAAAAAGAACAAAAATAAGAATATTTTTACTTTTCGAGAAATTTTTAATTTGAAACATCTGTATGCAAACCTGACTGAATTCAAATAATAATTAATTTAATAAATAAATAAATAAATAAATAAATAAATAAATAACTGTTTTAGTAAACATAATAAACTGCAAAAACTCACAGCAGTAGTTTCGATCAAAATAATAACACAGCCTTTCATCACGTGAAAAAACAAGGAAAAAAACTAGTTGCATCATTAAGGCTGCAACGTTCACTCTCACCGACTAAGGCATTCAAATAACATCTGTATTTGGCTTCTTCTGGAATATCAATAGTTCAATTTCGTAATAATGCTGCTATCTAATAATTAGAGAAGAAATAAAAGTTTAAAAATCGATTATTGCTATTGCTGATCTCCAACCTTGTCTGACGTAGTTAGAATCCGTTGACACTCAAAAGTTTTTTAAGAGAAGGGAAATCTCAGAGAAGACCCAAACGGCCCAAGATGTGTTCCGCAGGAGTCTAGTGATGGTGACATTTGGGGAAAAGTTTTGGTTTTCTAACATAAAAAAAAAAAAAAAAAAAAAAAAGCATTTCAGGTGGTTCCTGACAAAGCGCGAGAGGCTGGTACAGTATTTTCTGTTAAATGATAGGTATAAACATAGACTCGGCCATAGCCTCCTAAACTAGATGCCTGTCGCGTGACTCGGAATCTTGTCAACAGTTCAAGCGGTAGACAGCGTCACCTGGTACTGATTGCGCGACTTTTTTATTCAACTGTCACCAATAATTTTAAGAAGTGATATATGATATATATAATGGACGTTTCTTCGATTCCATTCGCCTTTTATGTATATCAAATCCCACTTTTAAAATTTTTGGTGGCTGTTGAATAAAAAAGTCGCACAATCTGTACCAGGTGGCGCTGTCTACCGCTTCAACTGTTGCCAAGTATCCGAGCTACGCGACAGGCATCTACTTTAGGAGGCTATGACTCGGCTTACTTACCCTTATACCAGTGATGAGTGACGGGCATAAGCCAATCCTTCTGAATTTGTCTGAACCTATCTGGTTAGCGCTTCTGAATTTGAGTTAAAAATTGATTTAAACAAGTAAATGATATTGAATTTCCTAAAAAGTTAAATATTTCGTTTCAACGCAAAGCCAGTAAACGTTAAAGGGTTAATATGCTTAATATTGGCATTGTTATGTTGCATCCATACTTTAAATCAGGGGTTTTCATAAGGGGCGCCAAGGCACAGTGGTGTTTAGGTGTAACATTATCGTTATTATATTAACATTATCATTTATTATGATGTACAATTATCATTATTATGTTAACCAAGAAACAAACAGCAGTTTATCTCGCAAAAAGTAACCATTTATTTTGTTACAGCATTCTTTTCGTGTCTATCACTTATTTTAAAAGTCTTAGTTTTAGATTTTATGTGCTATTACTTATTTTCTTGATATAACTGTATCCCGGAAGTAAAGGATGCCATGTCCAATTTTTTTATGAAAATGTTGCTGCCATGTCCTTGATTTGCCTTTTCTGCTATATTATATTAGTACATTATCTCGTTATTAATAATATGTTAAAATATCATTAAGCGATTACTTCTAGTTGCAAAGAAGGGCATTTAAACGTACATTTAAAGTTGGAAAAAAAAATTGCTTTTTTGAAAAATTACAATTTTGTGACATGGTGTCCTTTACATCCGGGGTTCAATACATATCGATATAAAATGTCTAGTTTTCTCAAAATCAACATCATCTTCTTCAAGGATTAGACTAGGAGCATGTTCCAGCTTTTTGGTCTAACCACCGTTTTCTGGGTCTGCCGCGGTCTCGCTTGCGCTTTGGAATATAGTAGAAGGCAGTTCTCAGTAGTCTTCCGCGTGTCCAAACTTTCTTTCAAAACACGATTATCCAATATAAGATTTCTCAAAATGAAGACTTACATTAGATAGTAAGCAAACAAAAACATTTTGGAGGTAAACAAAAATTAAGTGCCAATAAGAAAGTAAAGTCACAGCCTGCTCGGAATTATGTTGAGCATTATAGTTTTGTGAATAAGGATTTTCTACCCTCACCACAATTAACCATAAAAAGAGAGATATTTTCTATTGATTGATGAATTGGTGAAGAAATGAGAGTTTGCTTTTCAAATACTTAATTATTCTAAAATATTTCTCATAAATCTGAATACAGTGCGCCTACACTTATTTGTAGGATTTTAAATGATCTCCCCTCCCGAATTAAAAATGTTTTAGAACTACAAATCTACAGGTTTGCCGTCTGTCTATGAAAGCTATAAAAAATTTGAAGTTTAAACTAAACACATGAAGACTGAACTATACACACATACCACTTGTAAAGATTATGTAACATATGCACTGTGTAATGTATGCACGGTGTAAACTATACACAGTACATATATTACAATTACACTGCCGTTACAAGTGATTCAACTAATTAAACAGTACAACTACAACAATTAATAAGTTATTTTAATGTAATTGATTGCAACAGATTTGAAGTTTTAATCATTCGAAATCTGTAACTGGGTCAGAATTGTACGCTTATACTCTTTTACGTTTCATAATTATGCAGTATATATCAAAATTTTATATTTCCAACCTATGTCAAAACAATAATTTTAAACGATATTAGAAATAAAAATTTTGTGGTTTGAAATTGAGAACATACAGTCATATATAAAATCAATACGTTTACAATATAGTAGCTCACCCCGAAAAAAAAAGAAAAAAAAAAAAAAATACATCTTTATTCTTGCCAGAAAGCTGCATTTTGCCAGTCTCGTGACATTCATTTGAATGTCTAAATTTGATAAAAAGGTATTTTTTTTTTCTTTTTGAAAAATACCTATGAATTATTCATGTGGTGGACTAAAGCTTTAAAGAGTATAAAAATGTCACGACAATCAGATTTCTTTTGTAAAAAGTCACGAGAGATCTTAATATACGCTAGTAGTAAAATTTTTACAAGTAAATCTTTTGCAAACTTTTTGAATAAAAGTGAAACAATTTTCGATAGTCACTTTCAAATCAGACTTTTTTTTGTCTTTCTTTAATTATTGTTTTTTAAGATAAATCATTTTCTAAAAACTACATTATTTTTAAGAATTCAGTAATACTTTGTCTGCACTAAAATAATCATAAAAAAGGATGGTAAGGAAACATTAATCTGTGTCTTAATATAAAATTTAATTAGACGAACTAGTTTTTTGAAATATTAAATAATCATATCTCAGGAAAAAAAATTATATAATTCTGTATAAATACTATATTAAAAAAAGTATATATATTCTCTTCCTCTAGAACGAAAAAGTTGCCATTTTCTGATTCTCTAAACTAGTAATACAGATTTTCGAGCCACGCATGTAAAGTAAACAAATAAACTGAATATTCTTCGACCACATTTCATGAAACCATGGGAGCATCTGCGCAAGTGCTAACTCAACGAGTCCAATGCTAAAATAAGGGTGACAGTCATCTGACTCAGAGAAAATGGAGAAAATGAGCAATAACTGAGCGCGGAATTATTGGATGCTTTCCAAATTTCAGACTGTCGGTCAAGCTGACATCCCTCCAATATTTTGTATGTGTCCTCACTGTTAGTTTTAGGATATCTGGCCGTACTGTAGACGAAATGATCCCAAATTTCTAGTCCATACATTTCTAGATGGTGAAGAAATAACGAACATTATGAATCCTTTGTATTGCGAAAAATTGTCGCTTGATTTCCTGGAACAGCGTAAATATGTATATATATATATATATATATATATATATACTAGCAGGCTACGCCCGCTTCGCTGGCCAATATTTTAATGAATCTCCAAAAGAATTGGATCATTATTTATTTTTCACATCACATTATAAATAAAAACTAAAATAATTACATTGGAATCGCTCTAGACCTCGCATCGGGTACTCGCTGACTACGGCAGCTCTTTCTCTGCCCGCACTGTATCGGGAGCAGGTCCCCACTGCCTGCAGAAATCTCTTTCCTATGTAATTCAATATGGGTATTTATTGACGATAGGTGGGTCTGCCATTATTTAAGAACTACGATTTTAAAGATAACTGTATCTCAGCGTCTATTAAACATTTTAGTTTTTGAACCAAGTATTTTATTGCTCATGCTAATTACACTGTATTACAATTTGATTCCGACCAATATAATGAAATAAAATAAAAAGTAGATTTTCTTTTAGAATGAATTAAATACATAAAAAACAAATAAATTCCAATCAGTTTAATCCTTTCTACTATATACTACCATTATTTCCTGACAAATACTATAAATTAGAAAAAAAAAAACTTTTAAAGAAATTAAATTAACAAATGAAAAATAATTGTTGTTATACTACAAAAATTATACATAAACATAACTGTTATAAATACGTTTTTAAATTTTAAATTTAATATATTTAATTTTTTCTACTGCATTACCATTTTATTTTCAATAAATATAATAAATTAAAAAGAGAAAAAAGATTCGCCCTCAAATAAATGTATTAAATAAAAAATAAATTGCATAATATAGCCGTTGCTAAGATACGCAGACGATTACAATCGAAGAATAAATTCATGAAAAATGAAACATAAAAGCCAATGTTTAAAATCGAACAAACATTAATTTAAAAAATTCAAATTCGAAATTCGAAAAAATCTCGATGAGGTGCACACCTGCAGGGTCCCAGGTACCTATATGCCAAATTTGGAAGCTCTGCAATCAGTAGTGTGTAGTATTGTTCATGTTCAGATAAATGTATTTATTTTCCTGTTGAAAAAAAAAAAAAAAAAAAAAAAAAAATCGTATTTTTTTTTTTTTTTTTTTTTTTTTTTGGCAACAATTAAATTATGGATTAAATTTAAATGGCTAATTTTTTGCTATTATTAGCTTATTATTTTCCTATTTTTATTAATTAAAAGAAAACTAAACAGAAATTCGAAATTCTGATGTGCACAATGATCCTTCGGGGGGCACCTTTGTGTTAAATCTCGTGACTGTCCGAGCTACCGTTTTCGAGAACAGCGAAATATATATACAAATATTGCTCACTTAATAGTATAAGATATATATAGCTACGAAAAATCACCTCTTGTGTCCGCATTTATTTGCAGAATTTTTAAAATAAATTTGACCACGATATTATAGGAAAACGCTCTAGAATTCTAATAGGTGTTTCTAAAACTCGATAGTAAAGGGAATTAGAATTTAAAAGGATGACAGACGGATCTAATTTTACTTGAGCCAATATTTCTTTTATAGAAGTTAGTTACAGAACTATTTTTCGGTGAAGCTCCGATACTTGTAGTTTTCATGGTGAGATTTTATAAAGTATATGGACCTATTTTTTGAGAAAGAATTGGCACCTTAGGCCTGCAAACCCTGTTCTTCAAGACATTCAATCTCTGGCCGAATTCAGCTTTAGCATTTATTCTTCATAATATTTTTCTACATCTTTTTATGCCCTTAAAAAAATATTTTTATCATAATAAGAAATTTCCATAACTGTGGACGAAAAATGCTTGAAGAATTAATTCCGTAAAAGAAAATTTGCTTCGCTAACAAGTCTCCCGCTTTTTGAATACCATTATTTCTTCATAAAAAATTTTGGTTTGCTTAAAGCTGATTATCTGAAATTAAATACATAAAGTTAACTGAAAGAAAAGAGTGGTATTTTAAAAGCGGAAAACTTGGTTGCTACGAAGTATTAAAATTGTATTAATATTAAAACTGTAAAAATTTGCAAAATATAAAATTTAAATTAATCTTTCATTTCTAAAATTATGGAAGTATATTTTGAATGCAACATTCTACTTCTCATCTATTCAAGGTAGATAGATATATAGAACTATATTTTGAATGCAACATTCTACTTCTCACCTATTCAAGGTGCATAGGTATATAGAAGTATTTTTTGAATGCAACATTCTATTTCTCACCCATTCAAGGTAGATAGGTATACAGAAGTATATTTAGAATGCAACATTCTACTTCTCACCTATTCAAGGTAAATAGGTATATAGAAGTATATTTTGAATGCAACATTCTACTTCTCATCTATTCAAGGCAGATAGATATATAGAAGCATATTTTGAATGCAACATTCTACTTCTCACTTATTCAAGATGGATATGTATACAGAAGTATATTTTGAATGCAGCATTCTGCTTGTCATCTATTCAAGATGAGTCCTTGCGTAAGATATTGTGCTCAAAAAATGGTCATAGAGCGACGCCCCAACCCATATTGACTCAAGTGAATTTCATATTCTTCAAACAGTATTTTTTCAAACGTAATCTATGCCTTCCATGTACTGAATCTTTTATAAAGTTGATATGCCTTATTTAAAAATTAATAACTCTGTTAGTAGATTATGATAGATTAGTTGTTTGAAGTAATTCTAAAACGGAAAGCTAACTGAGAGCAGTCAACATAGCAATGGTAAAGGCAGCAGTAACTGGTTACACTGTTAAAGATAAATGGTATGTTTTACTATAAAATGCTTGACGCTATTTAAAAAGTAAAACTTAGTGCAGTGATTTAAGGGTAGAACTTAACTGACTTGATGGCGACTACTTGTGACCTAATAGTCACTACTGAATGATGAAACATGGTAGCACTTCGTAAAACTTAAATAGTGAAACTTTGTGCACAAAGTTTCTAAAACTATTGATTGCAAATAAATTCGCAGTATTAACTTGAGTGGGTACAACACGAATTTTCTACAATACTAAACTTTTCACAAGAAAAGCAATCAATATCAATCATATAAAAAACATTTTTTTTTTTTTTAAGCAAATACAGAAAGGCATGTCATAGAAAGTTTTTCTATCAAAAATCTTATAAAAGTTTTGCAACTGTAAGATTAGGCAGTCTTTAACGAGCGCTCAATTTGTAATCCATATTTTGTAGCGAAAATTTAATTTCGATCACAATCCTTAATCTAGCCCATACCTGCCAACATTCTAATTGATATTCCGCAGTCCTGTAGTCCTCGTCTTTTTATCCACACCAGTCTTTTTTTAGAGTACTTTTCTTTTTATTTAATTGTAATGAAATTTGGAGACAATTACTCTAAAAATAAAGTGGTGTACAAAAAGGGGGCGGTACTAACAATACTACGGAATATTTATTTGAATGTTGGCAGGTATAATCTAGCCTTAAAAATTGCAATACATTAAATTTAATTAACATTTATATAACCTTGTGTTTAATGTATAGGATGTATCTGAATTCATCACCATTAATTATTGGGCAGGAAGGAACAGAAAAAGAAGACTATTCCACGTAGGAAAGTATGGGTACAAACGAATACATGATGATATACAGGATGCTTTGCGTCCACAATTCCCATTCACGCGCAAAGTTGTCTCATGTGTACAGCCAGTTGTCTTTCGACTAGGTTACTTTGTAGTAGCATGATTTTCAGTGTCATGATTTGAAGTAACATGAACCTGATGTGATCGTTGAATGAACTTGCAGATATGAATCTAACTCACTGTGACGCAGGAAAACTGACTTAGAACTATGCAAATTCATGCAGAAAGTTCACTGATCGGTGCATGCTTCACATCAAATATTTTTACCACAGATGCCAAATTATTAATTTATTCCAGAGTATATTTAGCTCTGCACCACTTTATTCACAGAAAAGTTTTCTCCAGTATATAACTTCGGTAAAATAAGAAAAAAAAAATACTCTTAAAAAAAGTGGTATGAAATAAAGGCGGGGCTAAAAATACTCCGGAATAAATTAAAATGTTTGCATCTATGTTTTTACGTGTTCATAGAAAACCGTGCGAAACAGGACCATTTACTGGCGCTGATGTTGGTCGAAAAATCCTGTCGATCGACAAAGACAATCTTAGCAGAAGAAGCTCTTCTACAGTCTATTGAAGAACAACTATGTTCTAGCACACGAAGCATCCCTAGTCAGTTTGAAGCTTCGTACTCAACAGTGAGGCGAATATTAACCCTTATACCGGAATATCGGTCTCTGAGACCGCTAAAGGTTAGGCTTAGTGCAGGGACTTGCGGATGCATATTCCTAGAACAGAGTACCGGCACGTTTGGTGATAAATGCCCAAGACGCCAAAGGTGTCTAACTGAAGCCCTAATGCGACATAAAATGCACTTAAACTGTAGAGGATGGCATGTCTCAGAACAACCCTTAGGGGTGAGTCCAGAACCGTCGCCAGTTGTCCACAGCATGGCACCAGTGAAACGTAAAACCTGCTCAAACAAGGGACCCTTGGGGGTTGGCAGTGAGTAGGTGGCGCAGCCCGTTAGTGTTGAAAAGAAACCTGTAAAATGTTATTAGAATATTCGGAATCTCAATTTTTGAGCGCTAAGAGACGCATTACGTAGAACTGTCAGTATTTGAGAATTCTTTCTGAAAGTTTAAGTTCGATTGGTTTTGTTGGTATTAGGTAGAATTAGAGTGCTACGAAGAAAGTTGCGGATGGAGTTACGAGTTTTAGGGAAGCTGTGAGTTTCTAACGGAATTGTGGTTTTCGGCGAGTTTTTGGTGTTCGAGTTGGATTAGAAAATACTTTAGGTAAAGTTTTGTTGCGATGATTTATTCAAAGTTTTTTCCAGTCGTCAGATATGTTTAAGTAGTAAATCATTCAAAGAAAAGAAGAGTTATTTGTAGGAAGTCTTCCAGAGAATATTCATTCAAAAATGAGTCATTGAATGGAGTTTCCTTGAAGAGTTATCTGCTCTTTGAAAGGTATATTTCATCAGTCTATCATTTTTACCCATTTTTACCACTTGCGCAGTACTAATGCGACATTAAATCCAATCAACCATATAATATACCCTGTCGCGCCTATGATACGTCATGATTGAGAAAGTAAATTTATAGCTGCAAGAATTCATAATTTAATTCACAAAATTTCGCCAAATACATTCAGGGCCTTTTTTTCAAAAGCGATCTGTGAGACCGATGTTCCCGATAAGCAGGATGAAAACATGTTCCGGTCAAAGGGTTAAACCAGGAAAATTTAATTTCTTTTCATTTGGAAAGAGTGCAGTTACTGAAAACAGAATAATTATTTCCATCATGTTGCTCTTTGTCAGTGGTTCATGCAAATATTTGCGGAGGTCTAAGATAATTTTCATCTGCGGCAGTTTTATAGTTAGTTGCATATTCGCAAATTCATTAAGTGCATACCAATTTCTTTTACTTCTGCGGAGTCACTTAAAAGAATGACAGCTGGCTTTGTGCGAGATTAGATGTAGTGTTGTTGGTTTGGGAGTTAAGGTTTGACTGCACACACGCACGAATGGGGATTATGGGCACAAAGCTCCCTTTGCACCGTCAGGCGTTTATTTGAGCCCATTCTTTAATATATGAAGCAATCTCCTTTTATAATTCTCTACCTTCCTACCAAATATTGATGATGAATTCAGACACAAGCTGTATAGTATAAGGAATTAAACATGTTTGTTTTTGACTTTGTGTCTCTTTTTTAATCACTTTCTATTTATTAAAAAATCTGAAATACTATCTCTACTTGTTTTTAATCTTCATGTAAATAAAATAATTTTTTATTTATAATGGAAATCAATCAAAAGAATCACACGAAAAACTACATGTTATGTTAGAGAAACTTATAAAAATTATTATTAAAAAGTATCTATCTTATTATTATTTTTATTTAAGTCTTAAGAATTGTAAGATATTTTAAAAATCGTTCTCACCATCATTATTTTACTCTCTAATTTCAAATATTAAAAAGAAAAGAAAAAAATTGTTTCTTTTCTTTAAGAACTAAAAAAAATATATACTTTTTAACGAAGTCTGCTGAATAACATTCAAATATTTCTATTGTAAACAGTATCAAACTAAATTTACATTATGCCTGAGAGAAAATTTAAATCAGGAACATAAAAACAAATTAGATTCAAATTTTATGGGATTTAAACAAAAAATGTAGAAGATAAGTTGTGTTATTTAGATGCCTTGTCACGTTCAAGAACTCTGCAATTTTTCAGGAAAATTCCAGACATTTTCAATTTTTGTTTTTATAAAATTTTCAGAATCAGTGAATTTGGTGACGTAGAATTTAAGATATTTTTCGTAACATATGAGTTCATGTAAAAATAGCTTTGGAATGATAAAATGTACCATTTAATCAGTTTTTTCGATGTTATACGTGGTATTACATTTTTAAATCTTATTTTTTATGGTTGAATATTTCATTCCTCTGCAAATAACATGCATTGCGAGGCAAAATGACTTTTCTTTTCTTCTTCTTCTTCTTTTTTTTTTTTTTCTTTGTGAAATCCCATGACTCCTACAATTTTTCTCTAAAATTTTAAAATTGTTATTTATATAAAGTATTCTTTTTTGGTCAAATTTTCGAAACTGAGTTGTTACATTTACACGTTTTGAGGTGCCCTGAATCCAAAAATCATGTTTTTAGCGGTTGGTCTGTGTGCGTGCCTGTTATCAGCATATATCAAAAACAAATTATAGCAGAAAGTCCAAACTTGGTTTTCATAATATATTATAGGCATGCTACACTCAACTTTTGGTTTGGATTAAGCAAATGGTTCGAGTACAGGGACACCCAAGAGAATTCAAATACATTACTTCTAGGGGACATATCGCAGGTAAGTAGAGTTTAAACATCTATAGACTGCACTAAACCAAATGAAATGAATATGTATTACGCAGTAAAACACGTTTAATGTAGTATAAAAAGCATTCACTGTTCGTTTACAGGGCTACACAAAAGAACTAAATTACAGTGAGACAATACTTGAAAATTGATGGAAGTGTACTTCAGGTTATGCCTTGTGTAATTAATACTCACATAGCCACATACATCCATAATACATCTATAAACACGTATAAAAGTTTTAAAATGATCCATTAAACTTCTATAAATATCCTACAGACATCTATTAGCACGGCAAATGTTACTCTTTCTTATATCCATTAGATGTATGTTACATATTCAATAAATATCCAAATATCCAATAATTGTACTTGTTCGATCTAATAGATATTGAAAATATCTAAATCTTGTTTTGATTTAATATGTTGCATTTATTAGACATCGAAAAAGACACGTCTAAATTTCGTCCATATTTAAACATCTAATAGATATCTATAATTAGTACATTATATCCAGGTCTTTAAATGGACATTCTTTAGATATTTGTAGATCATTGGATGTAACTTATATGTCTAATGAATATCAGTGGCTGTATGGGTAAAGGATTATATTTATGTGCACCATGTGATGTGTTCATAAGTTTTAGAAGCTATACATGGCTGCCAATATATAAGCCATAACATTCATTTTTATTCTTAGTTGAAGTGCTTTACTATAATATTTTACCATGGACAGGGAAGCTGCTTAGAAAGCCCTCTCATAAGTTTTGAATTGCTATTCCCCTGCTATCCCTCAATGTAAATGCTGAATTTGTATATTTTCTTTTTTATAGTCGTAATATGTTGCTGCTTTGTTATTTTTCTGTCGTCTAACCGTTGCACACAATCGCGAATGCTGTAAACACTGATAGCTTTCAGTATTACAGTACCGACTGTACGTTGGGCCGCTTAGATTTTAGAAAAGGGAACATTAAAATACTTTGAACAACGATTTTTATATTTTTAATTATTAATCACAAAGGAAATCTCTGTAGTTAATTCAATTATTGGTTATTGAGTTCTATGATTAATGAAAAAACACACGGAAATTGAAAGGTAATCTACACCGTGACCAATAAGTTCTCATACACTTTCAAATTTTTATTACAAGAACACAAAATAAATCATACAAAAACTTTTTGTATCAAATTAAAGTAACAATCATTAAGTATCTTTACAATAAATCCTTTGGAATAATTCCGACTTTTAGTTTCTTAACGAGCTTAAGTCTTTTTTGAAATCGATCACATGCGGCACGCACGGCTTCCATTGACATTTCCTACTATATCTTTTGAATTACATTTTTAAATTTGCTCAAATCAGTGATTTTATAGTTATTCAGTTAGGAGAGCAAATATGACCACGCAAAATAATGAAGGGGGTTGATATCGGGGGAGTTGGGGAGTCATTCATTCTTTGGCAAAAAGTCAGCTAAATTTTGACTGCACCACTCCTGAACCACACGTGCGGTATGAGAAGGGGTACCATCTTGTTTGAAGCAGAAATATTCCGCCCCATACATTCTCTGGACATTTGGGAGTAAAACGTTTTCCAAAACCTCAGTTTTATAATATTAGGCATTGATTTTTAACCCCTTATCAACGAAGACTAACGGGAGTTTTCCTCTTTTGGAAATAGCGGTCCAAACCATCACAGACGAAGCATTTTGATAACGCGGAACGTAATGTTGGTTCTCAGGGATGTTATCAATAGAAACTGATCATACTCTGTCATTTTCGGGGTTGAGACTTTGCTGTAAACTGAATAGTTTCTCGTCTGAAAAGACAAATTCATCCCCAGCGTACCAAGCAAGAATTTCTTCCACCTTTTGCTTCCATTTCATCTTAGCAGACTCTAAAACTCCGTGAATTTTAAGTTTTCTATAAACCTTGCACCCAAGGTCCTTTTTCAGAATGTTTAGCATTGACTCATTCGATATTTTGAGCTCTCGTGCTAATCTTCTAGCAGATCTTTATCCGTTTCGTCGTATCCTTTCCCTGACCCTTTTCGCAGCCTCTTTTGTCCGAACGGACCTCGGCCTGCCAGATCTTTTTCTGTCATCGACATAGAACGTCTTATTATACCTTCTGATAGTTCTGTAAATGAAATCTCTCTTCACCCCCAGGGCTTTGAAGTCTTTGAAAATTTCACCGGCTGCTCTTCTTTGACGAATTTATTTATCACAATTTCTCTCAATTTCTTCATTCTACCTAATTAAAGAAAAATTATAATTACTACGTCATATACACTTGGAATAGCTTTATAACTTACACTAAATTGCCTGCAAAATATTTGGGACTACAGCAAGACATATGTATAACTTTTTAACGTGCTTCAAAAGTTGTATGAGAACTTATTGGTCACGGTGTATATATATAAAATCGTTTGTCCTGAGTGAGTGAGTGATTTATCATCGCCCAGCCCAAACCCCTGGACCTAGAAGCATAAAATTTTGTGACAATGTTCCTCCTATTACGTAGACATCCACTAAGAAGCGATTTCACAAAATTCGCCCCCGAAGGGCGGAAGGGAGGGCAAAACGTAATTTCACAAAATCCTTCATATCTCAAACAGAAAAACAGATATCCGTAAATTTTTTGCTTTTAATTTATTGCTAAAACAAGTATTTAAAAATCAACTTCTGAAATTTTAGAAATTCGCACTCCAAGGGGGAGGGGAGGGAGAGGGCAAAACGTGATGTTATATGAGCAAAACGTTATTTCCCATAATCCTATATATCTCAAACAAAAAAGCAGATTTACATGATTTTTTTTGCTATAAAATATAGCTAATACAAATACCTAAAAACTAATTTTTGGAATTTTGTAAATTCAGCCCCTAAAGGGGGGAGGGGCAAAACGTGATTTCAAATAATCATTTATATCTCAAGCAACAACAATAATAGTAATAATAATAAAAAGAGACATATGAGATTTTTGCTCTAAAATATAGCTTACACAAATATCTAAAACCAGTTTCTGGAATTTCAGAAATTCGTCCCAGGTGGGGCAGGAAGGGGAGGGGGGGTATGGGCATTAAAAAAAAATTAGAAATACAGTTATACCGTTCAAAATTGGTACAGATAGGTTTTAGAGACCTGCAAGTCGAATGAGAATATTTTCGAAAAAGTAAAATTATTAGGAGGGGCGGAAAGGGGAGTGGCGGAGGGGCAAAAAAATAAAAATAGAGTTAGATCGTTCAAAATAGGTGCATAAAGGATTTTGATACCCACAAACCGATTGGAGATATTTTCGAATTTGTAAAATGTTTAGGAGAGCAGGGAAGGAACGGGGCGAAAGGGCAAAACAATAGAAACAGACCGTTTAAAATTGGCACGTATAGATTTGTGGAACCTACACATCGAATGCAGATATTTTCAAAAGAGAAAAATTATTAATATAGCCGGGAAGGGGGGGGGGCGAAGGGGCAAAAATATAGATATAAGAGTTAGAGCGTTAAAAATTTGTATTATTAGGTTTCAAGGCCCGATAAATCGATTACGGATATTTTCGAATGTGTAGAATTATTACGAGGGGCGGGAAGGGGGCGGGCGTAGGGGCAAAAATAAAGAAATTCAGATAAAATGTGGGCAATTAGTATTTTTAGGTTTAAAACCCCGAGAAAACTATTGCGCATATTTTTTTAAAGCATAAAATAATTAGGAGAGGTGAGAACAGTGGGCGAAAAAACTCGCGTGACGCGCGCGTTTATACACTGCCGCAGGCAGTGGGGCCCGGACCGATTATTCCATCGACAAGAGAAGAATTTTTTTCTATTTTCTATTTATGTTTTTCCCTTACGATAATATAGGGATTCATTAAGAGTGTCGAACATAAATACGCACACGCAGCGCACAATGGCCTGCGGTGCCTCAGGCAGTAGGGACCCGGCGCGACATTTTTCCCGATCATAATTTATTTTTCTTTTTTTTCACATGATAAAAATTATGCAATTTTCAGAATTCATTAATTACAGTGATTCATTTAAAAATAGTGACCAGCGAAGCGGGAGTAGCCTGCTAGTGGTATATATTTTATCTTTATCGGAACTGTTTCTTTTGCAAAAATTTAAAAAAAAAAAAAAAGAAAAAAAAGTACTTTTTATTTAGATTTTTGAAATTTGAAAATATTTTTATCATTATATTTGCAATGTAATGCTTATGTAAAGGGAAACACGTCATTAAAAATGTTGATATTGTATGCTTGTGCTGTTCCATTTTTAGTATTAAATTAAGTTTCATGCTTCTGACGGCCCTCAAAAATACACTATATTTTCTTTATTCTCGGCAATTTTGAATTCAGATCATTTATATGAGTGAGACTCGCCTATTTTTAAACCACTGTGTTGTTCCGAGTTGAGAGAGAATTTCCCTTAGGAGCCATTATACACAGAAATAAATTTAAAATAAAATTTAAGTAAAAAATCATTTTTTAAAGTAAGAAGCTTTTTATTGTGAAGCCCTAAAAAGCATAAAATAAAATGTATTCTGGCAAAGACATGCTACAAAGAAATGAAAGTTTCAACACTAAGAAAATTTTAGAGAAAAATATAGGTATTTTCCTTTTGCAAGAGATGAAAAATTTTTAATGTTCAAAATATTTTAAAAAGCTTTCGAGACCAATATTCTTAGTTATTAGTTTTTGTAAAATCATTCATTACGCTAGAAATCTCAAATGTCTCGAAAGCTTTTTAAAATATTTTGAACATTAAAAAATTTTCATCTCTTGCAAAAGGAAAATACCTATATTTTTCTCTAAAATTTTCTTAGTGTTGAAACTTTCATTTCTTTGTAGCATGTCTTTGCCAGAATACATTTTATTTTATGCTTTTTAGGGCTTCACAATAAAAAGCTTCTTACTTTAAAAAATGATTTTTTACTTAAATTTTATTTTGTGCTTTTTAGTTACAAAAAAGAAAAAAGCTTCTTAATAAAACTAATTAAAATTTCTTAGGATATTTTGTAGGCAACGGAAGATTTTCGTTTATCAATTGACATTTTTTTTTCTATTATTTATCTGCAAAAAAAAAATACAATATCGTCTTTCGAGGACCGAATCCGGGACCATCGCGTTATCAGCATGACACTCTAAACAAAAGTCTAAGAACTGTCAAGAAAAATCATAGAACATTCAAGAAAAATCTAGCAAATACTTATACAACAGAAATATTGTTCTCGAATGCTTTTTAAAATATTTGGAATATTTAAAAATTTTCATGTTTTGTAAAAGTGAAATATCTATATTTTTCTTTAAAATTTTCTTGTTGTTGAAACTTTTATGATTTTATAGCATGTCTCTGCAAGAATAAATTTTAATTTTTGGCTTTTTAGGGCTTCACAATAATAAAAAACTTTCAGTGTTATTTTTATTTATTTATTTACTTACTTATATTTTTATTTAATTATTTATTTTTATTTTTATTTTTACTGAAATTTTTATTTTGTGCGTTTAGTAACTCAAAAAGAAGTTTCTTTAAAAAACTATCAAAATTCCTTAGGACACTGTGTAGGCAACGAATAATTTTCTTTTATCAATTGACATAGTTTCTATTAATTATCAGCAAAAAAGTAACACATCGGCTTGCAAGGATCGAACCCACGAGCATCGCGTTATCACATGACGCTCTAACCAAATGCGCTAAAAAGCGACGAAAAAGATTGTTTAAATTTACGTTAAAGTGGAGGCGCCTTCATTTTCAGAAAGACACAAAGACACGATGATAAAAATCCAATTTCAATAAAAAGCTTCTAAAAGATATATATATATATATATATATATATATATATATATATATATTATTCAACTTTATATTTTGTGTTTTCAGTATCTAAAAAAAGGCTTCTTAAAAAATAAAAAAAAATAAAAAACTCTTCAAAAATTCTTAGAATACTGTGTAGACAATAAAAAATTTTCTTTTATCAATTGGCATATTTTCTATTGCACATTTCATCTGTAAAATTTAGCACATCGATCCTTCGGAGATGGAACTCACCACCATCGTATTAGCAACTTGATGCTCTAACCAACTGAGCCAACGTGTGACTATAAAGACTGCTGATATTTACTTTAAAGTTGAGGTGCCTTGTTTATTAACGTAACATGAAGACGCGATAACAAAATACAATTTCAATAAAAAGCTTCTAAAAAGATGTTTATTTATTTCTTTATTTTTATTTAAATTTTTATTTTGTGCTTCTTAGTTACTAGATAAAAAGCTATTTAAATGAAATCTTCAAACATTATTAGGATACTGTGTACACAACGAAATATTTTCTTTTATCAATTGACACTTTTTTCTATTAATTATTTGCAAGAAATAACACCTCGGCCCGGCGAGGATCGAACACATGACTATCGCACTATCAACATGACGCTGTAACCAGCTGATTTATTAAAAGATACAATGAGTTGCTTACATTTTTTTTTTTTTTTTTTTTAATATATATATATAATGGAAGCGTCTTGGTTTTTTAACGTGACAAAAAGCCGACGACAAATACAATTCCATATAATAGTAATATATAATATACATATATACATATAAAGCTTCTAAAAATATTTTTTTTATGTTTTTTTTTACTTAAAACATTTTATTTTGTGCTTTTTTAATATCTAAAATGTTTTGTGTTTTCCCAATATCTAAATTAAAAAAAAATGCTTCTTAAAAAAATCCTCAAAAAATTCTTAGTGTAAGCAACGAAAAATTTTCGTGTATCAGTTGACACATTTTCTACTAATTATCTGCAAAAATTAACACGCTGGACCTTCCGGGGATAGAACTCATGACCACCGTGCTACTAACGCGACGCTCTTACCAACTGAGCCATAGATAGACAAACAAAATAGCTTATATTTACTTTAAAATGAAGGCGCCTTGTTTACTAGCGTGACACGAAGACACGATGACCAAGTCAATTTCAATTAAAAACCTTCTAATATTTCAAAAAGAAAGTTTTATTTTGCCGTAGGAATCTCGTGAACTATTTGTACTGTTTCCAAGTCTAAATGGAGGCTCTTCAATTATTTTTTTTTTATGTAGGAATTTAATAAAAAATTTTGCATTTTTCTATAATTACCATATCTGTTTCTATGGATATAAGAACCACTGAAAGAATTAAAATAAAAGTGGAAAGTATTAGAATTACATCAAGATGGCGTAATTTTCAAACACTTTTAATATTGCCTGTTTTAAAATAAAGACATACTGATGACTTAAACAAAATGTGACAATTTTAAATTCAGTTGTTCTATCAAATATCTAGAGAAACTCGTAATAGATTATCTTTGAACTTCTAAGATATAAAAACATGTTACACCATGTAATTTCGGCGGAAATTTTGTTCCGAGGGCAAAAAGTGGATCGGTGAAAGAATTAAAAGTAGAAACGTTTTGGAGTACACTGTAGTATTTAATGTTTGAAATGCTTCATAGATAGATTATGATGATGATGATTAGGATGTTTCTTTTGATAATTTGCATTAATTTACATGTCACTAGCACGAATATTCATGGAAATGTAAAACTTTCTTTAACAAAATCGAAAATTTTTGTGCGTTTTTTCAAACAAATGCAATGTTATTATTAAACTAGTTGGCACAGGTGGACCCTGCTCAGTTCCCCATCATATTTATATTCTCTTAAATTTGTAGTGCGAGACATATTATAATAATTATGTTAAAAGAAATGAATTTGACCAAACGCTTTATACAGTGACAGAATGAAATCTCCGCCTAATAGGCTATCCACCGTACACTTCGATATATTTATCTTATTCTAATCTATTAATTTAGTTTATCAGGGTCAATTCCGTTGTTTAGTTTTCATGCTACTATTTCCATTGCAATAATCCTCAAAATTAATATTTATATGAAAAATTTACAATTTCGCTATGTTGATAAAATCGTAAATTACGAATAATTTACGAAATTTTCCATTAGAATATTTGTATTCTATCATGTTCAAACAAATATCATAAATGTAATTTTGAAGTTGTCCAATGTATTTTTGATCCTCAAAATGGACGTTTATGCTCAATCTTGCCTTATTCTGATATATTAGGTAAATCGTAAATTCCAAATAACTTACGAATTTTTTAAATTGGAAATGTATCATTTCAGTATCCTAAATAATATTTCGAAAGTGGTTTGATATCTTTAAGATGAAAGTATCACTCAAGATTGACGTTTATGTGAAATTTTGCTCTATTCTGCCATGTTAAGAAATTCGTAAATTTTCAATAAATTACGAAATTTTTATATTGGAAAATTCATAGTCATTAATATTCATGCCAGTGTCCTAAATAATATTTTAAAAGTAGTCTGACATTTTTACG
This sequence comes from Salticus scenicus, assembly GCA_963930645.1. NCBI lineage: Eukaryota > Metazoa > Arthropoda > Arachnida > Araneae > Salticidae > Salticus > Salticus scenicus. The sequence goes on along the minus strand of OZ005656.1, from coordinate 104,191,516 downwards.
ATGAAAATACCTCTAAAAATTGACGTTTATGTAAAATTTTGCCCTATACTGCCTTGTTAAGAAATTCGTAAAGGGTCTAGCAGGATAAGGTAGGGTCAGCGGCCCCAGAAAGGTATTTTGAAAATGACTCGTGTGGTAACATCTGCGAGTTAAAAAACTACCATTGACACAAATTCAGCCTCTCATCTCGCTGCGTTCTGGAGATAATGGATCAAATAGACGCTGGAGGGGGTAATTTTTAAAATTGATTTTTATGAAAACTATTACAGCTACACTAATGAAAAAAAAACTGTTCGTTAGATAAAATATTAGTCTACATTATACATTTTTTGTAGATTTTTTCTGTCGTATTTACTATTAATAAAAAATGAAAATATTCTTTTTCATGATTTTATTCCTAGTTCACGCAGAGGTACAATCACAGAAAAAATATATAATGTAGCTTACTATGCCTAGTAATACTACCAAAAAGTGCATAAATATAAAATGTGTGCAACACTTCCAAAAAAAATTAAAACTTCCTATGACGGTCTTAGGTACTAATGACTTTACATTTGTCTTTTGATTGAAATTTTTATTACTGTATTAAAAAGTAGTAACATGTTTATTACTAAAAAATATATTAGTTAGTAATTAAAAATATATGTAAGACGTTTATTTTGACATAAAGAGTTGAAAATTGTTTGTGGAACTACGTTTTTAAAGAACAAGACGCAACTTGTCGCTTTCCAAGTTGCGTGTGTATAATTTGTAGCATTTTGTTTATTCCTCAACCTATGGAAGCCTCTGCGCAAGCGCTAATTCAACGAGTTCACTGTTAAAATAGGGGTGACAGTCATCTGGCTCAGAGAAAACGAATGATAACAAAGCGCGATTTATTGGATGTTTTCCTAGTCACAAGCTGGCACACATACAACATTTTGGACGCGTCGTATCTTGGTAGTTTTAAGGAATGTGGCTGCAATATACCTATTATTCTTCTACCCCCACCAGTATATTAACTCAACTAATATAACCAGTATATTGACTCAACTAATATAATCTTTTGCGTATTGTTTCAGAGTATTTCAGCTTTTAATTTTTCTATAGAAAACTGTTTTATTGTGTTTTAGTGAGTAATTGTACACAAAATATGTCTGGTAAATGTAAAAACTGTCGAAGATTTTTGCTTAAAAATAACAAGTATAGAAAGTTATCAAAACTGAAAATGAAGCTAAAACATACAGTGATTATTTCAATAAGAATATCTCGGTAAGTGACGTAATATGCAACAAATGTCGTCTAAGTTTTTATAAAAATGCAGCCTCAACGTCAAAGCCTACCGTGAGTGATTCCGAGACTGACAGTGATTCTACGATAGTCGAACCTGTAGATACAAACGATGATGATTTTGTGTGTCGCATAACTAGTCCTGAAGAGGATGATTATATTGAAATGCCTTTTCCACAAGTAGTATCAACACATCGGTTCTATACAATATGTCGAGTAGAAGTAAATCTGCGAGTAATATCTCTTGAAAGTTGAAACACGATGTGGCATTTTCTCAAGAAAAATTATTTTTATACCCAATGGGGATCGTTGCTGCAATGAACATATGATTGGTGATAGAATTTATGAAGATGACATGTCCCGCTTATGCATCATTTCTAATAGAAGTAAAACTAAAAAATCAGAATTAGTTACTTTTGTAAATGTACTTTCTCCAACATCTAATCTAACATTGTTAGATCGAATAGAAAATGGATTGTCAGAAAATTAACTTAAATCCCTGACAGGCTTTACTTGGAAAAACATTATAGAGCTCAAACATATGCTACCTTCTATGAGAAATACAAAATCTCGGACTGTGACGCAAGCCTTAATCATATTTCTTTTCAAATTAAGGACAGGAAATTCAAATAAGACCATTACTGCTGTTTTGGGTTTGCAATATGAACAATACGTATCAGAATTTTTTGACGATATCATGAAAGGTTTTGAGGAGATATTTTACCAAAATATTTTAGTTATGGTGCTATTACACGTCAAGATCTTATTTCTAACACCTCCAGTACAGGCAAGAATTTATTAAACCTATCTGATAATCAACTTGTTATTATCTGCGATGGTACTTATGTACGACATTAAAAAAGTCAAAATAATTTTTATCAAAGAAAATCTTTCTCTGGGCAGAAAAAAATTAATCTTTGCAAACCTTTCACCATCTGCACTACAAATGGTTATATTATAGACTTTGCAGACTTTTCTACGGCACTCAAAATGATGCTTCAATACTAAAACATGTTTTACAAGACATTACTATCACCAAAGGATATTTTTATTGTAGATCATGGTTTTCACGATTAAGTTGATTTCCTACAAATTAAAGGCTATAGAGTATTTATGCCTGCTTTAAAAGGAAACAGGGCGCCATTAACAACGGAAGAGGCTAATGAATCAAGAAGCATTACAAAATTGAGATAAGTTGTAGAAGCAGTTCATGGTGCAATAGCTCAAAAATATCGCCTTCTACACAATTCTTTGGATAACAAACTTACACCGAAGTTGAAAGAGTTTTGTAAAGTTTTTGCATTTCTACAAAACAAGTATGGCCAAAGATTAAATTATGAAGGCGATAAAAATGATGATCTACTTCAGTACATGGAGAGCAGAATGAGTGTTGTAAAAACTCTTAGTGGCGAAGTCATTAAAAAAAAATTGAAATCGTCGAAAGTCAGCTTTTCAGCAACTTCAATTGTCTGCAATCCTAGATTTCCCTCAGTTAAATAAAGACCAGTTAACTATGTTTTTCACTGGCTCCTACCAACTCTCAAAGGCTATGTCTTATTTAGCGGAGATAATGAACGAAGAATGCAACCTCACAGTACAGTTTGTTAACACCACATCCAGCATATTAAAACTGGAAGTTAGATCAAAGCATGTGAAACGTAAAACTTATCATGTTTATATTGAATATGTACCAAACGGAACGACAATCGAAAGCATACGCCGATATTCCTGCAACTCTCCTAATGGTCTAAGAACAGTAGGATATTGTTCTCATATGGCCGCAGTTGTTTATTACTTGTCTTATGCCCGATATCTTTCCTGCATCTTATGTCCAGTACAAGTTTTATCTAATATATTTACATCAGAAGAGATTCACGCAGTTAGTAATGAGGACAGTGATGAAGATTAATTATACTTTAATAATATATTTTGTATTACAATAAATAATATTTTCTTTGATTTAATTTTTAAATATTCAGCATATTTCTTTCTTAATGTGAATAATAACTGTAATTTAGAGCTTTCACAAAGTTGTACGTTCTTAATAAACATGCTACTGCTTTTTAATACAGTAATAAAAAGTTCAATCAAAAGACAAATGTAAAGTCATTAGTACCTAAGACGGTCATAAGAAGTTTTAATTTTTTTGGAAGTGTTTCACCCATTTTATATTTATGCAATTTTTGGTAGTATTACTACATATAGAAAGCTACATTATATATTTTTTCTGTGATTGTACCTCTGCGTGAACTAGGAATAAAATCATGAAAAAAAATATTTTCATTTTTTATTAATAGTAAATACGATAGAAAAAATCTACAAAAAATATATAATGTGGACTAATATTTTGTCTAACGAACAGTTTTTGTTTCATTAGTGTAGCTGTAATAGTTTTCATAAAAATCAATTTTAAAAATTACCCCCGCTAGCGTCTATTTGATCCATTATCTCCAGAACGCAGCGAGATGAGAGACTAAATTTGTGTCAATGGTAGTTTTATATCTCGCAGATATTACCACACAAGTCATTTTCAAAACACCTTTCTGGGGCCGCTGACCCTACCTTATCCTGCTAGACCCTTTCCAATAACTTGCGAAATTTTCATAGCAGCATATTTATTGTTACTGGTGTTCTTTCCGGCATCAAAACTGATCTTTTAAAACTGGTCTGACATTTTTACAGTAAACAGTTTTCATTTAATGCACGTTTAAGGGAAATTTTGTCCTATTCCCCATTTTATAAAAATGGTAAATTTCTAATAACTTACGAAGATTTTTAATTCGAATGTTGTAAATGAAAGGTTTCTTGCCAGTATCTTAAGTAATATTTTAAGACTGATCTGACCTCTCTGCGATCATTTGTTCGTGAGATATTGCATAAACAGACTAACAAACTAACGGGCTAACACACTAACACATTAACGGACTAACACACTAACAGACACCCTCCAGACAGACACCATACAAATTTTGTCTTTTTCGGATTCCTCACACCTGAAAACGTATAAAAAAGTCAAAAAACCGAAGTCGAAAATTTTCACGATTACCTAAGTTCCCCATACCTATAGTATGATGGGGAACTAAAAAGTTGGCATACGACATTAGACACAATACATACACACACACACACAAATAAATAAATAAATAAACAATTCTGTGACTGGCATCTAGAAACTAAATCATGTCTCTAGTAAAAACTGTTCCGTGTCTTCCTTATAAATTCTAGTCTTCTTTGCTAGCGAATTCTAGATCGTTCTTACAATTCTCGATCGTTCTCATATATTATTGTGGTTGAATTTATATGAAAAATCTCTGTAAATAAATGCAAGAGACGAGTATTAATATCTGTAATCTTGGTTTATGACTTAATCCTAGGAAATCAAGCGAGAAATACAAAGGAATCATAATATTAAACTAGTTGGCATAGGTGGACTCTGCTCAGTTCCCCATCATATTTATGTTCTCATAAATTTCTAGTGCGAGACATATTATAATCATGTTAAAAGAAATGAATTTGACCAAAGCTTGACACAGTGACAGAATGAAATACCCGCCTAATAGGCTATCCACCGTTCACTTCGATATATTTATCTTATTCTAATCTATTAATTTATTTTATCAGGGTCAATTCTGTTGTTTAGTTTTCATGCTACTATTTCCAATGCAATAATCCTCAAAATTCATATTTATATGAAAAATTTACAATTTCGCTCTGTTGATAAAATCGTAATTTACGAATAATTTACGAAATTTTCCTATTTGAATATTTGTATTCAATCACGTTCAAACAAATATTATAAATGTAATTTTGAAGATGTCTAATGTATTTATGATCCTCAAAATGGAAGTTTATGCTCAATTTTGCCTTATTCTGCCATTTTAAATAAATCGTAAATTCCAAATAACATACGAATTTTTTAAATTGGAAATGTATCATTTCAGTATCCTAAATAATATTTCGAAAGTGGTTTGATATCTGTACGATGAAAATATCCTTCAAGATTGACGTTTATGTGAAATTTTGCTCTATTCTGGCATGTTAAGAAATTCGTAAATTTCCAATAACTTACGAAATTTTTCTATTGGAAAATTCATAGTTATTAATATTCATACCAGTGTCATAAATAATATTTCAAAAGTAGTCTGACATTTTTACGATGAAAATACCTCTAAAAATTGACGTTTATGTGAAATTTTTCCCTATACTGCCATGTTAAGAAATTCGTAAATTTCCAATAACTTGCGAAATTTTCAATGCAGCATATTTATTGTTACTGGTGTTCTTTCCGGCATCAAAACTGATCTTTTAAAACTGGTCTGACATTTTTACAGTAAACAGTTTTCATTTAATGCACGTTTAAGGGAAATTTTGTCCTATTCCCCATTTTATAAAAATGGTAAATTTCTAATAACTTACGAAGATTTTTAATTCGAATGTTGTAAATGAAAGGTTTCTTGCCAGTATCTTAAGTAATATTTTAAGACTGATCTGACCTCTCTGCGATCATTTGTTCGTGAGATATTGCATAAACAGACTAACAAACTAACGGGCTAACACACTAACACATTAACGGACTAACACACTAACAGACACCCTCCAGACAGACACCATACAAATTTTGTCTTTTTCGGATTCCTCACACCTGAAAACGTATAAAAAAGTCAAAAAACCGAAGTCGAAAATTTTCACGATTACCTAAGTTCCCCATACCTATAGTATGATGGGGAACTAAAAAGTTGGCATACGACATTAGACACAATACATACACACACACACACAAATAAATAAATAAATAAACAATTCTGTGACTGGCATCTAGAAACTAAATCATGTCTCTAGTAAAAACTGTTCCGTGTCTTCCTTATAAATTCTAGTCTTCTTTGCTAGCGAATTCTAGATCGTTCTTACAATTCTCGATCGTTCTCATATATTATTGTGGTTGAATTTATATGAAAAATCTCTGTAAATAAATGCAAGAGACGAGTATTAATATCTGTAATCTTGGTTTATGACTTAATCCTAGGAAATCAAGCGAGAAATACAAAGGAATCATAATATTAAACTAGTTGGCATAGGTGGACTCTGCTCAGTTCCCCATCATATTTATGTTCTCATAAATTTCTAGTGCGAGACATATTATAATCATGTTAAAAGAAATGAATTTGACCAAAGCTTGACACAGTGACAGAATGAAATACCCGCCTAATAGGCTATCCACCGTTCACTTCGATATATTTATCTTATTCTAATCTATTAATTTATTTTATCAGGGTCAATTCTGTTGTTTAGTTTTCATGCTACTATTTCCAATGCAATAATCCTCAAAATTCATATTTATATGAAAAATTTACAATTTCGCTCTGTTGATAAAATCGTAATTTACGAATAATTTACGAAATTTTCCTATTTGAATATTTGTATTCAATCACGTTCAAACAAATATTATAAATGTAATTTTGAAGATGTCTAATGTATTTATGATCCTCAAAATGGAAGTTTATGCTCAATTTTGCCTTATTCTGCCATTTTAAATAAATCGTAAATTCCAAATAACATACGAATTTTTTAAATTGGAAATGTATCATTTCAGTATCCTAAATAATATTTCGAAAGTGGTTTGATATCTGTACGATGAAAATATCCTTCAAGATTGACGTTTATGTGAAATTTTGCTCTATTCTGGCATGTTAAGAAATTCGTAAATTTCCAATAACTTACGAAATTTTTCTATTGGAAAATTCATAGTTATTAATATTCATACCAGTGTCATAAATAATATTTCAAAAGTAGTCTGACATTTTTACGATGAAAATACCTCTAAAAATTGACGTTTATGTGAAATTTTTCCCTATACTGCCATGTTAAGAAATTCGTAAATTTCCAATAACTTGCGAAATTTTCAATGCAGCATATTTATTGTTACTGATGTTCTTTCCGGCATCAAAACTTATATTTTAAAACTGGTCTGACATTTTTACAGTAAAAAGTTTTCATTTAATGCACGTTTAAGGGAAATTTTGTCCTATTTTCCCATGTTATAAAAATGGTAAATTTCTAATAACTTACGAAGTTTCTAATTCGAATGTTGTAAATGAATAGGGTTCTTGCCAGTATCTGAAGTAATATTTTAAGACTGATCTGACCTCTCTGCGATCATTTGTTCGTGAGATATCGCGTAAACAGACTAACAAACTAACGGACTAACACACTAACAGACACCCTACAGACAGACACCCTAAAGACAGACACCATACAAATTTTGTCTTTTTCGGATTTCTCACACCTAAAAACGTATAAAAAAGTCAAAAAACCGAGGTCGAAAATTTTCACGATTACCTAAGTTCCCCATACCTATAGTATGATGGGGAACTAAAAAGTTGGCATACAACATTAGACACAACACATACACACGAACACTCAAATAAATAAATAAATAATCAATTCTGTGCCTGGCATCTAGAAACTAAATCATGTCTCTAGTAAAAACTGTTAACTGTCCCTTATAAATTCTAGTCTTCTTTGCTAGCGAATTCTAGATCGTTCTTACAATTCTCGATCGTTCTCATATATTATTGTGGTTGAATTTATATGAAAAATCTCTGTAAATAAATGCAAGAGACGAGTATTAATATCTGTAATCTTGGTTTATGACTTAATCCTAGGAAATCAAGCGAGAAATACAAAGGAATCATAATATTAAACTAGTTGGCATAGGTGGACTCTGCTCAGTTCCCCATCATATTTATGTTCTCATAAATTTCTAGTGCGAGACATATTATAATCATGTTAAAAGAAATGAATTTGACCAAAGCTTGACACAGTGACAGAATGAAATACCCGCCTAATAGGCTATCCACCGTTCACTTCGATATATTTATCTTATTCTAATCTATTAATTTATTTTATCAGGGTCAATTCTGTTGTTTAGTTTTCATGCTACTATTTCCAATGCAATAATCCTCAAAATTCATATTTATATGAAAAATTTACAATTTCGCTCTGTTGATAAAATCGTAAATTACGAATAATTTACGAAATTTTCCTATTAGAATATTTGTATTCAATCACGTTCAAACAAATATTATAAATGTAATTTTGAAGATGTCTAATGTATTTATGATCCTCAAAATGGAAGTTTACGCTCAATTTTGCCTTATTCTGTCATTTTAAGTAAATCGTAAATTCCAAATAACTTACGAATTTTTTAAATTGGAAAAATCATAGTCATTAATATTCATGCCAGTGTTCTAAATAATATTTCAAATTTAGTCTGACAGCTTTACGATGAAAATATCTCTCAAAATTGATGTGAAATTTTGCCCTATACTGCGATGTTAAGAAATTGGTAAATTTCCAATAACTTGCGAAATTTTCAAAGCAGCATATTTATTGTTAATGATGTTCATTCCGGCATCAAAACTGATATTTTAAAACTGGTCCGACAATTTTACAATAAAAAATTTCCATTTAATGCACGTTAAAGGGAAATTTTGTCCTATTCTCCCATGTTAAGAAAATCGTAAATTTCTCATAACTTACGAAGTTTCTTAATTCGAATGTTGCAAATGAGTAAGGTTCTTGCCAGTATCGAAAGTAATATTTTAAAACTGATCTGACCTCTCTGCGATCATTTGTTCGTGAGATATCGTGTTAACAGACTAACAAACTAACGGACTAACGGACTAACACACTAACAGACTGGCACACTAACGGACTGACACACTAACAGACACTATACAAATTTTGTCATTTTCGGATTCCTTACACCTGAAAACGTATAAAAAAGTCAAAAAACTGAGGCCGAAATTTTTCACGATTACCTAAGTTTTCCATACCTATAGTATGATGGGGAACTAAAATATTGCTTTACCGTCTAGAAAAATATAAACTAGAAATTCTTGATCATTTCGTCTATCCAGATTATTTGTTTACCTTATACATATAGCTCGTAAATCTATATTTGTAGTTTAGGGATTCAGAAAATGACTTCTTATTCATTCCAGCATGAGACGGTACATATATATATATATATATATATATATATATATATATATATTTATTTATTTATTTATTTATTTATTTATTTATCGCGTACTGAATCAAAATATAAAAATGTTAAGTATGTGATAAAATATGAATAATTTTATTAAACAGTATTTAATTGCATATACACAAACAATAAGCATTTTTTTTTTTTCATACTTTATTAGTTAAATGAATAGAGGTACTCAGAAAAAGAAAGAAAGAAAAAAAAGCACATATTCTGAATATTAAGAAAGGTATCGCTTATAGAATGAGTTGATAATATTCTACATTTGCCGCGAAGGCGACAAATACTTACAAAAAATAGGAAAACACGTATAATAAATAAATAAATAAATAAAAGACAAAATGAAAATCCTAGAAAAGGTAGGAAAAAAAAAAATTAGGAAACGTTTTCCAACATTACAGTATATAGTTATAATAAAAATGAGAGAGTGTCAGAATGAATTGTTTAAATGTATTATTATTTCAAACAATTATTTAAAATGTTCATTATATTAAAAAAAACGTACCTTAAAAGTTTTGTGTAATAAAAAGTAATTGTTTAAAATATGAAAATTACAAAAATGAACTGCCATTTTTGGTATTAGGATTAAGGCCGATTTATTTTATTAGAGTCCTAGGCCTGAAGGGGAAGGCCGTACGTGGTGGGGGGAGGGTGTCTTTCTAAGGGGTTCTAGCCCGTGTTTACGCAAGTTAAAAAAAAAAAAAAAAAAAAAAAAACTGAAAATTTCGAATGGCTAAGCCGACAAGCGCGACTTTGGGATGGAATCTGGCACCTCACGTCTACAAGCTTCGAGACAGAACCTCTTGGTTACTGGTGAGCCCTACCATTTTTCAAAATTAAGAATAGTTTTTCTCTATTTTATAAGTATTCGAAGGACCAATTAACTAAATTACACCCCTCCTTTCTCAAAAAAAAAAAAAAAAAAAAAAGTTAAAGAAAAAGATGCTTTTGTTATTTTGTAGTATTTCTAACAGTCTTATTTTCTTCAAATATTTTTCATGTGCACTATAACTTTTATTTTCTTTTACTCATAAATGGCTAAAAAAAAAAAGTATTATATTAGTGTCAAATATTTGTGAAACTGCAATAATATGCCTATAGTATTGTAGGCTAAGAGAAAGTAGTGTGAGTTTCCCACCAGATTATTTATCTTAAAATAATGTTCAAAATTATAATATTATAAAAATATGTTTTCTCTGTGTTATTATAACAAAATGTTACACTTTAACTCTATGTTACTTTAATTTGTTATGCATCTTATCCTATATAATATCTTACAATATCTTGTTTTATAAAAGTGATTGCTTAAATATACATTACAAAATTCTTTCCATGTGTTCTCCAAATTCATCTTCTACTGTTCTAAAAATAAAGTGTGAAGTGAGGAAAATCAACATCTTTTGGTTTGATTTTGTTTTTAAAGAGAAACATATAAAAGAATTCCCGAATGCAGCAAAATTATCAATCCCTATAAAAGAAAATCCTTCAAGATGTGCCAAAATTCTCATTCCACATTTCAAATGTAAACTCCAATATAACTTCCGACTTTACAACTGCGAAAAAATCCGTTTTTATTTGTCACTTGGGAATGTAGAGCAAGGATGGAATGAAACAAAGGTTTACAAGTTCTTTCTCCCAATGTGTTATTGATTTCTAAAAAAGAAAATGTAAATAGTGATTTCTGATGAAGTAAATTCAAACTAGATATTTTTAAAATTTTTAAATATGATAAATACTAAAGAGAAATATATATTTCCACTTTTAAATGATATGATAAGAAGCATTTTTAATTCGTATACTTACACCATCACCAGATTTCCTTTTGTGGAGTACAAATATATATCAATAAAAATTTTATTAGTTATATTATTTTGAAAAAATGACGGTATTTCATGCAAATGTGTTCAGTTTTTGCTTGTTAGAGTCGAAAAATTATTTTTATTCTACATTCTACATATATCACATTGAAAATTTCTTTACAAATACCATTCATTAGACATATGGATTCAATAGTTAGTCTTCAGTGATAAAAATAAGAATTAAATAGCACAGTTTTACTTATTACTCATAGTCCACATAGATCCCACCAGTAGCAGAGAGGTTCTGTGCTTGAAGCTGGTACACGGGAAGTGCCAGGCTCAATCTCCGGTCGTGCTCGTCGAGCTAATCGGTAGAGGTTTTCTGTAGTTTTCTCCAAAACTCGTGTAACTACGGGATAAGGTCCCCTAAGAATGACCTCATCGGAGGGCACCCCACCCAAGCCTAGGACTATCTGTAGTTAATTGCACTTTGCCCTAACACCACCATCTGCATAATATTTAATTCTATTGTATGTTATAGATATTTAAATATTAATTTAATAAACATCGTTAGAAATAAAAAAAGTTATGACAGTTTTTTTTCCTTATCGAGCGATATACACTAAAACTCAATTAGCCTATTTTATTAAAATATTCATTCTATTCTTTAAGTTTAGTCTAGTAGTTATATAAGCGTCGGGAAAAATCCTAGAAAGAACAGCACAGAACAGAAATACTCCTTCTTCGGTGATGATGTACATCAGTATGTACGCCAGTGTTTTTTCTAAATCCAACTAAATATAGAATTTAATTAAATTTCTTGCACTTTTTTTTCAGATGTATAGTTTATAAAATCCTCCCAAAATACAGACACATTTGAAAAATAGTGAAATCGATTTTAAGATGTCATAAACATGCATACAAATAGAGCATTGCAGGTGTAGATCCTTCCAATAGACCATCGGCCTAACCCGTACGTTAACAGCGATTAGAAAATAATGAGTTTTTATAACTTAGTTAACTAAGAATTGTAATGTACAAACAATAAAAAAGTAACAATATAATAAACAATATAAATATCTGATTATTTTAAAATATAGGGGAGAGTGGGGATGAATGGGACGCAGGATGTATGGGACAATAGGAATAGCTAGACTTTTATGTTTTGCAAGCACCAGAAACTTGGCATTTTTTCTGATAGATGGCAGCTCTGAGATCAATGATCAAGTGTAGTTTCAGACTTGTGTTATCCATAGAAGGGCAGAAAAATTAAAGTGTCTTTTTCAGCTGGCAAAGTAAGTTTTTGCTGATTCAGTTAGGTAGTAGTTAAGACATTAACTATTTGCTTAAAGTTAATATAACTCTTATATGGTGAAAAGGCATGACCTTTTATTCAGGGCCCGACTAAGAAAATCCAACCAAAAAAAAAAAAAAAAAAAAAAAATCCCGACCAAAAAAAAAAAAAAAAAAATCATCCTCAGTTAGCCTAATAACATATATTTTATTTTAAAATGTTATTCATGTGAGTGAAACACAGTTAAATTAGGAGGGAAAAAGTGGGAGATTTAGACTATAATGCGATGCCAGGCCCTGCTTTTATTGTGTTTATGATATTCAAGAACAATATTGACAATTGTTCATTAAGCCTATTTCCTGTTTTATATGATCATGTGACGGTTGGGATGAATGGGGCAGTTTAAATGGGGATGAAAGAGACACGCCCCACTATATACTAATTTAAAATTTTACACAAGAATTATATTAAAGCGTAAATTAGCTGTATTGATTATCAGGATTCTTAATTTTGTGGACTTAGAAAAAAAAAATGCAATTAATAGTTCTGATTTTTGTTTATATGTTATTTACTAGCAGGCTTTGCCCGCTTCGCTGGACATTAAACGTAAATGAGTTGTCAAAATGCCATATCTTTATTAATAACCTAAGTTCTCGTTGTGATTGGTAGAGGTTTTCTCGCTCCCAATGTGGGGAGTCTGGGTCCCCACTGTCTTCGGCACAACTTACCCACTTCTTACTTCCCCGCCCTCAGCGGGTGAGTTCGAAGTTTTGCAAAATCCCACTAATGTACATAATGCGTACACTTAATCAATATCCACACACCAAAATTCGCCATTCTAAGGTAATTCAAAGCGAATTCAAACGGAAAAACATGTTTTTACACATGTTTATTGCCCTCCGACTCCGAGAAGGGGGGGGGGGGGATTTCGAATTTCGTGAAATGCAGTTACAATAAGTGCCGGGTGCATATAAACAATTTACGCACCAAATTTCGTGACCACAGAAGTCTTTAATAGGCAATATTATAAATAAAAAAATAAAAAAAGGCACAGCTTAAGTATCGGAACCCTTTGGTGACTTTAAATATTTTAAGCCATTTTTGCGATGAGCCGAATTGGCTATCTCAATTGTGCAATTAAAGATCTTGGCGAGAAACGTCCGAGCTACTTCGGTGCCGAATTTCAAATTTTGCCAAAGGGAACCAATACTAAAGCTGTTCCATATCGAATCTGGGTTGAAAACGGAAAAAGGGTAAAATAAATTAGAAATATCAGACCTATATTTATAAATTTGATACCAAATGAAAGGGGCGATTTTGCTGAATCCAGGGGTTCAAACAGTTTTTCGATGCGACAATTAGATTTTTTAAAAATAACTAAAGTATGAAATTTAAGTGGCAACGGAAAAACGGATAAAGGGAAAAATAAATTAGAAATATCAGACCTATCGTTACAAATTCAGTACCAAATGAAAGAGGTGATTTTTCTGAATTCTGGGGTGTAAACAGTTTTTCGATACGACAATTAGATTTTATAAAATTAACTAAAGTATGAAAATTAGATGGCAACACTTCATTTCAATCTTTTCATAACTTGTAGTGAAAATCACGCGAATACAAAAGTCTTTATCTTAAAAATTTATTTTTGCATTTTATTTTTCCATTCAAAGCGTTTTAGTGAAAAAATATTTATGGCGCATGCGCAGGCGTTTTTTACACACAATTTAAACACTAATCATAATTTTGAAAATTTCTATAGATATAATTTCAAGTTGGGTGAAGACCTAAGTTTTTGCCAAGCGCCATTGAATTCCGTCCAGCCGTACTCGAGTGATGCCCGGACAAACGTGTTTTAGTCTTTTACCCCCTGGGGGGGGAACGGGGGGGAATTTCTGAAAAGTTGATAGATATAATTTTAAGTTGGGTGAAGACCTAAATTCTTGCCAAGCGTCGTTGAATTCCGTCCAGCCGTTCTCAAGTGATGCCCGGACAAAAAAAGCGACATTCGGACACGATGACACACACACAGACACACACACACACACACACACAGGCAAAATTTTCTGAAGTCATTTTTGGCTTTCATGGGGTGTGAAACGTGAAGATATCGCAAAATTTTTCGATTCCGACAAATTTACAGACAAAAGTCTGATTTTATTAATATAGATATATTATGACAAAAAAAAATTATAAGTTAGAATATTCAATGCAACTTAAATCAATAATTAAAATAAATTAAATAAATAAACTAATAATAATTTGATTTAAATCACAATTTCAATCAAGCTAATTAAATAAATCTTGGTAATTATTAATGTAATACAGAATAGAATGCTGATTTTCCCGACCAGTCGGAAACGAAAATTTATCTGGATAATTTGTACTCTATTATAATGATTTATCTCTTTCTGGAGTCTTATTTATTTATTTATTTTTAGATTAGGTCTTATTATATTAAATTACCAAAGCCTAAGCACTAGGAACCGTGCGAACCAAAGGACTTTTGCTTTTTGACGTTAATTTGAGTCAATACATCAGTTTATATTAATTTCAGTAAATTCATATTGTGTAATGAAATCACATAAACCAATTTAACTTTAAAAATTTATTTACTAAAAATTTATTTACTTTAAAATTTTACTTTCCATTTTGTTTTCTTTTCTTTGTTAATTCCAGTCCTGTCCCATTCATCCCTAATCATGCCCCATTCATCCCCATAGGTGGGGATGAATGGGACAATGCACATACACGTAAAAAAATTATTATTAATTAAAAATGATAACTTTTTATTAAAGTTAGTATGCTTATATGTAACTGATTACTGAAGTGTATTTATGAGCCCTGTTACAAAATTCTGAATTACATATGGCCAACGTTATCAATAAAAACATGAAAAATGTCCCATTAATCCCCACTCTCCCCTACTATATATTTATATATTAATTTATACTTTTTCTCATGATATTCTTGTAGTAGTACAAATTCATATTGAAAATAATGATATTTCATTTTTTAAAGTTAATCATATGTAGAACTAGACATGAAAAATGCGTTTAAACAACAACAATTTAAATATAAGTTAATTTAAATATTTAATATAATATTGAGTTTAATTTAACACACATTCAGTAGACTGAAGAAATATATTTTGTAATATATATATATATAAGTATACACACACACACACACACACACACACACACACACACACATATATATATATATATTATTTATTCTGCACAGGAAATAGGCATGACGTAAAACTTTTTGTTCGGACTTTTATTCTAAACGCAGGCTCTTTACCAGAGTTGTGATGGTCATATGAACGTCAAAATTTTATAACAAGGTTCAAAATATTTTGAAAAATTTCAATGAATAATTCATGGGACGTCCATAGCTTTAAAAAATGTAAGTTCGTAACTACAATAAGTTTTTCTCATAAAATCAGTAGCGATTCTAAAATGCCATGGATGAAAACTTAGTTTGGGATAAAAACTTATTTTAAAACACATTTTGTTATCATCATCATGATTATTTTGCTTAAAACATGTTTTTGTTTCATGAGCTAAAAATTTTTTAAACGGTAATTTCGTATAAACTAATAAATTTATGTATCAGTACATACAGGCCTTTTCAGTACCACGTTTCAGTGCGTCTAAGAAGCGAAGGATGCATCCCGACGCCGAAAAATCATATAGCTGTACAGTGTCGGCAGTGCTTTCCTGAAACGGTTGTATACGCAGAAATATCAGAAATAAAAAGACACCACGTAAGGTATATAGTATAACCACGTTTCTGGCGTCTACTTCGAGGGCGATTCCAGAGGCTTGGAGGGTGCCAAATTGATCGACAGATTGAGGTTTCGTAAACATCCAGTCATTTGGCGGTCTCTCTCTAAACCACAAGGGTTATCACCCCTATTTTAATATTAGACTCATCGAGTCAGCACTTGTGCAGAAGCTCCTATGGTCGTAAGACTATTCGTTTTAATTATACATGGACATAAACAAAAGAAACCTGGGTCAAAGATTGTATTCGAAATTTTACTATCGATGTCAGTGCAGATTTTACATCTATGGCACACAGATATGCGAATGTTCTGGAATAGTCCAAGCTTATCTCGAATTTTTCCTTCAGCTACGGTGATTTGTGAAACCAGTTCCATGGTATTGGCAAAGGTATGAAGCTTGTATTGAAGTCTGCAGACGAAACTTCGAACAAAATTTTTAACCTATGCAATGTTAATAAACATACGATAATCATCGTACCAAGTCTCCAGTTTAGACAGAAGTATTCATACCAGAAATTGTCTATAGTAAATTTCCTTATATTCAATCATGGAAAATTAATAGGAAATATTTCTTTCAAAAATCACTGGTGTGAATACTGTTATAAAAATAAGAAATGTTGGCAAGTATTATCGTACAGTTGGTAACGTTGTACAGTCGGTAACAAAAGTATCAGAACACTAGCAAAAATTCCTATATGAAAAAAGTAGAGTTAATACTGTTTTGTTAAATAAATCCTTGTTGAATCATGTTCTTAGTCTGTCTAAGAACATGATTCGACGAGGATTTATTTAAAAAAACAGTGACTAAGAAAATGATTCAACAAGGATTTATTTAACAAAACAGTATTAACTCTACTTTTTTTATATAGGAATTTTTGTTAGTGTTCGAATACTTTTGTTACCGACTGTACCTATGTTCCTTTTTTCGTGTACATTTGTTGTTTAACTAATATTCACATACGTGGCGTTTTTAGTTATTCTTTTGTACACCACTGCGTCGGGAAAATCGATAGCATCCTTTTTTATTATTAGTGGAAGTGCTTTATTATAATATTTTACCATGCCCAGAAAAGCTATTCAGGAATTGAAATGAATTCCTCATAGACATATAATAAATAAAGTACGTTTTTAAACTAAATATTCATCGGTTTCTTTTTTTTTTTTTTTCTTTTTTTTTTTTTTTTTGCAAATTTACAAGTTTTGAGGCTTTCTGATTACCGAAGGCAAGTTTTTAAACTTTTGAGCTTTGTCTGTGTGTCTTAGTGTAACTAAAAAACGAATAATTTCAGAAAATCTAAAAGTTATATTTTCAAATTAATATAAGTTTGTTGCTGGAAAAGTTTGATCAAGACTAATAAGTTCCAAGGAATGTTGCGTGTGAAAAATTGTCTGAATAATTTTAAGTGAACTTTTAATTTTAATAACAGATTTAAATTCTATATAAGTGTAGGTGCAGTAAAGAAACGGGGGGTTTAGTGGGGAGGTAGACCCCGTCATACAGAACTGATTATCTTATAATACTGTTCCGAAGCCTAATTTGAATTGTTTTAACGTAGGTTTACATATCAGTACTCGTTATCTTATCTTTTAATCTCAAACCTGTATTTATAGTATTAAATGTCAGGGTAAGAGAAAGTCGTGTAAGTAACACACTAGATTATTTTAATTAAAACTAAAAAATCAAACTTTAAATTTGAAACTGAAATTAAACAGGGCACGAAGGTTTTGAAATCGTCCATGTACTATAGAATTTTCTAATATTCTGAGTTACTTATGGGTCATTCACTGATACACCCAGGGATCACTTACTGGTTACTCAGAGGTCTCCTCACTGTTCGCTCACTGGTCACTCATGGTCACATATGGTCTTTCATATTCATAGGGATGACCCTTGAGTCAGAATATAGCAGAAAAGTGGAGCAATGACAGACAGAGTGACAGAATGACAAACAACCCGGGTGAATAAAAATGCCTTCTAAAAACCGAAATTAAAACTAAAAAGCCGAAATGAAGCAGGACGCGAAGGTTTTGAAATCCCTCAAATACTGTAAATTTTTCTGATATTCTGAATTACTTATGGGTCACTCACTGATCACCCAGGGGTCACTCACTGATCACTCACGGGTCACTCAGTGTCACCCATAGTCACTCATACTCATAGGGATGACCTTGAGTCAAAATATAGCAGGAAAGTGGCTCGATGACAGACAGAATGACAGACAACCCGGGTGAATAAAAAAGCATTCTGTAAAAGGAAAAAAAAGAAGAAGAAGAAGAATCCGTTGCCCAAACAGCAATAAAAATTCAAAAGTTACCAAGGGAGACTTATAATATAAAGTTGTACCATGATCAAGTGCGCTTATTTATTTTTCGATATACCAACCACTATGCTAATTTAACATACAAATAAATGGGCTGTTACGTGTAACTCCGATCTATCCGTGCACTTGTACGCTGCCAAATACGAATATTTGATTAATTCAGATTAATATTTAAATAATTAAATCAAATTAAACTATATAAAATATGAAATAAATATAATGAGAAAAACATTAGTTGTTTAAAGTACGGTAGAAATAGCGTTCACAGCATGCAGTAATACTACATTTGGCGTGAAATTGCGGTCATTCTCTATGGTCGACAGGATACATTAAATGAAATGAGAAATAACGTGACAATAAATATTATGTATACTATGCATAGTGTTGGTCATATATAATTGTGATTTAAATATAAAAGTTATTCTTCGACTTTGTTCGATACTGTCTGTTTCAAAACTGTCATCCAATAAGCAACCAAATTGAAGTCCACGGGTGGGGCGTTGTCGAAGGCAGTAGAGACACGGATCCCAGAATTTGCATGTGAAGAAGGCATTGTCAAAGACAGCGGGGACCTGAAGTGAGGTTATTTTCCAATTTCAATGAATTTATTTTTTTAATTTTTATTTGCAAAATGATTAAAAATATAGTGATTATTAATTAATTAATTATTTTTTTTTAATTCCTTTAAATATAGTGACCAGTGAAAGAGGCAAACTTGTTAAATAATGAATAAAAGGAGAAGTATAAAGTAACCTTTGTATTATTCTTTTGCACTGTGTACTACAAACGATTAATGAAGATACCATTAAAAAAAGTGCTTTTCAAAATAATGACTGCTGAATACCCTGCATAAAATTCGGCGGTTATTGGGTTGGATGGTTGGTGAATTGTGTTTAACGTCGCACTACTACTGTGTTATGTGTAATTGGCGACAGTCTGGGGCGTAACCCTAAGGATAGTCTGGAGACATGTCATCACAATTTTTATCCTGAACGAAGGGGAGGGCTTTCCCCCTTCGGCGACCTCCAGAGGTGAAATTTTGGATGGGGACGTGGAGGACATTGCGTCCACGAAGGATTTTACGTGCAACAGCCGCCATTAGTGTATACGACGGTCTTTGGCTGGCTCGAGTATCGAACCCGGCGAACCTGCAGTCTTCCAATTACGAGCTCGGCGCTCTACCGACCGGGTTACCGCGGCCCTGGGGGAAAACTGGGATTTATTTTAAATGTAAATTTGAATGTAGCCTTTAAATCACATCTATTTTATATTTATTTCTTTTAAATGATTACCGGTAGTTTAAAAAAAAAAAAAAAAAAAAAAAAAAAAATCAGCTTAAAACATTATGAAATATCGAAGATAGTTTAATATATTTGCGACACATCTGGGAATTTTCCCAACGCACTTCTGCGAAGCATTTTATGTTGGAGAAGTAATAAAGAAAATTTAATCTATTATATATTTTAGGAAAACAGTGTAAAAAATATTAAACTTTTAAGGACAATTTTTTGAACTGATTACATTTTATCCGAAAAAAAAAAATTATAAAAAGCCTATTTGACGAAGAGGAATAGAGATGTGAAAAAGATTTTCTTTCTTTTAATATTAACATAGGATCATCTTTTCAAATATTTACTTTAAAATCTCTTTCTCTCAAACAATTCCAATTAAATATACTCCGTGTAAAATCTGGTAGTTTTCTTTTCCTTTCCTTTTTTCTTTTCTTTTCTTTCTTTTTTTTTTCTTTTTTCTATGTAATCGGGAAAATATTTATTCATGAAGGCGTATGTGGTTTATTTTCAGGATATATATTTTGTCAAGCTTTCACTCGTAAAAATAATATCAAACTACTTATATGAAGATAAAAGTATTAATTTGAAATTATATTTTATTATACTGTGCGCCCGCCGAAGATTGATACCTGGTTGGCAAAGTGCCAGGACGATTCCACTCACGCTCTGGGAGACACAGCAATGAAGAGAGAGGGGAAATTTTTCTATTATTCTTGTTTCCTCTGTTATGAGTAGAATAATTAATACTCCTGCTTTGTTTTCTTTTACTTCTTACTGTATAACAGTCTGTTTATATTGGAAATGAATCGTACATGTGGCACGAGTTCTCGGATTAAACCTCTTCATAGTGAAACGAAGCGTATTGTACATAATGTCATTAAGTTTTGCGATAACGAAGCTTTAGAAGGAGAAGCTATTGTTCCACTTTCCCAATCAATGAAACGTACGAGTGAAATAACGAATATATCAGAAGCCACGATAAGAATACGTAGAGAATCAAAAGGAGAAGACATGACAATCCAATGTTTGTATCACCAAAAATGCGGCAAAAGAACAGTACCATCGAAAACATTTCTCGGGATAATTTTGATTGCGATGTTATTCGAACAACATGAGTTTTACGCAGTAAATAAGATCGTACCTACAATTGCCAAATTAATTCCTGTACTTAAAGAAAAGATAAATTTTAAGTATCAAAGAGAAACTTTGAGAAGAATTCTTCAAGAAATAAGATTTAACTTCCCCGTCAGGTACGACTTGCACATTAGTCCCCTTTAAATATAGTGACCAGCGAAGCTGGCAAAGAATTCGTTGATTCACTACCTTAATTGATTTCACATTTCGTCATTTTTTAAGGGGTTATATACTAGTTTGTAAATAATAATTGACATAATTTTTAAATTAGTGTTACACACTTCAAAGAACAACTTTAATATATCCCACAACGACATTTGGCAATTTTTTGTTGGCGATTATGGCTAAATCATAAATCTAAAAATCATAAATGATAAAATCATAATCTAAATCATAAAATCATAAATCCAAAATAAACAACATATAGGCTGCCATATTATATCGCCAAAGAAAAATCGCCAAATTCAGCTATGGGGATATATTAAAGTTATACCTTAAAACTATCCCCTTTATAATATTATGAGTTTTTCTTTCTTTTAATTAATCGTAAAATATTTATATAACCAGATATTCAAGAATCAGTTTAAAGAAGGAAAAGAAATGTAATCAGTGAGTTTATAATTTTTTCATACCAATAAACAAACACATCCCTAGGTACTACGGACATTCCTATTTTATAAATGGACCAACCCTTTTCACTCATGCGCAGAAGACGCCAGGGATCATCCTTCTGCGGTTTAACAGTAATAATTCATCTGCAAATATAATATTAAATTATGATCACATATATCGTAAAGAGCAAAGAATCTTTAGTAGTGTGGGAAGAAAATTTTATTATGCGAGCGTTTTGAAACTGTAAAAATTTATTTCATATTCAAAAAAAAAAAAAAAAAAAAAATGCTGCTGTCGTTGCATAATTTTATTTTCTATCACTTATTATTTCTTTTTTCATTTGGATGGTGTTTATATTGTTTCATGTTAAATAAAAGAATAAATAAAGAACGTTCAGTGGTATAATATAAAAATGTATTTCCATATTTATTGAGTGAGCGTTTTGAAGCAATGCAAACTTAGCATATCTTCATATAAGCATAAATTATGTTATTCAATTTGCTAATTTTTATTTTGCCTGAGGGATATTTAAAAATTTATTTTATGGAAAGTGATTTAAAAAAAAAATCATAAAGACAAATAAAAGAATTTAAATTGCTCAAGTTAAACTTCTGGAATAGATATAAAATGAATAATTTTCAAAATTTTTTTATTATTATTATCTTTCTTTTTACTTTTAATCATAGTTTTAATTTTTCAAAATAATCTAATATGGTACCCACACTACGTTTTCTTACTATATATTATAATATGGATTATGCTGCATGTAATATAGATTCTGTATGCATCTATCATAATAAAATGTAAATATAAAATGTATTCAAATGTAGCCTACAAAAGAATCATATTATTTATGCCAATTTCATCTAAAAAATATATATAAATACAGCCATTATTAGTAGAAATAATCTGGTGTGTCACTCACACGACTTTCTCTTACCCTGAAATTTAATACTATAAATACAGGTTGGAGATTAAGAGGTAAGATAACGAGTACTGTTATGTAAACCTATGTTAAACAATTCAAGGCTTCTGAAGAGTTTTATATGATAATTAGTTCTGTGTGAGGGGTCGGCAGCCCCCCTCAACCACCCGTTTCATTAATGCACCTACATTTATACAGAATTTAATTCGGTTATTAAAAAATAATTTTGTTTTTAAAAAATAATTTATTAAAATTATTATTTAAACAAATTATCTTTTATGATAATGCAGACTATTTCCATATTAGAGAAGTACTATAACACTAAATATCCAAAAAATAAAAGTTGAATTTATTCTCAATATTACATTTAATATATATATATATATATATATATATATATATATATTGTTAAAAATGAAGAAAATCGATAACTTTATTTCAAATTATCGCAGATCGATGGTTCAACCATTCGTTTTAAAGGTATTGGCGAGCTCTTTTGTAAGACACCCATCATGAAAATTTACTCCCCTCGAGGGGGGACGGGGGGGGGGGGAGATGAGGCTCCTACATACACAATTTTTTTTTCCCAGTTGACTATCTCTATTACAAAAAAAATATATTTTCGTTTCATTTGGTTTGGTGCAGTCTATAGATGTTAAACTCTATTTACCTGCAATTTCCCCCATATACGTAATATACTTGAATAATTTTGTGTGCCCCTGTACACAAACCATTTGCTTCATCTGAACGAATAGCTTACCGTAGCATCCCTATATGATACATATCTAGAATACCGAGTTTGAAATTTCTGCTACTATTTGTTCGTGATTTGCTGATAACAGACACACAGCCCATTCGCTAAAAACATGATTTTCGTATTCAGGGGACCTCAGAACATGTAAATATAACAAAAACTCACGTTCGAAAATTTGACCCTAAAACAATATTTTCTCGACCCTATGGGTAAGAGAAAGTAAAAAGATGAGTTAGATCATGTTGTAATGAATAAATGAAACCCACTAACACCAATGATGAATTGCATTATAAATCAATCATAAACCTTTAATAAATATGATGAATATTAACAAATTTAAGACAAATTAAAAAAAAAAAAAAAAAAAAAAAAAGGACAAAATCAGATTTTTTTTTTTTTTTCCATCTCGTCAGGGGACGTACATCCATTATACAGCAAATTATACGACTGTAGAGCTGTTTTTACCGTGTTTCGGTAAAAATCCTTATTTTTTTTATTGCAAAAGCTATGCGAAATTTTTTCAAAAGTTGTTTTTATTTCTTAATTTTATCATATTGAGACGAATATTAAAAGTATTTCTATGCTTAAATAAAATCAAATTAAAATAATTTTAATTGGATAATATATAAAGAATAATTTTTAAAAAGTGATTTATTTTATGTTCTATAATACATTTAACTTAACATATTGATTTAGCAAAAAGGAGATTAATTATGTTAAATAACTAATATACATTATACACTGTTAAGAATAAAATGTTAGATTTCACCAGAAATATGGTTCCAATTAGTGCAACCAATTCTTTGGTCCAATGTTTCACCATTTTAATGGTGCCATTTCAGTAGTAAATACCACTGAAATTTAGAAACTTTTTCATCAGAACAATGGTTGCAGCTAATTGAAACCATTTTTCTGGTGAAACATAGCGTTTTAATTTGAATTATAATATATTAATTTTAAATCCAATTCTAAAAGTTCAAAAAATATGTAATAATTTTATATGAAAATAAATTATTTTATATATTTTATTTATCAAAATTCAATTCAAAAGGTACAATCTATATTAATAAAATCAGACTTTTGTCTGTAAGTTTGTCAGAATCAAAAAATTTTGTGATATCTTCACGTTTCACACATCAATGAAAGCCGAAAATGACTTCAGAAAATTTTGCCTGTGTGTGTGTGCGGTGTGTTTTATCGTGTCTGTATGTCGCCATTTTTGTCCGGGCATTACTTGAGAACGGCTGGACTAAATTCAACGGCGCTTGGCAGAAACTTAGATCTTTACCCGACTTAAAATTATATCTATCAACTTTTCAGAAGTTCTCCCACGTTCGCCCCTGAGGGGCAAAAGACAAAAACACGTTTGTCCGGGTATCACTTGAAAACGGCTGGACGGAATTCAACGGCGTTTGGCAGGAATTTAGGTCTTTACCCAACTTAAAATTATATCTATCAACTTTACTGAAATTCCCCCCCCCGTCCCCCCCCCCTGTGGGGGCAAAAGAGAAAAACACGTTTGTAAGCATAACTCGGCTCCTAATTACTTCACGATAAAGAAATTCCACATGGGGAGACTAGACATGAGTACAAATAATACATTATCTGCAATTTAAGAATTTTCGATTTTGAAAGAAAGGAAGGGGGAAAATCGATTTTTGGCGGGAAATTTCGAAAACTCCTGATTTGAGTAGAATTCTACCAAAAATTAAACAAAGATGTTGAAAAAAGGCTATGCGAGTTTCTTAGGATATTTCCTAAAACACATTTTTGATTTTTTGTGATCTGCCATTTTTTTTTCTTTGTGTGTGTGTGTGCGTGTGTGTGTGTGTGGGGGGGGGGGGTTGGCGTATGTGTTACAAAGGGCAAATTCGAGACACCCTTTTTAGCACAAAATTTATCCTGGGAAATTTATGAGAGCTGCTGTCACAAAGTTTGGTGCTTGGATTGTTTATATGCATCCGGCACCTAAAGAACCGGGTTTTTTCGAAATACCCCCTTCCCCCCAGGGGGACAGGAAGCAAAAAATGTTTGTAAGCATAACTCGGTCCCAAATTACTTCACGGTGAAGAAATTGCGTATAATGACACTAGACTTGAGTATAAATAAAACATTATGTACGATTTTAGAATTCTTGATTCTTAAAGGAGAGAGGGAAAAAATCCTTTTTCGAGGGAGGAATTTCAGAAATTCTGGATTTTTTAATAGAGCTCTACTAAAGATGTTACAAAGGTACTGATAACAGCCATGTGTCTTTAGAATATCTTCAAAAACACATTTTCGTTTTTTTTTGTGATTTTTGATTTTTTGATTTATTTTTGATCTTCGATTATTATTATTATTATCATTTTTTTTTTTTTTTTTAGGGCGAGGGGGTGGGGGGGTTGCAAATTCAAGACACCCCCTCCCCCTTTTAGCCCTAAATTTGTCGTGCGAAATCTATGGGATCTGCGGTCACGAAATTTGATGCGCAAATTGTTTATATGTATCCGACACTTATTGTAACGAGATTTTACGAAATTCACCCACTTACCCTCTTGAGGTCGGGGGGGGGGGCAATAAACAAGCGTAAAAACACGTTATTCTGTTTGAATTCGCTTTACATTATCTTAGAATAATGAATTTTGGTGTGTGGATGTTGATTAGGTGTACGCATTATGTACTTTGGTGAGATTTCGCAAAACTTCTAAATTACCTGCTGGGGAAGGGGAAGTAAGAAGCGGGTAAGCGACTACCGAAGGCAGTGTGAACCCGGAATCCTCACTTTGCGAGCAGGAAAAACCTCTACGGAATACAGAGGAAAATTTAACTTAGGTTATTAATAATGATATGGAATTTTGACAACTCATTTAAGTATAGTGCTCAGCGAAGCGGGCAAAGCCTGCTAGTATATATATATATATACATATGAGTGTGTGCGCGTGTGAATGATTAATGCTTAATTTTCAAATAGCAAGAAACTAAAAAATTTCTTTATCATATTACAAATATTATTTAACAAGTTTGAAAAAAGGTAAATATGAGTTTTAATAAATTATGTTCTTAATACTCTGAATATAAGGAAATCTTTATTATTATTATTCACACAAAGCATAACATAAAAATTCACATGCGTATTATCTTTATAGTTGTCTCATGTATTTAAGGAATAAATTCAGTCTTAGTTACCAAAAGAAACCAGATAATAATAGATATTATTAGGTATCGCTTGCGAGGTTTTCCTTTAAATGGGAAACTTTAAAAACGTGTATATCTTAAAGAAAATAATCAAAGGTGTAATCTTGCAACCTAAAAATTCAAAAAACAAGTAAAAATTATAATCTAAAATGCTTCTCATAAGTGATCTCCAAAATGTTATATTTTTTATTTAAATTATAAGATACGTAATGGAATTTTAGGTTAAACCAGCCGATTCATAAATATTCTAATTCATAAATAATCTATAATTCATATTGAAATGATATCGGCGCTAATTGTCCTAATTTACGATTAATATAAGGGGAATAATTACTGAAAATCCATAAAATTCACACTTAAAAAAAAAAATATTTTCCAAAATATGCGATAATTTTTAAAAATTTTATGGAAAGACATAAAAATTCTTCGGCTAATTTTCAAAACTTATGTTTAATAACGCAAATAATTGCCGAAATTTCCACTTGTTAATAAAAAAAAAAAAAAAATCGCGCCTTTTTTATATCTATTTACAAGAATGCGAATAATTTGGCGGTCTGTTTCTGAAGTATGCTAGTCTTTTAACGTTAATTTTCAAAATTTGCGTTTAATAGCGCAAATAATTATAGAAATAGGTTATTATTTTGTGATAAATCGGTAAAATTCAACCTTTTAAAAAGATATTTACCACAAATTTTAAATATTTTGCGGCCTTGTATTAAAACAGAAAATTATTTCGCCGCTAATTGTCAAATTTAATGTTTAATAAGACAAATAATTGCCGAAATACGGGATTTTTAAATCAGTAACCGATAACATTTGCTTTTTATTTTCAAAAATATTTATAAAAATATTCTTCATCTTTTTCTTTTTTCTTTCTAGTATTGAAATGTGGGATTATTTCGCTTCTAAATGTCAAAGTTTATGTTCAATAAATTAAATAATTGCCAAATTTGGGGAAATTTTTCTCGCTAATCGATATCGCGATTCCTACAACTATTTTCTAAAATATGCGACAAATTTGTGGCCTATTAGTGAAACATGGAGTCATTTCACCATTCATTGGCAAAATTTAACTTCAGTCGCAATTAATTGCTAAAATAAGCCATTATTTCGCCCTTAATCAATGAAATTCGCGCTTATTTTTATTAACCGACTTCAAAAAAGAAGGAAGGTTCTCAATTCAAACCGTATGTTTTTTTTATGTTTGTTAGCTCATAACTTCTAAACGGATGCTCCGATTTTGATACTTTTTGTTTTGTTGAAAATGTCTTGGTCTACAATAGGTCCCATTGTAATATCTTTACGATCTAAAGAAAATACAGGGTGCCCCAAAAAATCAGTCCCAACTCTTTTAACTTCTAAACGGCTGCAGCTGTAGTGATAAAAATGGTATGTAAGTATAGCAAAGTGGCCATGCAGTACAAGGTTAAACCGCTTACAGCGCCACCTGGTGAAAAATAGCGGAGTTAGTGTTCCTATCTCGAAAACGGTTTTAAAGAAAAAATGAATTACAAAGCTGAAGAGTATCACCGATTTAGTACAAAAAGATAGTTTAGACATTCATGCTAACGTTCCTATCTCGGAAACGGTTCAAGACAGGGGGAAAAAGTGAATTATAAAATTGCAGAGCATCATCGATTTGGTACGAAAAGGTAATTTTGACATTGATGCTAAAAATACAAGGCTAAAAACGGACATTTTTTCGTTCGCAATTTCTTACACTATACACACTTGAGCTATATTGCTCACGTTGTAGCGTAGCTGGTGAGACATACGCTACATAGTTCAAAATACGGTTACTTGATACTTTTTGTTATGTTGTAGAGATCTTGGTCTGAAGTAGGTCCCATTATAACATCTTTACTATCTAAACAAAATAAAGCGCCATCTGGTGAAAAACAGCGGAATTAGCGTTCCTATCTCAAAAACGGTTCAAGATGGGAAAAAAGCTAATTACGAAGTTATAAAGCATCATCGATTTATTACGAAAAGACAGTTTTTAGACATTATTGCTAAAAATAGGATGCTTAAAACGTGCAGTTGTTTGTTGGCAATTTCCTACACTGTGCACACTTGGTAGCACACTTTGCAGCGTAGCGGATGACACGCATACTCGGTGGTTCAAAGTACTGTTACTGTAAGCGGTCACATCGATTAGCGCAAAGTCGTTTTAACCAACTTCAGAGAGGAGAGTGTTCTTAATTCGAGCTATGTGTTTTTGTTGGTGTTTGTAAGCTTATAACTTCGTAAGAGATGCTCTAATTAACCGACTTCAAAAAGGTGGAGGTTCTCAATTCAAAGCGTATGTTTTTTTTGTTTTTGTTTGTTAGCTCATAACTTCTGAATGGATGATCCGATTTTGATACTTTTTGCTTTATTGTAAAGGTCTTGGTCTGAAATAGGTCCAAATGTAAGATCTTTACGATCAAAAGAAAATACAGGGTGCCCAAAAAAGTCAGTCCCGACTCTTTTAACTGCTGAAGAGCTGCAGCTATAGTCATAAAAGTGGTATGTAGGTATAGTAAAGTGGACATGTGCTACGCTATTCAACCGCCTAAAGCGCCACCTGGTGGAAAAGAGTGGAGTTAGCGATCCTATCTCGGAAACGTTTCAAGACAGGGGAAAAAAAGTGAATTATAAAATTGCAGAGCATGATCGATGTAGTACGCAGAGATAGATTAGACATTAATGCTAAAAGAAGAACGCTTAAAACGTGAATTTGTTTATTCACAATTTCCTATTTTGTGAACTTGAACGACACTGCATATGTTGTAACGTAGCGGGTGACATTTATGCTACGTAAAACTATGGTTATTGTAAGCGGTCACATCGATTACGCGTTTTAAACCGATATCATAAAGGAAGAGGTTCTCAATACAAACCATGTTTCTCGTTGTTGTTGTTGAAATTTGTTAGCTTATAACTTCGTAAGAGATGATTTAATTTTAATTTTTTTTTTTTTGTTGTCGTAATGATCTTAGCCTGAAATTGGTTTCATTATCATTTCATTAAGATATAAATAAATTACAGGATACTCACTAAAGTCTGTTCTCACTCTAACTGCTGAACGCATGCAGCTACACTTGTAAAAAGTATCGATGTTGAAACTTCTGTCCGTCAGCTGCAATGCATATTTTGCTCATTGTTTGAACTTTACGCTGCACAATTTCCAGCACAGAGGGTGACACGTATTCACTGTAAAGTTCAATATATATGCCCAACAGAATTTTCGGTTACGAATACAGCGTATCTTTTCTTTACATATCTAATGACTCTTTAATTTAACGTATGTTCGTCCAATAGATAGTTTTTTGCTCATATACGATAAAGGCAAGAAAAGTGACACAACTTAAAAATGCAGCATTTGAGAAAAATCAACTTAAAAATAACTTGACTAGAATAAAACTGGCACAACTGTCTCTCGAGTGGATAACTTTCTAGATGGAGATGTATCTTTTTTGTTCACATTGGGTGCATTTCATGTATTTTTCAGTGACATAAACCATTTTTTGAGTAATGTCACTTTTCTTGGAAGTTGTGATTTGTGAAACTTCAGTCGAACGTCTTCTGATGCTCTGCTATATAAGTAAGTTTTTACTGAAAAGAGATAAATAAAATCTTTTTGTAAAAAAAATAGAACCGACTCCAAAAAGAACTACTATTCAAACAACATAAAATGAAAGAAAATTGGCAGAAAATGGAACTGTAAATTGCGCCTAAAAGTATAAAATAATTTCTTTCGCCAAACAACCTATAACACTACAATTAATCAGAACTTTTGAAGTCGGCGCAAAATTAAATAAAAATTAATACCTTTATTCAATACAAAAATCAAATCCTGTTCAAAATACATATCTCACATTGTTACCTGCAAAACGCAACCGAAAACTACTTTGATTCAAGAAAACAAATAAGATTTCGTAAGCAGCAAAATTTGGCGAAGATGCTGGTATCTGACATCCTTGGTGAAAGAAAAATCGCAAAATTATCTGGCAAACATATTTAATTTCTTTGGGATATCATGATTATTTTGATAAGGTATATCAAGAGAGTAATCAAGAATATGAAACAACACATCGTACAATATATATTATGAAAATATTCATCTTGCGTGTATATTTTTGCCTTACGTTTTGATCGCCAAATCCAAAAGCCATCAAGGATGATAGTTATCAAAGTTATACCAAATTTGCAAAGGAAACGCTAACTTCGTAGAAACATAAATACCACATTGTGAAGAATGTTCACTGTTTTGTGTAGATGCTACTAATGGGCCAATCGTATACAGTGATAAAATAATAAAGGAAACATGAAAATGGATCATTCGAGACAACAGCATTTGTTGCTACCGATCGAAAGATAAACCTTTAAAAACTAATTAAATTTTATTTAATTTTGCGCCGACTTCAAAAGTTATGATTAATTGTAGTGTTATAGGTTGTTTGGCGAAAGAAATTATTTTATACTTTTAGGCGCAATTTACAGTTCCATTTTCTGCCAATTTTCTTTCATTTTTAGTTGTTTGAATAGTAGTTCTTTTTGGAGTCGGTTCTATTTTTTTTACAAAAAGATTTTATCAATTTTTACGCTTTTCGGGGAGGATAAGTGCCGGTAAGTGACACGCGCTGGAAATGAGACGACTTTTTCAGCTTTAATTAATAAATGTACACCTTTACAGAAATCCTTTGATACCGCTAATTATTTAACAGATTTTAAAAATACCTAATGAGAGAAAAACCTATTTCCTAGCTTTTCACATCTATCCGTAGTTTCGCATCGCCCCCCCCCCCCTAGAAACTATGTCGATTCCGTACCTGTTGGCTGGTATGAAACAAGGTTACCACTTTTGACGACTATAGATTAATTTTTTGGTAGCTATTTTTAATATATTATCCGTCGCTCATTGGCAATTGGCGACAGTTATTTTAAGCCATTAATGAAATTGCTCCATTCGAATGCAGATTGCGCTTGTCGACTAGTTATTCCAAATTTTGCGGGATTTGTAATGGTCCAACCTGTGGCCAAGTGGTTTTGCTCTGGAGATGGTAAACGGTGAAAGACGATTTCAGACCCAGGACGTGCAAGTCAATCTAGCCGAATTTTCTTAATTTATTTTATGAAAATAAAATAATGACAAATTTGTTTTAAATTACCACAGATATATAGCTCAACCACTCGTTTTAAGTTTTAAGGATAATGACGAGTTCTTCTGAAA
The DNA here is from genome assembly GCA_963930645.1 of Salticus scenicus. NCBI lineage: Eukaryota > Metazoa > Arthropoda > Arachnida > Araneae > Salticidae > Salticus > Salticus scenicus. The sequence goes on along the minus strand of OZ005656.1, from coordinate 104,159,884 downwards.
GATACTCATATTCAAATTTTACGTCATTTTGGGAGATACATGGGAGCCATGACCCCACATAATAATAATAATAATAATAATCATGGTTATCTATTATTATCAGAAATCTGTACTTTTTTTTTTTTTTTTTTTTTTTTTTCAGAAGAAGGAAAAGTTAAAAATGTTTCTCTTTATAGGCATTTATACAAAATTTTGTCCTATAATGTCCCATATTAAAAATTCTGAATAAATAAATAAATAAATAAATAAAAGATAATAGCACTACCCGTTGAGTGATTGATCCCCAAATTTTATCAGCACCAGTTTAAGACAAGTTTCAAATATATATAAAGTTTGCAGAAATTTCGTCCACCTGTTCAGGAGATACAGTGCCCACGAAATTTTTGATACACTCATAGACAGGCGAGCAGGCATACGAATTTTTTTTTTTTTTTTTTTTATTCATTTATTTTGTTTTACTTTATTTTTATGATGGAATCGTGTGCAAGAGATCTAAAAAGTGTAAATCATTGAAAACTGGAGGTTGAAAATTTTCACGCGTTTAATATTTTCTTTTTTGTATAAAGAAGAAAGTAAAAATCAGAAAAAGCTCTTTTATTTATTTATTTATTTATTTATTTTTAAGGAAAGGATTTGTTTAGTTCTAACAATAACGACTCTTTGAAGGTCATTACGAGTTATGATATCAGTTTTAATTGCAAAAATGTTTCTCCAAATGAAAAAAATAATAATAATTACTTTCTTAAACATAAAAAAAAAAATGGCCTACTCAGAAAATAAAAACTCACATTTTATTAAGTTTTAATTGTAAATTGGGAAAACACGCATGCATATCCAAACAGTAACATTTCTAACAAAAATCACTAAAGTGTTTAGTGTTGCCATCTATGAGCAAACATTCTCAACTTTTTAAATTGAATTAATCTTGTTACAATTTAATATAAGCTCATTTTAAAATTTGCATAATTTAATCTCAACCATTCATGCATAGAATTATTCTAATTTCTAGTCTTTAATTGAAATAACTTATATATATCTATATATTTATAACAAAATAAATAGGCAAATAAAATATGGAGTAACATAATCAATTAGTAAGCGAAACTGTATATTAAACACAAATGTACAAAAATAATATCGACTTGAGTGATACTACTACTACTTCCAGAAGACCTCAGTCTCTCGCGTAGAGATTAAGCCTTAAACCTCACACTAAAAACAAGTATAATAATTAATAAGTTTACAAAGTATTTTCAAATAAATTTATAACAGTATAACAATATTTAAATAAATTTATAGAATAATTTCAGATTCATCTTCAATGAGTGTAAATTTAAAAATTATAAAATTCCTAAGCTGTTAAAACGCTACGCTGTTAGTTTTACTGTAAGTCGAATTATTTGCGCTTGGGGACATAATAAGTGGATTGTGTTGTATTCCATTGGTGTCTTTTTAATGGATGCTAGCCCGTATTTTGGTAGGTTTCGGAGAAAACTGTGCAAACTCCGATTAGCTGGGCCGACGAGCCCGAGCTGGGGTCGAGCCTGGCACGTTCTGCCTACCAGCATTGAAAGCAGAACCTGTTGGCCACTTAGAATTCTTCAGTTTTGGGAATAATATAAATCAGTTCAAGGTTATTACGATGCAGCTTTTAACTGCGGAAATGTGTCCTCCAAAATAAAAGTATAACTTTTGAAGATGTGAAATAAAAGTGGACAGCTCAGAAAATGATAATAAATAAATTGCATTTACTAAGTTTTAAACTGAGAAAACCGGCATTCATCTCCAAATGTTAAAATAATAACACAGTCACTGAAATGTTTAGTGCTGCCATCTATAAGAAACGGTCCGAACTCTTTAAAAATTATTAGGGTTAACGGTCCTCTTCAATTACCGTCGCCGGAAGCCCGAGCCAATGTTATTATATGGGGAAATTTTCTTTACAAATAACTTATTAACTAATACATATTTTTAAATTCTGTTTTCACATTCTGAAAATTTCCAACTGTTAAATTGACGGATCTTTTCTAAAAATGTATTTTTTTTTAATTTTTAATATTTTATTTTGAAATTGCAAAATGAAAAAAAAATCACGTATTGAAAATTCGTATTTTGCAGCTTCAAAATAAAATATAAAAAATTAAAAAAATAATTTTTTAAAAAAAGGTCCGTCAATTTAACAGCTGAGTTCAGAATGTGAAAACAGAATTTTAAAATATGTATTAGTTAATAAGTTATTTGTAAAGAAAAATTTCCCATAGAATAACATTAGCTTCGGCTTCCGGTGGCGGTGAGTGAAGAGGGCCCTTAAGACCGACAGACTGCGCTAGTCTTAGACCTAGGGGTGGGTCATTCTAAGGGCTCCTAGTCTTTATTTACGAGAGTTTTGGAGAGAACCATGGATAACTCAACGGCTATGTCTATGAGGGCAACCAAGAATCGAACCCTTAAAAATGGATAGTCCTCTTTAGTTTTAATTTAAGCTTATTTTAAAAATTATAAAAAGTTTATTTCTTGCACGCATAGATAAAATCATTATATTTTTATTTCTTCGATTTACTCAATCTACCCATATAAAAACTAAAAAAGCAAATGAATTATTAAGCAAAAGCAATGCAATAAATTTTTAAGAGACAGCAAGTTAATCACAATGTTACAAACATAATAAAAATTAATTTCGTTAGCTTGTGTAATGATTTGTATAAAATTCCATCGTATTTTGGGGACTCGTATGCAAAGTAGTCCCAACCCCCTTCCCCTTCACAACAAATTTCTTGAACGTTTAGTGCTGCCATCTATGTGTAAATTATAATAACTGAGCAATAAGTTTCAATTTTACTTTTTGAAGTGTGTGGTGCTGCTATCTGTAGTGCTTTTATGACACTATATTTATAATATTTTCTTTATATGCGTAGACATAGATATGTGTGTGTGCATTATTTTTATTGTTCAATCTAAATAATGCATACACAAAAACATAATGAGTCAATAAAAAATTTGCGCTGTTACCAAACAATAATTTAAGTAAACACTAAATGTAATTAAACTTTACAATTTTGGATAATTATTACTTAAAAAAAAAGAAAATGTACTATTTAATTAATTTGATCTTAATTTAAAAAATGATATGTAACAGCAACAGATTTTTGCATAATGCAGATAACGTTCTTGCCGTAACATTTAGTTTTAGCAAAATTTGCAAATAATAAGTAAAAAATCTTTCTTTCTATTAAAATTAAGCTATGTTTCTTTGTAGGAATGCCAAATAAAAGTGATACTTTCTATGGAATGTGACATTATTATTTTTAGCAATCAATCTTGCATAAACACCCATGAATATAAAAATGTAATTTTGGATAAGATTTTTCCTAAAAAAGAAAATATTCGTAGCTGTGTTACTAAATTAGCATAAGAAATTAGTAAAAAATCTGGGAATTTTGCTGTGTCATTTTTCGATAGTTGGACATTTATCGAAATCTAATATTTATCGAAAATATAATTGAATAATTTGAAAGCAATGTTATAATTTGAAAAAAAAAAAAAAAAAAACTAATAGTACTCCGTCCTAAACTAAATTCTGCTTTTGCCAGCATTTCATCAAAATCGTTTTTTTTTTTTTTTTTTTTTTTTAAGAAAAAGAAAAGAAAATTAATAACAATCAGTAAGAAAAGAAACACTACCGAAAAAGTTTTTTTTTTTTTTTTTTAATAATTTTGAATTAGGAAATAAAACGTGCCCGTGCAAAATGAAATAAAAATAAGTAAAAAAATGAATGTAATGATTTAATTTTTCTATAAAACATGATCGCGTGCTATCTTAAAAAGTAGATGTAAAATTTAAAGTTTATGTGGTGCGTGTGGCATCTATAAAAATTGTTTTTTTTTTTTTTTTTTTTTTTTTTTTTTCTTTTCGTTTATCTTAACATTTTTCTTTATTATTTCTTTTTTTCTTTATTTATTTTATTTTCTTTCTTTCTTTTCTTTTCTTTTCTTTTATTTATTTATTTTTTTTTTTTTTTTCTACTAAATTTTGACGATACTTATATATATTTTTTTAATTAAGATATTTTACATTTTAAAAGATTGTAATAACTTCATTTCAATTTACGGTATGTATTAAAGAAATTTATATATATATATATATATATATATATGTGTGTGTGTGTATATATAAGTATAGCTGCACAGAGTGTATAATATTTTAAGATATAATATATTTGGTTGATTTTGTTTATATAAAATTGATTTATAAACATCGATATTTTTCTTTTTTTTTTTTTTTTTTTTTCAGTTTAAAAACTTATCTCTAGATGAAATGCTTTTAAACACTGGACATGTAAAGAACAGGTTTTTAAAGAGCCTCATGTTTATCAGTGAAGATTAGGTTACGACAATAATTAGGGAGCCGACAACAAATTGAGTAAATTCTATAATTTTTGGGATCACCCATTCTGTATCGTTAAGTGAAAGAAATGATCTGTAACTTTAGGATATGTTAACATAGTCCCAGTACAATTTGTGGATGGATTTGTGTTGGTTGTAGGTTCAATTGTAGGGCTTTATGGCCGATTGACTACGCTAAGGTCCTAAACCTTAAGCATTTATTTTAAAGCTAAACTAAAAAAAAAAAAAAAGCACGTTTTTTTATTTATAATATACAAAGTTTTAAAGAAAATTATTCCCGCTTTCAGATAAATTGAAAAAACACTTTTGAAACAACATACTGCAATCGAAATACAAATATTTTAAATATATCATGAAATATGAGCATTTTTATGAAAAACGTTTTCACTGCACATTCGTGAAAGATGGAAAAACGTTTATTATATAGGCTAAAAGCTAGATATACTAGACAACTTTTGTCAAAAGTCCATTTGAATAGAGTAAAAATTAAGGAAATTGTCGGCAAAAGAACGAGCTAGATTTTAGGTGTTTTCCAAACTTGAAATTTTATAAGGGCTTTTTCATATGTTGCATACTTAATTTGAAGATTCAGTTATTTTAACCACTTTGGAAAAAAATTTTCTTTTGTGAAAAACCCCTTATGATTTCATAAATCTTAGTATATAAAACAAAAATATGTTAGCGTTACAAGCTTATATTTTCACTTTTTTATCAATACACGTTAAATTTCTATAAGTTCAATAAAATCCTTAGAAATTGTTTACTGTAGTATTTCAGATTCAGTAAAATATTTCTTTTCTTTTTAAATGTTGTGCCTTAATCTCGTCCAGTTGTCTCTCAGAAATATTTTTCAATTTACTATCATCTTACTTTATTAACCAATCATCATTTCAATACAGTTCAAACTATTTTAGTAGCATGAGTAGGGACTAGGACCCCTTATAAATACCCTCAGGGAGAGTATCCCAGCCATGCTTAGGTCCCTCATGGAGATAATGGCTATAACTCAAAACAACAACAACACTTCAACATCAAAATACCTTAGCTTCAGGTACCAAATTTTGAAATTTTATTGACCTGAATTACACCTTTGTTGGTAAGTTTACCTTTTATAGTAGAATATTATACAGTTTAAGAGCTTAATACCCGTAACGGTAGGATTTTATTGAAAAATCTTCACTTACATTTATGTTTTTTTTTCTTCTTTGGAGTAACTGCTAATGGCAAGATTATAATCCAGTTTATTATCTGGAGAAATGAAACTGGTTTTCATCATAGTTTGACTTCATACAACAACAATAACAAAAGCCATATTGACATTTTACAATTTTTATCAGAGAGAAAAGACATGTTCAGTGTTGCCAACTCAAATTTTTCTACAGACAACTCATAATGTCCCTACTTAAGAGTTTGGATGTCCGTAGGATGTAATTTTGTCTTCATGATATCCTAAGGATGTTCGAGTAATAAAGGTTATCTTCAAAAAGTTGCTACTCCGTCCCAACATGCTGAAGAAAACTGTAGTGTTTTGAGGAAATCATAACATGATAAAAAATAAAATAATAAATAATAATAAATAAAAATATAACACATAAAGCAAGTCTCATCCAAAGAGGTTCAAAGCAAAGCAAGCATTTGACGAAACCCACAAATCTGAGACTGACCGCCTTGGCGAAAAAAATGCTCCTTTTATACTTTTCTATCGAACACAGACTGTTCTGGAAAATTCTCGTATCTCATCAGCCAATGAGATTGAGCTTCTATATTTGGTATATCCCTAATAACGATTTTCTCGCCAAGATCGCCAAAAAAATTGCCAATGAGGGAAACAGTCGCCAAAATTGGCGCCAAATCCATTTCTTCCCTTATTGGAGCTTTTTAATGCGTTTTTAAGGGAAAATTAGGCTATTTTAACAGTACAGCGACTAGAAAGGCACAAAATTAGCATTTTATCAACTTACTAAACTTCTTTGAAAGAATTTATACAAAAATAAATGCAATTATTTACAATTCCGTAACAGTTTATATGATATACATGATATACAAATAGGTATACAAAGAGAGATACAGCGGGGGAGTTGACGGGAGCGGCAGCCCCTTTCAAGAATGTATCTGATTATGGTAACAAGTCGATTGAATCAATATATACTATTATATAATAAGGAATAAATAAAAATGACCTATTGAATAATCTCTGATGCAAATAGGACGTTGAGGCTCCTGCTCTGCAGATCCACTAGTTATTAATTTTCTTTTCTTTTCCTTTCAAAAAAAAAAAAAAATGATTTTGATGAAATTCTGGCAAAAGCAGAATTTAGTTTAGGACGGAGGTCTATTAGTCTTTTTTTTTTTTTTTTTTTTTTTTCAAATTATAACATCGCTTTCAAATTATTCAATTATATTTTCGATAAATTTTAGATTTCGATAAATGTCCAATTATCGAAAAATGATTTCGACAAATGTCCAACTATCGAAAAATGATACCGCAAAAATCCCAGATTGAGACTAATAGTCCTCAGTCCTAAAAATAAAAAAAAAGATAAAAGGAAAATAAATGAAAATAAATAAATAATAATAATAATAATAATTACATTTAGACAGATTACATTTAGACAGGGAAAAGTCAGTCAACGGATGTAGTGTTAAAATTGATATTTAATAAATGAGTAACTTTCGTTTCAGGTATTATAAATATGTTTTAACTTATCATAATTATCTGGATTTAATAATATTGCTTTTAAGTTTTGTCTTATAGTTTTATTGCTATTAAATTTAAACTTGTTTTAAATTAATAAACATTATGTAATGAAAAGGGTTGCCTAATTTCTTACATTTACAAAGTGCATTTGGTAGTTTATTGATATTAAAAAAGAAAGTAGGGAAACTACCATGCCCTGAGATAAAATATAAAGATATTTTATTTGGGCATATAAAATTGGGATTTGCCATTTTAAAAACTGCGTACGTTTCTCTACCTTTATGGGAATGTTGCCACTCTCGTTGCCAATCACTAACAACTTTGGATTTTATAGTTGATTTTATTAGTGAGATTGGGAAAGGAAGAGAGATCTCATGATTATATGAATTATTTATTAATACTTCTTTTGCTAGTTCATCTGCAGTTTCTTTACCACAGGTACGTACATGTGCTCTTGTCCATGAAAGTTGTATTAATGAGAAATCATTATTAAGTATTAAATTATATAATTCTAAAAGGAAATTGCATTTTATCCTCAGGATATCATGAGGATGTCCTGGGGAGAAAGTTCATCTCCAAAAAGTCCTTACTCCATTCTACATCCGGAAGAAAACTGCTAAAAGTTCCACCTCGTAGGGACAAATAACAACAGCAAAACTAAAGATTTATAATTACAAATATAAATCTTTAAAGCAATTACTTTCATTAAAACATAATTTAAAATATGAATTAGAACATTAAAATAAACATCCAAATAAATAGTCTTATAATTGTCCTTTAAAATAAACAAAAATCAAACATATCGTATCTAAATTGCTTTTTACAATAAACACAAATCAGTTTAATTGTCCAGGACTATAATTAAATTCTATGAAATTAACTATATTTTAAACTGATGAGCTCAAAATGAGCTTAATTAAGCGTTTACTATGTGCTTGTTTGTGCAGTGATGAGATCATTGTTCTAATAATCTTAATAATTTTTTTTAATAATCTTAATAATTTTTTTTTGATAATCTTAATATTTTTTTTTTCATATATTTCATATCATATCCATTCATATTTCTATTTATTTTATGACCACTTTACCTATCGTTAGAGAAAATGAAATAAACAGTATTGTGACGATGCCCGTATAATAGTATCGACATTTTTAGTTAAAACACGAAATTCTAAAAGACGCAAAATATTAATGGGATGTTTATTTAATACCTTTTGAACCAATCACCTGATTGAACTAAAAACTATGGCTAGATTTTGTTGAAAGTTCGAGAGGCTATGAATTTGCAGATTTCCCCTTATTATTATTTTATACATATATATATGTATATATTCAAAAAATAATAATATTCCTTATATTGATAATGATTAACAGTCATATAATTAAGTGTTCCACTTACCTGGGTAAACACAGGCATAGGAGATTCAGAAAAATCAGGTTTTGAATAATTGTTGGATATGAAAATATTCAGTATCTATACTTGTGAAAACAAAACTATTCTTTCTGTAAGACAGTGTAGATTAATTTTTCATACACAAAATTTCAAATGTCATTTTCATAGTGGAAAAAATAATGTCTAGATATTAATTGTTTTTTAAATATTTAATCTTAGACATTAAATCAATAAAGTAGGACTAAGAAGATATTACATGTTTAAAGAAAAAAAAAAAAAAAAGAAAGAAAGAAAGAAAGAAAGAAACAGAATTACAGAAGTAGTGGAGTACCGTTAGATTGTCGCGTGTCCGTACGACACGTACATTACGCAGATGCAGCTGAAATTACAGGTTGAAAAAGAAAAAGAAAAGAGTATCGGAACACAAAATAATGTCAGAGTTTTTAGTTCTGAGATTAAAATATCGGACAGATTTTGCCCTGATTAATAAAAGTGTACCAGTTTTCATAGCGATCGGTTGAATGATATAGTTTTGTATAGCGAATTAAAAATCCAGACAGATACAACGATAAACTTTCAGCTTTATAGTATAGATTTTAGTATTACATATTATATGTTCTAACCATTAACGTCGGCATGCTGCACTGACTGGAACAAAAATATTTGACATTCAAATTTATTTCAAATCTTGCTCATTTACCACAAAAATAGTTTATGATTTAGCATCGATATATGTTTTAACCATGCATTTTTACGTTAATCTCAAAATGCTGGTTCCTCCAAAATACTTTAGAACAAACACTACTGCCCTTTACATAAAGCCTTATTCTAATACAGAAATAAAATGTAAAAAAAGAAAAGAAAACGACCTGCTATTATTCGAGAGATCCGCATCTCCATATATGTTTTAATGACTATCAATAATATATAAAGAATTAAGTGTTTCAACAATTTATTTCCAATATTTCATAACAAACAACATGCATTACTTTCAGGTATACAGCCAAGGCCGTAGTCAGAAAAAAAAAAGAAGGAAACCGGAGGAAGTTCAAGTTTTAGTACTTATTAGAGTGTTAAAACTCATGTATAACCTGAAACGTTTCCACAAATTTGCTCAATTTCGGAGCGATTTTAACTCCCTCCCCCAAACCTCCTTCTCCTTCCCGGATATGGCTTTGTACACAGTCTAAAATTAACTAAAATTGCGCAAAAAAGTACTCAGAAATTGATATAACTGTGCATCTTTACGTTAATATCGAAATACTGGATTGCCTAAAACAAAATTTTTGCAGTGGATTAATCTTACTGGTAAATGAGCATGATTATAATAACGAAGAAGATCCAATATTTTTTTCGACAAGAAAAGAAAAAGAAAAATCCATCTAATCTCCATTGGAATCGGAAGGACTAAATTGTTTTGAAAAAAACTATCAAAAGAAAAGTTTTTCTCACCATGTTTGTATCACAAAAGGATGTCATCTTTCAGCGTGATGAAGCTTTGTCGGAAAAAACAAGTTTTGAAATTGTCATGTAATTCCCAAAACAAAGATATCATCATCAAACTTTTGCTCTCGTCAAACGATTTATAAATAACTGTAGGCGAATCAGAGATGAAAACAGGAAAAAAGAATGGAATATTCTTTATTTAGCTGCAGCAGATTTTCAGGAAACTGGGAAGTACTAACTAAAAATTAAAATGTTTTTCCTAAAGAAGAACACGTTTCGAATAGAATAATGCTAATTATGTAGGTAAAGAAAGCGGAATATTTCGTTTTTAATATTATTATATTTTGACGCATGTGTTGGCAATGTTGACGCATGTCTTCACAAGAAAAAAGTTTGTCAAGAAAACATTGATTCCATATTTTTTATAAAATTTTAAACAACAGCAAAAATCGATGTGTCAAATAAAATTTAAGGGGGAAAAAATAATGATATATATAATCTGATGTGACACATACACGACTTTTTCTTATCTTGCCCTTGAATAGGATGAAGACAAAATACAAATTAAGGGTTAAAATAAGAAGTATTGCCTATTAATATATTTTAAAAACAGTTTTAAAAACAGTGATTTTTGACATATATTTTTGAGCAGGTTAGTAATTAAATTTTTTCAGGGGGTGGCTGTCGCCCCCCTTCCCCCTTGATTTTTTGATTCTGGCTACATAAAAAGATGTAAATATAGCAAATACTCAATTTGGAAAATTTGGAACTAAAACCATACTTTTTTTACCATTATACAGGAACGAAAAAGTAAAAAAAAAAAAGAACTTGAACGTATATTTATTTATATATCGAATAAAAAATTTGTGATGAATCTTGATCTTTGATTTATTTGATTTTTATAGTTTATAGAGGTGTTAATAAAATATCAAATAATAAAATTGTCTAGTTTCTTGTTTAAAATTTTGAAACGTATACTAAATCGAACTGTCTCACAAATATCTTAGTAAAATGTATTCACTAACTGTAACACTGTAAAAAATAATATATGACACTACATCAACACTTGAGGCAACGTAATTGCCTCTAACGTCTGTTATAACGTTTCAGAAATATGGTGTAATGTTACACACCGTTTAGTGTAATGTCACCCGAAGAAACTGTGTAACATTACGCTAAAAATTGTGTTCCATTAAGTTAAAAGTTGCGTGATATTGAACCATATTTCTGTAACATAACAATAAAACTATGAAGGAATTATGTTGCCTTAAGTTTTTTGTGCAATGTTACATATTTTATTATATATATATACAGTGCATGATTCATAAATAGATATGGAAAAAAGTTTTAAATGTGTGCTAGGTAATATAATTGAAGTAAATATCACTCAAAATACCTGTTGAATAATAAAAAAAGAACGAAAGATCATACGGTTTGCATAAGATTATTAACACTTTCCAACTGTACGTACTTATTGCATCGTTTAACCTTCAATATACTTTGGTCACGCAATTGACGAACAGAATGACAGAGAGACAGAGATCTAGACTAACTGAATTCGTAACCACTCTTAAACGTGGTCATAACGTGCAGAGGACAATAAACGCAAACATAAATACAATTATAGCAATTTTCAATTATAGAAATGTTGCCTACTTGGGGGTTCGTGAGTTGTCTGAGAATGAAAGGCCAAACGTACAAAAATTCAGTAATTTATCCACAGAAAATTCCAGAAAAATACAGGTCAATAAACCAATTATCAGCTTCAAATCAAGCAGTAACCACAGCTTAAACAACAACTGTCAATAGCAAATCCACAGTACAAACGGTATAGCAATAACACTTGAAGCAAGTCTCTCTCAAAGAGGCTTAAGAGCAATGCAAGCACTAGCGAAGCTGGCTGAGATCTGAACTGAACTGACTGCCTTGGCGAGGAAGAGCTCCTTATATGCTGTTCCATGGAACACAGATTTTTCGAGAAAACTCCAGAAAGTGGTCAACCAATCAACTTACAGCTTCCATATTTGGTATATCCCATATAAGGATTTTCTCGCCAAGGTCGCCAAAAAAATCGCCAAGGTGAGAAAAAGTCGCCAAATTTGGCGCCAAATGCATTACCTGCATTACTGGGGCTCTTTAATGCGTTTTTAAGGGAAAATAAGGCTATTTCAACGCTAAAACGACTAGAAATGCACAAAATTAGCACTTTATCAACTTACTAAGCCTCTTTGAAAGAATTTATACAAAAATAAACACAATTATTTACAATTTCGTAACACTGCCCCCCTCCCAAGGACTGCACGTCCCGGGCAGTGCAACCCATGGTCAAGAGGCGAAACTAAACAAATTTACACAATCTAAAACACAAAAACTAAGTTGCACATAAAGATAACATAGAAATATAAATTAAGTGGGAAATATTTACCAAAATTCACAAATATGTACAAATATTTATATACAAATATTTACAGTGCGCATGCGCAAATTTTACCAGTATTTACATTTTAAATTTTAATGTTACCGTTAATTGTGGTACTTGGCTAGCCGGTTATCGTGCACCACCTTCGGTTTTGATGAAGGTGTTTTAGTGATCCGCACCACTACATCATTCAGCCTTTTTAAGACTGTGTATGGTCCGTCCCAGTTGCACTGTAACTTGGGAGAGAGTCCTTTGCGTCGAACAGGATTCCACAACCAGACCTTCTCTCCTTCCTGGAACTCATATTGTGTAGCCTTTAGATCGTACCTTGTCTTCATTTTCTCCGTTGCCATGTTAATCCGCTCCCGAGCGAAGTTGTGTACGTCCTCAAATCGTGCCTGGAGATCTTGGATGTACTCCTCGGGCGATGAAGGCGCATCGGGTGGACAACCAAACAGGAGATCACAAGGGAGACGAAGTTCACGTCCAAACAGCATCTGGGCTGGTGTATAGCCGGTGGTTTCATGGACAGCACTTCGGTAAGCCAGCAGGAACAATGGCAACTTCAAGTCCCAATCTTGCTGGTTCCTTGATACTAGAAGGGAGAGGTTATTCAGGATGGTACGATTGAACCTCTCGACCATGCCGTCCGACTGGGGATGTAAGGGTGTTGTCCGGGTTTTGTCTATGCCGAGTAGTTCACACAGTCCTTTGAAAACATCAGAGGTAAAGTTCCTACCTTGGTCGGTATGAAGTTGTAGGGGCGTGCCGTACCTTGACACCCATTGCTGCACTAGGACTTCTGCGACTGTGCATGCCTCTTGATTGGGAATGGGATATGCCTCAGGCCACTTGGTGAAATAGTCCATCACGACGAGAATGTATTTATTTCCACTGGAGGTCCGTGGCAAAGGACCCAAGATGTCGATTGCAATCCGTTCAAATGGTGCTCCCACGTTATACCGTTGCAGTCTTCCTCGACTTCGTTTCTGCGGGCCTTTACGTGCCGCACAAGCATCACAGGATTTACACCATTTCTCCACATCCTCCTTTGCCTTGCACCAGTAGAAGCGTTCCCGAACTTTCTGCAGAGTCTTCATTACCCCAAAATGGCCTCCGGTAGAGCTACTATGCAGTTGTTCTAAAACAGCTGGAATTTTTGATCTTGGTAATAAAATCTGCCATCTGAAGCTTTTCCCATCATCAGATTCCCACTTTCTGTATAATACGCCGTTTCTGATATGAAGAGAGTCCCAAAGTGCCCAATAACTTTTCGTAATGGGACTAAATCTGGAAATGTCCTGCCAGATAGGTCTGTTGCTGGTCGTCTCCTTCAGCTGTAATATTGGCTTTATGTCAGGATCTTCCAACTGGGATTTTCTAAGTTCTTCGTCACTCCATGGATCGGGATCTTGATCTGATGGTGTTGAGACAGTAACTTGGCAGGCAACCGGATTTATCGGCAGGTATTTCTGTTCGGCTCTAGAGCAATACTTGCAGCTTTCCGAGCAGGGCTTCCGTGACAAGGCATCTGCATTACCATGTAGAGTCCCTTTACGATGACGTATCTCGAAGTCATATTCCTGCAGGCGTTGTATCCACCTGGCAATCTGTCCTTCCGGGTTCTTGAACTGGAGCAACCACGTTAAAGATGCATGGTCAGTCCGGAGCAGGAATCTTCTGCCATAGAGGTAATGATGGAAATGTTCTATGGCTTTTACGACGGCGAGTAGCTCTTTCCTGGTGGTACAGTAATTTCGCTCCGGTTTAGACAGGCATTTACTCCAATAGGCAATGACATGTTCTTGACCATCAATTTCCTGCGACAAAACAGCACCGACACTCTCATGGCTGGCATCTGTATCAAGTATGAACTGTCTGTCGGGCTGTGGATATGTCAAGATAGGCGATGATGTTAAGGCCTCTTTAAGTCGCTTGAACGCTTTTTCACATTCATCTGTCCACAGGAACTTCTGTTTGGCTTCCGTCAGCTTGTGCAGTGGTCTGGCAATATTTGAGAAACCCTTGACAAACTTCCTGTAGTAAGTGCATAACCCCAGGAAACTTCGTAGTTGGTGTACATTTTCAGGGCGACTCCAGTTCTCGACTGCAGAGATCTTCTCAGGATCAGTTCTCACACCTTCGGCAGAGATGATATGGCCGAGGTAGCTCACTTCACGACGGAACAAGTTACACTTGCCTGGATTCAATTTGAGGTTAGCCATTCTGAGTTTCTCCAGCACCTTTCGGATGTTTCGTAGATGGTCTTCAAAGGTGCGCCCCACAATGATAATATCATCCAAATACACCAGACAGGCTTCATAGGAAAGTCCTTTTAGCACCGTCTCCATCAGGCGTTCAAAGGTGGCAGGAGCATTACATAATCCGAACGGCATAACTTTAAATTGCCACAGTCCTTGTCCCGTGGTGAATGCAGTCTTCTCACGATCATCAGGATGTAACTCTACTTGCCAGTAACCGCTCTTCAGATCCAAAGTCGAGAACCATTTATTGCCAGCAAGTGTGTCTAATGTGTCGTCAATTCTGGGATGAGGGTAACTGTCTTTCTTCGTGATGTCATTCAAACGACGATAATCCACACAAAATCTTGTTGAACCATCCTTTTTCCGCACCAGTACTATGGGAGAGGCCCAAGGACTCGTTGATGGCTCGATGACATCATTGTGCTGCATTTCACTTAGAAGTTCAGTGACCTCTTCCTGTTTAGCAAAGGGAAGTCTTCTTGGATGTTGTTTGATTGGAGGATGATTTCCTGTATCAATTCTGTGCTGGGTGATGTTCGTTCTCCCGACGTCTTCAGGTGTTCGAGAAAAAAGGTCTTTAAATTCTTGGAGTAGCTTCTCCGCAGCACATCTCTGTTCCTTTCCTAACTCCGCATTCTTGAGTAAATCCGTTATTAACTGTTCAGAAGACTTGGATTCAGTTGATTGCGTGGGGCGGTTGATGCATGTTACAGGAGTGCAGGCTGCTAACACCTCATCCTTCTTCACTGTTCGGACCTTATCGCTGATGTTTGCGACTCTCACAGGAATAGTATTCTTTGAGAGATCAACTAGAGATGAAGCTACCAGAACTCCTCTTGGGCTATTGTCTGTATTCGGGTATTCAATCAGTCCATAGCGGAAGTATTGCTTTGTAGGTGGTGTTCCTGAAACTATTATCTCTGTGTGTGGAGGGATGGAAATTTCAGACTTGGCTGTTATCTGGCAAATTGTCTGAATGTCTTGATTTTCAGTGTTGAACACAGCGATGTCTTCCGAACTCGAATGCAGTTCATTATTCTTGAAGTCCAATTGAAAGTTAAATTTTCTCAGGAAATCAATTCCAATGATTAACGGATCTCTTATATCAGCCACATATGCCATATGATGGTAACTGGCATTCCCAAAAGTGATGATCAAGTTCATTTTTCCATATATTTTGATTTCGTCTCCGGTCACAGTTTGGAGTTTAACACAGGGCGGCGTCCAGATGATCTTCTCTTTTAGTTCTTGAGCCAAATCCGTTCTAATGATGGTCACGTTGGCTCCTGTGTCCAGAATCATCCGGCAGGTGGCGTTGTTGACTTGGCCATAGACGTGAAGTCCATTATCGCCGCCACTCATCGATGAAACATGGAATACTGTAAATTGGGGCTCTTTAATTTCAGGCAACCTCCGCCCCGCGAGATGGCCTCCTCTTAGTTTCCCTGCAGTGATGGTGAAGCCGGGTGATTTCCTACAGTTTGTCGTACAGGGCAGTTCCCCTTCACGTGACCATCCCCTCCACAGCCCCAGCACTTTATCTTCCGGTCCTTTATTTCCTTTTTATTCTCCAGGCTGCGCAATCTCTTTAAGATCTCTTCGATACTTCTCTTCATTTCATTTTCACCAGCAGGGGTATCGTTTAATGAGACTGCTCTTATGGTATGGCGGTCTTTTCGGGAGGCTTGTTGGGCTGCCTCTATCCTAAGTGCATAGCCTAAAGCTGATTCTACGTCTCTGATGTTGGAGAGTCTTAGCGCTTTTTGAATTTCTGGATCACGAACAGCATCGATAAAGTACTGAAGAGCTAAGTCGTTTCGAGTGTCAGCTTGGCAGTCTGAGAATGCTAGGTGTAACAATCTCTGAATGTCCGCTGCCAGCTCTTGCAAACTTTCGCCCGTTTTCTGGTAACGGGACTTTAGCTGAAGGCGACTATAGTCCTTAGAACACTTCTCTCCAAACCGTAGCTCCAGTGCTCTAGTCAAGGCCTCGAAGTCGTTCCTTTCTTCTTTAGAAACATTCCTCAGTATCTCGGCTGCATCTCCCCGTAACGCTGCTGCTAAGTGGACCGACTTGGCGGTAGAGTCCCAGCCGTTAGCTTCAGCTACAATGGAAAACTGCGTCTTATATACATGCCAGGAGGAACTGCCGTCGTAGGTAGATAGCTTAATAAATTCGTGATTCTGGCTTCTTCTCTCTTTCTTTTCAGTTTCCTGGGGCTTGGATTCTAACTTTTCTTCGAGATTCCGAATCTTGCTCTGCAGTTCATTCCCTATTACCTCTCCGCTCCACTCTTCTCTCATTCTTCTCTCAAGATCTTCCTCCATTCTCTTCAGTTTACCTTCTATCTCTGAAAACCGTCTTTCAACTCTCTTTGCGATGTTTCCATTTTCTCTTGTGCTACCTTCATTTCTTTCATCTCTTGACTCAGGCTAACTTTCATCTCATTCATCTGGTTAGCTAAGCTTTCTAGAAGTTTTTTCATCTCTTGTTCCATAGCCCTAGTTATCACCATTCACAGACAAAATCCCACTTCTGACACCAGAAATGTTGCGTACTTGGGGGTTCGTGAGTTGTCTGAGAATGAAAGGCCAAACGTACAAAAATTCAGTAATTTATTCACAGAAAATTCCAGAAAAATACAGGTCAGTAAACCAATTATCAGCTTCAAATCAAGCAGTAACCACAGCTTAAACAACAGCTGTCAATAGCAAATCCACAGTACAAACGGTATAGCAATAACACTTGAAGCAAGTCTCTCTCAAAGAGGCTTAAGAGCAATGCAAGCACTAGCGAAGCTGGCTGAGATCTGAACTGAACTGACTGCCTTGGCGAGGAAGAGCTCCTTATATGCTGTTCCATGGAACCCAGATTTTTCGAGAAAACTCCAGAAAGTGGTCAACCAATCAACTTACAGCTTCCATATTTGGTATATCCCATATAAGGATTTTCTCGCCAAGGTCACCAAAAAAATCGCCAAGGTGGGAAAAAGTCGCCAAATTTGGCGCCAAATGCATTACCTACATTACTGGGGCTCTTTAATGCGTTTTTAAGGGAAAATAAGGCTATTTCAACGCTAAAACGACTAGAAATGCACAAAATTAGCACTTTATCAACTTAATAAGCCTCTTTGAAAGAATTTATACAAAAATAAACACAATTATTTACAATTTCGTAACAGTATTATTAATTATTACCATTATTTCCAATTATCCAATTTCCCGACATGTATCTGAATATTTTAGTGTAATCTTGTAAAGCTTAACGTATTCAGAAATCATGTTTTAGCATATGAATAATGTCAATTTTATTATGATTTGTACATAATAATTTAAATATGATTTTTTAAAACTTTTATCATAAAACGCAATGCATTTGCATTCTTTTCGATGTTTCTACACAAGCAGTTGTGTTATTTATACCATTTTAAATAGGGGATATGCGATAGTGAACTTAAATCGCATATATCATTTTGAAGAAATTCTAAAAATATTTACGGACCTTGAGGTGGACCACAGATGACCACATAGGTACACTGAGAAAAAATTCTGTAACTGACATCTAGAATCTAAATTGTGGCTCTAGAAAAAATAGTTCCCTGTCATCCTTATAAATTCTAGTTCCCATTGAAAGCGAGTTCTAGAAACCCCTATTAGATTTATGGAGTGTTTGCCTATATTATCGAAGGCAAAGTTATTTAAAAATCTCTGCAAATAAATGAGAATGCAAGAGGAGGGTTTCAGCAACTATAATCTTGATTTATTACCCAATTCTAGATAATCAAGCGAGAATTTCTCGCAATGCAAAATATTCAGAATAATGTTTCACCATCTAGAAATGTGTAGATTAGAAATTCTCGATCATTCCGCCTATTCAGTTTATTGTTGGGCCTCATGCACATGGCTCAGAAATCCATATTTCTAGTTCAGGGATTTAGAAAATGACCACTTATTCATTCTAGATGAAGGCGGTATATTTTTTTTCTCAGTGTAGGACAGTGTAGTCAAAACGCGAATCGGAGCGATAATAGCATCACTATTGTCAATTGAGGGGATTAAGAACTTCCACATGTGTTAGGTTTACATGAATATCATCTTTCCTCAAAAATTATTTTTATATTTCGCGAGTAGTTAGTAGCAGGTTAGTATTTAAAGTTCTCCTTTTTTCTAACTTTATTTATTTCCGAATTTACAAAATCATACTGAAAACATTCAGAGCTATTCTTCTAAGAAATAAAATTAATTTTTATACTGTTTAAAAGTATACTTTGCCAAACATATTCCTATTTAAGTACAAATAAAAATGACAAACTGTAATTCTGAAATAGCAGTATGGAATCATTAAATATTTAACTCTGCTTGGTTTAAATAACACAAAATGCTTGAAAAGTAAAAATAAAAAAAAATAAAAAAAATAAATAAATAGTATATGTTTTTTTTTTTTTTGGTTCATGTAAATTTTCAAATCATTTTTGCTAAATTTTTAGTACTTGCTTCTTAAATTGCTTTTCCGATAAAGTTTATAATCAATAACAAAGTTTCTAAAAGAAAACGTAGAGATGCTATAAAAATAAGACGAGCAATTGTTTGAGCTGTAGAGTTCAAGACACTTACAGCTGTTGCCTGCATGGTAGTAGCATTTTGGTTACTACTGACTATACGGGAGTGTCCTATATGCATAATAATATGTGAAGTAGATAGACGGAGAAAGACAGATAGGTTAATTCAGATTATAATTACTCTTAAAATTGTTAGAAAATGCTAAAAACGCATAATGAAAATAAAAATGTATTTGCAGCAATTTTCAGTTATAGCGCTTATTGTATTTGAATATTTTTGTCTGGCCCTGTAAATCTTAATGATAATCATACTTTATTCTACAGATATTTTTTCTTCTGCATATGAAAAATGAAAATCAATTTTATTATGATTTATGCAAATTAAAGGTATTAAAATCTTGTTTATAGAATTACCTCTCATAGAACGCAATGCTTTGGAATTCTTTCAGGTGCCCCTGTACAGACACCAGTGGGGATATTTACTAAATTTTTAATACTGAACATCCCATAATGAACTTGGAATTGGAATTTGTGATTTTGGAGTATTCGAAAAATCACAAATTTAATGTAGCATCGGTAGGGCTGGTGGTTTATTAATTAATTTGAAAGTTAATCTTTCTACACATTAGGAAGAAATAACTGTAAAGAAGTCGATTTAATTTTAAAACATCACACATGATACGAACAAAAATTATTTTGCTTTTCCATATTTTAATTTGGAAATTTAGTAAGATATTTGAAATTTACGATTTTCTTAACATGGGAGAATAAGGCAAAATTTCGTATTAATGTATAATATTAAAGTCTATATATCTGGTTAGTAAATCATGCAAAAAAATATTTTATTAGCGCTTATGCAATCGTAATTAAAAATTATTTAATAAATATGTTCATATTTGATCATATATTTAATACTTTTATATTGTGTATAATGTAGTAAGTGAAGTTTTCTGAAAATAACGTTGCATACTCCTACATATTATAAACAAAAAACACTGGAAAAATGTCCGTTAATATTAAAACACTTTCATATCTCTATAAATATGCTTGTATTTCACATACAAATGAATACATTTTATTGTGAGATGTAACATATACACATTCTACAAAAAAAAAAAAAAAAATGAATTTCAAGCATTACTTTTTACAGGTGATCCCAAACATTCTGGTGTTATTTAATTTTCTACTGGTCTCTTGTTTGTTTTCGGGACAAAACTTTAGCTTAAATGAAGTATAACATTATCTCACCGCTTCTCCTATCCCTAAGATTGGAAATAGTGAAAAGTAAAGTCAGAAGGCAAGAAAAAGTATAATTTATGCTTTCAGTCTAATAACACTGCTTGGCACGAAAGTTGCCTCTGACACCATTTCAGCATATTCTTATGTAAAATGACCTTCTGAATCCGAATATGATACCTATTTTGCTCTATCACCCACCGTTTTTAAGGAATGACCCCCTATTTTTATCATTTTCTTGTAATTTTATGGCTATAAATTTGATTTTTAGGAGGGGAGGGGGAGGATTATTTTAACCGTTAAATATCTTCTGAGGGGCTACAGAGTTGGAAAATTCTAAAACATGAACATTTGCGACAAGGGAATTTCTTTTTTTTTTTTTTTTGGAGGGGGGGGGGAGGAGAATGGGGGATTTGCCACTGAAATTATGCATTACATATCTTATATTATTTTAATCTGTTATTAATGTTATTTTTTAAACTTTATATATTTTTTTGTTTTTAGGTGTTAAATTAATTCTTTTTCATTCTTCAAATCAAATTCATGGTCATAAAATTATCGAACAGGGAAAGCAATTGGGGGGGGGGGGGAGTGTATCTAAAAAACGGTGGGTGAATGGGCAAAATGGGATTTATATTCGGATTCAGGAGGTCATTTTACAGAAGAATCAGCAAGAATGGTATCAGATCTCGGAAATATTTTTTTTTTTTTTTTTTTTTTTTTTGCAGAGCAGTGTAATTTGCACAACACTGTACATAATTTTAGGTAAATTTTCATATCTTTAATTCTTTAAATTTTATGTTTGTTTGCCTAACTAGTTTGATAATACTAACATTTTTTTTCTTGTGTATTCAGAGGTATGGAAACAAAATACAAAATATGCATTCCATTTTTTTTTTCTTTTTTTTAAGGGTTTATTAATTTCTTTTAACGTATTACAAAATTTCGTTTTCATTCTTTCTGTATAAAATCTTTTGAATTACTCGTCTTGTCATAATTGCAACAGTTCACGGAAAAGAAACAAAGAAACAAAGCAACACTTTCTTCTACCATTCAAAACCATTCTAATAAAGCCTAAATACAAAGAAATCTTTCTCAATAACGATACGTTACTCTCTTCTTTCGTGTTTGAATCTTTTATCATTAAAAATTAATTGATAATCACCTATTGTGTAAACAAAATAATATTAAAAGATATATATATATATATATATATTAATATAGGCCACTTGCAACAAGAAATTGTGTTTCTAATGCGAAAAAAAAAGTATTCTCTTTGGTACTCATAACATTTTCCTTTATTCTTCTTTTAAAGAAACAACTTTTAAAGAAAACTTTTTTCACTGTCTTAGATTCATAAGTTTATTTAATACTTCAAACCTTGATGAAACGGATATTTGCATAATACATTTTACGTTAGAATATGATGTATAACAGCTTTGTGTATTCAGGATTATTCTTCTTTAAAAACTAGATTATGGTTATTAAAATAATTAGATAGATAGGAATTTTCTTAAGACTGCTTGTATTGTAATGGATAATTAATGAGTGCTTGCAATACACTGAAACAATGTAATTTGGAGCTGTTTTGATGTTAATCGACCAAGCAAATTAATTAACCCTATTTGATTTAAAAAATATGTTTTGACTGCAAAATATTATTTGCAATTATACACAAAGATTTACAACCGCATGCTAATTATGTACAACAATTTTGTATAGTTACACACAAATTAATTATTTAGATTGTTGATATAAAATCCAGACAAAGGAAACAATTGTTATTTTACATGCGTAGGCATTATAATTAAAGCAATTTAAAATATACACATTTAACACTATTCTGAAACATTTAAGATTTTACTTATTTAATTATAATTTTTTTCTCACATTTCACTTTTATTAACAATGTTATCGAAATACTCACATAGCTCATTAATAAATAAAGAATAAATAAAGATTTCTGATTAAAAATGGTGCTTTGTAATATTTATATTTCTGTATGATACTATTTAAAAATACCTTAGACCGTAATATCAAATCATGTAATATTTTTAATAGTCGTTTAATTTTTTTTAACTGTTAACTAGATTTATGAATTTAATTTTTCTTTCTTTCTTTACTTTTTTTTTTTTTTTTTTTTTTTTTTAGGACTGAGGACTATTAGTCTGAATCTGGGATTTTTGCGGTGTCATTTTTCGACAGTTGGACATTTATCGAAATCTAAAATTTATCGAAAATATAATTGAATAATTTGAAAGCGATGTTATAATTTGAAAAAAAAAAAAACTAATAGTCCTCCGTCCTAAACTAAATTCTGCTTTTGCCAGAATTTCATCAAAATATTTTTTTTTTTTTTTTTTTTTTTTTTGAAAGAAAATTTATAATAATCAGTATCGAAACAAACATTATCGAAAAAGTTTTTTTTAATAATTTTTAATTAGGAAATAAAAAGTGCGCGTGCAAAATGAAATAAAAATAAATAAATAAATGAATTTAATTATTTAATTTTTATATAAAACATGATCGCGTGCTATCTTAAAAAGTAGATGTAAAATTTAAAGTTTATGTGGTGCGTGTGGCATCTATAAAAATTGTTTTAAGAAATAGAATAGAATAAAAAAAGCAACAATGTTGGTTGCATTTTGTTATATAGTTTGAATTTTTTGAATTTTATATAAGTAATATCTATCGTAGGAATAATTTCTTATGTTAAAACTGTAGGGAATTGTTGTGCGAGCACAAGCGATGCTACTTTTTTTAATCATTTTTAATATTATTATTATTATTATTATTTATTTTATTTATTTATTTATTTATTTTTTTTTTTTTTTTTAGAAAAAATGGTAAAAAATTGCGCGTGTTATTTCAAGATCGAAATATGCTATTGTTGTATGGTACAGCACGCTATCTGTTAACAATGTCGATCAAAAAAAATTCTTAATCACACAGAAGAAAAACGGATTCATTGTTACACTGAGGAACATTTATTTCATGCATACGTTAATCATAGAAACTAACCATATAAAATCATACTAAAATAAGATGATAGGAATTGCGAGTCAAATCATTTTATCGTACAATTTTTCTTTACAGCAAGATCATCTTTGTTTTAAGTTGTATAAATTTATTCTTTAATCCACGGAACAGCGTGCTTGGTATCCATGATGTTTATAAACATTTTTCAAAGATGTTACAAACAATTAAATCACATTGATTTGTGTATTTTGACGTTGATTCAATAACGTGTTTTAAATTGAAATAACTTTTGCAGAATAATCAATAAATAAAGTTAAATACGTTACTCTATTTATTTTCACATAAATTTTTACAAAATTTCAAAATGTACTAAAACTCCAACTCAGAGGATTAATATATACGTATGCAAAACTGGATGATAGAAAGAGGGCTGAAACTCGAAAACAAATTTCGAATCGGAATTGGAAGCTCAGTACCCCCAGTTACCCCTCCTCCCAAGTCCGTTACTATTTGAGCCTATATTGTCATCGAATTTATACATGTATACAAAGTTTCAGCACAATCAGACGATAAGAAGGTTAAAATTTAAAAAACAAACTTTGAACTGGAGTTGAGGTTCCAGGGCACCACCATTTAGTCCTTTATTGCATGAGCATGTACTGCCATCGGAGTACAAAAGTAACAGCAACCCACTGTTAACTCCGATACTACACTAGAGCGCCGATTATCCGGATCGGTCGGGACCGAGGCCGATCCGGTTAACGAAAAATCCGGATAATTGGACAACTTATAAAACGGCCAAGTCAATGTATTTTAGGTAACTTCCCTTCACACTTTTTCTTAGGACTGTCAATTGTAGTAGTGCTATTTATCATATTACAAATAGCGTGTTTAGAAGTTATTTTTTTCACTTTTTAAAATTTTATTTTCTATAAAAATGATACAAATTTTTACGTAAAAGCTCACATAGAAATTATATTATACTATTACATAGTATTATAGTATAGTAATTCATATTTAAAAAACAATTTATTGTGATAGTAAAAAGTGAGATCAGCGAAGAAGCCAGTCAAAAGAAAATGAATCAGGAAACGCATTCCTACCCTCTCTCATTCTTAGAAAAAGAAAAATCCTAATCCTTTCATTCAGCCCTTTCCACTCTCCTCCCTCAGTGAAACTGGTCGGAAGAAAGCGAATGGAGAGAGCGAGGAACAAAAGGAGCGATTTCGATCGTCTTCAGTCTTCAAAAATTGATTTTTTTTAAGAGGGGGGGGGGAGGGGAGGGAGAAGACTGGGAAAGGAAAAAAAATGCTTCTTCATTAATCCGATTAATTGGACATTCCGGTTGATCGGCGTCCGGATAATCGGCGCTCTACTGTACTTGAATATGTATAGACATCAGAGTACTCTGGTACGCGAAATTTCAGCTCAATCGGATGATAAAATGTGGGTGAAATTTGAAAAAAAAAATTTAATTAAAACAGGGCCCCACCCCTATTTCGTTATTACTTAAGCATGTATTTTCATCGGAGTTATACATGCACACAAAATTTCAGCTAAAAAGAATGATAGAAAGTGTGAAATATCAGTTCTTATATAAGA
Source organism: Salticus scenicus (assembly GCA_963930645.1). NCBI lineage: Eukaryota > Metazoa > Arthropoda > Arachnida > Araneae > Salticidae > Salticus > Salticus scenicus. The sequence goes on along the minus strand of OZ005656.1, from coordinate 104,134,886 downwards.
GAGTCACATTAAATCCTCGACGATAGCTTTAATGCCCCAACCCACCCATTCCTGCTCTTCGATGCCTTTTTCTAGTCAATTTTGTCCTTTCCTTCCTTCCTTTTTTTAGGAGGGGGGGGGAGGGAGAAGACTGGGAAAGGAAAAAAAATGCTTCCTGATTAATCCGGTTAATTGGACATTCCGGATAATCGGCGCTCTACTGTACTTGAATATGTATAGGCATCAGAGTACTCTGGTATGCGAAATTTCAGCTCAATCGGACGATAAAAAGTGGGTGAAATTTGAAAACAAATTTTTAATTAAAGAAGGCCCCACTCCTGTTCCGTTATTACTTAAGCATGTATTTTCATCGGAGTTATACATGGCCCCAAAATTTCAGCTAAAAAGAATGATAGAAAGTGGATGAAATATCAGTTCTTATATAGGAGATTCACATTAAACCCTCGACGATAGCTTTAATGCCCCAACCCACCCATTCCTGCTCTTCGATGTCTTTCTCTAGTCAATTTTGTCCTTTCATTTTTTGTGTTAGCCATTTTTTTTAAACACACTTAACATTGTTAGGGTTAATACATCTCGCCTATTATGTGACTAATATACCTACACACATAAATATACATCATACTAAGTTAAGTAAGTTAACATGTATATAAAATAATAATAACTATATTATTGAACTGCCCAACAGAAAATTCTTTGCAAAAACTTCTGTTTTATTTAAACTTTAAAACTTCCTCACACACCATAAAATTTAAGCCAGCACAATCAGTTTCGAAAGCAGTTTTGCTTTTGCCTCCAAGGCAGTAGCACGTGTTTTTTGCACCTGAAGAAGAAAGTCTTCGTCCTTTCGAAACCGGTTGTGCTGGCTTAAATTTTATGGTGTGTAAGGAAGTTTAAAGTTTAAATATTTATTGCACAGTAGTTTTGAATTCTATTTTAATTTCCACATAACTGTAATTTCTAACAGCCCACTTATTCTCAGTACGTCCTGAGGATGTCCCTGTGATATATTCCATGTATACAAATAAAACGTAATTATTTTCTGTCTTTTGATTCAAAGAACATATAATTTTGTTAATCCTAAGGATATTTTCTTTTCATCCATGAGATATCCAAAGGATGCATTTGGGAGGAGATGTGCTGTTAAGAATGCTTTTCTTTATTTTAACTAAAATTACTGTGGAAAAAATACGAAAAGCTAAAATAAATGACTAAAATTTTTCATTCATACTTTTACAAGTGCATTTATTTTTAAGTAACATTAGCAACAACAAAAAATATAATATTTGCAAATATTACCAGAAAATGAAATATTTCTTTGCTCTAGTCATACTTTAATCTCAAATGTCACATATATTAGCATGTTTACTAGAAACGTCCTAATCGTAACTGCTTTTTTTATAGGAGAAAAAGAAAATGAAACGGAAAAATTTTAGTCTTTTTTAAAATTTTGCCATGACATTAAAAATTACATTAAATAATTAAAATAAATCAAGAATAATAGTATCATTCATTTATACTCGTATTATTATTTAAAATACAAGAGGATCACTGCCCCCTGCTCGGTCTACTCACCAACCCCAGAGTAAGGCATCACCTCCCCTCGACTCATTTCACTTTTTAACCCCTGCGGCACTCTGCCCGCCTATTCGCTTCTTTGCCTTTCACTGAATATTAATATCAATAGTGCATAACACAAGACAAAAGCAAAAAAGTGTTCTAAAAATCCCCATATTTAATGTCAAATCGAAATACATAATATTTGATACCCCCCCCTTTTTTTTAATGAAATATTATGCTAAAAATCAGAAATTGTTTTCAGAATAAAAGGAAATTCTAATGCCTATAATTTTTTAGTTAATTTATGGCATTATTTAATGCTCTCTATCTATTTTTAATGCACAGCTAGCTAATAAATTTACACATTCGGAAATATCTATAAAGTAAAAAAGTTTATTATTATTATTTTAATTTCGAAAAATCTCCTACAGCTTCCATTTTTAATTCTCTCCTACCTACTTCTTAAAATAACGAAAAATAAAATATACAAGAATTTTAGGTGATGAATTTTTTTCTTGCCAGAATTAGAAATATGAAATGTATCATATAAATGTCTAATTCTTTAATGTTAATAAATTATCAATGCTAAACTAAAAGATTCTGTCATTTATAAATGAGTTTGAATTTTCATCTAAAATACTTTCTTATGTCAAAATATATCCGAAGCATTTTAAAATATATTTTTAAATAAAAAAGATAAATACACTTAAAAAAAAAAAAAAAAAAACGCGGTAAATTACATAGACCGACATTATTTCCTTACTCACAAAAACGAACACATAAATAAATATATATATATAAACAACATAAAAAATTGCCAGTAAATTAGGTGTGTGTGTGGGTATTTGCAGACGAAATATTACAATCCTGAATTCATTTTTTCATTGAAAACATCTAAGATAAAGTTTTTTATTAATTATTTTCAGATGAAAAATTTCTATGTTACCAATAGCAAAATAGACATTTATTTTATTGTTTTAAACCACTGATCACATTTTAATTTTCCTGCGGAAAATGACATCATAAGATTGAAAGAACAACGCTTTCAGAAACTTTTAGTTCTTACTTTAGAAAATGATAAATATAGTACCTTTATCAACCCGACGTTTTTAATTATTAACTTCTTTAACTAAAATGATAGATATTTCTAACTGAATAAAATGTCTCCCTTGAATTATTTAGCACACATTGATACTTCTCAGATGCGGAGAACCCTGACCTTCGCAATAAGATGCTGCCACAGACAAAAAAAGAAAAAAAAAAAAAAAAAAAAAAATGACGCCAGCGACAGTAACTCTTTTTTAATATGTAGAGATTCATAGTATCATGTTAAATATCAATGTAATGAAAAATTCCATAAATGTTACTTTGAAACAATTCTTATTCTAAAAAAGACGCTATGTAAAATGTGAATGATGGTTATAATAATTCTCTTACTTTTCCTCTTTTGCATAAACGACTTAAATATTATTGCAATAGAAAATTTGTCTTTTAAAGAACAATAATATACAGCAGTTTTCTATTTTGTATATCTAAAAATCCACGTGCCATTTTATTTGAAATGTTAGAATTATACAAGTTGAAGAGAAAATGTTTATCACCCCTCCCCCTTCCCCAAATAAACATATTTCAGTGTAATTAATTCGAAAGACGTACACATCAAATTTAATAAATTAAGCATACCTATATTTCTATTTAAATTTTTAATATATTAACAGTCACTGCATTTAAAAATTAGTATAGAAGATAAATATAAATGTAACACACATATGTAAAATTTTCAACTCACATAAAATGAAAAATAAATCAATCAATCAAAAGCGTTAAAAATGTTTGATAATAACAAGCATAATTTTAACTACTGAAAATAAATAGAATAAAACAACAAGATGAATTGATCATCCATTTAATCTTTCTATTATCTTTATCGATGACATAAAGTAACGTTAAATAATATAACTGTCACTCTAACACAGCAGTCATATAGATTACATGTAACTCTTTTATGACACTAACAATCACCACCCCCACACAGACATCTTTATCTTTTAAAAGAAAAAGATGAATGCTTAATACTTATGGGCGAGTTCTGAGAAAGAGTTTAAACAAATCAATCGAAAGATGAAAGTTCCTTAAAATAATCAGAATATGTCATTCTGCCATGCCTCATAATTAATCATTGCCAAAAATATCTTACTAGCATACTTAGTCTCATACATCAAACTGTCATTAAAAAATAATAATAATAATAATATGGTGGTTGCAGAGAAAGTATTAGAACCATCTGTAACGCAGATTGTAGATATCCGTTGGTTATTGAACTTAAATTTGAAAACAGCTTTAGAATTCTCGCGATGTGAATCGTCAATAACACAGTGATCGTTAATCCTGGCATTTTTGTAGATAATCACGAAAAAATTTTATTAAAAGTTTTATTTGTTATATTACTCTTGAAGAGGTGACCATTTGATAAAGTTATTATTATTGGATAATCAAAATTAAAAGTATTTTAATAACACTGGAGTGGGAGCCCAAAACGTCGACTTCACCCGTCAACTCATGGTGATGAAGAGACGCTCCGAATTCTTCATTAATTTCGCCAGAACTTTAATCGAAGCCAAATTCAAAATAGAAGCGAAAAAAATGGTTGCAATTACGTTACGTAAAAACACATGCAATTTTTGAAAAGTTTACCAGATAATTATAATTCAAACGGTTTTTAACAAAAGCCAACCCTCGCCATGGGAAAGCGGAAGTTTTTAAGCAAAATTAATGTATCATATTGTGAGACAAAAATGCATACATGGCGACAAACTGTATTTATTTGCAAGATGAAAAGAAACCGAATTAGAAAAAGTCATAACATGCTATTGTAGATCTGTATTACGTTAAGGAAAGAAAAATTCACGATCATCGTAAGTTTCGATAGAGTTGCAATTAGCAAAAGGTACATATGTGAGGAAAGGGAGGATGTAAAAATTTAAAGAACATACTAATGTGAATTTAAGTTGCAATTCAGATGTCACAAAAATGTGTTCGCTGCTTTTTTTTTTTTTTTTTTTTTTTTAATAATATATTTTTTTAGAATATGTGATAATCAACATCACACCATTAAATTATGTATGGACACTATTGATGTATAGGAACTGATTTAAGGGCATATTCAGTCCACTACATCAAATTGTTAATTTTAGTAATTTGATGCTTCAAAAAATGACTTTTTAGTTTAGTTTAGAAAGTTTTAGTTCTCATTCTCAACTGTATCTGTGTAGAGTCTATACCGAAAGTAAAAAAAGGCAAAATATATTTTCAACATTACGGAAAGATTACGAAATGTTTTCTAAAATTGCAAAGTTATTGCTGCATTTAAGTTGTTTTATCTATTTTATTTTATTTTGTTGTTTATAAGAAAATATCCTTACATTATTCTTTGATAACTGAGATACATAGATATACAATTGAATTTATTAAACTCTGTAATTTTGTGAATTTTGCATGCCTTTATATTAGATAATAAATATAATGCGCATTGTTATTAGTGAAAACTATGCTGCAGTTAATATCTATAGTGTACAGTGATGTCTATCATTAAAGTTACAAATTTACCATGTTTAGATATGCAGTCGGTAACAAAAGTGTCCGAACTCTAGCAAAAATCCCTATGTAAAAAAAGCACACTTCATACGGTTTTGTTAAATAAATCCTTGTCGAATCCTGTTCTTAGTCAGTGTAAGAACATGATTCGATAAGGATTTATTTAACAAAACCGTATGAAGTGTACATTTTTATATAGGAATTTTTGCTTGTGTTCGGACACTTTTGTTACCGACTGTACGCAGAGGTCTTTCTGGTAGATGTATTTCGAGGAAACTTGATATGTACGTTATATGACCCATAGAAAAAAGAATTTTGCGAAGAAAGTGAATAATTAAAATTTAAACCGGTAGATGGTGCATTTCGTGTTATATTGAAAAAAGTTATACACAGATTTGGAACTTTTTTAAAATACTAGTCTTTGGAAAATCATTTTTTTTCTATGCCTTTAGAGAAGGATGGTTGAGCGTTGCTGATCATGTTGTTTTATCAGAACGGTGCTAATTTTTTAATTGCATTGCGAAAGTATCGATTCTTGAAAGGCTTATGAAAAATCTACTATCGAGATGTGGTTTGAAAAAGGAAATTATTAAATTGAAAGATACTGGAGCATTGGAGTTTTAAGGATTCTGCGAGAAAGTTAAAAAAAAAAAAAAAAAAAAAAAAAAAAAAAAAAACTGATTTCAAATTAAACTGTAGAATAAGTCGCTCTTTCCATAGTCAAAAGAGTCCGGATGCATAATCAAAGGCTATTCTGATCAAAAGAAGGCTAGCAAAAACAACGCATTCGCACGAGTCTACAATATGGATCATGTCTGAATTTTCTTCTCTAAAGGCATATTCGCAAATAATTTTACTTAATTGACTACTGTATATTTAAAAAAAACCACAAAATTTGCAAGACTTTTATTTATTTATTTATTTATTTATTTATTTTTTTACGGTGTTTGAAAAACGCCATCTTTTGGTCAAAGTTTGAACTCCTAATTTTTATTGTGTATCAGTTTTCCCCATGGTTCATATACCTAGTTTTAACGAAATAGTATACTAGCTAAATTGGATAACTTTAATTATAACCTTTAATTATAACTTTAATTATATCACATCTGCTCTGACTGAAACAGTAAATTATGATTAAAATATGCTTTAAAAATTTTACCCATAGAATTTAATGCATTAAATTTTTTAGGTCATCCTGGTGAAAGAATATGTAAACTACTGATGCAATTTTTAAGAGTGAACATGACTTTGAATACAGCGTAGTCTACTCTAAAGTAGTCTAAACATATTTATGAAAGCTAGAAAGCGGACAAGAAGACAAAAGAATGAGAGTTTTTCTTTAAAAAAATGTTGAAAGGCTGTTGAAAATATGAGCATTATCTTCTGATTCTAACACAAATTATTGCACAACAAATGTACTTCGATTATTATTCTTTTCTCTTTTATCGGAAAACCTTTTTTTTTTTTTTTTTTTTTTTTTTTTTTCCGTATAAAGTTTTCAATTAATAAGTGCTATATTAAATCTTTGTGTTAGTGCTTTTTTTTTTTTTTTTAGTCACTGTCAGCAAAGTACTAGCATATTGCATTTATCTTATAAATTTTATAGAGCATTAAAATGTGCTTCAACCTTAACTGAACTAGCCTTTCTCTCTATTATTGGTTATATTTATAATCACAATTTATATCGAATAATAATTTTAAAAAAATATTACAAGTTTAATTGTTCATTATTTACCCAAATTTTCAATAAACAGAAAACCTGAATGTTGTATTATTTGAATGGCCATGACCAATTACCTTCTTAACTGAAATTATAAATAATGCTTATTGTCATTTAGGAAAAAAAAAAAAACTAAATCGTTTTTCAGCTAATGTTATTCAAAAAATAAATGGTCTTTCAATTCAAGTTTGTCAAAAAACATGTGTAATGACATTTGTACTTTAATAGTTGATAATTATGGATTTATTTTTGTTATCAGAGAATGAGATGATGATTGACAATTTAAGTAACGGAATATGTAATTATGCGGAATTATGCTAAACTTTCAAAGTAAGCAGATGTGATGAAGTTCAAGGTATGCTTGAGAAACAATTTTTTCCAATGATTTTATTTTTCCTTTGTCACTTCATTACAGTAATTATAAATCAGGTAGGCGAGCCAAAAGTGGCCATAGTTAAGCTTTTAGTACTTTTATAATGTTAGGTCTGTGTGGCGATACTTTTAGGTTGATTTCTTTAGAAATCGACCTATTGCAATCACTTCGTTTATCTATATATATATATATCTATCTATCTATAATGAAAATTTTGTCATCACGATAACTCCCGAAATAATACTCGAAATCGAACCAAATTTGGACTGTGAACTAATCTTATAAATATCTTGGATGAGTTCGTTAATCAAGTTGCTCCGACATTTTGTTTTCAAGTGGCAGCCACTTGAAAATTTCAAACCGACAATGTAAAAAGCATATTTAAAGCAAGATTTGCTTGAATTTTGTTGTAAATACAGGACACACAAGGGTCTCAATGAAGTTTATTAATGAAGTTTATCCGCCATTTTTAATAAAGTGACGGATATCTTAAGTTAAGAGGGGGAACTTGAAATCAGACTACCACTTGAAAATTTAAAATCACGATAACTTCCGAAATAATACTCCAAATCGAACCAAATTTGGACAGCGTCTTAACTTGTGTTATGAATATCTTGGCTGAGTTTCTTAATCAAGTTGCACCATCATTTTGTTCTCAAGTGGAGACCACTTGAAAATTTCAAATTCAAATTGTAAAAAGTGTATTCCGAATTTGTTTGAATTTTGATGTATACATAGACTATATAAGTGTCTCAATGAAGTTTATTAATGAACGTATCCGCCATTTTTAATAAAGTGGAGGATATTTTAAGTTAAGTGAGGCCACTTGAAATCAGGCTACCACTTGAAAATTTAAAATCACGATAACTTCCGAAATGATACTCCAAATCGAACCAAATTTGGACAGCGTCTTAACTTGTGTTATGAATATCTTGGATGAGTTTCTTGGATAGGTTTGTTAATCAAGTTGCTCCGACTTTTTGTTTTCAAGTGACAGCCACTTGAATATTTCTAACCCACATTGTAAAAAGCGTGTTTAAAGCAAGATTTGCTTGAATTTTTATGTAAATCTAGACTACATAAGGGTCTCAATGAACTTTATTAATGAAATTTATCTGCCATTTTTAATAAAGTGGCTGATATCTTAAGTGGGGCCACTTGAAATCAGGCTACCACTTGAAAATTTGAAATCACGATAACTTCCGAAATAATACTCCAAATCGAACCAAATTTGGACAGCGTCTTAACTTGTGTTATGGATATCTTGGATGAGTTTCTTAACCAAGTTGCTCCACCATTTTGTTTTCAAGTGGAGACCACTTGATATTTTCAAATTCAAATTGTAAAAAGCGTATTCCGAATTTGTTTGAATTTTGATGTATACATAGAGTATATAAGTGTCTCAATGAAGTTTATTAATGAACGTATCCACCATTTTTAATAAAGTGGCGGATATCTTAAGTTAAGCGGGGCCACTTGAAATCTGGCTACCACTTAAAAATTTAAAATCACGATAACTTCCAAAATAATACTTCAAATCAAACCAAATTTGGGCAGTGTCTTAACTTGTGTTATGAATATCTTGGATGAGTTTCTTAACCAAGTTGCTCCACCATTTTGTTTTCAGGTGGAGACCACTTGAAAATTTCAAATTCAAATTGTAAAAAGCGTATTCCGAATTTGCTTGAATTTTGATGTATACATAGATTATATGTGTCTCAATGAAGTTTATTAATAAACTATGGATTTTCTCGCCAAAAAAGTCGCCAAGTGGAAGACTCGCCAAATTTGGCGCCAAATCCATTACCTGCCATAATGGAGCTTTTTAATGTCTTTTTAAGGGAAAATTAGGCTATTTTAACGTTAAAACAAACGAGAAATGCAGAAAATTAATATTTAATCAACTTACTAAGCCTCTTCGAAAGAATTTCTAAAAAAAAAAAAAAAAAAAAATTGAATTATTTTTACATTTGCAACAATATCTTAGATTAATTAGTTCACTGAGCAACTTTCTCTGCCATTTTGATCCAAGTGGCAGCCACTTAATTTTTCAACACGATGACTTTTGAGATTCTGAATTAATTCCAACTATATTTGTACAGTAGACTTATCTCACAAATGCATTTGATATAGTTGTCAACTTGCCCCACCATCTTGTTTCCAAGCGCCGGCCACTTGAAAATTTTAAATTCACATAAAAAGGTATTTATGAACCGATTTGCTTAAAACTCCATATGTAGATAGCCTACATCAATATTTCTACTAATTCGTTAATAATTTGTAGCCGCGATTTTGAAACAAAATGACGGCTACATGATAAGGAAAAAGAAATCAACCTACCCTTCCGAATAAGCCGGAAGGACTTGTTTCTCTTTTTGTAAAATGTTACATTTATCTCTTACACATACAAAGTATAACTTCCTTTCTAAAATGTAATTTAGTTACTATCATTATAGAATTTCAAAATTGTAGTTTGTAGGCCACCGTTGGAGCATAGTAGGTGGCCATATATTGAAAACGTGGCCATTATTCCAAAGGTTGCCTATATATTGAAACCATTAAAAAAAAAAAAAAAAAAAAAAACTCAGCAAGCTATTTTTACTTTCAGAAGTATTTAATTACAAGGGAAAAAAAAAAGTAAATTAAAAGAATTTAAGTAAACGCATGTCAAAATACACCTTTTTAATCGGATTCCATGCAGAAAGTGCAGATAAAAATTTCGATTTAGTTTGTTTTTAGTCACAAGCACTCTTCATGCACATATCGCAAGCATTTATTGCACAACCACATAACCACTATTTTGACATACGATTCATTATATTTCAGTTTGTTTAAATATATAGAGTATCCCAGCAAGAAAGCGCAATCTTCGTACAGCCAAATTCCTCGCTCGGAGTACATGAAAATTGCCCAAAAGAACTTTATCTCTACGGCAAATAGTTTTCAAGAAAAATGAAAAAGAAAACATATGATGCTATATCCGGTGCATCTCTCTCTCTCTCTATATATATATATATATATATATATACGAGAAGTCTCTCTGATGATTGCCTCAATGCTTTTTGAATTAATTATCTTTCTGGTATTCTTTTTACCTTTATTTAATAAAGCCAATTCTTCGGTTGGCTGGTGGGTTTAAGGCCGATTGACTACACTAGGGTTCTAGGCCTATGGGAGGATTGACCTTCGTGGGGGTCTTTTATTGGGGTCCTAGCCCGTATTTGCACGAGTTTCGGAGAAAAATACGGAAAACTCCGAACGGCTAAGTCGATGAGCGTGACCTGGTATTGAACCCGGCACTTCCCATCTGCCAGTTTTCAGTACAGAACCGCTCGGCAATCATTTTTTCTTATGAAATAGTGGTGTGAAAAAAACTGGGATAGTTTACAGTTATGTTATATACATATATACATAAATAATATTGTAAATGAATTTTAAACAAGCAAGAAATTAAACAAAAAAATTGTACATTATTTAATTATGAAGTATTCACTATAACAATAATAATAATAATATTTTCAACAGAATATCTACTTGAATGCACACAAAAAATAAAAATAAAAAAAAATAATTTTAAAGATCTCTTCAAATGGTTCGTTGTCCTTCAAATATGTATTATTATATCCACTGTTATCTTAATGCGTAGGTATGAAAGATATACAAAGTAGATAATAGAAACAATAGCAAAGTGACAGAAGATTAATCGTATTTGACTCATATATGTCCAAAACCCACCTTCATTATTCATCGAGATATCTCGATCCCCTCCTTTATTTTTGTACTTCTCATTCAAAGACACTTTCAATCTTAGTGATACATATTCTGTTTTCATATAAGAAGATTTTTTTCTCAAAGTATAACAACTCATGTCATTTCATATTTTCGTTGGGGAAAAAAAATTGCTTTTCACATTAGATTTTTTTTTTTTTTTTTTTTTTTTTTAATCTTCCACTAAAGAAGTTGATTTATTTATAAAGCATTGAAGGAACATATATTCTACGTACACTCCTCATGGAATATTCCTGTGCTTGGTTTGTGCATGGTATTTATTAATTTCTTCTACATAAATATGAAGAAAGTATTCCATTCATAAAAATTTTCGACTTCCAGTTTTCGGTAGATTTGCATGTTTTTGGAGATGCCTTAAACCCAATTTGATTAATTTTGTAAATCTATCTGTGTGTGTGTGTTACAAAAATTTCTGGGAACTGTATCCGAGAATAAGTGAACAGAAATTTCCCAAATTCGATGTTCATCTGCACCTTGATTTAAATTTGTGCTGATTACATTTTGGGATATATTGTTTAGTAGGTGTCTTTGTCATCCCGTTTTCTCATAATTTTTAATATGACAGTACAGAACACAATTTTGTATAAATGTACACAATTAAGAATAGTTTTAACTGCAGTCATTGTAAAATTAAATAAGTAAATATAATAGTTATAACAAACCTGGAAAAAATGTGTATAAAGAAGCATAGTCCCTATCTGCCACTAGGAGAGAAAAAAAACGTTCATGGAAGCAAATTTTTAATATGAGTATTTTTTAGAAGAAACCCTCAATACCTTCAAAATGAATGAATGAACCATAAATCTGTGATAATTTCAAACAAAATTATCGAATATTTCTTTTATTAAATAATAAGAGTAATAATAAATAAATAAATAACACTGAAAAATGCATTTTTTGAGATATCTGTAGAACACAAAATTGATTTTCTTTTGAAATTTACTGTTATACTTCTCTGAGTTGAAAACTGTCTGTATTCATCATCAACAATAATTTTAATAAATAATAAATGTAATAAATAATGCACATTTCGTAACCTATGTGGAAAATTTTAGAAGAAAGTGTTGCGATGGTGAAAATATACTACTTTTCATATAATAAATGCTTTTATTTTCGTCTTATAACAGCTTCTCGTGATTTACAATTTACAATGGCTTTCTAGTCTACAAAAGTGGGGAAAATGCTAAGGATATTCGAAAAAGTCATTATTTTCGCCACTGCTTACTTGAATTTTATGCAAATTTAAACATAATGCAGAAAAATTACACTTTTATTTATATATAATTATTGCGATAAATGCAGTTACTTTTATTTAAAAAAATTTTATTTAGTTTTTATAACATGCTACAGCCTGAAAAAAATAATTAGGCCAATATTACTTTTACAGCTTTTCTCATTATTTATTTATTTATTTTATTTTTTTATTTTTACGGTATTTTATCGTTGTCTGTGGAGCTAATCTAAGAAAGTAATCGGATAGTGGTTAGTACATTGCGTTGTGCCCACAGTAACTCAGATTCGATTCCTGGTCACGGCACCATGTTTGTTATAACAATATTCTTGAAATAGGCTGTTCAGCATATGTCTGGAGACACAAAGGCCCCCAATTATGTCAATTAGCATTTATTCTCTGCATTTATTATAGAGGATGGCTTATTAAATAAATGAAGACGCTCGCACGCTCCTTTAAGAATCCACTGGTTTTACTATTTTCTTTGAAGAATAAAATAAGCAACAGGAAACATTTTGGAAATGACATACAATTTGAATAAATGACAGTAAGAGACTCTAGAAATCAAATATATCCCCAAAGAAGTTCATTTGGATAAAAAGCTTTTCTGAAGAGTTTTATGACTATGCAAGTAAGTGAACTAAAAGTTTCAGTCAGATAGACTTACATATGTATAATGAAATTAGAGTTTCTTAAGAAAACAAAAACTACGAATATTAATCAAACATTACGTTACGCCGAAAACAAAGAAATACCAATAAAAAAGTGTGCACATCTTAAACAACTAAAAATTTGCAACTTCCACACTTCTTGTATAAAAATTAATAGATTAAGAGAAAAAAAGTTGTGATGTTTTTCCTGTGTCAAGCAGACTACATAAAGGTAAGATAATCTGATTTGGCCTGAAAATAATATTATAATTGAAATTTTTTAATTTATTTATATTGAAATGTTGGTAAAATATTTGTTGACAAGGAGAGTATTTCAAAATATTTTATGAGGTGATAAGCTTGTTTTAGAAAATAAATCCGTTGAAACATTATGAAATCTATTGCTTGATTGCATCATCGCAAGTATGTTGAGAATAAATAAAAGAATTAAAATGAAGTGAATGTATTTTCTTTTTTACTGAATAGATGAGCGTAGAAACGATTAAATTACTTTTTCATTACAGGAAATGGGTTAGATTTAATATAATAAATTAGAATTAAATGATATATTTTTATTTTTTAAACAAAAGTGAAAATAAAATATTAATAGTTGTTATGCCATGGAGAATTTTACCTGTATTTTAATTTATCCTGACATCCACTCATAACGGCAGATGGAAATACTAGTATTTGAGAAAATGAGAAGAGGTAGTGGATTAACCCCAATTGATCAAAGTAAAATTCTGAGTTTTTCAAAATTTGGTTAAATTCTCGGAATATAACTAAAGGATTAAGCATATTTAAATCGGTAATTAATATCTTTAAAAAAAATAATAATGGTAATTATGCTCAGTGAAAAGGTACAGGATGTCCTTCTGCACTGACTCAGTGAAAAGTGAGAGCTGTTATAAGGTAGGCAACTCAAAAAAAAAAAAAAAAAAAGAAGAAGAAGAAGAAGAAGAAGAACTTTTTGGTTTTTAAATTGTAAATGATTTGAAGCTTTTTTACATTTGCGAACTGTACGCAGTGTTTTATCAAAAAATCCAAAAGTAAAAGATAATAAAGGGAAACATCAATCAGCTCCAAGTAAGAGACGTACGCCTAGAATACGCAATAAAACATGTTGCTTTCGGTATAAATGACAAAATGTTGTTTTTTTCCTGACGAAAAGAAAAAATTAATCTTGGTGAGTACATGATTTTTGGAGTAAACCAACCTTTTCTCAAACCGTCAGTTTGGTGGTGGCTTTGTCGTGACTTGGAGTAGTGCCATTGCTAACAGAATACCACCAACTGATTTTAAAAAAACAATAACCTATTCGGAAATCTATCAAGAAAATTTATTGCCTGAAGTACCTTTCATAATATCTGACGAGTATATATTTCAGCAGCACAATGCATCCGTTCACAATGCATGATCTTCAAAATTTTGGCAGTAAGCTAATCATGACAAACCACTTGATTGGCCATCAAGAAGACTTGACTTGAATCAAACAAAAACTGATAGGGCATTCTGGTGCGTGTGATGTTTACAGAAATGTAACAAATACACCAAAAGTGAGTTTAGAGTCATTGGAAACACAGCCTCCTAAACTAGATGCCTGCCGCGTGGCTCGGAAGCTTGGCAACAGTTGAAGCGGTAGACAGCGCCACCTGGTACAGATTGTGCGACTTTTTTATTCAACAGCCACCAAAAAATTTTTAAAGTTTGATATGATATACATAAAAGGCGAATAGAATCGAAGAAACATCGATTATATATATCATCTATCACTTCTTAAAATTATTGGTGACAGTTGAATAAAAAAGTCGTGTAATCTGTACCAGGTGGTGCTGTCTACCGCTTCAACTGTTGCCAAGTTTAAGAGCCACGCGACAGGCATCAAGTTAAGGATAGAGCCCCTAAATAAAATAGGTCGGCGCATCACCGCCATTTTTTTGCCTCCGAAGAGGACAGCATTCCCGCTTGGCGTCCTTATCGCTTCCCTAATGATATTAAGAAATCTTGATCTGAAGCTAATCCGGTCAAGATAAGAGAAATAAACAACAATAATATTTCTAAAAAAACATTTTTTTCACAGTACATTCTCGGGATTCCATTTTATTCTGAGGATATCCTATGGAAGTACTGGGGTAAGATGTGTTGTTAGGGCGGTTTCTGTTCATTTTACAAAATGTCGCCAAATTCACTTCTTGAATGATTATTGCAGTTTATCGCTAAACAAACTTCCATATCATAGTTTACTTAGCTAAAATTATGAAATATAATAAAACAAGTTACTCTAAAGTAACGTAAAACTATTAAAAAAAAGTTTGTCGTTTGTATATCAGAGAAACGCGCTGGGTACATGTGGCAACCCTAAGGCAACAAAATGCCTGATGTGCCAGCTCGTATATATAGGAGCCTTAGTTAAGGAGGCTATGTTGAAAACAGCTGGAAAATCATCTCAAAATACACGTTTGAAAAGAAGGGGAAGTTATTCTAATATTAGCAGTTTGTTACGTAATATCTTATGTAACCTTAATATTTTTTCAAGCTTTATATATGTATAAAATAAAACAAAGTTTCAAATAAAAAATAAAATTAAAATCTGCAATATTTTTATAAATATAATTAAAACTGCCATTTTTTGCATTGTGTTTAAGCCTGCGTAAATGTTAAATATTCATTTGTGTGATTAACGCAGTTTTTCAGTTAACCTTAACGTTTATTTCCAGCACTGTGTACAAGGTGCCTCAAAATTACAGACATAAACTTTAAGAGGAGATAGGACACATCATACGGATTCATAATTACATAGAAACCCAAGACCGCAAATGTCATCTTAATCCTTTAAGAACCGGGTGTTTTGGGTTACTTTCTAACTTATGTGGGCGGTACAAACGAAGAGCTACAAATTTTAAGTGAATATAGGTAACAGCTGTAAGAATGAGGAATACATATCAACTCATGGCCTCAAACATTATAGTAACCCTTTACGGAGCAGATACATTATTTTGAATTTTAACACTTACTGTTATAAGCAAGCATTATCGGCTACTCATGTGTAAACTAATTTTTAGGTTATTTGTATGCATGCTGAACTTGCAAAATTTAAAAATTACCACGATCCATCATTTCACAAAATCATACTCAATATTCGTATTATTATAATCAATGTTTTAAGATTAGAAGCACCATTATTTTTATGTACATCTTGTATAATCATTTCCACGAAAAAAAAAAAAAAAATGTTTGTTAAAAATTCAAAACTTTAAATGCTCGTCCCCATCTGTTAAAAATTACCCCAAAATAACCGGTTCTTAAAGGGTTAAAAAGACATTTTCGGACATTGGTTCCTATGCAATTCTGAATTCTTAGGAAGTTCCCTATCTCCTCTTAAGATTTGTCGCTGTAATTTTGGGACACCCAGTATAATGAAGCTACTTCAACAATGTTTCATAGAAAAAAAAAAAAAAAAAAAACGGGAAATATATTTGCAAGGATGGATCACGGGCACAGAATTCATAACGGAATCCGTTCAAAAAATTTTTTCTATCTATAATATCGCTGATCTAAGAAGTAGAAAATTTTCTTACGTTGATAGCGGTATGATTTCAGCGCCCGTGTTCCATCTCTTTATTTATTAAAAAATTAAATAAAAATTTCTAACTAAATAATTTATTCCTCCCATTGTTTAATGGTGTTTTCCATTACCTGCGGCTTATTCTGTCGAGCTATCTACATGATAGACCAGTTGCTTTGCCTATAGGTTGTCTGAGTGAGTAATGCCCACCGGTTGTTAGCCTGGATAGCTCAATTGGTAGAGCTTTGACCTTGTAAGTCAATGATCCGGGGTTCGACTTCCGGTCCAGGCATTTTTTTCACTCAGTTGGAAAAATAAATTTTCAATAAAAAAAAATAAATAATTGGTTCTCCTCGTTTTTTAACTAAGTTCCTTCTAAACATCTGTAAAGACATTCTGGACTTCTGTAACATAAACCTACTTATTACTTTCTGAGCAAATTTACAGATAAATTGACATTAAGATAACATGCAAATAAATAACAATCCTTAACGAGTTTTCAAAAGACTGTCACAGCTGCCAACTTTTTACCAGAAAATTTTAATAGAATTTTTTTTATATATATTTCTGTAACAGTTTTCATTGATAAAATAAAATAACAATTTCTGTTTACATTTTTCTGGTAACTAATAAGCATTAAAATTAAGAGCTATGCTATAATATTGACAGAAAGGAAAATAAATAACACCTGAAAAACTTTTGATATTTTCAGGCAATATTTACAAGTAAATTCACCGAAAAATAATAATATGCAACGATTTTAAAGAAAAATAAGATCTAAAAAATTTAAAAGAGAAAATTGACATGATTAAAATAATTATAAATTATTTTTTTTTCTGTAATTTTTGTTTCTAAGATAGCAATTAAAACGTATAAAAACTAGTATGTCGTGATATCACTACATGACTTTCTTCTATATTTTCCTATACAAATTTACTCAGTAAAAAAAATAATAATTAAAATTTATTATTACCTACTAAAATTATTTTCCATGACGAATATAGACGATTTCCATTCTAGGGAAGTAGTGTACCACTAAATATCCAAAGAAAGTCAATTTGTTTCTCCTACATGACAGCTGGACCGCGGTAGCCCAGTCGGTAGAGCGTCAGGCCGTAACCCTCGACATCATGATGTCGAGGGTTACGGTCAGGCTCATAATTGGAAGATTACAGGTTTGGTACTCGAGCCGGTCAGACTGTCGTATACACTAATGGTGGCTGGTACACGTAATATCTGTCGTGACCGCAATGTCTTCCATGTTCCCATCAAAATCATACCGAAGTAGGGGATCCATTCTCTCCATGTGGGATCAAAATTGTGATGTCATGTCTCTGGACCACCTCTAGGGGTGAGTCCCAGACCGTAGCCAATCGTGCAGAACTAGTGCGACGTAAAGCCCAATCAACCAACCTACATGACATCCATAAAAAATGCGATTTTTTTTTTTTTTTTTTTTTGTTAAAAATGAAAAACATCGATAACACTTTATTTTAAATTGACTCAGATCGATGTTTCAACCATTCGTTTTAAAGGTATTGAAAGTAACATGATGAAGCGGTGCTCCTGCATATATAAAAAATTTTTATAACTTTTTATAATACTTATATTATTATTATTATTATTATTATACTTAATTTTTTATAACCTCACTATTATAAATAATTCTTTTTAATTTCATAATGATTATTAAGAATAATTATCTTTATGTACATTTATACGAACTTTTGTCCTATACCGCCATGTTAAAAATTTAGAAAAAGCGGTATGGCAACGCCACCTGTTAGACGATTTTCACCAAAAGTTGACAGGCACTAACTTATGTCAAGATGCAACTACTTATAAAATTTTATGAAATTCTCAGCAGTTATTCTTGAGATACAGTTGCCACAAAATTTTGTCACACACACACACACAGTCAGACAGATAGACATTTTCCAAAAATGGTCAAATCGAGTTCTAAATCTCTCAAAACATGTAAATCCATCGAGAAACCAAGGTCGAAAATTTTTACGAATCCAAAACTTTCTTTTATTGAATATAGAAGAAAGCAAAAACGCTCAAAATTCTCTACAAAGACCATTTATTTATCCTGAAAAAAAAAAAAAAAAACCTTTGCATTTGACCTCCAGTTTTCTGTCAAGTTTTTACACAATTTAAATTTCAATAACAATTTTTTAAAACATAGGAAATATGTCTTAAACCCATCTGATGCCTTGCGAGCTCTAATATGTCTAAAACCCATCTGATGCCTTGCGAGCTCTAATAAGCACATATGCATGTATTAGAATGAGGACAGTCATAAGTTAATTTATCTTTAACTTATGCAGCAATCAATCAAAATTTCTTTTTTAATCTGACATTTCTAAGAGATTAAAAACTAAAAATCAAATTTAGCTCTTGAATTCAGTCTGAAAATATAACAAGCAAGCAATTCATATTTAGAGCTGCACTTTTCAGATAAAGGTATGTGGTTTAATAAGAAATTGAATTCAAGATGTTTTTAAGATATGTAATTCAAATAGAAATAGAGTCTAAATTCACTATTATTCTATGACAATCAAACAAATATCAGTATATAAAAGAAACAGATATTGATTTTAAAGTTAAACTTTAAACTAGTTAATCAAACAATGTTTTATAAATCAATCTAGATAGCAAGTTTACGAAAATGATCGATTTCGCCTGTCAGTAGATTTATTTCGAAAATAATTTTGAAATTTACCTTATGACAGAGTTTGCAGAATTTCTTTAGGTTTCGCAGTTTTCAGGTAAAACACACACACACACACACAAAAAAAAAAAAAAAAAAAATCAACTTTAACAACCGTTGTTACCAGGTGTTAACCCTTTGCGGCGCAGGGTAATTCGGAGCATTTAAATTACACAGCCACCGCAATTTACGAACAGAATTAAAATAAAAGAAATTTTAAATTTTCAGGTTAAGAAAATAGCCTTTCTGCTATGTTATAAAAGTAAATATTTGCTAAAAAATTTCCGGGATGAGTTTTCGCACTTGAGAATTAAAAATAGGTGTTCCATCAGCGGGAACGCTGCGACTGAAAGGGTTAAGCCATTTGTTAAAGCTTTATTTTTAAAATGCTGTGTGAGAAACAGTAAATCAAAGGAAAATTATTCTAATTCTCAAGTATAATTTCATATCGACATTTATGTTCTATATAAACACCGATCAAAAAGATACATGATAATTTTTAAAATGACAGTTAAAACTTAAGAGGTGATGGAACTAGTTGAAACATTCAATACTCATTATTCATCAAAACATTTCTGTACTGATAAGTATAAAGGATTTAAGTCCATATTCTTGATTTTTCAGGAGACGAAAAATAAAGGTAAACTAACTAAAAACTAATGAGCATAATCGATTAGGAAAAAAGGATTATGTTGGTTTGTACGCTTTATGCCATTCAGTGATTGCCTTCATTTAATAAAGGAAAAAAATTGAATTAAATATTTATACCAAAGATTAATGCTAAATTTTTGACTTGAATCTTTTTTTACCAATGAATTTTCTCAAAGACAAATTGACATGGATTTAAATTCTTTATACCAATCGATAGAGAATTTTTTCTGAGTCTGACTATGTATTTAACTCAAAATCGACATTTTTGGAATTAAATCCTTTATACTTATCAGTACAGATTTAATATCTACATATCTGGCTTCACGCAAGCGATGAATCGCTAGATGGCGGTGTTTAAAGATCGCTTTATACGCCCGATAATCGCATTCAGAATAATTTCCAAAGGCGGTTTCCAGGAAATATGATTATTTTAAAAATCAGGAAAATGAGGAAATGCATTTCAAGTAGCATTGCAGACGGGAATGCTCTGGGGGCTATTTCCGACAAGATGCGTATTAGTCTATTAGTTTTATGGATTTTCTCTCTCTCTCTCTCTCTCTCTCTATCTCTCTCTGCATATATATATATATATATATATATGTACTACCGCTGGCGTCAATTTTTTTTTCTCTATGGCCGCATCTCCTCGCGAATGGGAGTGTTTGTCTAATACACCAAGGCAGACATTTCTTTTTGTTAAAAATTTCTATCGCCTTAATTAGCGAAGTTATCAATTGAAAATCTCTAATTAACAAAGGTACTGTATATGCCAACTTGCTAACAGTTTCTTTTATTACGTTATTTTTTCTGTCTCTGACGTCACTTTTCGAAGGAAAATTAGAATGTGACCAATCGTGTAAAAATAAATAAATAAATAAATTATTAATATTGATATTAATAACAAAGAAATTTATCGTCTGAGAATAAATAAAAAACGTTATCTTAGATAGTTTCAATGGAAAAAATGAATTTAGAATTGTAATTTATCGTCTACAGATATACAGATATGGATATTTTTTTTTTCTACTTTTAGAAAATTAAATGTGAAAAGAAAAAAAGAAAAGAAAGAAAGAAAACGAAAAAACAAAAAATTGGCTGCCGAAGGCAGCGGGGAACCAAAGCGGGCTTTAAAACACTTTCATGATTTCTTTAAATTTTATTTTTGTTTGTAAAGCGATATAGAAATGAGTTTCCTTTAAATATAGTGACCAGCGAAGCGAGGAAAGCCTTCGTTGATTCACTACCTTCATTGATTTCATGAATTAAAAAATGGTTTCGTTAACAAACTTTGATCTATTGACATGCAGGCAGTATCAGGCCGAGTTTTGTACATTTCGAGTTTGATTTTGAAATTTTTCCCACATTCAGAATTCGGTTCGTTCCCGAACCGAGGCTTTGCTAGTTTACAATAATCTCATAAATTATATGAGGAGCAAACATTCAAACCGTGTTTTCTCCAAAAATAAAAAAAAATGAGTTAGCGATTTTTCTGTGAACTCAACATTAAATAGCACAAAATTATACTATTATTTTAAACCAAAATAATTTTTATCACATTATAAATGCGCTTAGAAAGTTAGGGTTTCAATCAAACAGTGTTTCCTCCAGAGCCTGTTTTCAGTCAAACTGTGATTTCTCCAGCCAACCAGTCAGTACTGCTCTTTCTGGTCGCGTGACTCGTACATGTACCAGCTTTTTATGTTTGTTTTTTCGTTAGTTCTATCTTGTTTTCTTCATTTTAGAGGAGTGTACTTTATTATTATTATTATTTATTATTTTTTTTTTCAAATGGAAGAATTAATAGATGGTGTATTAGTGAGTACTTCTAATTATAGAACTAGAAAAATACAGAGAATTGGTGGAAAAAGAAAAGAAACGATATTCAGCACCTTTAGATAACAACATTTATGCTCCATGCAAACATTCTATTAATAAATACTTTTTCATGCACTGATGTTAGACCTAATGACGTTAAGAAGTTTCGGGATAGACTTTACGAAATTCCGGACAAACAGCGACAAGATTGTATTATAGCCTCATTGGTTGTTACAAAAAATGTAACTCGACGTAGACCTAATAACCCCCCCCCCCCCCCAAAAAAAAAAAAAAAAAAAAAAAAAAAAATCGCAATCATCTGGTTTACAGCATGCATTTTCTGCTTCTTATTTTATTACTAGAAGCAGTGGTAGGAGAATTCCTGTGTGTAAAAACAATTTCATGGCTATAACTAAAATAGGTCGTACAATGCTAGCCAATATTGTTACTAAGGTACATGCTGGTGAACCTATTGAGGAAAATAGAGCAGGGGATAGAAAAAGCCACTTAAGCATTAATAATAATAATAATAATAATAAAAAACAAGGTAAGAGAATTCATCTTAAACTTAAAGGCATCAGAATGACATAGACAAACTTTTACAATTGATGTATGGTGAAGAGTAAAAAAATCAGCCTGTTTTTAAATGGTATAAAGATATGATTACTAATAACTTTCATGTAGAATATGAAGAAACAGAGGAAGCATGAAATTGCTTAAGTGAAGATATTGGTTTAAAAATTTAAATTTCAAATTGGCTTAAAAATTTTAGTTCTTCCCTACAATTTCCATGATGATTTTTCACGCGTAAATATTTAATTTAACTTTATAATTACATAACAAAATCTGTTCTGTTAATTACATTAAGAATGTTATTTCATCAACGTTCGAGCTACATACTTTTTCATTCAAAAAATGTTTTGTCCACATTGGAAGCATTCGAAACATGTTTTCTCCTCTGTGTTTCGGTCAAAACATGCTTTCTCCACATTGGAAACATTCAAAACATGTTTTCTCCTCTGTGTTTCGGTCAAAACATGCTTTCTCCAAATTTCAAATACATTTTTCTAATTAACTCTAAGTTTATTAGGTAAAGTAGGCCTACAGATCTTCCTAGTAACCAATAATACAACTGAACAAATGATAATTAGGGTCTAAGAAGGGTTATTTTTTAATTTATCAGTTTTTTGTGTTTTCTGAAAAATTGCATTTGAAGGAGAAAACACGGTTTGAATGTTTGCTCCTCATATATCTTCAATGTGCCTGACTAAATCCTATTCTAGAAAAAATGCACTTTAAAAAGTCGCATCTTTACTTCTGCAAACACCATTTTAAACCTAGCTAAAGATTAGAAATATGGTTTATATTTTATTTATTTTATTTAAACGTCAGGCGAAAAGATTCAGTAACGAATGTCATAATTATGTTATATAACTATTGCTGTAGAATTTTACAGTCGGCAGCAAAATCACTGAAGCACGCATCCACACATTTCATATATATATATATATATATATATGAAATATATTTAGCTTGATCGCTAATTTTTAACATCAACTTACTTTTTCATAAACAGTATAAGATTAAGATCATGATTTAACAAATATTTACTTTCCGTAATCACGATAGCTATTTTAATTCTAGACATGCCTTAAATATATAGATAAATTATGAAAGGGTGCAATATTAATATTAATGCTACTACTACTACTAATAATAATAATAATAATGAAACATTTAAAATATTTACAGTAATCTAATAAATTATTTATTTTCAATGCGCCTGACAAAATCATATTATAGAAAAAAATGCACTTTAAAAAGTTTAATCTTTACTGCTGCAAGTACCATTTTAAACCTAGTTAAACATTGGAATTAAATATAGAGTATATTGTCCTAAATTAACTTTAAAAAGAAAGTAAAAGTAAAAAAATCTAGGCATTAGAAAAAATAAGTTCATCATTTTTTAAAACAAGCAATTATACCCAAAAATTCACCATCAAATAGTGCCAAAAATTTAAAAGTTTCCAAGGGTTAATCAATTTAAAAGTTAATCACATATTAAAACAGTAGCGCTAAATGGTTTAGATATTACGAATTTCTCTCTGTTCAAAAAAAAAAAAAAAAAAAAAAAAAAAAAAAAAGAGGAAGGATCTATTACTATCGATACAATATTAAACATTATGTATTTCAATGTGATATCAAATATGAGGATTTCTATAATGTTGTTCTGATTTTGCCTTGCGTTATGCATTATTAATATTCCTATTCAATGAAAGGCAGATCTGTGAATAGGCGGGTAGATCCCTGTGTGGGTTAATGAGCGAAGCGAATCGGGGTGGGGTGGTGAATTCTCCCTCGGGGGTTCGTGAAC